>CM029769.1:6783177-8025723 GCA_017562165.1 Ectropis grisescens | reverse complement strand
CGTACGTCAAATATTTGGATAAGTAGTCATTGAAAACCCTTTGGGTTTGAGTAAATTTGTTTTTCCACACAAAAATATATTTAATTTTATCATCTTTATTTTTCTTTTTTTAAACAATATCAAACATACTTAGTAATGTTTCATAGTATCGAACATAGCCGCATGTGTTAAGTTTGTAGGATTTTTATAGGATACATTATGAAAAGTCTGAAGCGAATGTTCATGATCTGACACCTACTTATCTCTTTTTATCCGCAAGCTGTTTTCTGGCTGTTACCCGCGAATTCGCCCGCGTAAAATTTTGAACGAAGCCTGTGTGGAATAAAAATGATTAAGATTTTGAGTTTTAATGATATTCAAGCAAGTTGAACCCATAAATCTAAGCCAAGTCTTAGTAAAATGTTAATGTATGAATTTAATTGTAGGTAACACAGAAAAAAATCCAAGAACGAAAGAATCCAAATTCGGCCTCATAATCCTTTTAGCAGCAAAAACTTATTAGTACAATTTAGAATACCAGTAACGCCACCTAGTGATGAAAGAAAAAATACATACCACAATAACAAAACATCGATTTAAATGGGGCTTTAGTGCTTTTAGATTTAAACTGGCATTAGCGCCGTCTAATGAGAATATTATGTTGCTTGCTATTTTGATTGTGAACGCAAATCACCTATATTATCTACGCCAAAACGGGTGCATCAATTTTTCATTTTAGGCTTTTACCTTACCATCACATCAAGTTCCTTACGAAAATGTATGCTTATATTAATATGGAGTTAAATGAAAATATAGACTTATTTGCCCATGTGAAATTTTAGACTCTAAACTATATGTGTTTCGTATGTCAACCATATGGGTTGACATACGAAACACATATAGTTGTGCCGTTTTGACGTGATAGTTAATATTTGTTTCCTTAGGGCCCATGCTTCTTTTCAGGTTGATAGGTAATACATAAATGTGGTATTTCAGACTATACGTTATCTCTGTTTCAATTTTCTACCAAATTTGCTTAGTCTTTCCGACGTCACAGTAACCTTATAAGTAACCGATTTGCTATTTCTGAGTTCAAACTACGTCTGTTTCGAATTCCTTCAAAATATGTTCAGCCGGTCCAACGTTGTCCTGTAATTATTATGAATGTCACTGTTTGGATGTTTGTTACTTAATCATGGCGGAACGTATCAAGTGATCGGGTTGAAATTTGAAATAGAATTAGATTATAGTCTGGCAGAACACATAGGCTAAACATTGCCTATGTATAAGTACCCTATGTATTACTTAAGCTAAACCAAGAATGTGTCTTTAATTTTAACTTGATACATTCAGCCGTTCCAACGTAATTGAGCAGTAAAAATTGAAACATTGACATAATTATATAATATTAGGAAAGCATAGGATTTAAAACAATTTAGAAAAAATAAAACGGGTCAAATGCAAATGGTACTCGCGCGCGAAGGGTTCTGAACCATTAGCAAATAAACGGATTTTATCGTATGGGAGCCCCCTGAATAATTTATTTTATTTTAATTAATTACTTTTAAAGAGAACATAAAACTAAATATTATGTGAATAGTTAAAGGGTCTACCTGTGACAGGTACGTTATTATTAGTATCGAGCAAGAAACGGTAAAAAAGCATGTTTGTTGTATGGGTGCACCTCTTAAATATTTATTTTATTTTTAGTATTTATTGTTAAAGCGGCAATAGAAATACATCATCTGCGAAATTTTCAACTGTCTAGCTATCACCGTTCTTGAGATACAGCCTGGTGACAGTCGGACGGACGGACGGACGGATAGCGAAGTCTCAGTAATAGGGTCCCGTTTTACCCTTTGTGTACAGAACCCTAACAACGGTCTGCTTCGGTCACCGAAGCTTGTTGAACACTACCTTTAAATTTTAAACAGTATTTGGATTGAAATAATACGTTTTCTAATAAGTTACGGCTGGTCTAGTAAGTTACAGCTGACCTAGTCGGGAGAACGGCGACTGTCGATCCGGAGACCCAGGGTTCAAACCCACGCGTACCACTATCTTTTCAGAGTCATGTTCGTAATGCCGGTAATTAAAACGGTGAAGAAAACACTGTGAGGAAACCGAAATCTACCTATAATCTAAGTTCTAAGTCATATGTCATCCACCAACCGACACTGGGCCAGCGTGATGGATTATAACCTTGTCTCTCTCCTTGCGAGAGAAGGCCCCGACGCCCAGCAGTGGGAACATTTAATGGGTTGTTTAGGCTGCTACTTATTATGCTGATATGTTTTCTCCAAAATAACAAAAATCTACTTCAGTGATAGGTAATTTTTAAATAATTAATTCTGTCATTCGACTAAATTTTATAAGAAGCTATGACTATGTCGTAACAGATAGATCTAATTTTATTTTAGCTGATTTTAGCTTTTGTTGATATTTGAAAACTACCTCCCTGTTTTCGATATCTAAGATCACCTCTGAAGTATTTTCTACCAAACAAAAAGGAATTATCAAAATCAACTAACAATTAGCGAAGTTATCGTGTAAAATAAAACCAAATAAAAAAAAAAAACATGCAACCCGATTAAAACATCCTCCTTGTTTGAAGTCGATTAAAACCGAATGATGTTTGTTTTTCCACACAAAAATATATCTTTGACAATTATTTTGTCATCGAAGACGACGCGACGCGATCACGTGGGCACTTTCTAGAATCTAGATATTCTGTGGATAGTCTGATACACAGAATACTTAGAAGTTAGTATGTACCGAACGCGCCGCGCGTGTCGTTATTATTTAATGTTTGTGTAATTTCCGAACCACCAGACCGATACTATTCAAATTTTGACGGGACAATATAAAAAATATGTTCTTTCTAACAAAAAAAGAATTAATGAAATTAAACAACGCAAACATGAGTTACAACCAAATACACTTTCTGACTTTCACCCCCTCCCGCAAGAAAACCGATTAGAATTTGGGGATCAAAAGTAGCCTACAGCAATGTCCTTAGTATAAACTAAAATCATGCCAAGTTTCAGCTGAATTGAATCAGTAGTTTCGGCGTGATGCGTGATCTCTATACAGAAAGACAGACAGACAGACAGACAGACAGACAGACATGAAAGAAAAAAAATGCAGTTTCGCCATCAGTATCGACTATGGAGTGCCCCAAAAAAAAATTTTTCAAAATATCTTCAATGTACAGAATTCGACCCGTTACAGTTTTATTATAAGTATAGATTATATACCAATAAACACAATTACAATAAAAGCTCCTTATTCACGGGGGATACGTTCCGTAAATATGTCGCGAATAAGGAATATAAAACAGAAACTGTGAATATAGTGATTTATTAAGGACTAGCGGCCCGTTATCGTCTTATCTCGGGACGTCAGAGCGTGCAACGAAAACTCTCAATATTTTCTCATTTTTGTCACATTCTTCATTCACGCTCTGCTCCTATTGAGTATACATATATTAGTAGCATAATGTTATACTCGTATATGCAGTAGTGCCCCATGTCCTGCTCGTCTCTTCACTCTTTATTTAAAAAAAAAACCTATGGTCTTCCTCAAAATGGACTATCCAACCAAAACATAATCTTTCAATTTGGCTACTGGGCCAAATCCTGAGTCCCGAGATCCTAGTGTTCAAACAAACTCAGTTTTTTTAATATTACGGGTAGTATAGAATATATAAGATCCAGTTGCCAACATCCAACATTTTGTTTCGCCCGAAAAGGAAGCAGTTACACTCCGCGAGGCATAAGCTGAGCTTTGATTTGTGTGAGTGTACATGGATAGTGTAGGTGTGACAACCGGCCTTAGGCGCGGCGCCATTCTGTCTCGCCGCGCTCCTGCCTGATTGGTGATCACTCACACTAATGCAAAGCTCAGCCTATACCTCGCGGACAAAATTTCAAGCTCCTGCTTGATTGGTGATCACTCACACTAATGCAAAGCTCAGCTCATACCTCGCGGAGTGTACCGCTTCAATAGTAGAAAAGAACATTTCTGTTTTAATTCAGCAATGACTTCTCTATTAAGAGAAGTGGCACTATTTGTTTTTCTGAGAACTAATTGGAAAGGATTTGAAAGCGTCTCGACAATCCAAGACTGACAAAGAAACGGATTTAAAAAGTTTTGTAAGAGAACATTTCTCGACGCTTTGTCCTATTTAAATTCTTGCGGTTGTTAATTTTTGCATAGATCTATGAGAAAATTACCTTATTCGTAGACTTGACGTCGTGACTTAATCAGTAATGAGTCTACTTAATGAGTTACATGTCGTGGGTTCAATGGTACTTCTCTATAAAGAGTCTTACCACTACTAAATACACAATACCTGGTTGATCGAACTTTGCTCGGTTTAAATGCGTTTATAAAGGGCTCTAAGTAAAAAAAATCTCAGAAAAAAAAAGAATACAAAGAAAAGACCCGAATATAACCATCAGGATTCGAACCGGGGCGAGCATTTTCCGTCTGAGCCATTTAGACTTAAAGAACAGTGGCGAAATAAGTTATCGTATTCTAATGACATTGTAGGAGCTTTTCATTGTCTAAAAACGCGCATAAAATTATGTTTGAAAAAAATAAAACCTAGCTAGATCGATTTATCGTCCCCAAAACCCCCCTGTACACATAATTTCATGAAAATCGTTCGAGCCGTTTCCGAGATTCAGATTCTATATATATATATACCTACATACATATATACCTACAAGAATTGCTCGTTTAAAGGTATAAGATAAGATTTGACGGCAAAAGCTATAAACTATGGATAGGAGTATAAATATTTATTTAACGAACGTTTGAAACTGCAAAGATCTGAAAATACATTTAACTTATTTAACAGTATAATAGTATAGAGTCGCTGCTCTATATTACTATAATATAATACTGGAAGAGCAGGACATGTGCGTGATAGTAAAAAGCATGCCTATTCATAAAAGCACAATGTCACGCAACTAAAATGGAACATGAAGCATCTGAGTATTTAAGAATACTTTTTTAGAGTGACGAGACGAGCAGGACATTTGCCTGATAGTAAGCAACATGCCTGCCACATAACACAGTGACACGCATTGAAGAGTCCAAATCATTACCTAGCACTGCACTGCGCTCGTCACCAAGAGATCTAAGATGTTTATATCTCTAAGCCCTGTAATTTCTCTGGAAACATTGCCCTTCAAACAGGAACACAGTAATGTGCAAACATTACTGCTTGGCTGTAGAATAACTGGCAAAGGTGTGGTACTTCCCCAGGCGGACTCAGCCAAGCGTCCTACCACTACAAAAATATGTGCCTGATGTTAAGCAACATACCTGCCACAAAACAGCACAGTGACACGTAGCTATTGGAACATGAAGAGTCCTAATCATTACATATCACTGCACTCGTCACCCAGAGATCTAAGATGTTTATATCTCTAAAGATATCTTTAGGACGTAGACGTAGAGGTAGGACGCTTGGCTGAGTCCGCCTGGGGAAGTACCACACCTTTGCCAGTTATTCTACTATTATATTTCTTATATCTTATATTTCTTTAAGCCCTGTAATTTCAAACCCTGTAATGTATGCACATAACCGCTTGGCGGTCTTAATTTTGATGCCTATAAATTCCACTGTCCATATAGACATAATCTTTCAAAACTTTTCTTCATTAGCGCGACTTATTACCTGTTTCTTCAATACAGCCACAGTCAGCTCAGCACCCCATCAACGTTACAAAGTTCCGTTATTAAAGCCCGAACTCCGATCGTAATTCACTTAGGAACAATTGCCCGATATCATGAGGTGTTCCTTTACCCAATACTGAGAGCCGTTTAGACGATATTCTGTGTAATGAAATTTAAGCTTCATCACAAAGGCAGTGAATTGGTTTTTTGTTGTGAAAATCTTGGCAGTGAAGACAACGCGGAAAGATTGGTAACATGCAGAGGTATAAACTGTAGAGTCACAACGAAAGACACGGTCTGTGGCTTTGTGATAAGTCTCACTGTTTGCACAATTCTGCTTGGCGGCAGAATAACTGGAAAAGGTGTGGTTCTTCCCCAGGCGGACTCTGCAAAGAGCCCTACCACTACAGACACCCTACTACTACCTTACCATAGGTTATTCGTCCTTCAGCAAAATAATTGGGGTTCCGTGAAAAAAGAAATCCCTTAAAACGCGCTTAAAACCGGGGGCATCGCAAAATAAAATCGCTAAATCACTTCCATGGAAAAAAATTACAACAAGGACAAGGGATATTGCAGGCATAATATATACGTAATGTAGTGTATAGTATATGCATATGGTATAGTTCTCATTGTAATTTGAATATATGCAATAGAAAAATAAACATTATTTTTCATAAATTGGTATCCCAAATACTCCGCTCACAAACAAACCACCAAATCTTCATAAACGTAGCTGTAAACATGGTACATGAAAATTCATCAAAATATCGCGACCAGCTCAACCATGTAATCATGCTAAATATACCGGAACTACTCGTAGATAAAATCTAGCAATACTAGTGAGGGAAAAACCGCGCGACAGCTTAAATGTTTTGTGTTTTTGCATTAATTAACGTATAACTTACATGTGTTATGGTCGGTGCACCCCAATCACACTCTGATGTTAATTCATTTAACCATAACTATCTACTTTATTTTTAAATTTACTAAGATTTTCATTTTTCGTCAATATACAACCGTATATTGTTATGAGTAAAAACATTCTACCAAATCTCCATAAAACAAAATCAAACACATATCTGCTAAAGAGAACCACACCTATTTGGTATCCTACAAACATATACAGATACCGTTTCATACAAGTAACGCACACACCAAACTTGACAACTTAACTGGACCAAACGTGAGCAAGTTACTTGCCACTCAGCACTCGCCACCCGCGGCGAGTGCGTCCGAGAGGAAGTTGCCTAATGGACTTTATTTGTCGTTTTGATGCTATTTGCTGAGACTCGAGCTTCATATTTTTCCTCGAGAGTTAAGAAGATTTATAACACATTAGTACTTTCTGAATATGTGGTGTGGAGTATGGCGTTGTTAAGGCATTTAAAGAATGACACATATAAAAAAAATATTTTAGACTATGTATTAAAATTGTGGTAACAGGTTTTTTTTCTACCTCATCGCCACAACCACTATTTGTTTACTTATTTATTTTTATATATAGTACCTGGGTGAGCTTTGCTCGGTTACTTATTGTTTCCCAAAAAAAAGGAACTTGAAAAAAGAAAGGCGGCTGGCTGGATTTGAACCCGGATCTATCATAATAATATGACGGCCCAACTTCCCGACTGAGCCAATAATACACTGTCACGCGACAATGCGAAATTTACCGTCACATTCTAATGTTTATGTAATAGTTTTTCATTGTTTAGAAACGCGCATAAAACGGCGTTTTTTTTTAAATAAAACCTAGCTAGATCGAAGTATTGTCCCCAAAACCCTTTGTATCCATAATTTCATGAAAATCGTTCGAGCCGTTTCCGAGATTCAGATTCTATATAGGTATATGTTTGTATATACCTACAAGAATTGCTTGTTTAAACGTATAATAAGATAAAATAGGACATGCTTGTATTTTTTTTTAAATGACCGCAGTAGTTTATGGAGCTCATTGCATAGAACCCATTGCTGTTTTCACTAAAATAGATTTTTATTCGTAGGTCGAATTTAATTTTAAGTAACAAACGTATCTTTTCTTTTAGAGGTAAAGCGTAAAACGGCACGCACTGTGGATCGACCAATAAGAGCTATAAACTATAAAATTTTAGTAGACTATAAAAAATAAGTGCTTTGTCCTTAATTGGTGTAGGGTACGAGACGGGGAAGTTTTTTTGGGAATGGCCAAATAGCCCTCCATTATTTTCTTATTTTGATTTATATAATTCATGAATTTTCTAAACGGTTCTATCAAAACTTAGCAAGCACGGCGCGAAATAGTTGCATTTGTTTCTTTATTATATTTAAGGTTTTACTTTACATTAATATTATACACTTATATTTATTTTTACATATGTACTTATATTTTTTTAATATAATAAATACTAACTGTAGAAGTTTGGATGTTTGCCTTCAATCACGTAGATTTTTTTTATAGTTTGGCAGGATTTTTTACGTAGACATATTTGTTTAAGAATATCGCATACAGATTTATTCTGAAAAACAAAATGTTATGCAAGCACAATCTTTCATATCCACTATTTCATCGTATTGACGAATGTTTCATCCAATTTTATTTTTTTTAATACCAAAACTCACATTTAAACTAGTTACTAAGTACTTAATTATGATTTCAGAAATAATTTTAAAGGTAATGTAAAATACATTATGATTTCAGAAATATTTTTTTTAGCGTAATTTGGTTAGCGTACTTGGGTAAAATAAAGATATATTTACTTGATAATTATACGAGTACCTTTACAACGCTGAATCAGTGTTCATAAAACGCAGAAACCCGTAAAATCCTTTAGATACGAAATTGTAGAAATGAATTAACGAATACAATATTAAATATATTCGTGTCTCACAGGACGCCATTTCTCTAAATATTACGTGAAAATATTAATAAAATAAGGTTCAAACTTGTTTCAAACTCACCTGAGTTGAAACTGATACGCCAGGGTTGCCGGCGGCACCTGAGAAAAAGAGAAAATAAATTAGTTAAACGCTATTCATTTGTTTCGGGTACGTGACAGAGTTGCTGTAACGTAAATAGAGTATCAAAATTTCTAAATGTAATCACATACAGTAATTGGAACAAAGTTCCTTATCGCGCGTTGTGAAAGGGGGCTAGACGGAAAAAATTCTTACGAAAAGTTGTCACGACACTTTTTGCTATTGTAAGCTGTGCGGCGTCGCATGTTTCTCTGTCTGTCTCTCTCTCTCTTATAAAAAGCAAGCCAGATATTTTCATTTCTACATTTCATTCATTCTACATTCTTTCATTCAGATATTTTTATATTAGTGTCGCGACGATTATTTTTGTTGAGTGTATACAGGTTTTTTGTAAATAATAAAAAAAAAAAATTCCGGTCTCAGCGTCGGGCTGTGATCGTCGATATCACCGTACCACATGACGAGAACCTCGTGAAAGCTGAGAAGGACAAGCTTAGCAAGTACCTTGACTTGGCTCACGAGGTTACCGCCATGTGGGATGTTGATTCCACGATCGTAGTCCCCATAGTCGTGTCGGCAAACGGCCTTGTAGCGAAAAGTCTCGATCAACATCTCAAGAGACTTTCGCTAGACGGTTGGATCAAGGGTCAGATGCAGAAGTCGCTCATCCTTGACACAGCGCGCATCGTCAGGAGGTTCCTCAGTCTGCAGCCCTAACCACCGGTAGCTTGGGTCCTGCCCCGCTGCTGGCGGCAAACTAGGTTTAGGTTTTTATAAGGTTTTTATGTTGTTTTTATATTCAAATATTGTAAAAATGTAAACCTAAGAAAATGATTAAATGAGTGAATAATAATTCCTCCACTAATTAATCGAAAGGAACTTCGTTCCATCCGGGTGTCCCTTGACACCTCTCAAGTTTTTTTTTCCACTAAGAAATTTGTAAGGTTTGTATTTATAATTAGAATTCATTCCGTAGTTTTTTTGGATGGCAACAAGTGGTTTTCAAACAAAAAAAACTAATTACTACTACTTTATAGCTCAGCAATAGTGAGTATTTTAGAACTACATAAATCACCATGCACTAGGTATTTGTTTCCAATGTTTTTCATGTAAAACTACCTATATTTCGATAACTTTAATCGTGCCTTATTTAAGGATAATACATAAAATGAAAAAAAAAAAAAAATAGTAAGAGAAGAATATTTTCAAGCTATTTTCAAATACAAAGAAAAAACCGCAAAATACCAAGAACTTTAGAATCCCGATAGAATATACTTGAATTTACCGGACAAACAGATAAATTAATTTACATCTCTGGGTGCAGAGCGCTATGAAGTGATTTCAATTATTATTTTTCAAATCTTTTTGATTCTTCGTTTAAAATTCTTTGTAAAAAAGGGAATTTCTTGCCATAAGGCGTATGTATGTCTTTCTCGTCTCTCGTTACTTCAAATAGCTATATTACAGAAACAAAAACACCTCAAATTTACATCACCACTCTTTTCAAACGTAAAAAAATATTCATAAACTCCCAAATACGAAGTTATGTACTGAACATTTTGAGCGTTGTAATCCTTAAAAGATTTTATTTTTGCGCGAGATGCGCGCGTGAACGCCTCAAATATTCATATAAGAGGATTGACTAAAAGACTGTTTAGGATTTCATTTCTCAAAAAAATTATGCCTTCATTTGTTTCAGTTGTCTCTTCGCATTTCTTTTGAAGTACGCTTGAGTTTAAATAACAATTACATGTTTTTTATTGGAGACGATAGGTCTCTGTTGCGATTTTTATATATGGAAAGAGCGCTGTTTAGACAGGTAAGTAGTAATTTGTATTATTCATGCTCAAATAGATGTTTCAAATAGCCAGACGTGTTGCTTACCATCAAGCACATTTCTTGCTCGTCCTATCACTCTATACCAAATCAAAACGACAAATAGCAAACCTAAGCGGTGGAGTTGAACAACAAAAACATACAACCGAATTAAGAACCTCGTCCTATATTGAAGTCGGTTAAGAATGTGCAGGCTAAAACGCTTTACACACGAGCCCTGAAATCAGAGGAAATGACGTAAAAGTAGTGGGGAGGAGCGTACATCGCACCATATGATTAGTAATTTATGGTTTTAGACACATTTTAGAAATTTGAAGCATGGCATATAAAATGAGGTACCCGCAATTCTATTTTTGAATTTACTAACTACGTGATTGCCTTTATTTTTAAATGCTATTAATGGGATGTTTTGTGTATACGGAATGTTGACATGATGATAAATGAGTAAAAGGTAAATAATTCCACTTTATACTACTTATAAATGTATGCCATGTAGAGCAGAAGCTAGAGATCCTAACTACGTGCAAAACCAAATATATATGTATCTAACCTGGTCTTTACAAGCTAAACAAGGATTGTGTCATTGAATAAAAAAGAATTAACAAAATAAGGAAACAAATTCAACTTACTAGAGAAACTTCAAATTTCACATTTGAAATGATAATTATGTTTGCAGAGAAGCTTCCGAGGCAGAGTAAGTACATTTGGTGCGGTCTAGTCTTGGTCCTTGGCTTACAAAGTAAATAAAGGAATAGAGATGAGAAAGCGTTACTAAAATAATATTGTTCGAATCGTTGTCACTGACATCACAGTTGTGTTTTAATGATAGTGGGAATATTCGATTCTATAACATGTGTAACTTTATCTCGTATCGAGGTATAAAATATGAATAACCAGCGTGTTGTACATATTTTTTAATAACCATTTTACAGGTATAACCAAAAACGCTTATCGCTTATGATGTGACTGTAAAATGATAAAATAAGCACATTCGCTTCCAGATTATAAAAAAAAATACTGAAAAAAGTCATTAAATTTTAAACCACCGTTTTCAGATTTCCATCAAAATACGTCATGCAACTTCAATACTTTTTTTTTTCTAAATTATGAATTAACCAAAACCAGTGAAGTATTGAAATCTGTGTGAAAAATAGACTAGTCTGATTTTCTAAGAAGCTACACTATAAATAAAAATAAGATTTTAAATTGCGTTTAGACGGTACTGATTATATGAGCGATGGCAACAAAAATGTTGAACATTATTTTTTAATTTGGGTTGCATGATGTCTACTTCTATTTCTATCAAACCCTAAATAAAGATTCCATCATTATCGTAAAATTATAAAACGAATCCATTGTTTATTCGTAGTTAACAGCTATATTCTGTTTCCGTATGAAAGCTAACGTGGTTATTACAAAATTTAAATAAATATACTTGTAACTCACGTTTGATATAGTCAGTCCAGCCCGACTTAAGTTTCGATCGCGTCCTGCGATCTTTTTCAAGTGCTAAACGAGCTGCGGTAACGCGCGCGCGTCTCCTTGCAAAAGATCTCCGGACCCGATTGAAACTTCAGTCGAACTGGACTGACTATATCAGACGTGAGTTACTCGTGTTTTTTAATTAGAAATCTTTATTTTGATTAAAAAAAAAATATAAAAAATCTATTCGATTGCTAAGTCTAATTCGGATCATCTCTAAGCCACTAAGCTCACACAAGTACACTGTGTAAATTGTACACTGGACGTGATTTCCTGACTGGAGTACTTACATACAAAGTTCCCATGCTAGAAACTGAATACATTAGTTAAAGTATGTTCTTGCTAAGACTACGTTAATTTTGTAGCTATTCGTAGGAAAATATTGTTACTTATTTGTTTTCTAACATTACATAACTTCCCTCTTGTGAAACTAGGAAACAATAGTCTCTTTTTATAGCATAGAGTGACGAGACGAGCAGGACATATGCCTGATGGCAAGCAGAACGCCTGTCAATAACAACAGTGACACACAGCTATAGGAACATGAAGGATCATCCGGCGATATAAGATGTTTTTTCTCTATGCTCTATAATTTCACTTTTCCATTGAAACATTGCCATTCAAAACAGAACACAGTGATGTTTTCACATTTTTGCTTGGCGATAGAATAACTGGGAAAGGTGTGGTACTACAGGTTTGTCTGAGTGTTTTCTTGCCAATTATCGATAAAGAAACGTCTGAGTCAATGTTGATTCGATTTCGTTTGAACTCTTGCGAGATTATGATGTCTATTTGAATGGGGTTCTTATCGTATGTTTATTTAAAATAGCAGCACCTTGAACTATTACCCGCATAGTTCTTGTTCACGTAATTTTTACGGGATAAAAACTAGCCTACATCCTATTCCAGACTAAAATCCATTTCATCGTAAAATGATGGAAGTGTTTTTTCTGATCCGGGCGAACATTGTTACGAAAACGCTATACCCTGATATTAGTCTAACATTTTTAAACCCCGAGCAAAAAAGGGTGTTATATATTTGACGTCGATGTCTATCTGTCGGTGTGTCTGTGTGTGTGTCTGTATGTGGCCCCGTAGAGCTCAAACGGAGGGGCCGATTTCGATGCTATTTTTATTTGAAGATTGATTTCCGTGCCACCACCACCGTTCTTAGCTATGTTTTTTTAATATCGATTCAAGATGGCCTCCTCGAAAAAATGGCGGACAAGATATTTCTTCACAACCTACCTCAAATAAACAAATCTAAATTCTACATCAAATCATTGATTTTTAGAATACTTTTTATGACAAATATTTCGAATTCAAGATGGCCGCTACCACAAAATGGCGAATTACATTTTTTCATATCCGTTTTAAATGAAAGGACTAGTGAAATGTTGTACATATTACGAATCCGATGTGGTCGGGGGTAAATATTTTTTTTATTTAATTTTGTTATTGTACTAGACAACAAACAAACTGTAATAAACATCAGGTGTAACAAACTGTTATATACTTCTGGGGTTGAAGATATTTTCACTTCTATGGTTCAAATGAGACCTAAGCACGAGGATTAAAGAGAAAAAGTATTATTAACTTCTTGCTACTGGCTCTACTATGTATACTTTTTTGAAGCACACTTTAGTTGTTAATTCATCCAAACATACTCAAGAGTATAGAAATAAGCTAAGTGGATAGAGGTGAATAAATAGTTGCTGAGAGACTTGAGTGTATTAACTTTGGCGTTTGAGTGTTATCAAAGGATTTGTGGAGCAAAGCACTCATCGTATTATCGGGAATAGTTCTAATTGCAATTATGTTCACGAGTCTTGCAGTTTATTCGTAGAATTTATCGGTAAAACTGTTGAAAGTATATTATTTGAGTGTTCAGTATTTATGCACTATTTAATTTAATCGAAGTACACTACATAGTAGGACGTGTACGTCCTATGTATGAATATATCCTATGTATAAATACAGTATGAATAATACTAATTAAAACAAAAAGACACAGTTTTTCAATTTTGAATTTTGAATGATTGTTCTTTCGAAAGACTATCGGACCGATTCCCGTGGTACAAAATATCCTATATTGAATATTCCTAAGTTTCAATCCAATTCGTTCTAACGTTCCGTTGTGATTGAGCAACAAACTCCCAAACATCCAATCATTCAAACTTTCGCATTTATAATATTAGTATGATTATTTATCGCTTAACCCTGTTTTTTTTAAACATTGCCCTCGAAACCGTAGCTCATGCCTGTCTCTCGGTAGCGTAACTGGAAAAGTATGGTACTTCCTCAGGGAAAGTCTCCAAGTACTCTTATACTACAAAAATATAAATCACTTGCTTAAAACATTCATAATTCTTTGTTGTTGACGAGAATATAATGATAATAATTATATTATTTATTAGTGATTGAAAGTTTTCAAGTTCAAAGTATGAAGATTTGTATGATTTATTGTGTTATTTCAATTTATTGGGACCTTCAAAATACCCTGGAGGGATTACTGCTAGGTCCCGGGAAAATAGCCCGGATTTGTACGTAAAGGGAATATTTTAGCCCGGGATCGCGGGGCTAAATGGAATCTGATGTAAGTTCCGATAGTCGTGAACTATTGCCTGATGATATCTTTTTAATGCGATTTTTATGGGCTCCATTACCTATGTGCACCTTTAAATTTTTTATCTATTTTAAATAATGTGAATTATTGAGGTAGTAGAAAATTTAAGGGTTCGTTTCTAATAATAGGGTTGATATTCGATTATATTATTTAACGTATCAAAATGAATGTTTGTTTCGAAAATATTATATTGTGTATTTGTTACTCACATATGTAGTTACGGAAGACATTGGATTTTCTAAATTTCGGTAGTTTTAGACTCAAGTGCCGGGAATTCTTGTGTTAGGATGTTTAAAATTCACGAATAAATTGTGTTCCAAATAACAATTCTAGTTAATACAGTACGTGTGTTATCTCGAGATCTACGTTCAAGATCATCACAGATTTTTCAAAATTCGTTCAAGAATATTAACAGCAGTAATGGTCCCCCAAAAGATTGAGAAAGAGAATAATTTGATAAGTCTGCCTGTAAATAGAACTATCTTATTAATTACTCTGTCATTGTTTAGTTTATTCTGTGAAGATGGTCCATAAAAGAGCATCGAAATACAAGGGACGCACTATACCATATAACCACGCTAAATATCCCATAATTGATAATACTAGTGTAATACACTAGGAGAGATCGCTCTAAGCGATAAGGCCTCCAATTAAATTGCTATATAAATAACATTTAGCCTAGATTTAAGGTATTATCCTGTAGGTACGTATTCAATGTTTTACTTTGTGTCTGTTGAAAATAATTATTTGGCTTCATTACCGTTAATACTGGCTGTTAAGCTCTAAAAATATATTTACTCGTTCAGTTATTGTTGAAAGAAGACCTTTAACTGACCTTTCAAGACATTTCTTAACAGGCGCAAGTTCTGTGGTATAAATATTATCGTTTTTATGCGTTTTAAATGCTTAATCACCTTCGAACTTTCAAGTAGGGTTGTTAATATATATAACCTTTTTATTAATAAAAATGACCTTTGCAAAGGTCCGTCAATCAACCGAAGCAGAAGTTTGAAATGAGCCTGGGGTAACTTAAGGGCCAATTGGCCAATTATTATTTTTAACGATTTATGGAGCAATTAAGACAACGGTTTAAACATCGTTTTCTAGCTTTTCTTTGATTTTTGAGTTATATATGATCACTTGGATTGCTACTTTTGACTTAAAATATATTTTGTAAGTATGTACCAATACGAATACCTTCAGATGTCCCCACAACGTGAGCTACATTCCATCACGAGGTTCAAGTCAGCAAATTCAACAGAACTCGCTATCAGCAGTGACTCGCCTCTTGCCAACTACAATTCGCTGATGTTATGTCGTGACCTAGATATTAACTCATAAAATTGTAACCCAGATAACCCTACATCAGATCTAGTTTCCATGAAGAAGTTAGTGTCGTTCTGACATCAAACACATTCGCACCTAGCTAAGATAGGCTTAAGATATTATTATGTGAATTTAAGTAAAGGCAATTCTAGTTTTCTTTTCGAACCTTCTGCATGCAGCTTTCGTAATTAATGATTTACATCCAGGAAACTGATAGAGGTGTACATATTACCGCAAAACTGTCAACACCGTCAGATTATAAACTAACCTAACGGCCCGTCAGATTATAATCTCCCAAGTTAGATTATAGTCTGACGGTGTGAAAATGTTACGGCGAAATACACAAACAAAGTTAAATCCTAAAAAGAAAACTGGGAACCAAATCCAATGAAAAGAAAACTAAGTCCAATGTAATGGACAAATAGTATCAAAGATGTTTACTGAGTAAATAAAAGATGTGAATGTTTTTTTTCCTTCCGAAGAATTTAAAATGCCTAAACAAGATTCCAGTACCCAAGTTATGTTGGTCTCTCTTTGGTATATTTAACTGGTAAGCAAAAAAGGGGCCACGTTACGAATTTAATTTATTTGTGATACTTTTGAAGCTATCACTACACTTTGTTTTTTCACTACACTAAGGTTGAAAAATAATTAACACATTTGGATTTTTAAGAAAGGCCCTAGAATGTAACTTGGAGCGAAACGGAACGAAACTGTAAAATATTAATAATTATTGAACCAATAATAATCGTTGACGTAGACGTGTCATAGGGTGGAGACCTCGAATTAGCAAACGTAGCGTAGGATACTCTAAAACTCAATAGAGTGACGATATAAGTAAGGCAACAGGGAATGGATGGAGATTTTGTTATTTTTTAAAGTTTAGACTGACTAAATGAGCAAGACATGTACCAGATGGTAGGATATGTGCCTGATTGTAAGTAACATGCCTGCCCATAACAGTACAGTGACAGGTAGCTATTGGAACATGAAGTGGCCGTAGCATTCCCTAGCAGCCTAGTACTGCATTGCGCTGCTCACTCAAGTAATTTTTTCATCGTGCATAGGTTTGATCTCCAACTCGCCAGATGTTGCATGGCCGAAGACGACACAGGTTGACCTAGAAAGTACCTATTCACTCTGACCTTGATAAGTTCTAGATTGATTGTATAAGATGTTTTATCTATATACCCTATACCCTGTATTTAAAGAGGAAAAGCCGAAGATAATACTGAGTGGTAAATCATACAAGAGGCCACGTCCATTTTTAATAAAAAGTGACGAGACGAGCAGGACATGTGCCTGATGGTAAGCAACATGCCTGCCACATAACAGTACAGTGACACGCAGCTATTGCAACATGACGAGTCCAAATCATAACCTAGCACTGCACTGCGCTCGTCACCCAGAGATCTAAGATGTTATATCTTTAAGCCCTATATTTTTTCTGGAAACATTGCCCTTCAATCTGGAACACAGTAATGTTAGCACATTACTGCTTCGCGGTAGAATAACTGGCAAAGATGTGGTACTTCCCTAGGTGGACTCTGCCAAGAGTCCTACCTCTACAAATAGCTGACTAAGATAGGCTGATAATGTTTGTCATAAACATATTTGTAAAAATATTCACGGTATTTGAAACTAGTATTTTGTATTCGAAAATTTAGCGCAACGTACGGGTATTTCGATCAGACTTCCCCACCTTCGGTTTACCAACATGCCATTGTTTGAAAGACAAATATTTGCAGGTCGGAGTCTCTCCAGTCGATTTCAATAGGCCTCGCCACGTGAAATACAATATTTGGCACGTCAATATCGGTTTACGTCTGCCAACTCTCAACTCCAAAACTTTTGACACATTTATTAACCAAATTTTATGGTTCATTCGAATTGGAATATTGTTGCATAAATTGAGTTATTTTCCAACTGCTGAGCTGATTTAGAAAATGCTGCATTTTTGCTCACTCACGTTGTTGTCTTTTATTATCTCATTACAAATTAAATATTTCTATTGAGTTATATTGATTAAACAGTGTTTTTTTCTCTTCACAAGATTAAGAACCATTTTAAAAGGTTTTTGCCTGGCGTAAGCTTTGAGTAAATGTTTAAAGTAGAGCGGTTTATAAAAACCTAAAATCATAGCAACGGATATATGTAGATGAAAGTTTATCATTGCCGTATCTTGAATAAGAAAGCATAATATGCAAGTTATTTTTGAACCAACTCTCAAAGCAACCTCTACAAAACTTCACTGCTTCATTATAGTAATCAAAGGAGAAATAGCTACCAGGAACGCAAACTAGGGATAAATAAGCCTGTGAGTTGCAGTCAGGTATTTGAAGCTACATTTCCATTCAACGCTGGAGCGCCCCCCACTCAGGTTTTGTGGTGAAAATCTTGAAGTGCACATTTACAAACAAAGATACAATAATAACACACAGAAATACAATAATAACACAATGTAAAACAGCGACAATGATTAAGCGAGCTTTTTCAGTGTGGTTCGCAGTGAAAAAATGTGGGTTGAAATTGTGTAAGTTTAAAAGCTATACGTGAACAAATCTATTCATAATCTAACCACAGGTAATTGGCAATGAGTGATTTTTACTTTGGACCTACCAACGAGCTAAAACTACTAATAAGCACACGTCAGAATGCGTTTGATATTTATTATCCATGTATAGCTTTTAAACTTCATCATCATCAGCCGCAAGACGTCCACTGCTGAACATAGGCCTCCCCCCTAGATTTCCAC
Source organism: Ectropis grisescens (assembly GCA_017562165.1). Lineage (NCBI taxonomy): Eukaryota > Metazoa > Arthropoda > Insecta > Lepidoptera > Geometridae > Ectropis > Ectropis grisescens. The sequence continues at coordinate 8,007,076 of CM029769.1, read as the reverse complement.
AACGAACGGTCCTGCGCAACCTGCAACCAGCGGTCTTTGTGAAGTCATCTGTCCATCTAGTGGGAGGCCGTCCAACACTGCGTCTTCCGGTTCGTGATCGCCACTCGAGAACCATTCTTCCCCATCGGTTGTCAGTTCTGCGAGCGATGTGGCCTACCCATTGCCACTTCAGCTTGCTTACTCTTTGAGCTATGTCGGCCACTTTCGTTTTTTTGCGAATATCCTCATTACGGATTCTGTCGCGCAAAGAGACTCCGAGCATAGCTCTCTCCATAGCTCGCTGTGTGACTTGTGAGCTTTGTTATGAGGCCCACAGTGAAGGATCACAGTGAAGGAGTTTTAAACTTACGCAATTTCAACTCATATGTATAGGATTTATCTAGCAACGAAAGAGTAAAAAAGGCCATTATCCACCGCTCTTTTCAGGTGCGGGTTGGTGGATATCTCTTGATTCAAGATGTTAATGTAAAGTTTGAAATCACGTTACACGGGAATAGATCATTATCTAAATGATTAAATAACAATTACATCCCGACGTTTTGCCAGCGTCAAATGCGTTACGGCCATGGTGACGAGAAGACCAAAAACTTAATTAATAATCCGAGTTGTCTCAAGATTATTGATAAAGTTTGTTTGAGTCAATGTTTGAGTATTTTCCCATGAACAGAAGTACATGTTTATCATCACCATAAGCTATAACGTTGAAGGAAAACCAAGGGATATCTGCCAACGTGCACCTAGCAAGCCCGGTGGCTAGATAGATAGATAAACTTAACAAAACAAACAAACAATTTTAAAAAATCTTAAAATATAGCAGCAAATTATCGCTAAAAGCGATCTCTTCCAGGCAACCGTGGGATGGAATAGAAGTTTAAGTATAGAAAGACGGGAGTAATCAAATAAAAAGTTAATTGAATACTTTAATTTAAAAAAGGAAAAAAAAGTTAATTAAGATACTAATCATTGACTAAAATAAAAAAGACATACATTCTAATAATAATACATGCTAATACATATATAAACTTACATAGGTATGTATAGATAGGTAGATAGAGGTTTTTCTCTTCTTGCTAGAGAAACCCTAAGTCTCCGCAAAATGAGAACTGCTTATTCAGGTCTACGAAAATGAGACTCCTCTGCAATTTCGTCGTAATTAATAGTGCAGTATTTAATCTACGACACGGAAGTAAGAAGATGGTTTCCTAGCCTAATATTAGTTTACGGTTGACGTCTCACTCTATTGGCAATATCCAAGACTGAATTAGCTTCAATTCCACGCTGCCAATGAAACGTCAGTAGGTATTTCTTTTGCTGGGATTATTATTTTAATAGTTTCATTTAGTTTACGGTGTTTCTCTGTATCATTTTTTTTCTATGATACAGAGAAATGGAACGAATAGGATGGTAAGCAACATGTCTGTTCAGTTTAACAGCATTGTTACGCAACTGTTAGAACGTGAAGAGCCCAAATCAATGCCTTAAACTGCACTGCGCTAGTAACCTAGATATATAAGATGATTTATCTTTATCCCCTATATAATTCCTCTGTAAGCATTGCCCTTCAACGCGGACCACAGTAATACCACAATAGAATCACATTACTGCTTTGCTGTAGTAGGAATAGCTAGTAACGGTGTAACCACTTCAAGATTTAATACAGGACGTAAAAGGAATCGTATTTTCTGTGCCATTCTTAGCTTTTACGTATTTCGCTTATACTGTTGTAAAATATTTTCCCTGTCATTATACGGCAACGGCGTCGTCGAGAACTCACGACATCAGCAGGTTGTTTTTACACCCAGCACCTTGATCACGTACAAAGTTACTGTTCGGGGAGATAAGGAACATCTTCTACTTTAAGTGTCAATGAAAACAAAATAACAAGGGAGCGGCTGGAACGTTTTACTGCCGCTTCCCCAACTCGTAAAGCAAATTTTTTATTGCTACCAGCGTTGAACCTCCAATAATAACAAGCCTTACATTATTCATAGCATAATTGAATTAGCTTGGTTGGTTTCATCGATAGGTTTGCACTCGACTGTCGCCTCGCCTGATATGCAGTAAACGAGTAATGCGCTTGTCTGAAAAAAACAATTACAGTAGCTGCGTGGCACAGCGCTGTGACGGGCAGACGTTATTATTGGTAAATTGTTACATATCGGTGGACAATTCACACACAACATCATCTGACCCCAAACTAAGCAAAGCTTGTAATATGGCGGCCAGATAGCTGATATAATACATATATAGTTTTAAATAAATACTTCTTTATAAATAGAAACACGCAGACACAGTGCAAATATTTGAATTCATCACACATATATTTGCGCTGGGTGGGGAATCGAACCCACGACCCTCGGCTTCGCAGGCAGAGTTACTACCCACTAAGCCACGAGGTCAGTCAGAGTATTAAAAAATAAACTTCCACACTTTAAATAGGATAAAGGTACAAGTTGGCCGATACTACGGCATCGAGACACGTGTCGCGGTTGCGGCGTGAACTGGCGCCCATACAATTCTGTAGTGTCGAGTGCCTATCGTGGTCTCCGGTCGCGATATCCTGTCGCGGTCTCAGCGCGAAATTGTAGTTACCTTTATTGGTAATCACCCTGCGTCCTTTTGAGGGGATATTAATTACATTAAATACGTCAACTTTTGTTCTACAGTTTATAAAAATTCGTATTTTTTCACATACAAAAAAATGTATTTGCCCGCTCTAAAAGCGTCGAACTCTTCGTAACAATTCGTAACAAAAGTGCGCGCGCTCTTTAACGCTCGATGAATGATGTGCCGAAGTGAATAAACACCAAACAGCCGCCAAACAGTGCTAGAGATTACAACAAGCACTTTTTTTGGGTTATGTATTGAGTTTAAACAAAAATTGTAGAACAAAAGTTGTTTGTTTAATAAATAATTTACGTACAAAAAATTAAACCGACTTCAAAACCACAAATAGGTACTCAAAGGCGAAAAATAAATTAATATCATTATTGCAAGTGCTATTTATTCACTCATCTATTAGAAGTCGGTGCTAGTCAAGTCTAACAGGATGACTGTGAATTGACTGTTTCGACAGAAATATTAACAGATATCATATAACTCATATCAGCCCATTTCGGCTTCGCCCGTATATATAGCATATAGCAATCAGCAATCACGGCGAAAGAATTTTTTTAAATTGATCCAGTAGTTTCTGAGATTAACGCGTTCGAACAATACCTTTGCAGCTTTATAATATTGCTATAGATCAAACATCATACAAAGGATTTAAAACAATCTAAAAATAAAAGTGGTCAAGTGTGAGTCGGACTCGCCCATTAAGGCTTCCGTAGCAGCAAGTAACAAAATATAAAAGTTCTTGTATTTCGTTGTTAGTTTAAACAGTGATTAAACAACATTCAATTTATAACGTATTAAAATAAAACTACTTACTGATCTCATTCAAACCAATTTTCGTTGATAGTGTACATCACAGACAGTCCCTCGCGCAAACTATTCAGTTTAGAAAAAATATATGTTAGAAACCTCAATATCATTTTTGATGACCTATCCATAGATAGCCCACACGCATGGTTTTGATCAAAAAAACATTTTTGAGTGTCAGTTCTAAATTAGGAGTGTCCCATCTCCTAATTTTTTTTCTATTTTTTGTATCAAAATCTTAATGGGGTTGACAGATTACATCTACTTACCAAGTTTCAATAGATAGCTCTTATAGTTTCGGAGAAAAGTGGCTGTGACATACGGACGGACAGACAGACAGACATGACGAATCTATAAGGGTCCCGTATTTTGCCATTTGACTACGTAACCCTAAAAATGAGACATCGGGCGTATTATTTGATATTCGGTCTCCTCGTGAACAAGGAGTCCTGAGGACAATTGACAGGAGATCTGATATGATATGATATGAGACCTGAGTATTTGATTTGAAATTCAGCTTGATATCTCTACGCGTTCCTGAGAAAAAAAAGTCTTGATAGACAGACAGACGGACGGACGTACATCAAAGTGATCCTATAAAGGTTAAGTTTTTTCCTTTCGAGGTACGGAATCCTAAAAAATACTCAATAGTGGTGGTAGTGCGATCTGAACTTGAAACATCACGACTTTGATAGATTTCGCCATTAAGTCACCTCGGCTTTTAAGACATAGATAAAGCCTAAGACTAGACTATTCCAAGCTAAACCTGTGTGATACAAAACAGACAATGGGTATAAATGTAGCAAGGGTGAGATCAAGTCGACTTAGGCCCTAATGAACCGGTAAACACTACCTCGGCATCAATTAGCTTAATTTATCTTGTTACTATGGCTACTTAACCAAGCTCAAACATGTCAAATGTAGTACATGTAGAGTATATGTCAGATGTCATGTAATTACTAGCTAGATCAAAAGAGCTTCTAATTCCGTCGGTCAGTTGCAATAGCATGCTTTGATGTGCAGTTGGGTACCTGTGGTATTAATGCGGCTTTGACGTCAAAGGCGATGTACGAATTGGTATTGGGTCGGTTAGGAGGTATGTATACGGCAATGCAGTTCCTGGAATCGTTGAGTTTGGAGTTGTGTACCAGTACATATTCAAGTGAAATTAATTTGTGTCGTAGTATTGAACTATTTGCAAAGACCGCCTGGGACACACCAAGAAGATTTGAAAACATAAAAAATGTACCTTAACTATATTTATCACAGTGTCATAAAATAAGGCAAGGAAGATGTTTTTAACCCCCGACCAAAAAAAGGGATGTTATAAGTTTGACGTCGATGTCTGTCTGTCTGTCTGTTTGTCTGTCTGTGTGTGTGTCTGTCTGTGGCACCGTAGAGCCTATTTCGATGCGGTTTTTTTATTTGAAGGTTAATATCCGTGCGGATGTTCTTAGCTATGTTTGGTTAATATCGATGGCCACCTCCACAAAATGGCGGATAAAATATTTCTGCACGACCTACCTCAATATGGGTATCAAATGAAAGGGCTTGACTAGTAAAATACTTTGCACTATGACAAATTTAAATCCAATATGACCGCTACCACAAAATGGCGAAATACATTTCTTTTTTCACAACTCCCTAATATGGGTATCAAATGAAAGGGCTTGACTAGTAGAACGTTATACAGATAATCCGAGATCCGAGGTAGTCGGGGGTTAGTCAAAATTTTTAATTTTGTTCTTGTATCTCTATGCCCTGTAATTTCACTAAAAACATTGTCCTTCAAACCGGAACACAGTGTTATTTGCACATTACTACTTGGCGGTAGAATAACAGGCAAATGTGTAGTACTTCCCCAGATGGACTTCGCAAAGAGTCCTACCACTACATTAACATTACAACTCAAAGCTTCTCTTCTTAACTGTCATTCGATGTGATTACCATCATCGATTCGATAATAACGAATTTCAATACCTTGTATCTACAAACACCACTATACGAGTACATCCGATTGGACCTTCGTTGGGGAATTCCACATTCTCATTAAACCCGCTGCCCTGGATGTGGTGAAAGGTATAAACTATGCAGCATTTCACTACCCTCGCTCTAACCACGAACGATGGCGCTCGTCGATCGCCGTCAGTTCAATCCATACATTCAGTAACATCCGAGGTATTTTATTTACTGTTTGAAAAAAATGTGTTCAAAGTTTCCACTAATATTTTAAATGGTTTCAATGGTTATTGGTCAGCCAGGTTATAAGACCTAAAAAGCATGGCTGAAATTAGGCACGACTAAATAGGATTCAAGATAGATTGTCGTGTCGTGAAATGTCCACCAAACATTTATTTATTTTTAAGAATAACTAGGGTACTTATTATCCCGAAAAACGATGAATCCTTTAGAAATTATATATTTTCCGAATTCATATTAAATGAAGAACGAGAGCACATTATTTTTGATTTTTACACCATTAGGTGATACATATTATATGTACATGAACATAATATAACTCATCTCCGTCAGTTCTGTTATATAAATATGTCGGAATTTTATACACTGTTCTAAAAATTGTAAAGTGCTTCAAAGTTTCTACTAGCTAATAATGTTTTAAATGGTCTCGATATTTGATGTTAAATCGTGTCGTTAAGCTTAAACTAACTTGGCTGTCATTAAACTCAGCTACATAGAACTCAGACAGATTACTCTATAATAATTAGGTTTGTTTTTATCCCCATAATTGCTAAATCCCGAAAGTAACCTTGTTGAAATTCATGTTATTGAGTGCAAAAATGAATGTTCTGTATGATGGACACCACCATTACGTGAAACACGTTACTGTAACTGGAAGTTTTATTAGTTATTACTGGAAACGATTTCCAGAAAGCCATCTTACAGCGGACAACAATCTTGATAAAGTGGGTACTCACTTACTGGTTTGTTCGCTTGGTAGTCACGTGATATCTTGGGTACAGGTAAGCCGGTAACGGAGGTGAGCCTCATAGGTTGGCCCTAAGATAAGGTAAGACGATGGAAAGAATGTGAGAGCGGTTGCACGTTCCCACCGCAAGCGTCAAACGTAGAAGCTTGTGTAGTCTTACTTGGGAATCCATGTCCGCCCATGGTGTCAATTCTGACAAAACCCAAGCATCTTCTTGGGGCAGATGGGTATATGCGTAAATGCGATTTTCTTCCACGTAAAAAATCAATCCATAGTTTAACAAAACGTTTCAGACCATACAAAAAGAGCTATTAAACAATTTAAAAAAATGTTATAATTCGGATAGAAAGTCTCAAAAATAGTGTTGTGTAAACCTGGGATATTATGTGTTAAATTGTACATACAACACAAGTGAATCCGTAAATAAAAGTAGTAGTCAATAGTGAAAATACAATGTCATAATTGGAAGCTTATTCACGCTGTGAATGAAAAGCGGAATAAATTGACAGGTGTTGTGACTGAAATTAATGCGACGCGACAACGCCAGGTATCGAATGAAAAATTGAGGAATTAACAGTTTCATTCGCGATCATGGCACCTGCACTACCTCTATATTTTTATTGCGAAGTGTTGGCAATTCCCCACTTGGTTCATGTTGAACAACTATCCCATGGTTTTTTGAAGTGTAAACTTCTTTGGGCGCGCCACAGATAGATTTTTCGTGGGCTATGAATTAAATTCTAGCGCCACGCACGGGAATTATAATCTTCGGGTAAACTCGGGACCATGACCATTTGGCCAATGACGATGGTAATGATGGCAAAGACAGCAAGAGCAAGGCCACGTTTTCCAGTTTCACCCGCGTATTTCCAAAATAAGCTATCAAAATCTGAGTTGCAAGTATTCACTTTTATAGGCAGTTTCTATGACTGATTTTTTTTTACTTTAATATGTTTACGCCTGATCTCCATCTCACCTGATGTTAAGCGACGATGAGGTCCATGATGGAGCGTACTTATCCAGAAGAAACCGATTTAATCTCTTGTACATATATTAATAATAATTGGAATACACCAAGATTGTAACCATCGGGAAAACTCCACTCAGGCAACGCAATCTAAAGGCAAGACGTTTATATCATAAAATTAGAGTAAAATGTTGTCTATGGAGCATCAACCATGAATTGACATCGGTTTTTCGAGCTGCTTGTAGCTCGATAAGTTTCGCCGCGAATCTCTTAGATAAGTAAAACGATTTAGATCATTAGAGGATCATTTCCTAAAAAAAATCTTTTTAACTAATTCATACCGTTCTGGTGGGATTGTACAACAAACAAGTAAGAATCTTATTTTCACCAAAATAGGATTACCTCCATTCAAATTAGTTACACAATACGCAAATTTAATTATTAGATGATACTTAGAGAGTTAGGACATTGCATAAGTGAAAATGGCGGTGACTCCCGCTCTGGCTTGTACTTGGCACAAATATAGTCCATCGCTATTCAGCGAGGTAATGCTGCCAGTGTAATGGGCACCTTTGTGCCGGGTAACGTTAGGGATGGGTTATGTGACCTTTCTCCTTTGGATTTCTTATCTATCAGACTTCTCGTATCTCAAAAAAGCGATATCGTTTCATGATTGATGTTCTAAAAACACAAACGAAGAGATTTGACTCCACGTTTGTTATAAGAACGTCTAGGTTGTGGAATTTGTTGCCTGAGTGGTCTTCAAATCGAGAGTGAATCAGTTTCTTCTAGGTAAGCACGCTCCATCGTAGATCGCATCGTCGTTTAATATCAGGCGAGATTGTGGTCAAGTGCAAACCAATTATAGTAAAAAAACATGTGATTGAAATTATATTATCGTTATTTTTCGTTTGTGTAATTGAGTTTTACATATTTAAACTAGGTAGGTATTTATAATCATTGTACATAATTTGTTTGGTATGCGTAATCATTTATTTGCATTAAAAATATGTTTCTTATTTATAGGTTAGAAGGTATGTCTACATTAATATGTAGTTATATCTTAGTTTCTCAGTATATATTGACTACGAAACTATGTATGTGTAAGTCAATAAGGTTTGCCTAACAAGCTGAAATACTGAAAATAGAACTTCCACGAGTCGAGCTTAAGCGAAACTTATTCTGAAGTCTGCAAACGAGTCATGTCAAAGCAGTGGCGTGATACGGGTGAAAATTTAATTTAAATCCTTAAGTAGATGCATGTTTGCAGTCAAACATTTTATTTAAAAGTAAAAACTTCTTTAGCGGGTTTGAGTATTTTTTAGTATGCAAAAGTCTTGCAGGTTTCGAAACCGGCATGGTAATATAGCGGGGTAATGGCGTATCGTCGGAGTGGCGACGGAGCAGCGGCACAATTAATCTTAGATCTCTGGATGATGAACGCAGTGCAGTGCTAGGCAATGATTTGGACCCTTCATGTTCCAATAGCTGCGTGTCACTGTGCTGTTATGTGCCAGGCATGTTGCTTACCATCAGGTACATGTCCTGCTCGACTCGTCACTCATTATTTTAAAAAAAAAGCTACGGACGTTCAGCATGTAGCCTAAATGTTTATAATTCTGTGGTTATTGGATAATATTTGTTTATTTTACGGAATAACTTATTAATAGATTCTACTAAATTAATTTTGCGTAGCAAATAATTATATTACCTGCAATTTACACGTATAGGAAATTATTTCAATTATAAATGGCTCTGATTGAACGCGAGTATTTCCCCTTTAATTTCCGTTTCAAATTCACATCAAACTTCGCAGTTTCAAAGTATTTACGTAGATCTGTGCAAACTAATTTCATATTTCACGTAAATTCATGTTAGTTTGGAATTAACATAACTTAGTGTTTGTTTTGGTAGACTGCCTCGTTAGATACTTATTTACAGTTATATTTTAATTTATTTTTATCCTACTAATATTATAAACATTAAAGTATGGATTTTTGCAGCTCAATCATGTCGTAATGTCTGAAAGAACAATTAGGAATTCAGAAGGAACAATTCAGCCTTGCAATAATTTATCAACAAATCCGTAATAATAATAATACGAGGGTCAAACTGAAAGTTCTTAGAACTGGCCACTTATAAACAATATGATATAAAATTATTCTATAATTTGAAAATAGAACTCTTTGCCAATATTACTGAGTATATACTTCATTCATTTGTCATTTGTTTTACGATTTGGCGGCAAATTGAAAATTGTCTGTGTCACGTCAACATGAATTGAACACGAGAAAATTTTCGTGAAATGATTTTTAATGATTTTCGATGTCATTTAAGTCAACAAGAAAGTTATGATAGACTACGATTGGCCTTTCACGATGAAGCCCCATCTCGTGCGACTGTTTACAACTGGTTTAATGAGTTTAAACGTGGTCGCACTAATCTCACTGATGATTTACGTGAGGGACGGCCTTCTACGGCGACGACTGAAGATAACATCTGTGTTGTGCGGCGTATGATAGAGACTGACAAAAGAGTAACCTATCAGCAGATTCGGACAAGCTTAGGCATCGGTATGAGTCAAGTGCACAAAATCCTACACGAACATTTAGCGGTCAGGAAGCTTTGCGCCCGGTGGATACCTCATAATTTGACTGAGGCTCAAAAACTCCATCGTGTGGATTGGTGCCGTAAAATGATTGAAAGATTTAACGGAGGTGACTCAAATGCTGTGTTCGACATACTAACAGGTGACGAAAGCTGGATTTACTGTTATGATCCTGAAACCAAAAGACAATCTGCTCAGTGGGTGTTTCCTTTCGAGGAGTTGCCAACTAAAGTGAAGAGAGATCGAAGTGCGGGGAAAAAATGGTGGCCTCGTTCTTTGGAAGGATAGGTCATTTCGCAACAATTGTGTTAGAGGATCAAAAACAGTTTCTGCAGAATGGTACACTACCAATTGTTTGCCACTTGTCTTGGAAAAGTTCGAGAGAAACGACCTCGCAGTAGGATCCTCCTTCACCACGACAACGCCTCATCGCACACCGCCAAGCGAACGATCGACTATTTGGCGACATCAAACGTTGAATTACTGGGTCACCCGCCGTATAGCCCCGACCTCGCGCCTTATGATTTTTATTTATTTTCAAAAATTAAAGAAAAACTTAAAGGAAAGCGGTTTATGAATGCTGAAGAAGCGGTGGCTGCGTATCGCGATGCCATTGAAGAGACCCCTAAGGACGAGTGGGCAAAGTGCTTTTCCCAGTGGTTCCATCGCATGCAGCGGTGTATTGACGTGAATGGACAATATTTTGAAAAGATATAATAAAACTAATAACTGGCTAATGTAATCAGTTTTTGATTTTCTAAGAACTTTCAGTTTGACCCTCGTATAATCCTCTCTCTGCAGCCATAACTAACCACGGGTAGCTTGGGTCCTGCCCCGCTGCTGGCGGCACCCTAGTTTTTAAGTTTTTTTAAATTTTTATATATTTATCTTCTTCTTTTTCGTCGGTATCACTCTTGACAGAGTGGTCGTGGTCATCACTTTAGGTGTTAGTGGCAAGCTTCACAACACGTCGCCATCCTCTCTGATGGCCACCTTACCTCGCCTCGGCGGCATACATGCCCAAAAAAGGTGAGGATACGACATTGCACCAAGGATGACAAACGCTGCTTGATGCCGAGTTCTCGAAGTATGGATTCATTGGTACGGAACTCAGTCCATGAGACTCCAAGCATTTTTCTCCAACCAAGCAAGCCAACATCAAGGATCTGAATAAAATATCGGCGCACATTCAACTGAAATGCCGACAAGATCATAATGCCTACCTGCAAAATATGTGCAAGGAAATTGAAACCCATGCAGACAGATATGAGTCAAGAGACTTGTATCACAAGATCCGCCTCATCACAAAAACGCTGTCGTCCAAAACCTGGGCCATCGAAGGTCAGAATGGCCAAGTAGTCACTGAATTGGACAAAATTTCGGAAGTTTGGAGGAATTACTGTCAGTCATTATTTCAAGATCATCAGTCGCGAAATTTCACGAGTTTCACAGAGCCCACGAGTGATATGCTTGAGCCGAATATTCTAGAGTCAGAAGTAAGAGCCACTATTAAACATCTTAAGAATGGAAAAGCCACAGGGAAAGATGAGATCCCAATTGAAACTATACGAGCATTGGGAGAGCGTGGCGTTCATATCTTCCACACCATCTGTAATAAGATATGGCTCACAGGCAAATGGCCCTCTGAATGGGCTCACACAGTCTTCACTCCTCTTCATAAAAAAAGGCTCTACGAAAAAGTGTAGCAACTTTCGACTAATAGCTTTGATAACACACGCAAGCAAAATAATGCTACATATAATAAACGAGCGACTGAAAGCATATTTATCCAGAGAAATTGCGCCAGAACAAGCCGGATTTGTGAAAGGAAAGGAACCCGTGAACAAATTCTCATCGTTCGTCAAATTATTGAGGAAGCTCGAGAATTCAACAAGCCCACCTACATATGCTTTGTTGATTTTTCCAAAGCGTTTGACTCGGTGAAATGGCCAACGTTGTGGAGAACACTATTGGACATGGGTACACCACAACATCTCGTACACCTGCTCAGGGAGCTCTACGAAGGGGGAACAGCTTCAGTGCGTACAGATGGCCTCCTCTCAGATAGCTTCCATCCAAGTGCAGGCGTGCGACAGGGATGTATAGTCTCACCTCTATTGTTTAACATCTACACCGAGCTTATAATGCGAACCACTCTCGAAGGATGGACCGATGGGGTTGCGATTGGTGGATACAAAATTGCAAACTTGCGATACGCGGATGGCACCACCTTGTTCGCTAGTAACGCGGACAAAATCTCAAAATGGAGCACGTAAGCCTTACGTTTGGATTAAAAATAAACCGATCTAAGACCAAGATTATGATAGTGGATCGCGTCAACAACAACTAGCCTGAAGTGATACAGATTGCAAACTGTGACGTAGTTCAGACCTACGTATACCTTGGGACTTTAATCTCAAACAACGGCGGCTGTGTAGATGAAGTGAAACGACGTATGGCCATTACCAGAACCGCGATGGAGAAGTTAAGGAAAATATGGAAGAATCGCAACATTACCAAAGCCACCAAAGTCAGGCTCATGCGAACGCTTGTATTCCCCATTTTTCTTTACGCGGCAGAGACGTGGACAGTGTGCGAGTTGGAAAAAGGGGAAGATAGACGCTCTAGAAATGTGGTGCTGGAGGAAGATGCTCGGCATATCGTGGACAGCGTTCCGCACCAACGTGTCCATAATTCAAGAGCTCGGCATCAAGCAGCGTTTGTCGGCTGTAGTACAGTCGCGCATACTACAGTACTTTGGACATGTCTCCAGACGAAATGACGGCTCCATAGAGCGGCTGGTTGTGCAGGGAAAAGTGGAAGGAACCAGATCGCGCGGCAGGTCACCTATGCGCTGGACTGACCAAGTGAAATCCGCGATAGGAAGCCACGTATCTGACTGCGCTAGGCAGTCCGCGAATAGAGAAAAATGGCGGGAGATCGTACGGAGAGCTGTGTCCACCCCTACCACCGACGCGGACGCCTCGTCGTGACTACGACCGCTCTGCCAAGAGCGATACGATAAAGAAGAAGAGAAGTGCCCGAACTAGCCGAATTTTTGTGGTTCTATATATGTTGCGATTCCTCCATATTTTCCTGAACCTGTCCATCGCAGACCTAGAAATTGCCATACGCCTCTTGACCTCGTCGATACATCCACCGTTGTTACTTATCACGGCCCCCATATAAATGTATGATTACACAACATCACAATTGGCAATTTGTGTAGTTTCTGGAGCATTGTTATCCATACGGTCGACAATCATTACCTATTTTTATTCCGGTTTATTCTAGGCCCAAACTCTAAACTAACGCGTTCCATCCTGCCCAGAAGTTCCCCCATGTGCTGTGTACTGGTGGCGAACAAAGTGGTATCGTCTGCATATCGCAAGTTGGAGATCCTCATACCATCGATCGAGATGCCATCTGTCCAAGTGTCCTCAAGTGTAATTCTCATTATGAGTTCTGTGTACACATTGAATAGAAGTGGAGAAATTATAAACCTCTGACGGACTCCAGCGCTGGGATGGAAGTGATCGGATTGAACGTCATCTGGGCGAACTGAGGCTGTGCCATTCTCATACAGACTTTGCAGGAGGTGTACCAGGTGTTTTAGAACACCCATTGCCGTTAGCGTTTCCCAGAGCTTGGGCCACTTGACAGAGTCGAACGCCTTAGAGAAGTCTACAAAGCAAATGTAGGCGGGCTTGTTGAATTCTCTGGCTTTCTCTACAATTTGTCGAACTGTCAAAATTTGCTCTTGGGTTCCCTTCCCCTTAACAAACCAGCCTGCTCAGGAGCAATTTCTTTGTTTAAGTAGGGCTTTAGACGCTCGTTGAGTATGTGCAGTAAAATCTTGCTTGCGTGAGAGATAAGAGCAATAAGTCGGTAATTGCTACATGTCTTGGTGGATCCCTTCTTGTGCAAGGGGACAAAAACAGTGTGAGCCCATTCTTTCGGCCATTATATTTCTATACTTATTGTAAAAACTTAGAAATTAAGAAGAGCGAACAAATAACTGAATAATATAATATAATTTTAATTTCAGATATCAATCCATAATGCACATGTATATAAAAATAAAATTTAACACAGAAAATTTAAAAACAAGAAAAATTATAAACAACATATAACTTAACTTATGAGCCCAATTGTTAGACTCACTAAGTGTCTTTGGATCGAAAAAAAAAAACTATAAAAAACTAATTAGTGATCTATCCGTGAAAATCATTAATTAGTTTTTTATACTTAATACTACTAACCTGCCGAATCGCACTTGGTCACTGTAGTAATCATTTATTTGACTCTCCTCTTTGTGAGCAAAGTCTCCTATGCCCATCAGCATAACGATAAGCAGTCACTTTTACATTCCCAACGCTGTGACTCAGAGCCCTCTTGGACAAGGAGAGAGTCAATGCCACAATCCACTACGTAATCCACAAGCGTGTTGGTGAATGATAAATATCCTCTAAATTGTAAAGTCTAACAAATATCTTTTTTGGAATAATTTGGTTTCTAAACGATGTTTTCATTCAAAGTCACAACTAGTTTTAACTTACTGTGGTAATCTGGTACCTAATGATATTTATATGTACGTCTACATATGGAAAATAAATTAGCCGTAGAAGCGGGATTCAAAGCTATGATTACGTTAGTAAAGTTAGAGTTCTTGCCATCATCGTTTTTTTTAATTCGTGCATAGGGCACAATAGCATTAATTCGCCAACGTACATAACATTGGCGAATTAATAATAAGTACCTGGTTGACCGAGTTTTGCTCGGTTTTTTTAAAATGATATTTAGACAGGTACGAATTACGTAGTGATGAAATATAATATAACAATAAAACAAAGTCTTTCGTCGCTTTCCGCTGTCTTTCTGTCCCTATATAAGTATGTAATGTACTTAGCACATTATTTTATATTATATGTACCTACTTAGATAGCGTATATAGCGTATATAGCGTACCGAATTAAATGCGTTTATAAAGGGCTCTAAGTAAAAGATTTTCTCAGAAAAAAAAAATAACAAAAAGAAAAGACCCGAGTGTAACTGTATAACTGTAATTATTCCGTCTGAGCCATTTAGACTTCAAGAACAGTGGTGAAATAAGTTATCGTATTCTAATGACATTGTAGGAGTTTTTCATTGTCTAAAAACGCGCATAAAATGATGTTTTTAAAAAACTTTGAAACAAATATCACTCAGAAGCGTTTCGAAGTTTTATAAATTTTGACTTGAAAAAGTCTAATAAAACTAATAAATTTAACAAATGAAAGTTAAAATGATTTCGCAAAGTGATTTAATTTAATTGTTTATCTCTAACTCCTGAATAAAATTCTAAGTATTTAATCGTGAATTAATTACTGGACTGGAAACCTGTAATCGTCTTAATTTTTGCAGATTTCGTTTCATAATTTTCTAACTTAGAAATTTAATGTCACGGCCATTTAAATAAATTAACATAAATTTAAAACTTAAACCATTTGCTTCTAAAATTAGGTTAAAATTTTAACTTACGTCTTCAGTTTCAAAAATGTGTTTTAGTTGAAATTATTTTATAAAATATAATGCTTAATTTAATTTAACAAATTGAATCAGCTTCAAGATGATTCATTTTAATATTTTTGACGAATGACGGGAATTCACTTTTTTCTTATAAATATTTATGAACACTACAAATAATGTGTACTATGATGGTAGGTCCATTCCAACTTATTAGTATAATATTTAAAATATCGATATAATTTGTCCAGTTTAAACGCCGCCATCTTTCCCGCGCCTGCATGACGTCACAGCCCACGACCTGTGTTTGTTTACTACAAGTGTTGCAGTTACTTTGTACCGATTTTTGAGTTGTACTAGCTAATCAAACGATGGAGAACACGACTTTTCTCTCTAACACTACTTACTAGCTCAGTACGAATATCGACACCGTTAAAGCAGAAAACACGCCATGTGACGTCACATTTGGCCACAGATAGGTAGTGATGCGTTTCGCAAACTTGAATTTCCCGCGCCTATTTTGCACTTTTAAAATGCTATTTTTATAATTAATAACTAACTAAATAATAAAATAATTGTTTTTGCATAATGGCGGGACATTAAAGATTCTACGAAAAAAAAAATCAAGCCAATTTAAACTAGATGCATATTACCTATTGTGGATCGATTTTGTGTACTTAAAAGTTTATGGAAATCAGTTTAGCAGTTTTTGAAACATCAACAAAAATCTAAAATTTGTTTAACTTAACGACGTATTCGTATAACCTCGCTGTACAACGAAGCCTTTTGTTGATTTTACAAACATTTATGTTTATGTCGAGTGTCTGACTTTAATTTAAAATTGAAATCCGTTTTTTTTTCGGAAAAATTAAATTTTTTAATTTCAAATTATGATAAGCTAACGTTTTTCTACAGTTTTATCAGGTTAAAACATCGGTAAATAATTAGGAATCAATTAGTTTTGTATTAAGACCTGTTTGATATTTTTATGTCAATAAGAAGCCAGAAACAGCGTACAAATAATATTTAAAAATAATAAAGTTTAATTAAAACTGCACACTACTAACAGTTCCAGTTCCTACTAAGTTCCAGCCCAGTTTAACTTTGAATAAGATTTAGGTCAAGAATATACTTACAATAAATACCTATATTATAATTTACTATTGTAATTATTTCATTTCAATTTACTATATCACAATATTTATTATGAGACAATGGCAAAATGCGAAGATCCGAAGTCGACAAAGAAATAAATTGCCCCGTTCCACGGTAAACCTATCATACGAAGAAGCGGTGCGTGCAAAAGATTTAATCTTCCCCTTACTTGGTTCCGTTATAAATATTTACGAGATGATGTCTCCACGATATTGGAAAATAGTAAGACCTTGGGTCATATAACTTGAACGCATCGAGCACTTTGTTCATAGTGAAAATTTTTATTTCATTAGAAACACTTACACTGTTTCTGTAATTGTGTTTAATGAAAAGTAAATTTACTGATAGTTTTGAAGAGTTGAAGTTTTCTTATTTTCCGTCACGAATGCTGCGAAGTTTAATTTCAATTCAAAATGTTTTCTGACGTCAAATGTGTCTTGGATTTTTATTATTTATGTTTGAGATTGAAAAAGAATACGTAAAAGATCTCTTTTTTACATGTTTTAAAGAGGTTTTTGATCTGGTTAGCTGTGAGACTGTTATTGGAAAATATTGAAGCCGTTGGTGCTATGTTTGTAAGAACGATGATTAAAAATTCTTCATATTGAAATAAATGCGTCGAAGTATTGAATGGAGTTCTTGATTTGACTTTTAAAAGGTTTTGAGATGAAATTTCATAAATATTTCTTGCAGGTGAAGCTTTTGTGGTGTAAATTGCGACTACTCTACTACCTCTAGAACTGTGCAAGTCAATTTTAGTTATATACCTATGAGTTATATTTAATTTTAGTTATATATACCTTGCAGTTATATTTACCTATGAGTAAGGAAGGAGTAGATATTACTTACCAAAATTGCATTTACCTGTATTCATTTGCTTTATAAATACCACAGTTGTTACGGTATTTTGTATAATATTTGAATTTTATTCTATTAAACATATAGTTTAATTAAAAAATAATTAATTTACGTACATATAATGTTGGATCTTTTAAAGAAAATAAATACAGTTCTTCGCTAAACTGGTACACTACTCCGGCAAATGGGCCTCCCGCCATTTAGACGTGGCAGAAAGACGTCACACTAAACCGTTTTACTTTTTCTAAGCGTACTCTCATTCCGGTCTAAAACACTTGACTGTTTATTTTTATGACAGGGTTTAGTTACACTTAGCCGCACTTTTCGGTACTTGACGCCTTGCAGGGTGTTATAAACCCTCATTTTATGCCATCGTGGTAGTATTGAAGAATATAATTATCATTTTATTTATATATTGCAGTAAAACTCCGAACACAATATGGCTTTAAGTTTCTATAGGGAAACTATTCAAGGTTTGCTTGGAGGGTCCGGAAATTCTCGTAAAAAAATACTATTTATTGTTATTTTAACTTTGATTACCCTAATTAAGTATATTATTAAAACTAATATAAATATAAAAAATAGTTTTAGAGAAATCTTTGAATAGTTATTGTGAATCTATTACCTCTGGCCAGTTCTCGAAGTGAAGATCTACATACAATGTCTCATTAGCACAGGCTTTAACGGTGGAAGAAAAACATCATGAAAACACTACCCTGTTCTAAGTTCCCAGTTCTAAGAAAAACATCTGTCTAGGACATGTGTCATCCGCCAATCCGCATTTAGTCAATAAGGTGGATTATGCCCTGGACAGTGGACACCCTTCTAGTGAGAGATAGCTCCAAGTCCAGCGAAAAATTAAAGTAGGCTGCTTTTGTTTGTGCCACATAAATTGTACACAATGGTTTGCATACCAAATCACTGGCTCAGTAAAGATACGAGTATAATATGTTCAACGTAAATCAGTTAATTTAGAACTACATAACATCTATCAGTTGTAACATGTCAAACACAATATCAATGCAATCTAAAACAAAACAATGCTGTGCAATACAAGTACATCGTTAAGTTTTCATACTAAAACAAGTACATCGAATATCGATAAAATATGTATCTATTTGATACTACAAAACCGGGCAGTATGTTCTGTGAAGTTAAAATGTGTATGATTCATCTAGAGTATAACGGTTTGTACCAATAGGTCTTGAACAGGAACAAACTGATAGATAATTTAAGATAACAATGTATATTGATATATATATATATATAAATATATATGTAAGTCAGCTTAGTTATATAACGACATAAAATGAACCACTCACTAGCGGCCAGCCATAATATTAATACTCTATAACATACTGAGATCGGATACATTTCCAACGGAGAAAGAAGTTTTGAAATCGCTCCTGTAGTTCCTGAGATTAGCGAGTTCAATAAAAAACCTTTTCAGCTTATAAGTTTAAATGTCTGAAAATTTTAAAATGTCTCGGTTAACGGTTAGGATAGGTGTGGTTAGACCGTTAGCCATAGCTAGCTAGCGTTTCTAGGTTAGTTAAGCTTCCGTGAATTTGTTGATCTGAAGTTTTACGACACCCATTACTTTCTGCTGATGATACTTATTTTTATGTCGCGAATAATGACAACAAACATTTACTGCCACTCTCTTTAGATCATTTTGACAAACATGCGAAGGAAAGGTGGCCATAAAATCACTCAGTGGAAGTTATGGACTCGGAATACCTACGCGAATAGTGATGATCACACCTGTTTATTTTTATAACTATGAATATTATTGAGGGAGCGGATCATTAAATAAGAACCATTAGACCACAAAATGGAACGAAATTGTTCCGATTCGATACTTAATTATTATAATGTGACCGATTGCTGGCGATGCGATCTGTTAATCAATTTAAATAACCGATAATAAACATTTAAGTCAAAATAAAATTGTGATAATCAGATACAATGTTGCCATGTCAATAATATTAAGACTCAATGCATGCAAGTTACAGATAGCTGCAGACAGGTATTCATAGACAACCAAATCTTAACCCTTCCAAGCCTTTATGTTTTTGAAGTTATGTGTTTTGTAAGGAATAACCCCCATTGTTTTCCTCTCTTGAGTGACAAAGTGGAACGGAACCGACGTGATAAGTGTAGGCTGCTCATAGGCAAACGCAAGAAAAAGATTATGAGTGACAGTATTTTTTGTATGGCTCCTCTTCTATATAATAAGCTGCCAAATGCAATTAAAAAACTTAACTCATCCATGTTCAAAAGTAAATTAAAAAAGATACTGGTACCCAAATGTTATTACACTGTGAAAGAATTTTTAAATTATAGGGAAATTAATTGGAATACTGATGTATAGACTTTGTATAACATGACATTTTTACATTCCATTAACTTCCACATGAAATTCCATTAGCCACATTAGTGTCCACTGTCTATATTTTATGAAACTTTAGATTTAACTAATGTTAGATCAGATAATATATTGTAATGGACAGGTTGAATCAGATTACTCTATAATATATTGTGAGAGTTCTTTGAGTAGGTATACAAATATTAAATTTTATACATGGTAACATTCTTTTTCACACATTGACATTGTTTTATTTTATACAAATTGAATTATTATTATTATTATTATTTGATTTTTCTATACATAATGACATTCTTTAAAATTGCTCACACGGCTAACCTGCAAGAGCTACTACTGCAAGACCTTAGATTCTATATGAAACCACACACTTGTCAAAGTCCATAACATCATCCTGCTGAAGCACAAGACGTTGGCGTAATTGTACTCATCAAACATATCACACTAACATAACACAACGGGATAGAAACCAGAAATTAATATATGATGAATCAGATGACATATATGATACAACCGATTAAAAGTTAAAAAATGAAAAAAGAAGAAGAAGACCTTATCAGCTGACTATTATTATCATTGTATAAATTCAGACCAATGGAAACTGCGTTGCCAGACATATTGCATGCCTCTAGAAGAAGAGGCCAGTTTGTATGGGTCAATTATTTAAATGTTTTGTATCATCTTATCTTACCTGCAAACAGCAATAAAGATTTTTGTATTTGTATTTGTACTCGTAGACTATAAAATACACGTCTCATATTGAATACGGTAAAATAGTACTAAAAACATACTACGGAAATTAGTAAACGAGATATTTTTTTTTTTTTATTTTTTTTTAACTTTTATAGGTTTACACTTGACCGCCATCTCGCCTGATGTTAAACGACAATGCGGTCTACGATGGAGCGTGTTTACCTAGAAAAAACCGATTCACTCTCGATTTGAAGACACAAAGATTGTAATCATCGGGGAAAACCCACTCAGGCAACGTATTCCACAGCCTAGACGTTCTTATCACAAAATTTGAGTCAAATCTCTTCGTTCGTGTCTTTGGAACATCGACCATGAAACGATGTCGCTTTTTCGAGCTACGAGCATTCCGATAAAAAAAAGGGCAAGGTGGTATCAAATCATGCAACCCAGTCGCACACTCTCCGAAATGTATCCGATAAAAAAACCGATAGGCCAGCAATTTTTCGGCGATGTTCAAGACTTTGAAGTCTTTTTCGCACAAGAGTATCATTGCCTATGAGCCTTTTCGCACGTCTCTCGATCGATTCCAGTGCCTCCAGCTGATACTTAGCTGATCCATCCCAAAGGTGCGAACAGTACTCCATACAGGAGCGAATCTGTGCTTGATATAAAGTGAGCAACTGTTCAGGCTTAAAATACCTTCGCACCTTTGAGAGGACACCCAGCTTTTTGGCAGCTAATTTGGCCTTGGATTCGATATATGAGCCAAAGTTGAGCGTAGATGTTAAAGTAACGCCCAAAAGCTCAAGACGGTCAGAAACTGGCACGGACACACCTCGAAAAGTAGGAGTCAGTTGGAATGGACTCCTTTTTGCGGAAAACAGACACGTCTGCGTCTTACTCTCATTGAACTTGACCAGATTGGCATTGCCCCATTCAGACACCGCCTCAAGGGTCAAATTCAAACGCTCAATCAAACTCTCTCTCAGTACCTGGGTTTGCTGCCCACTGGCTCTCGCGCTAGATGTGTAACTCTCTACAACGGTGCTATCATCTGCGTACCCAAAGATACCGGGCTTCAACAGATCGTTGATATGTAGCAGGAAGAGCGTCGCAGAGAGTACCGACCCTTGAGGGACTCCGGCATTGATAGCCATTTGATCCGACGAGCAGCCATCAATGACGACTCGTATGGATCGATCCCTCAAGAAGTCCGATATCCACGCAATAAACCCAGGAGACAAACCATAACTTGAAAGCTTGCTTATAAGGCCATCGTGCCAAACCCTGTCGAAAGCCTTCGAGATATCCAGGGAGACTGCAAGTGCTTCCCCGTGTTTCTCAATAGCTTCACTCCAGATGTGTGTGACGTACGCTAGAATATCCCCGGTGGACCGGTTTCGGCGAAATCCGTATTGCCGGTCACTGAGGAGGTAAAGTATAGTAAGTAAGTATAGTAGTGTAGTAAGTGAGGAGATATAGTAAAATTTAGTGACTTTCCTACAAAAATAGGGACATGTTATATTACAAAGCTTACATACATTTCAGGTTCACTCATAAACTCACGTATCGCTACTAAGCCTTTCTAGTTGAACTCATTATTACAGACTAAACATATTAATTTTAAATATTTTATTTATTTCTGTAAAACTAACTGCTCATATT
Organism: Ectropis grisescens; assembly: GCA_017562165.1. Classification (NCBI taxonomy): domain Eukaryota; kingdom Metazoa; phylum Arthropoda; class Insecta; order Lepidoptera; family Geometridae; genus Ectropis; species Ectropis grisescens. Next base: position 7,984,869 of record CM029769.1, on the reverse strand, counting down.
TATTTTTCATCATATATTTTTGTTTTGTTTTAACGATTAATTTTGAACACACTGCTAGCCAAAAAAATTAGCAGTATTTTTACCCATTACGTAAAAATCGTCATCAATGTAATGCCACATTTTGATGAAAATAAACAAATTGAACCAGATGACCGATATGAAACTTAAATAATTGAGACAACATTTAACCGCAAACCCCTGACATGGTGTATGCGATACACAATTATCGATTGAGCGACAATACGACTCGCAATTGTGGGTTAATTAATTTAAGCCTACTATATTTTAATAGTTCCTTGCGAGAGGGTCAAGACCATAATCTACCACGCTGGCCAAGTGCAGGTTGGTGGATGACACATCACCTCTAAAGATTCTAGGTGTGCTGTTTTCGTCACGATGATTTCCTGTCACCGTTTTTAAGTTAGCGGCATTACGCACAACATGACTTCGAAAAGACAGTGCTGCGCGTGGGATTTGAACCCAGGAAGTCCGGATCGGCAATCCCCGTTCTCCCGACTAGACTATGAAGCTATAACTTCATAAGCTTATAACCGACTGAGAGACAATACCACTCGCCCGTGTGGGTTAATTAAAGCCTACTACTCTATTGTAAATGTGAAAGTTTGGTTATTGAAATTTTTGTATCGCAAACACATCGAAAACTTGTACCTGGTGGCTAGCTATACTATAGCAATGCGATCAGTAATTGCCACTTTTGCTCCGGGGTGTCAACCACTTAACTAAAATTGTCTTGGCTTTGGTATTGCTTATATAGCCGTAAACATTTTAGCTGTCACTCAAAAGCCATGTTAATAGATCGTTAATGAGCGCACTACTGTCATAAAATGTACAGAATAAATTGATGCATGCTGTTTAAAAAAATACGAGTACATACAGACTTACATTCTAGACTGATTTCTATGAGATAGAATATGATTATTTGGTAGGTATAAGATTAATTCATGAAATGTAATTTTTCAACATTATGTCCCAACTTTTTTCGCCTAAACACGGGTTTTATGCACAAAATTCAAACAATTAAACCGTTGTTCATTGACATGAAATAAGCAGTTTACTTAGAGCGTCATGTAATTTTGACATTTCATTTGATTGATTATATACACAGGAATTGCCTGGAAGATATTGCTTTCAGCGATAAGAACGCACTACTTTACAATGTGTCGTTAAATTTTACTGTATGCTCTATTTAATGGTGTGTCAAAAAGAGTATTTTATCTGATATAGCAGAAACAGCTAGTATCAATAATTATAAATATTATTTAACAAATCATAAGTCACATTCAAAATATAAATTAAATCTCAAAAACAAATCTACACAAATTAGTTACAATGAAATAAGTGAATGACACCGAATTTGTTGATAAAAACATTACCAATAACATTCCTATTACACGCGGCCATGAGAATAATTGACAAACCCTATTGAAATTATTTCGGAATCAAATTAAATTACAAAGTTAAGCCTCGTTTCATTTTATTATATCAGAAGTGATTTCCATAGAGACCTCAAAAATTGTGCGGACTCGAAACGGCAAATTGAGTCGAAGGGATATTTTCCCCTTCACATGAGCCTTGGCGGCTTTTCCATGAAATTTAATGACTGGAAATATTGAAGAACCGTTTTACTATAAATATTTGAACTAGAAATCAAATGAAGTTTTCCATTATACTAAAGCTCGATATATTTCTTTGAATTCCTTTGATATATTTAAATGTCGAAAATGTCTTAACCGAGTTTACTGTACTAAAAATAAAACATTTGTATAATATAATACGAAGACACGGCATGAGCAGGACATAAATATGCCTAATACTCGTAGTAAACTACACGTCTGCTTTTTAAAACAGATATCATCAAAACAATAGTACACATTCATTTGAATATGGAAAGTTCAAATCACTGACCACCAATACCAATGGACTACGAATGATTTCCCAGGAAACATTGCCCTTCCAATCAGAATAGAGTAATGTGTTGCAAATAAATTACCATTTTGGCAAATTAAAGTGTGATTTAATTTTCGATAAAATGTTTCAGTGCTTACGTACTTTTAACATTTGTTAAAAACCTTGGTTTGTTCAAAACTCTTCAATGTATAGAGATATAACATCCTGTATCTCTGGGTGACGAGCGCAGTGCAGTGCTAGGTAATGATTTGGACTCTTCGTGTTGCAATAGCTGCGTGTCACTGTGCTGTTATGTGGAAGGCATGTTTCTTATCATCAGGCACGTGCCCTGCGCGGAATCCCGCGAAAATGCGCGGCCATGTTATCGTAGTAAATCTCTAATTCCATTTTGATTGCTATAATAGTGCTAATACTTAGATCTTATTTGCACTAAGAGCATGGCGGGCAGGGTTATTTGAACACTATGAAATGTGATTTAAACATTTTAATTCAATTTGTCAAAAATTTACAATAATGATTTTAGACGCAAAATTGCTTACGAAACACTCAGACACAGAACACAATATCACGTTACTAGATTTTTTTAAATTACTAATCTACGTATTAATTACTATTCCCTTATCGTATTTTATGTTATCGTAGATCATTTTCGCGGGATTCCGCGCAGGGCACGTGCCTGATGATAAGAAACATGCCTTCCACATAACAGCACAGTGCACGCAGCTATTGCAACACGAAGAGTCCAAATCATTACCTAGCACTGCACTGCGCTCGTCACCCAGAGATACAGGATGTTATATCTCTAAGCCCTGTAATTTCTCTGGAAACATTGCCTATCAAATCGGAACACAGTAATGTTTGCCCATTACTGCTTGGCGGTAGAATAACTACCAAAGGTGTGGTCCTTCCCCAGGCGGACTCTGCCAAGTGTCCTACCACTACAAAATTTAAAATACAATTAGATTATAGTCAGAAAGTACACATAAGTTACTTTTTATTTCGAAAATATGATGGGAACGGAAATTACGCGGGTAAAACCGCGGGGCGATACTAGCAACATCTAAATTGGGTTGCACTACCCACTGTACGTAATATTTTATACTATATCTTATACCTTTAAATGACCAATTCTTGTAGGTCTTCTTAAATCAGAATCTCTGAAACGGCTCAAAAGATTTTCATTAAATTATGTATATAGGGGGTTTCGGGGACGATAAATCGATCTAGCTAGGTTTAATTTTTTTAAAACATCATTTTATGTGCGTTTTTAGTCAATGAAAAACTCCTACAATGTCATTAGAATACGATAACTTATTTCGCCACTGTTCTTTAAGTCTAAATGGCTCAGACGGAATATGCTCGCGCGCGGAGTCAACAGGTCCCGGTTCGAATCCTGATGGTTACACTCGGGTCTTTTCTTTTTGTTATTTTTTTTTCTGAGAAAATCTTTTACTTAGAGCTCTTTATAAAAGCATTTAAACCGAGCAAAGCTCGGTCAACCAGGTACTTTCATATTATAAAAGATACTTCCTAGTTCAGCAACCCAGAAAAGTGTTTACGTAACAATGCACCTGATTACTTGCATTTCACACAAAGAGGGTTTTGCTCAGTGGACACATGCGCGAACTGAAAAATGCAACGTCCGTAGCGAGAATTTCTTTTATTTTGAGTGCCGGCTAACTTTTATTCACAGTTGAGCAGAACTACCACTGCCTAATTTGGATAAAAATGAATATGTATCTCATCAAACTGTAGTTCTTTTTTACAGTCAAAATGTTAAACTTGTAAAATTGAAATCTATGGAATAATATAAAATAATACCATGGTGTGCGACAAGTAATACAATCTATTTTAACTATGGTTTAATTTCATAAACATGACAAAGGTTTTTGACAATGAATTTCGTTATTAAGTCCTGTACTATATAAACATTAAAAGTTTTTGTAAAACGAAAATTGGTTTGAATGAGATCTAGTAAAAACTACTTAGTTTTATTTTAATACGTCATAAATTCATTATTGTTAAAACACTGATTAAAGTAACAACGAACTACAAGATCTTTTATATAATTTTACTTACTGCAACGGAAGCTTTCATGGGCGAGTTCGACTCACACTTGACCACTTATTTATTTTTGGAGTTTGTCGCGTTAGGAAAAAAAATATGAGAGATTATTTTTTAGATGCTATACGATAATCCCACACCCTGAAGTTACCTAGTTAAAATTTTAGTAAAGATTGTAACTAATAAATATTTTCTTACGTTGAAGAAATTAACTGTTCTAAGCAAAGAGTTTACATATATGTACTATGCATAGAGTTAGAACAAACGCTTTACACCAAAAGCACGGGTCTGATCGATTTTGTGGAAGTGTCATACTTTTGTCGCGTTGTTCGCGGCACATCACTATGTGCCATAGCTAACATACACCTCATCTGCTTACGATTGGTACCAAGTGTACAAAGTGCGGCACTCGACAACTTACAAGTGTCTGAACCTTATTATTTTTTACCCTTACTGAATACTTACCGTACTGAATCTTATTATTTTTTACCCTTCTATCATCCTACATAGGTCTTCTGGTGGTTCATTTGACCCATAAATTTTGTTCACCGACCTGTAGTCTATAAGGTTCTATGGTTGAATTTAGACTTCTTAGCATGAGAAATAAACAGGAGAAGTACGAGTATTATCTTCTTGAGTTCGTACATAAGTACACATACACCTTTTTTATATAGATTGATGATACGATTATAGCACCTACGTGCGCCTAATGACAAGCAACACGCTTATGCAAAACACGCAGCCATTGGAACATGAACATGAGGAGTCCAGTTCACTGCGACGCACTACACTCGGCATATAAGATAATGTACATATGTCTTTGCTCTATAATTTCTCTATCAACCTTGCCCTTCAGACTGGATCAACACTGCTTGGCGGTAGCATAACGTAACTGGTGTGTCCCTGGCCAGGCCTTACATCCTGATTGGAGTCTTAACACCATTAAACACGATGTATATTACATAATATAACAAAACATCCCAACAACAACAGTTTAGACTATGGGAATATAAAATGTTTTATTTATGCTTTTGCTTTTATTATTGTGGAAATGAATTAGAAAAATAAAAACTGTAAACTTGTTTACGATCTAGATTCTAACACGAAACTTCCATTATGCATAGTGCCATTAGTGCTTGCACGGTACCATCTGAAAAATGCATCGACGACTGGGGAACAATTTTGTAACAGAGAGATAAATTAGGTACTTCCATTTGTTACTGCGTGATAATTTCGACTAGACTGCTAGTTAGATAATAATGTGTGTAATACATAAACTTTGGTGTACATTTTTCAATCGTTTCATAGTAAAGTATCAATAGTTTCATTAGTAAGTAAAGCTTGTACAAGCTGGAAGCCAAATACTTGCTATAATACTTATATGTAATAAAACAATTTTAAATACAAAAGGGTTTATCGTCTATGTTTGTAGGGGCAGAGTCTGTCCGGGGAAGTATTACACTTTTTCCAGTTATTCTACCGCTAAGCAGTAATGTGCAAAAAATACTGTGTAATGTTACGAAGGGTAATGTTTCCAGAGAAATTACAGTACTTAGATATCTTAGATCTCTCGGGGACGAGCGCAGTGCAGTGTTAGGTAATGATTTGGACTCTATGTGATAGGCACGTTGCTAACCATCAGGCACATGTCCTGCTCGTTTCGCCACTCTATACTATAGGTATAAAACAATCTACATATATATATATATATATTATTACATTATTTGTAATATTACAAAGATTAGTTAATTATCTAGTTGTGTTTATTATGTACGAAGGAATCTTGGGAACCGATACCAATTTCAATAAGTCTTACAACATTTGGTACAGTTCTGCAGTTGTTCATAGTCTATACTGTACAAAACATTAGAATAACTCTGCATAATAAACTATTTTCGTACAATAAATTAAACCGACTTCAAAACGACAAATAAGCACTCAAAATCAAAAAATAAATTAATATCATTATTACAAGTGCTGCTCACTCATCCATTTGAAAATATGTAGTTTTTTTACCCCTTTTTAGTGCAGAACAAGTTTTTATTAATGCATTTACCCAAATTCATAGTGACAGGTTCGAGTTTCATAACTTTTGAAATGTAAACTGTGAAATGTACAATTACGTCATTCAGAAAATTGTATGTAAATTTTAGTTTTTGGTTCATATTTCAAAACCACTTGACCGATTTCGATAATATTTATATGGGACCATTCGGAAAGCATACCCACCCATCCGAACATAAAAATAAATTTTAAAATCGGTAATATATCGGTAACATACATAAAAAAATCCCTTAATTAATATAAATTAATTAATTAAATCTATTCATTAATATTATGATTATATTCATTCTGTTGATTCGGATGAAATCAGGACGGGTCTCTGTCTCGAATCAAATACGAACAAAAGAGACAAAAAAACTTACGCATTCACTAACTCCCATTGAAACTTGAACGTTCATTATTTGTAATTTAACTAAGGAATAAAATTATGCATTACGTATACTTTTATAGAAAACAAGCAAAAAAGAAAACCAATAGGTTACCAAACTTGACGAAAAATTAAAAAAAAACTAATTTTTATGTCAACGTTCATGTCATGTCAATGTACCTCTATAACAAAAAATAATAAAAATAAATTATATGAAGGTCACCACTAGGGATTATTCGATTATGTTTAATATCGTGCTGTGTTGTAAAGCATAACATAGAAAGTACAACATTAACATCGACGATTGTTTGAGCTACTGTGCCCGTTAATCGATCGATAAGCTGACCGATTGGGTTCACAATCGCCGAGAAAAAATTATCTACTCTTGAAAATGAATCAGATCGCGCAATTATCGTAATTGGAGTTCATAGTAGGCTCCGGCCAGAATCATCGCCCCAAATTCTTTATATGGAAACTACGTGAGCAAAATAATACAACCATAGATTATCCACTACCCACGAAATGTTCTTTGATCAGACATTTTTATTCTGCTCGACTGATCTTGATTGACCATTTCTATGTACAGTCACACGGTTGTGCACGCTAGGGGAATTTCTTATCAGAGGGAAAATATGGGGTTTGCTCACGGAAAACCAATCTAAAAACAATATTGTAGGAGAAAGGTTTACGATTTCACCCGTTATCACATAAACTCAGTTAATTATTCACGATAAAACCTTTCTTGTGCATTAATTCAGTCCACAAATAATCAAATGGACGATGTTTTCAGAGAGTTTTAAATAAATCCATTGACTGGTTTGTGCGAGAAACTTATGTTTGAATATATTTGTTCATTTGTATATTACAAGATTACGTCATGACGCGATACGCCGAACACTGCAGTTTCCAGTCATTGGCCGTGTTACGAAATTCAAATTAAGACATTTAATTAATATCTAGATTTTACGAAGTCGTATTCTTGATTCAAATTTTATTGAAAGTATGTTATGAAAACTGCACCAATAATTATGTTGCTTCTAACTCCTATTTAATGGTTTTTGGGTTTTCCATTGCCATTTGGGTACGGAACCCTAATTATCAAAACCGAGATGTCCAAGTTGTTGTTGACCAAGTGACATTGAAACGTCAACTATTTTACATTACAAAACGACAAAACATTGAACTAAAAATATTAAGTTAGCTGTCAGTACTTAATTTAAAAAATACTACAGTGGCGTCTTCAAGCGCCCCATTATTACGTTGTACTAAAACCTCTAAGCGACCGCCTGCCCTATAAACAGTTCATAAAACCACCAACTTTTTTCAAACGATGTCAAAAGAGTTTTAACGGTTTAAAAGTTTCAAGTAGAGTGGTCGTTAAACGTAGGGCTCCAGTAAACTTTTATTAAAAAATTTACGTTTATGAAAAACTATAATAGTAGTCCATTCTCATAAATAAATTTTTATGAGTTTTACTAGATCATTATACACCACTTTGTCTATATTATGGACATTTTATTAGCATTACCTTTTAATGATGAAGACTATATATTTTTGCTTAGCATATTTCCAAATACCAGGACCACTTTACTCTATTCTATGCATCCGTACAATCAAGGTACGCTGTTATTTTTTCCTCTTTCAATAATCACTACACTCCCGAATCGCTTTGGAGCGATTAGTGCTAGATACTATAATGTTATTATAATACACAGATTTAATTTTATTCAGCAATAATATGACCCTTATTCTCTCCTTGCGAGAAAAGACCCCGTGTTCCAGTTAGTAGTGGAAACATATAGTATAGTATATAATGGGCAACTTATACACTTATGCAATGACCAGATCCAAATTATAAGTGGCCACTGTAATCTTAAAAAAGTTCGGTATATTATGTTGCTTATTTATTATAGCGAAACTTTTATTACATCAAACTTTTTCGCCCTTCTATTGCTTGTCGCGTGACGGTCGGCGCTCGACAAAGCAACCGAGGCCAATATGGCGGCGTTACTTGCTAATTTACTTAACTTACTTAGATCGAAGATTTTTCCAATGGTACATAGTCAAATGTCTACAATGCGAAAAAGGTTTTACATTTACCGTGGCTTCATAAAAGCACACGATCATTTTTATGCACTTTAAAGTCTTCTGTATATCATCCTAGTAAACCAAGTTGTAAAAGTCAAACAAGAAATATAGTACTATAACGCTGCCCAGTTTATTACTATCCAATACCCTAGATTGCTGACCTACACTAGATGCACTACACGGAAAGGTAGATTTTATAATCTGAGTAGTTCATAATATGAACTCTAATTTGTGGTAAACGTAAGCGAGGACACACCTGCGTATTACGAACTTGTTAAAATGTCTCGCTTTGAGTTCGAATGACGTCCAAAAATTTTTGGAACTGTGACACACAACATTTTGATAGAATTTGTCTCATTTGCCTTCGAGGTGTGTAATCAATGAGTAAATGATACACAAATGAAACAACATTTGAAGGTTTTAATAGATGAGGTATTTATGACATAATATATGTAGCTAATGGTTATACGTAGCACGAAATTATGAGAGATAGGCGAATGAGAATCGACCCGGAAATCAACTACAATTTTTCATTTCTTGCCTACTTCTAATTGTATAAAACTTAAAATAAATGAAGAAACAAATTTATTAGTATTTTAAATACAATGGTTAGTTTAGCCGAAACCCTGTGTGTTTTGATTTACTCAAATCAATGTCAAACGAACTCAAACAGACAAAATTCTAACAGTTTAATTTGAAGTGATAACTTAGACATTTTGAATAATAACGCAAATTGTTGACCTCAACGCGAACTCGAAACCAAAACGTTAATATACCTAATATATACCAACTGAACATAGTCTAAGTATTACCTATTGTGTCGTTAAAATCTACTATGTTCCTAAATATATACAAAGTGAACAAAGTCTAAGTATTCGTTATTTTGTCGTTAAAATCACGTTACATTTCAGGAGCAAAATGAAACAAATATGTTAGACTAGAAAAAATAAAATTATGTCCCCTTGATATTTGTTAAAAATCTACCCAAACTACTAACTAAACTACTTTTACCAAACCAAATAATTCTTACTTTATTTTCTTCGTTAGCGCCTTTTACAAACTTCCAGTTAGGTCCTAAATCGATTTCATTGAAATGGACGTGACGCCATCAATTTGTCCCGTAATAAATAATTGAGCCAGCTTTTTATAAATTGGAAATTTTAATAAGAAAACGGGCAAATAATAAACTGGGATGCTTTTGTGGGGGAAATTCATTTTATTTGTCAACAAAAGCCTTGATAGCGCCATTGTGTGGTTAAGATGTTTGTGAGTTTGTGATACAAGTGGCGTTTTCCCACGGGACAAAGATTGAAGGCTGTGTCAGATTACGTTAGTATATCTTCCTTCATAAATTGTCTCATGTTACTTTCCTACAAAAATATCATCGCATCTTAGTTCATCTTTCGTTTTTTTTACGCTGATACGCTGCAAAGGAGAATAATAGGTACGTTTTTTTATCCTATGTCAATAATACGTAATCAGTAACCTTTGTGGCACTTCAGAGACCTTACTTAGAGGACGATTTTTGATAAGGGTTTCTTTCGAATATGCGTATTAGTAGGCTAGTAGCGCCTTCGACTTCACCCGCGTAATACGTAATACGAAGGGAAGACAACAAATATCCAAACGTTCATTCATTAATACAAACAAACTTCTGCAATTATTATATTAGTAAAAAGTGTCAATCAAGTTAGTGCTTAATTTCAAAAGTTTTAAAGTACGACCACGATTCGTGGACTTAAAATTTTGTGATAATACGATAAGCCCTGGTATGAAAAAGTATTTACCTAGCAATTTTTTACTTTGCATCACTGCATTTAGTAAGTCTTAAGGATGGTAAGCATACTTGCATATACTTTCCTTGTTTGTTGTATCACTGTTTGTTGTTTACTAACCTCGTCATGTTGAGATTGATAATTAATTGATAATAATACATTATCTCTTTCCCTATTGTCTACTGTATATACTGTATTTCTACCAATAAAGCTCTTAAAAAATACATTAATTTTCGCACACCATTTAGCAGCTAAAAACTAACAAAATGTAGTAAAAAACACCTGTTACCTAAAAAAATTGTGTTTAGAATATCTCGCTAATATAAACTTTATCGGCGTTATTATAAAGCACAATAAAATATATCGCTACATCACAAAAACGTTTTCCATGCTCATACGATGATAGGTGTACATATTCAATTGGATATCTTTTGAGAAGGGTCATCTCAACGAAAAAATATATAGTACATATCATTGTCCGTAGACGTTACTATCGTTGCCATCTGTTAGATATCTGTCAAGGAGACGATGGATACTAAAAAGTTTAAAAATATACAAAAAAAATCATAATTTCAATTTCATATAAAGTTACAAAATTTTGTTAATTTAAAAAAAACTGAAAGAATTCCGAAATATGTAAGATCCTATGAATGTATGATGAGGTATCCTCTTTTACTGGTTAGCTTGGGAGCTTGGGATACTCATCTTGGAGTTTATTCCGCTTCAAACGAAAGGCTCATAGAGAACTCAAAATTAGACAACGCAATAACAACAGGTCTGGTAGGTAATAGGTAATATTGTTATTATTGTGCGCTATTTAATGTATATGGGTTAAGTTACCTGAAATAAATTAATTTTGAATTTGAATTTTTTTTTTGAATTTTGAATAGCATAATAATAGCTCTACTTTTGTGATAAGAACGACTATGTCGTGGAATATGTTCCTTCAATGCGTTTTTCCTAATGGTTAGAATATTAATTTCAAGTTAAGAGTGAATTGGTTTCTTCTGGGTAACCATGCTCTATCGTAGACCGCATTATCGGAGCAAGTTGGCGATCAAGTGTAAACCATGAAAGTAAAAACAAGCATCCTACTTAAATTTACCATTGCTGGAAGTCCGGACCTTCTCTTGCAAAGAAAGCGTCAAAACCACATTATAGACCACACCAGCCAGTGCAGATTAGTGGGTGACGCATGATCTTCAAAGATTAGTGTATCATTCTTCACTAAGTTCTATTTTACTGATAAAGCCAGTAGTGAAGACAAACTCGTACATATATGACGTACCTATGAGTATTTTTTCACGGGTGAATAATACTTAGGAGTACACTTGGGATTCAAACAACCTCTCTGTAAATGGGACGTTCTAAGTTCATATAAAATACTACATATCATTAGTACTAAGTTTATTTTATTTTTGTAACAATACAAATTTATTTAACGTCCAAAAAAACTATGTAAATTCTGTGTAGAATTGCAATACAACTTAAGTTGTTTTTTTATTAACAAATTTTTATGTGTATGTACGTTGGACGTCAAAGTTTGGCGACAAACACACAAATGTAAAATTGCTTTGACTGCATCGATATAATTAAGGAAAGGAAGATGAGGTAAATAAAAAAAAAAGTTAAAAGAAATAATTAAATATTTTGTGTAATTGCGTATGAAAAGTGATGCCACGAAACTTTTTCTTGGTCTTGGTACTATTTGTGTACCTTGTACACACACAAAATGGCATTGTAACAGCTCAAATCCAATTTCGTGGAATTATTAGTACTCAATTAGGAGACGTCACCTGATTTTACATCGCCATCGTTGAGGAGCGTGTGCCGTTTCTTCCGTTTTTAAGAGTTCAATGTTTGACTGTCATATTATGTTCATGCATTATTGTGAAAACAAAAAAATGTATGAGAGAGCAATATACAAATATGTATTACTATATATTGTTCTATTATAATCTATTCATCACTGCCAGTTATCTAAAAGGATCGGATCGGATATTTCTGTGTGTTGCTCAATCACGTCGGAACGGCTGAACGGATTGGAAACCACAATAAAAGCCATAAACCAAGAGTTGAACGGATTGGGTTGAAATTTGGAATAGAGTTAGAATATTGTCTAGAATAGCAAATATGCGATATATAGCGAATAACTTTTTACTACGATAAAATTAAGGAAAGGGTTATTAAAAATACATATAACACGTTACAAAGACTTTATTTGACGAAAATCATCAAACTTTTCCTTTAAATCGGGATTTTAAATACGGCACAATCGGGATACCAATTGTCCCAGTTTTATAGCGTTTGTATCGCCGATCCACTTGATGCCACGGATACGTTTATCAACCTGAAGTTTCCTCAGAGGGTCCTCGAAATGGGTCCTGTTAAAAAGATTAACTGAAATGGGTAATGGAATCTCTTTTGTTGTGATTTTTCGGTTCCATTGCTTTTAACCGAAAAACACAACTGTTATTATTGCAACAGCAGTTTATGATATTTAATTAAATTTTATCTGATTTGTATTTATTAGTACAAATTGTTATATTCGTCTATTGATTTAGCAAAAATCTATTCAACTCATTTCAATGTGAATTGATGGAATAAATACAACTAAATTTAAACAGTTGCATTTTATTTTTAACAGAATTTGAAGAGCAATAAAATTTCTGGTTTGAAGGGAAATGTTTCCAGGGCTTAGGAGATGTAACATCTTAGATCTCTGGGTGACGAGCGTAGTGCAGTGCTAGGTAATGATTTGGACTCTTCATGTTCCAATAGCTTACTCGTATAATACAATAAACGTTACAATAAACGTTTAAACATTTTAAACGTAATAACTAACATTTTAACTAATACTTAACAGTTTTATTTTATTTGTTGTTTTTTTTAATGTTCTATAACAATATGTTATTTTGTTGCAAAGCTTATTGTTTATTTTAGACCTAAGAGCTTCTACGAAGGACACTTCAGGTAACCTGTAGATAACAATAAAAGCCGGGCCACACAGAGGCGGGAGTGATCCGATAGCGATCCGATAGCGATCGAGTGCAAAGCGATAGCGGTCCGTATCATGTCACACAGAGCTACTGCCCGCAGCCCGCGGCGGGCAGATGGCGAGAACACAGCCGGTGTGACACCAAAAGCGATCAAAGTGCTCCCGACCTTACGTTGTAAAAAAATACAACTCGTGAGATCGGATCGCGATCGCTACGCGAACGCTCTGTCCTGTGTGACAGCTTGTACTGACTACCGTAGAATACAGCGCCCGCGCGGGCCGTCCGTCGCGCGTCCTTCCCGCGAAGCATGGCGAAGCGATCTCTTGTTTGTCGTCTCGATCTTGTCGCGCGGGAAATCGTATCGCCCCGGATCGCGCCCGCTTGCTATGTGTCAGGTTGCATACAAATTCGTATATTACAAAAATTCCCGTCCCGGATCGCTATCGCTTTCTCGCGGCTCCCGCCCCTGTGTGACTCGGCTTTAAGCGATTTGACAAAACAATAATTGTCAGTGAATTTGTAACTTTATAGCAATTTTAATAATGATGACGTTTCTTAACCCATTTTGACGTACGTATTTACCTGTATAATGTTTCACGTAATAATTATATTAGTGTATATTTATTAGATCCCTTGTTCTAAAGGGACTAGAGATTTTAACTGGTAGGTATCTCTTAATAACGCGGCACGTATAAAGCGTGCGAGGTAAGTAAAGTTGTACTACCCTCTGTTATAGTGTCAGCACCCGTACTCCGGACTAAAGTGCTAATTAGTTTAGAAACTTAGCTAATAGCTTTGTAACTCAGAGACCGCTAGTTATTCATACGCACGTGCCTGTACGGTTAATGGGTAATGGTGAAAGGACGCAATATTAGCTGAAAGTGCTTTTTCGAAGATCACAAAAGGTAAAGTCTAGCTATTAGATAGTTGTATGAAAGGAATAGATAGACAACATTTTTTTTAATATAATAGTAATGATAAATCTTTACAGGTATAAGTGAATCTCTTGCATATCTCTTGCATGTAATTTAACATCTCCTAAACGGCTGATTTTTTTGTTCTCATTATCTTCAATGGGAGATTTCATCAGGAATTCGAGAATGGTTATTATGTCTCCGTAAAATTGTAAAACTCTATCGACGACAGATAATAAACTAATCTCTTTTTCCAGGGAAAATACTTGTTGAACTCCACTGCCTCCGGAGGGGCCGCGATGGATATGTGGGACTCTCCGTAATATAATGATGGCCCGTTTAGTGTTTCTTCCGTACGCTGAAGCGGGCGAACTACTGGAACACTCTGGTACGATACCACAGTTCTGGTCTCTTAAGACCCATCTCTAAAAGGGAGCGGATGTTCCAACTCTCTTTCCTTGAGATGCGCGCGGAGACACCGCTCGCACCATCTCAAGGGCTATGATCGTCAAGCGACGGACCCCCTGAGTCCACCGCTCAAGGTCCTATTTCATGGAGGTCTGAGGAATTTCATGGAAGATTCTCTTCCGACGCCCAGAACGACGTTGGCGCATTGGGAGATCAGACGAGATCTCCCGTTCGCGCTCGCCTGTTTCCTTCCGGAACAAAACCTAACAAACTTATCTAACCCAACCTGCCGTAAGATTACAATCTCTCGCGTTAGATAGATATATAGAAACTCTTTATTGTGACACAAACATACTAAAGTATTACAGAGAAACACTTATGAACTAGCACCACAAATGGATTACACAAATAGTTAGATTATAATCTGATAGACTTTACAATTTCACGATGGCATAGTATAAACAATAAAATGAGTTTTTCTTTATCTGTGCGATAGTATTATCCGCAGCCCGGGCGGGGTGCTAGTTAACTTATAACATGTTGTTTAAAAATGTATGGTGGCATAGTGGCTAAAACTTTCTATATCACAACCAGGAAGACGTTGGTTCGAATACCAGTCATTTCAAAGTATTTTTTCAAGTAAATTTATAATTTTGTCATCTTCACTGGTTTTAAAGGAGACAAAACCGTGTCGCAAAAAAAAATTGGCAGCCATAGGGACTGGCGATAGAAGTGAAAAGTAATATCTCAGAATTTGATAGCACACTTTGGAAACTACGTAGGTGAAACCGGAAGGCGTGGCCATGGCCATCTAGATCATCCGAATTTACCCAAAAAAAAAATCCATTTACGAAAGTGACGCTTGAACTCAATTCACGGCCCAATCGTTTTTTAAGGTTTATTTTGTAGCTAATTGGTAGTTAATTTAATTTTAATCATAAGTGTGCGTTAAGTACTCAATTAATAGGTAAGAGCCAGAAGTGTGTGGGTGTAAGCAATTTAATACGAATAATCGAGTTTATGTACACCAGTATAACCGTCGATTAGGGATTATAAATAGATTATAATCGTAGTTGTTACGCGTGGGTTGAATACAGATGATTTAGCACTTTGGTAGCATTAGCGGCACTTAGGTGTAATTATTCGATTATTACAGGAATCGATTAATCTTAATAGATTATAAATAGAAAGCATGTCATCTATAGAGCCAAAGAGTGGAACAGAATATCATTTTTTCAGGTTGTATTGTGTTGACTGCAGATTATCCATTTTAGTTATGTCACCTTGGTTGCTGAAAAGAATGCTTCAAGCTTGTTTCATGTATACATTCAAGTATGATCTACATAGCGTAAGTATAGTTAGCTAACAGCTCCCCGTGGGTTTACCCGTATTGTTCCCGATTTCGTTATTTTCTCGGAATAAAAATTAACCCATGTGTTATTCCAAACTACTATGTTTGTGCCATCATCTAGTTTCCTTCCTTTTCACCTAGATCAGTAGTTTTGGTTTGCTTATCATCCCATTTTACGTTCATATTCCTGGGACTTGGGGATTTCTCTCACAAAGTAAGAGGCAAATTCATAATCCATAACATTACATATCTGCGGATATGAAGAGGTTTTCATGAAACACTGGCTTTTTCATGATATTTTCCATCAAAGTTTAGTTTAGTCTTCGTTTAGTTAGTTTAGTGGCGATGAAATACTTGTACTGTACTTGGGAAAATACTCCGAGGTGTAGTTGTAAATAAAACCTACGACTTGACAATGTAGGTATTGGACGTGCTAGCTACTAAGTTATTCTAGTCCCCTGTGCTATCAATATCATATTCCACTGCCATATGTTTTTGAGAAAAAGAGCAAGAATCTTAGCACGCGTGCTTAGAATAAATCTGTTTGCTTACTCAAAATTGAAAGACAGCCAGGTTTTACTGAATAAGAAACACATACATTACGTATTTTTCAATTTAAATAGAGATCCTTTATGTTCTTTTTCATTAGCGTTACTACATTGAATAAAATAGGTTGTAATATCACGGTTGTTTAGTACCATAGCATTAGTAATTACGGAACTCATGCCATGGGTATATAACGGGGCAAGTTTTCCGATACTTGAACTTCATTCTCAACTGTTAGTGGTTCACCTAGTTTTGTTTAACATATTACATTAAATTACATAGAAATATCAGAGGTGAGTTGTACCATATTACCACGATAATTACCTATATAATAGTAATAGAGTAGGTATTTAAACAGCGATTGTCAGTTCTAAATTGTCCTCAGTGAGAATAGAGACAAGAGATGAGGCTGCGGTAACTGCCGCCTAGGGACCCCGATTTGGACCAGCAGCGGTCACCAAAACTTACGTAATCTAGACCACATACTATCTAGAAACTTGACTAAATACACAAGCATCGTCGTTTAGAGGAGTCATTAGAACATGTTTGAGTACTTTTAGAACCGCAATGGGGCATTTTCAAGACGTAAAAATACCTGTCAAATACAGTTCCCAATTTCACCGTAGGCGCCACTGTTTTATTTTGTTAAAGAAATTTCACAAAAACCAACAGTGGTGCCACACTTGATAATATTTCGAACTATCTTTGACAAGTCTTTTTGCGTCTGGAAAACGCCTCATCAGAATTTAAGATCAAATGGATATTATTTTTAGGCCGTTGTGGAAAACAAGGAACTCTTTCTTTCTGTTTATAAAAAGAGTCATCAACAACATGTTTGCCTTTTAAGATTCTTTTTGGAATACGTTCGAATGAATTGAATTACAAGGCATAGAAATAATTAATCTTATATCGCAGTGCAGTGCTAGGTAATGATTTGGACTCTTCGCATTCCAATAGCTGCGTAACACTGTGCTGTTATATGTAGGCCCATTCCATACCTTCAGTCCCGTCTAGTCGCTCTATACTTTAAAGAAAGTTAGGTACCTAGTAGACATACATAATTATACTCAATCTTCTAGGATTCGCCAGAATAGATTCTGTCTTCTGTGTATGTAAACACGCAAAATTTAGATTTGTGATCAAAAAAGTTTTTTTATGATACCCTTAATTTTTTTGTTTTCCGTCCAAGAAAGTGTCTAGTGAGTTATGAATAATTAAATCAAAAACCTTCAATCAAAAAAAATTAAATTGAAAACTTCAATATCATTTTGAAGACCTATCCATAAAAAACCGACACGTATGTGTTTGATGAAAAAATTAATTTGAATTGCAGTTCTAAGTATTTTTTTTTTCTATTTTTGTGCAAAAATATCATTGCGGTTCACAGAATACATCTGCTTACCAAGTTTCAACAGTATAGATCTTATAGTTTCGTAAAAGAGTTGCTGTGACATACGGATTGATAGACATACAAACAGACATGACAAATTTTTAAGCGTTAATTTTTTTGCTATTTGGCTACGGAACCCTAAATCCGACTTCAACTTGAGATTAAACTGAGATGTTGACTAAATTAAAAAGACAAGTTACATCATCTAAGCACACTGCTCCAACGAGGCAACGAGGTTTTTGAGAAAACGAGTATTACTATTATCCATATTTCGATACTGTGATATGATATCGATGATATGTCACATGTCAAACTACTACACTGATTTCAATAACGATTATAATTATGAGAGCAACTCTAAGTATGACTTACCAAACAAAAAAATAATCATCTGAATCGATTCACAATAAAATTGGCGTATCGTGTAACATTTAAAATAAACATACAGCAAACTGCATTGTGAACCTCCTCTTCTTTTGGAGCCGCTTAAAAAGAACATACGCAACAATCTACCATGCAAACCTTGTTCGGAAACCGGAGACAAGTTAACCAAAATATCTACTTTATAAAACCTCATGTCAAACGTAAATTTCACAACACAAAACATTTAGGGTCAACAAAAAACATACTTCACAAACTTTCCTTTCGCATTCACATAATTGAAATAGTTATGTTTTAATTATCTTACCACTTACCATTGAGAAAACGCGGGAAATATGCTAATACCGTGTTTACATTTAGACATTTGCTTTGCAGCTTTAGTTATAGTTGTTGTAGTGGTAGGACTCATTGCAGAGTCCGCCTGGGAAAGTACCACACCGTTTCCAGTTATTCTACCGCCAAGCAGTAATGTGCAAACATTAGCTAATAAATGTGCAAGCAGCTATCCCAGCTCGACATTGCGAACAGCAACGTCAAAGGCAATGGAAATTACCTGTTGTGTATTAATGTGTTGTGTGTTAATGTACATTCCCGCGTTTCCCAATTTTATCCCAATATCCCTGCTCGTTACCATGACATTGGGATATATGTAAACGCTGCATTAGCTCTGCCGAAGCAATCTCCATATGCTACGGTATTTTATAATTCATCATCATCATCAACAGCCCACTAAATGTTCCCACTGCTGGGACCCGGCCCTTCTCTCGCAAGGAGAGAGTTAAGGCCATAATCCACCACGCTGCCCAGTGCGGGTTGGTGGATGATTTATGACTTCGCAAGATTCTAGGTACGTGTCGGTTTCCTCACGATGTTTTCCTTCGCCGTTTTGAGTTAGCGGCCTTACGCACATGACTTCAAAAAGACAATGGTGCGTATGGGGCTTGAACCCGGGGTCTCCGGATCGGCAGCCACCGTTCTCCTGCCTAGACCAGCCGTAAATTTTATAAATACATATTTAAATATAATAAGTTATGGCATTTCTTTTTTTTTATCTACGCCATTAAAACCAGTAAAACTTAGTTCATAGTTTAACTTTAAAGCAAAGTGTATTAAAATTCAAAGATTACGATTTCATTTAATTCAACTGCCTAGCTCAACTTTGAGTTAATGATAAAAGTTAATATTTGATAAATTCTATAAATTCCCGTACAAGTCATACGAATACGAGGGTCAAACTGAAAGTTCTTAGAAAATCAAAAACTGATTACATTAGCCAGTTATTAGTTTTATTATATCTTTTCAAAATATTGTCCATTCACGTCAATACACCGCTGCATGCGATGGAACCACTGGGAAAAGCACTTTGCCCACTCGTCCTTAGGGGACTCTTCAATGGCATCGCGATACGCAGCCACCGCTTCTTCAGCATTCATAAACCGCTTTCCTTTAAGTTTTTCTTTAATTTTTGAAAATAAATAAATATCACAAGGCACGAGGTCGGGGCTATACGGCGGGTGACCCAGTAATTCAACGTTTGATGTCGCCAAATAGTCGATCGTTCGCTTGGCGGTGTGCGATGAGGCGTTGTCGTGGTGAAGGAGGATCCTACTGCGAGGTCGTTTCTCTCGAACTTTTCCAAGACAAGTGGCAAACAATTGGTAGTGTACCATTCTGCAGAAACTGTTTTTGATCCTCTAACACAATTGTTGCGAAATGACCTATCCTTCCAAAGAACGAGGCCACCATTTTTTCCCCGCACTTCGATCTCTCTTCACTTTAGTTGGCAACTCCTCGAAAGGAAACACCCACTGAGCAGATTGTCTTTTGGTTTCAGGATCATAACAGTAAATCCAGCTTTCGTCACCTGTTAGTATGTCGAACACAGCATTTGAGTCACCTCCGTTAAATCTTTCAATCATTTTACGGCACCAATCCACACGATGGAGTTTTTGAGCCTCAGTCAAATTATGAGGTATCCACCGGGCGCAAAGCTTCCTGACCGCTAAATGTTCGTGTAGGATTTTGTGCACTTGGCTCATACCGATGCCTAAGCTTGTCCGAATCTGCTGATAGGTCACTCTTTTGTCAGTCTCTATCATACGCCGCACAACACAGATGTTATCTTCAGTCGTCGCCGTAGAAGGCCGTCCCTCACGTAAATCATCAGTGAGATTAGTGCGACCACGTTTAAACTCATTAAACCAGTTGTAAACAGTCGCACGAGATGGGGGCTTCATCGTGAAAGGCCAATCATAGTCTATCATAACTTTCTTGTTGACTTAAATGACATCGAAAGTCATAAAAAATCATTGCACGAAAATTTTCTCGTGTTAAATTCATGTTGACGTGACACAGACAATTTTCAATTTGCCAAATCGTAAAACAAATGACAAATGAATTAAGTATATACTCAGTAATATTGGCAAAGAGTTCTATTTTCAAATTATATAATTATTTTTTTATTATATTGTTTATAAGTGGCCAGTTCTAAGAACTTTCAGTTTGACCCTCGTATGCTAGCTAGAATTAGAACAATTCCTCGTCTCTATCTTTTATCGTTTAGTTTTGCAATTGACCACCATCTGAGCGGATGTTAAGCGTTCATATGGTCTATTTTTAACCGACTTCAAAAAAGGAGGTTTCTCAATTCGACCGTATATATGTTTTTTTATGTGTTTTCGCGGATAACTTCGTCGTTTATGATACAGGAAATATGGAAAATTTAATCAAATCAAGTCATCTTTTCATCCCACCACCTCGGAAAGACTACATTTGGGCTTCGATGTCAGGGCGCAATAGTGTTTTTAGCCTTTGAAGAGTAAAGAAAATTTGAATTTAAAGCATCGTGTGCACTAACTTTTTGAATACAAAACATAATTAAACTTACTTGTTTCTACCTTCTTGGTGCCGAATTCATCATACATAAACCTGCAACATTACACATAAATACAAATAACGGTGTGGTAAGCCAAGTTCTTTCAAGTAAACTGGCGAGCCGAATCATGTGTAATATTACATAGCATAATTATTTGCAACGGGCTACCATAAAATTTCGTAACCTTATAAACAAAATCACATTACAAAAAAATAATGTGTCTGGGCCCACATAGTTTGGAATGTAATACAGTTTTGTACTGAACACTCTAATATTATAATATGTGTTAATTATATTCTGTTTTGTGTGAAATACTCTTATACATATAAACCCTTTAGATTCCAGATTCACAAACACGTGAGGTACAAGGCCATGGATGCAGGCTCGTGTTGACAGCGACAATCCATCAGTTAGAACCCATTTGGCGGCCTCCCCTGTCGCTATTCGTCATGCTGATGGCTGTGGACTCGTCTCACTAACTGATTTCTATTTAATGTACCTGTGTTTGTATTGTTGATTTACTCCGTTGTTTTTTTTTCTTACGTTACTAAACTTGTATTACAGACCACTTTCATAGTTATAGAGACTAGTGTCTCTAGAACTATGGTAGTAGTTTTGATAAAAAATATATAATTTCTGTGAAATCCCTCAATAAATAGAAAAAACGGTTGTACCTAAGTGGCTAGAACGTTCACAATCTTGAAATCTTTGGTTCAAATCTCCCTTGAAACTCCAAGTGTTTTCACAAGCGCAGAAGTACGAGTTTATAAACACAACTGGCTTTAATGATCAAAAAACATCACGAGGAAACTCATCTTTCAGGAAATACATCTTTCGAGAACATGTTTTATCTTGCACTTTGTCAGCGTGATGGATTATTACCTATTATACTATATATGCTCTACTTGTAAGAGAAACCCCTGAGTCCCAGCATTGCGAACATTAAGTGGACTGTTTATGCTATTAACTGCAATGTTTTTAACTTCTTTAAATAGAAAACATTTAGAGAAATTAAGTGATAAGGTTCTTTCTAGTTTTGTGTTTTATTCTAAGTCGCGTATCTAATTAATATGTGACGAATTGCGATCAAAAGTAAACCTATTTGAAAAAAGACGTTCTCTACAGAAACAAATCAATATTTGAATGAGATCCAGTTACAGATTGTCCCCAGAACGACAACGGTCGAGTATTGCAGAACAAACAACAATCTTCAATCTCACAATAACCGTTCAGTTTTATAGATCAAACTAATATCGAATTGAAGATCGGAGTTTATCTATTTTTGTTTTTGGAGGATATCGGTGAATAGATAGATGTGATATAAACCTAAACGAATACAATGATTACTGTCAGTTATTTTTAATATTCTATTTTGTTTTACCTATAAAGTTGCCTAGTTTACGCGTAACTTTCTTGCGGATTTCGGGTAGTATAAAGTACATTGTTTCAATGTTTGGCTACGCATTCTCACACATTAAACTACCCTACGCAGCTACGTAGGTAGGCTACCCGACAACTACACACCGTTCTACGCGTTGCTACGCTTTACGCAACTTTAATGCATATTTCGTATAACGCACAATTAACGGTTTTGCTACGCATTCTCGGTTTGTTTATTGCATTTCGGATTATCCCGATACTACACACTGAGCTACGCGTTCTACGTAATGTATATATATTTCGGGTGATAGTATAACGTAAATCGTTTTACTACTTTGCTACGTATCCTTGTACTGCCTAACTGCTCTCCGGCAGTACGCTTGGTAGCTACCAAGGTTACTCTACGCCTTGGTAGCAGAGTACCTACATACTCTGCTTCCAAGGTGTAGAACGGTGTATACCATTTATTCTTCGTCTTGCCTCACATCTACGCATCCCGCAACTTCAATGCACGTTTCTAACATGTCTGAGTCTAGCTTTCTTGCATATAAAATCGGATGGTCAACCTAATTAGACCTAATCTAAGCCAAAATGGGTGTGAAATTCATGAACATTTTTCGTTGTCAAAAAGTAACCACTTACGTTTTATTGTGCATTATCTATATCTATACTTCTATACTAATAATATATATATATATATAATATTATAAAGAGGAAAGATTTGTTTGTTTATTTGTAATGAATAGGCTCCGAAACTACTGGACCGATTTCAAAAATTCTTTCACCTTTGGAAAGCTACATTATCCCCGAGTAACATAGGCTATATTATATTTAAAAAATTAGGAATCCTTACTAAAACTCCAAAAATGTAACATAAGGTGTAAAAAAAAGACCTGAAAAATTCCTTACGTCGCGTGCGCTGCGAAAACTATTGATAGAACAAAATCATTTACTACGACTTTGCAGAACTCATCATTATCTACAAAAAGTGTCGCGACAGCATATGTCTAAATATTATAGTTATTATGTCACAGTAAGCAGTTTTTTATTCTAAAATATTAATTTATATATGCCGCCTCTTGAAAAGGCTCTTCATTTGTACCTTGGTATTAATCCTTATCAAAATAAATTACTTTATATTCAAGACGGCTTTACATAATCAACAAAAAACTTAATTTTCTATAACTAATCTATTTAAATTGTAGTTAGAAGAATCATAAACTCACAAAAATAAAGTAACGATGACATTTAAATTCTGTATTACAAGCTATCACATAGCCCGCCCTGCACCGTTCCTGGCGCAAAGGCGCCCAAAATGCTGGCGGCATTACCACGCTGAATTGCGATAGAAATCCTTTGCACCAGAAACGAACCAGACCGGGAGTCACCACCTTTACCGCGAATTCGGCGACCAGTGTCTTTCACCAGGGTTTTAGCCTTGGCTCCCCAACTGCCCATGGTTTCCACAGCTACTGGTACGAAATAATACTTCGGTTCCATCGTCGCGTACTTTTGGTGCTTGTTACAGGCTGCTTCCTCCGCAGCTGCCGCCGGCGAGTGGATGGTTCGACTCAAATGCGTGGCTGCGACAGTGCTAACGCAAGTGGCATCCCAGACTAGGCACTTGCCGTTTTTCCATGGCACTAGAGTTAAACCTCCCTCCCATCAGTTCTAATCAAACCTAGGCGGCTCCACAACACAAGGAACGCCAGCTGAAATCAAAGCTCTACGTACTATGTCGTTAAGAGCATGGTGACGCGGAAACCTACCTGAGCAACGACGACAACTAAGTGCGTGATAGCCATCAGACTCTACAACAGAGCCGCAGGTGCATTTATGGGGCTCACACATCTTACTGCCCAATCGCAAAGCCACGGCCACCCGCAGCGAGTCGTCGTCTATCAAGGTCCAAGATTAGGCGAAGAAAGAGCTTGCAACCATGCTCCGGATTCTGTTTGCGACACAGCAATGAGTCTCGCTAAATCAGCGCCAGTTACTGTACCAATCATCTCTTTGACAATCCTCTTAGCTCCTACTTCATCCCATATTCGCTGAACGTGCGGGGTAATAGGTTTTGACGCTCCATCATTGAGTGCAGACCAGGCTGACATCGCTTCAGGCACAAAAGGTATGCTCGCCCCGTCGCCACTAGATAGGATGATAGTGACGAGGTCCACAACCCCGTGCGCTGATGCTAGAAAAGCCGGCAAACCAACATCGACTACGCGACGAAACCCGAGTCCCCCGTGCCGAATAGGAAGGGCTGCTTGACGCCATTGTAGCTCCGAAAGTGACCCATTAAGGATAGACTCCACCACATCCTTCAGTGTGCTGTCAAAAGCGAACACTTCTTCCGGGCAAAGCCAAGTTGGAGCAGTACGCAATAGGTATGTCATCCTCGGCATGGTAAAACACATACGTAGCAGCACCATTGCAACATGAGCAGATAGATCTTGCAATCGCTCTCGAGCAATAAGTAGAAGCTGTTTTCGAACAGATATGGCCTCGGGAACCGCCTCAAGAAAAATTAGAGAACCCAAAGGTTGAAAGTGGAAGTTGTTAGTTCTCTAAGGCCAGGAAGCCTAGAATCAAAGTGACGGAAGTGTATGTTAGCTTCAGTGCTACAGGGAAACAACTCACACTTAACCGGATTCACCTCCAGACCCAGCTTCCTGAGATGGGGAATGAGCCTTTGAAGGTCTTGGTCCACAATGTCAGGCCTACCACCGATGGTGCCATCATCCAAGTACCACATGTTTAGAGGCGATTTCAGTTCCACAATGGCTTTATGGACTGCTAAGCTATAGACTAATGGGCCAAGTGGATCCCCTCGCGATCGGCTCCCTACGCAGCGGTCGTGTGCGTGATCGTATGATTTTAGCTTGAAAAAAATTTGAATTCGTTTCGTAGGTAAATAAGTATATGATAATAAATATTATATTTTAATGTAACTATTCAAACTGCTTATAATAGTATTTTATGGGTATTCCTGTTCAAAATTTCAGCAAAAATTTAGTAAAAGGTAGTTTTCTAAGCCCATATTTTTAATTTTCCTTCAATAAGTACCTACTACTTACCTGATAATAAATATTATGTTTTAATTATTCAAACAGCTTAGTACTTCATATAGTTCAATAAGCAAAAGTTTTGTAAAAGCCTGTTTAATTATTTATTTCCTTCTATTTTTTCATTTTATAATGCCCAAAAATGCCAAAAAGATCAAGATCTCAACTTTCTAAACATAGTTCCCAGGCGAGGGCAATAAAAATACGGCGTAATGAGGAATCTTCATCAGAAACTGAAAATCGCCTTGCAAGTAGGAGAGAATACGCGTCGCAATCGCGTGCTAGAGAGTCAAGTATCGAGCGTTCGCAGCGGCTTGCTGAACAAAATTTTATCACTGGCCCAGCAGCTGGTCAACTAGCTCATTATACCGAGGATACCGATGATTCCAACTGATCTGCCAATCTCTTTTAAACGACTTCAGTTTCCTGGGACTTGTTAACTATTAACAAGTCCCAGGGCCAAACCTTCGAATTATTAGGGATCGACCTACGAAAAGAATGTTTCACTCATGGCCAACTATATGTTGGCTTATCACGTGTCGTAGCTCCTGAAAATCAATTTATTTTGCTGCCACAAAATAAAACTACTTCAAATATCGTTTACAAGGAAGCTCTGACTCACTAAAACTAATGGCTTTTGTTTTGTAAATAACATTATTATTAGCGACAGCGAGACGTTCCGCGAGCGTTCAGTATTTAGCCCAAGCCCATATTAAAGTAGTAGCCCATGGAAAAGACTTTCTAGTTTTATACAGTGTTGATTTGTTACCCATACATAGTTCTATTGAAATAGTGTTAATTTTGTATAAGTATTTAATACATTTGTGAATTGTGAATGGTAATTGTAAATATAGATAAAAAGAATGTTAGTTGTTAAACAAGGCTTTTAGTTTAAGTTATTTTATGGTCAGGATGCGCCTACGGATATGGCTTTGTCTAATAATGAAACAATATTGAATTGTATGGAGTCGCTTTTCTTTGGTCCGTCCGACCGACAAGATAGAACGAACCCGACGACCACCTATTGTTTCATTATTAGAACGTCCGGCCACATGTGCGCATTTGGCTGAACCATGGGAAAAATCCGTAGGCAGCATAAATATATTGTAAGACGGAATATCATCCCTCTTGCCTCACTGTTAAAGTCCACGGTTGAATGAACGTTAATGGAAATAACCGTGGACGCTGGTCATTGTAACATGGGACCAGGAACTACAGTGCAGGCCAGATGGGTGATGTTCCGGGCATTCGCTCGAGAATTCCCGTGGAAGACGGACGTGGAAACGGTCCGCACTAGTAATTGTAAAGTAGAATAAGTTAATTTGTAATCGTAGTCTTAGTCCATTTGTAAAATACAGTTTGCTTTAAACATCCATCGTTTGTCAAATAATTCCGCTCTCCTGAAGAAATAATCACGATAGATCCCCCAAACTATTAGCGACGCCAACCGCGAATAATATTTATTTAATACAGTCCATTATCGAAAGTCTAGAATCGTCTAGACCGAGGCGTTGCTAATAATTATATATGTATAAAATTTTAAAATACAAAAAAACATTAATAAAAATAATTCATAAAAAAAATTCAAACTTCCTTTTAATTTTACTTTTTTTTTTAAACCCGATACAAAAAAAAGGGTGTATGTGTGTGTGTATGTACCCGTGCGAAGCCGGGGCGGGCCGCTAGTCCATTATATGTGCATATTACATGGATTTCATATACGTTACGATTTCAAAATATTTTTCTCGGCTGTTACTCGGAATGGAGTAGTTTTTTTTAGTTGTGATAAACTTTATGAATATACATTCAAAATGAACATTTCATTAAAAATAAACTTACAACTTTACAAACAGAGGTTTGCTCACGATAGTAATTATGTTTACGTTTGCTCTCCCACTGAAATCATAAGAGTCTTTGTGAATAATCATATCATAAAAGTTCCATAAATTGAAATGCTTTCAGCATTTTGTGTGCTAATAAATACAAACGTATTCTAAAGCTCAAACAATACCAGCAATTGCGCTTGTTAAAAGTACATGAACCCAGGGTGAACGTTCTTCCACACGACTATTGTCAGAGAATACATGTGCTGAGCTCAAATAAAGCGTTTGAAAAGTGTTCAGCTGTTTATGTTAATGTTATTATTGAACTCTAGATAGTCTTTAAATAAACTAACTAAGTTTATATCTATTTGTTGTAACAGAAAATTAAAAGTACTAGAAATAAAGCAAGAACAAAATTTAAAAATTTTGATTAACCCCCGACTACCTCGTATTTGTTATCTGTACAATATTCTAGCCCTTTCATTTGATGACCATATTGAGGTAGTAGTGAAAAAAATAATAAGATTCGCCATTTTGTGATGGCGGCCATCTTGAATTTGAAATTTGTCATAGTGCAATGTAGTCTACTAGTCAAGCCCTTTCGTTACATATCCATATTGCGGTAGTAGTGAAAAAAATAATATAATTCGCCATTTTGTGGAGGCGGCTATCATGGATCGATATTAACCAAACATACCTAAGAACATCACGGAGAACGCACGGATATTAACTTACAAATAAAAAAAACGCATTGAAATCGGCCCATCCGTTTGAGCTCTACAGTGCCACAGACAGACACACACACACAGAGACCGACAGACAGACATCGACGTCAAACTTATAACACCCCTTTTTTGATCGGGAGTTAAAAACAAATTTGAAATTCAATTTTGCACTAGACAAACATAAAAAAAAGAGTGTTAAGACGAGCAAGACATGTGCCTGATGGTAAGCAAAATGACCATAACTGCACAGTGACACGCAACTATTGGAACATGAAGAGTCCAAATCATTACCTAGCACTGCACTGCGCTCGTTACCCAGAGATCTAATATGGTATATCTCTAATAACTAAGTAATTAAAGTAATTTCTCTGAAAACATTGCCCTTCAAACCGGAAGTACCTGTAATATGTACACAAACTTAGTATAAGAGACTGATATCGACAGGAATTGTATTTAAAATGCCGGTCCCGTTACCAAGCTTAGCTAAAAAACAAAAGATAGTTTGACTACTGCGCTGTCAGTGCTATTTGTGGGTATGTTTGAGAGCAAAGGGCTTGAAAGTTCTGCCTCGGGCGATGGTTCTTTGAAATACTGATGGTGCATACTGTTCTCGCCTCGAGATGTGGGAATGGCGCACTTACACTTTGTCTGACTAGATATGAGAAGTCTTTGAACTTAGGACGATGAAAGGTATTACTCGCTTTCTTTGGGGTTTATTTTCTTATTTTTTCACAACCCACTAGCCGCAAGACAAGAAAAACTTTCAGAATAAAACCGATTGTTTGCAGACTTTGAATTCGAGACTTTGATTTTACATTTTTTTGACGTTTGTTACTTGTATATTTATGGGTACAGTAAACTGAAATAAATGACTTTTAGTTTTTATGAAGAATTCAATATTTGGTCTAAAATATTCCAGAGAAATACTAATAAATAATACATTCTTTATTAACCCCCGACCAAAAAAGGGGTGTTATAAGTTTGACGTCGATGTCTGTCTGTCTGTGTGTGTATCTGTCTGTGGCACCGTGGAGCTCAAACGGATAGGCCGATTTCAATGCGGTTTTCTTTATTTGAAGGTAAATATTCGTGCGGATGTTCTTAGCTATGTTTGATTAATACCGATTCAAGATGGTCGCCTCCACAAAATGGCAGACAAAATATTTCTTCACAACCTACCTCAATATGGGTATAAAATAGAAGGGCTTGACTAGTAGCATACTATACATTATGACAAATTTCAAATCCAAGATGGCCGCCACCACAAAATGGCGAATTACATTATTTTTTTCACTACTGCCTCAATATAGGTATCAAACGAAAGGCCTAACTAGTAGAATACTTTGCACTATGACAAATTTCAAATCCAAGATGGCCGCCACCACAAAATGGCGAATTACAATATTTTTTTCACTACTGCCTCACAATATGGGTATTAAATGAAAGGGCTTGACTAAAAAATACAATGTTGTACAGATAACAAATCCGAGGTAGTCGGGGGTTTATCAAAATTTTTAATTTTGTCCTTGTCTTCTTTTATATTGTCTTGTTTTACACTTATTGAAAATGGGTTAAAAAAATTACGTCTTGTTTTTGTATGGCATTAAGTTTGTACTAATCGAAATAGTGCGTGTTTTTAGATAGATGTTTTACAAAGAGAGCGACAAACATAGTTCGGTAGGCGGTAGTTGGTGTTTAGACAAAAATATTTTCGCGCGAGTGGTTTTTAACTATTTCAATTAAGGTAAAACTGCGTAATTTCATGGGAACAAATGCTTATTTGATTAATTGGGCGTATTTACATACGATAACACGTAGAAATAAAGAGTTATTAATAAACGTAGTACCAACCACACTAAATCAAACTTTTCAGTTTTAAGCATACATACATTTGTCAAAACAGAAGTCAATTATAATTCATAATCAAATTGGGATGATCGCCCAATTCACAGTTGTAGAACCTTACAATCGAATACTTAAAATGCTGTAATCTGGGCTTAAAATAATCTAATTATGCTAGGTGTAAAATAGGTGACATCTATCATAACAATTTAATATTTTTGTCTATCGGAAAACGGATTGGATTGGTATCTAGCTTTAGAGATGAAAATTATTGAAGTTTCAGAGACATTGAAGATATTTTGCACACCAAGAGAGATTTTAGAGTTTGATACCCTTTTGAAAATGCTTTAAAATTTGACAATATTTATTGAATGTTTTAGAAAATTGCTAAATGTTGTTTGTATTTTTTGCCTGAAAATACATTGTCGGGACTTCCATGCTAAAAAACAAAGAAAAATTTAAAATATGCTAGCTGTTTGTTTTCTCGGAATTACTGTAAAAGCCAGCGGCCCACGTTGAGAGGGTGTCACTTAAAATATACATTATGGAACTACATTTTAAAATTAAAAAGAAAGTCGTCGTAAAGTCGTTCTATTTTTATTACAATCAACGAGCAAGTCGCGTCTTCACTAATTACAAAATATTTAACGTTTTTATGTAGCAGCGCAAACCACTACATAGTATAAAAGTAACACAAAACAAAGACAAAGTCGTTTTTCTGTCGCTATGTCCCTATGTACTTATGCTTAAATCTTTAAAACTACGCAACGGATTTTGATGCGGTTTGATAATAGATAGAGTGATTAAAGAGGAAGGTTTATATGTATAATACGTGCATAAATAGTAGAGAAACACGGATAATTGCAAAGGTTTCTAATGTGATGTCATAAATAAACCCTTTTTTTACACTTACATTGCAAACGATGGCAGGATGGCAGAATCCTACGAGATGGATGAAAATAATGTACTGCAGTATTATACCCCATAAGAAGGTCTACAAAAAAGTCCACATTGGTCTATCTCTTATGGATAACCCACAATAAAATAACCGTTTATATTCATCAGTATCAGCATTGCACCCGTGCGGAGCCGGGGCGGGTCGTTAGTATGAGATATTTTTCTCCAGTTTGGCCGTGAGCATAAAACGAGTTTATGAAACTGCACTGAATTATTGAGGACATATTCTACCATTGAACTTTCTTAAATATCTCTAACTAGTGGTAATAGGGAATTGAACAACCGTAGTTGTTTTAAGGACGTTGATACTTTGCGCCGTCACATTGTCTATATACACATAGTAGGGCTAATAACGAACATGACGCACTAATAAATCATTACTATACATCTATTAACAAAATTACCAATGGTTTGGAACTGTTAACTTCGTTAACTTTTTATGGTGTAAAATAATACACCATAATGCCACTGAGCGTTTCAAAACGCCAAAATATTTATGTCAAGTTTGTAAGCATTTACATGTTTAAACCAGCAAGAAACAACAATTAAAATTTCTCCGAAAAAAAAACAAAACCGACTTCAATTTAAAATACGAGTATACTCAGGCTCACATACAAAATATGACACAATTTCAGTGAAATCTACTATTAAGTCTAATTGGATAACGGGACACTCACGTATGTACGGTCGGTCAATCCGACTTGAGTTTAGGCCGCGTCCGCGTCAGTGCCAAACGGGTAATCAACGCGCGCGTGCACTCTCCTTGAAAAAGGCCGCCGGACACGGCCGAAACTCGAGTCGGATTGATCGACCGTAGATACGTGAGGGTCCCGTTATCTAATTAAAAATGTGTAACAACCACGTTAATTTTAATACTAAATATTGTAAAGTCGTCCAGATAAAGGTAAGCAAATTTTAGTTTCTTGTTGATACATTATTTCAATGTACTTTTTTTGAAGTCTGTTATAACACAAAAATTACAAATAGTTTTCTACGTAAATCGCCATCGATAGCGAACCAGGATCCAATAAGGTAACGTTGCAGGTCTTGCCGATAACAACCAATCAAAACATTGAATTCGAAAACAGTACTTTAAAAGTTTCATGTTAGTCTAACCACCAAACTATGGTTTAAGCCCCGTATCTTGATGGCCTTTACCCGGTACTACATCTGACACTTGACTACCGTCTAAAAAATCTTCTGATGTATAGTTTAATAAATAATTATCGCAAAACAGTATCTTGAGTTAAAGTTTAGAAATTTTGTCACAATCATTTATCAAAATACGTAAGTAAATATATAAAATATAAATAAATAAATAAATATTGGTGGACAATTCACACACAACACCATCTGACCCCAAACTAAGCAAAGCTTGTGTGATGGCAGCCAGATAGCTGATATAATACTTATATAGTTTTTTAAATACATACTTATTATACATAGAAACACCCAGACACAGTGCAAACATTTGAATTCATCACACAAATATTTGCACTGGGTGGGGATCGAACCCACGACCCTCGGCTTCGCAGGCAGAGCTACTACCAACTAAGTCACTAGGGCAGTCAAAAGTAAGTGCCCTAATTATTTCTTACAATTTTTTACTTTTTATTGTGCTTCGTCAAATTTATCGTTTTTGCGATAATTTTGTGTCTTACATCATAATTATAGTATTCTGGGATCTTTTTTCGCCAAACATTGTCTTTATCTAGTATTTCTTTCCTAATCACTCCTACGTGAGCATTGAGGATGCTTGTTGGTTCTGGCAAATTAATTCATACCGCTCGCAAATGAGCTTGTATGTTATAGTCAGTGAACCGCGTAATTGTGTGTATTTGGTATAATTTCTTTGGAAACGTAATATTGGTGTACCAAATATACGAATTACTTTGCGCTGTATAAGATAAATTAAGTAGAACTGGTTTATCAACGAAATCACCTTTAAAACAATATTAAAAATTTATATATGCATATTTTCATGCCCTTGATCCATATTATTTTTATGTGATCTTGAGACTAGAATAAGAATCGTAAAGCATGTTTGAGTAGGCGTGGATAATCGGATGTGGAGATATTCCAATAAAATAGCACTAACACTACATAATTTTTATAGTTATAGTAATTAAAAATGTAGCACAGTATAATTACGCATCACTTCATTTGGATTTAAGATAAATGTCCACCAAGCACGTGCAAGCAAGTCCCTGACAGATTACACTTTAATGCCATTCCTTCACAAGATGGCCGCTTCACCAGTGCTCGGCGTTTGTTACGATGATGTTGCCATTATCAAATTCTGTTAAGCATTTGTTATTTAACAATAAAATAGTGAATGCGACAACATATATTATAGCCAATTTCGAAACAGATTTTCAGATTAAGAGATTTCAAATCTTTGTTTCATGGTTTTTCACCGATCACTCGAAGACTCCTTAATCGACTTGATTATGTTTTTGTTTCTGAGTAGATTTTTAATTTTTCAAATCACGTAACCTGTGCATCCTTTTAGTTTGAAACTAACGTGGTTATTACACATATTAAATTAATACACGGGTAGCTCACGTTTGATATTGTCAGTCCAGTCCGACTCAAGTTTCGATCGCGTCGGGCGATTTCTTAGTGCTAAACGAGTTGCGTGTTCACACGCGTGCACTCTCCTTGAAAAAGATCGCCGGACGCGATCGAAACTTGAGTCGGACTGGACTGACAATATCAAACGTGAGTTAACCGTGTAATTTAAACCGTGAATCGTCATATAGAGAATCAAGAAATATAGTACATTTACTATAAATCTTTGCAGTAAAATTTTAGCAGTGCATTTAGTTGACCTATCCATTTAAATTGATTTCGTATGATTTGTTACATTTACGTCAATGAGTGAGTTTTAAAAAGGAATTGTCAAGTTCTGAAAAAAAAAATTACTGAGTTTTATTCCCAACCTTTCGTTGAACTAAAAGTCGAAAGCAAGTTAAACAAAGGTGTAGGTAGCATGTTTCATCCAAGTTTGAACATTTTCTAGTCAGTTGTTAGGTTCGGAAAGGTTGTTATCTTGTAGTCAGATTGCGGAACTTGAACATTTAATTAAGAATTTGTTTTTATGTAGAGATATTTGCTCATTGGAACACTTAGTTTGCTGTTGTTCCGCAGCGCAGAAAGTCTGATTTAAACAGTTGCGTTTGTATCCGTGTATTTTTTTTTATATCTGACGAAAGTAAAATATGCGCCTGGTAGTAGGCCTCGCCTTCCTATAATAGGATAGTGTCACGCAGCTGTGTGAACATGATGAGTCAAAATCACAATCTAGTACTTAACTAACCTTACTGTCCTCGTCACTCCGAGATAGATAGATATAACTTTACATTACACTTAAACAGAACTACTAACCTAACCTAAGGATAGAAGATTATTTATCCCTTTACCGCGTAATTTCCCTAAAAAATGCCTTTCGAGCAAAAAAATTGTATGCCAAAGAATAATAATATTTACATATTGTCACTTGGTACTTGAATGACTGCAAAGGTGTGGCATTTCCAAAGGCTGACTCTTAAAATAGTATTTATAATAAATATACTACCATGTACTGTAAAAGTTGCGCTGCGCTAGTTATTCCTACTATAAGTAACTACAATAAGTAGTCTAACCGCATAGACTTATTTTGAAAGAAGTTGACAGGAACAAATGCCTTTAAAGTTTTATATGTATAAACATTCGGTTACTTTGTAAAACTTGAGGTAATATTGGCAAACAACTGATATGGTATCTATTAAGTGCATAATAGAATATAGTCTCTATTATCCACTTTATAGAGCACCTTTTAACTAAATTAATTCTAGGTGAGTTACAGGAAATATAATGTCTTTTGAACACAACATTTTCTGCAACGTTGCACCAGGTGAATACTATGAACAGGAGTTGCCATTTGGCACCATGCCATAACCTGGTAGCTGTCTACTTATTCTATCCGCAAAATAAGTACCCACCCGGAACAAGGTTCTTGAAAAGACCAGTTTATGAATATATTATTTAAATGGATCGACTTAGTTTTCTTTTATGATCTTAAAACCATCTCTAAACATACAAGTACACAATACTTTTCTCTACTTATTTTTCTTACAAATCTCTCTGCAAATCACAACTTCTATCCTTTATTTAATTTTATACCTAGTTAGCTTGCATTGCTATTTTTCTGAAATTCTAAACTCGAATTTTATTCAAATTCCAAATTCAAATGTTATTCAAATTCTGCATTCTAATTTCATTCTCATTCCAAATTTAAACGTATGTTTCTAAATAGAAGTATATTATGTAACATAAAAAGTCTTGATAAGACGTCAAAGATCACTCTAGTATGTGGGGTTCAGTGCTTATTGTCTGAGATTCAGTGTTCACGGAAAATATTATTTTTTACCCCACGTTCAGTAATTAAGTTGGTTATTATAATAACTAAATTAAGTCACTATGAACTTTATAAATCGTGTTATAATTACCTCCTACTAAATTTTTTATTGTCCATATTTAAATATTGAATCACACATAGATCAATCATAGGAGCGGCTAAGAAAAATTAAGTACCAAGTAGTAATTCGTAATATTAACCATTTTAACTTGGCACATATTTTTTGTGTCTACATGTAAAAATTGATTTAAAAAACCTTTTTGTAGATCGATTGATTTCAAATATAATTTAATGAACTGTGGTGTGTATATACTGATTTAGTTAGGTATTTTCTCTGTAATCTTGTATATACTCGCATCACGGCAAGTTTCCTGCACAGCTCCACCGATAAGCGCTGTTTCCGAGGAGGCACTTAGCCACGAGGCTTTTAGCTGCTCGACCGCTCTATGACGCTCAAATGATCATACACTTTGATGTCGACGGCTTAGCGTGTGCTTCATTAATCTCTAGTAAACATATTATAATAATCAGTAAATGTATTTAAATATAGATCCCTGTGATTTATGTTTAATATGAAGCATAAAATATTATTTTGTATCTATGAACCATGTTAAAAAGAGATTAAGCTGTATTATACCTGATTACAAAATCTGTTTGAGTTCTTCTGATTAACAGATAGATTCTTTTTTATTGTACTCATCAAAAGTAAGGTAAAATCTATAAATACAGTATCAAAAGGCGAGGCTATCGCTAAAAACGATCTCTGGCAGGAAATCGTGCGATGAAAGAGGTGTTTACTCTACAGAAAGACTGGAGTACAAAGATACAAAGAGTGAATAGAGGCAACATTCAAAATAAATAAAACAGTTATTATGTAAAATATAGTAAAACAGATGATAATCGTATATTTTATTTAGCTTTGTTTTTCTCTTACGTTTGACAGATTTTTAGAAGAGTAAGCTTAGAGCGCTTTAAGTACGGTTGCTATATTTGAAGTTACTTTGAGTAAGTTTTAGAGTTTTTGAGTATTTGTATTTGGAATGATGTAAATCCACCTCAGAGTTCAGGTTACTAACATAGCTCAACGTGTTAGCAAGCTGAATTGGCAATGGGACAGCTAGACAGGTATGACAACCGATAACGTCGGTGTAGACAGGTTCAGAATAGGAAACTGAGTTATGTTTAATGTAGGGAAGGGCATCTGGAAGCTAGATGGAGTAACAATTAGGTAAGTACTCGTAAATAAAGGTAAAGTCGAATGGCAAGTTTCACACTTACACACCAGCGTTTTTATTTGTTTAAAAACGTCTTGTTATTATGATCACTAACGTGGTTATTGCACATCTCGCTGCGTCTGAAGGCCGAAACTTACAAATGGTTTTAAAAATGTTTTTTTAACGTTTATAGGCAAACACTTGAGCGTCAATTCGCTTCAAAATTATTGTTACCACTTTTTAATCGACTTCAAAAAAAGAGGTTTCTCAATTCGACCGTATATATTTTTTTATGTGTGTTTGCGGATAATGTTTTCGTTTATTCGTTTATCATCGAACCGATTTTGATAATTCCTTTTTTGTTGTGAAGGAGATATTCTAAGGGTGGTACCATTATATGGTAACCAGGATCTGAAGATGACATCTTAGAGAAATCGAGGAGAACTTTCGAAAATTGTAAAGATGGCTAGTGCGTTCGTTAAGTGCGTTTATTTTTATTAAAGTTATATGACTGCTAAATGGTTTTCACTTTTTTATTTTCCTTTAAGTTCAATGGTATAGTGTTACAATGTAAAGTAATGAAAAACAGTGGACTAAAATAAGCAGACAAGTTCTACGTGGTAAGTGTTTTTATAGTGGTAGGATTATTTGCAGAGTCCGCCTGGTGAAGTACAACACCTTTCGCAGTGAATAGCCGCTAAAGCTGTTGTATCACCAAACAATAATACTGTGGTCCGGTTTGAAAAATTAAATAGAAATAAATCATCTTATATCTGTTGGTGACGAGCGCACTAGATAACGATTTGGACTTATCGTGTTCTAATAGCTGCATGAAACTGTTCTGGGCTGGTATGCTGCTTACCACTAAGCACATGTATTGCTTATCTCGTCACATTTTATAATAAAAAAGTTATTTACCTAGATTAACATATAAAATTTGCTCTGAGGGGCACAGCGCAGGATTCAACTAGTCAAAAATACCTTCAAAACTCTAGTTACCTCTTCAGGATGCCAATACAATCCGCTTACACCAACCGAACGATGCTTACCTGTAAAACAAAAGACAAAAAATATAATCGCAGACTTCTTTTTTTGTTTGTTTTTCTTTTGGAAATTTTCGAAAAAGGGTCAAACCTAATCGTTTGAATTCTGGGATCATCAACGTCAAACGTCGCTTTTTCGATCTACAAACAGTCAGATAAAAAAAGGATAAAATTGTTCTAGATCATACAGATATCAGCTGCACCGTCTCCGACCAAAATTTGATCAAATTGCAACTTTGCGACAATGTTAAAGACTCCGAAGTCTTTTTCGAACAAAGAAATCGTGAACTCTTAACGTCCTAGGCTCAAGAAAAATACAGTACAAATCCATCACGTAATTGGACAAGAGCAGATTTTTTGTAAGTATAACGTAATTATAGGAACCACGAGGGATTGGCCTTGATTTATTTCCGCACCAACTTTGTTCTCTCATATTTTTGCGATAAAGTTATGTAATGAAGACAAATAGTCTACTATGTGATTAGTTTTGTACTCGTAGATGATACTGTTTTAAATGCTTGGATGTTTCTTGCTCCATTATGTCAAAATTGCAAATCAGATTCAGTTTACACTTGGAACACAGTTAGAATATAAGCTAATTTTTATCCCGGTTAAATAATATAAATAGGAACTATGTCGGTAAATCTGCTAATCGCAATGCTAGTGTGAAAATATTAACGAAAAGTCCATCAATGTAATATAAAATTTTAATAAATACCTGTTTTAAATGACAGTACGTATTATAAGCTTGTAGAAAGTTAAAATATACGTCCCTAGTTCCAAGATGAAAAATGTATACTCAACTACTTGCACTAAACACAACTGAATTATCTATACACCGACGGAGATATAAAGATAAGCATGGTAATAATTTGCATTTTTTTACTAAATTATATCTGTGTACGTTTTATGGCATTGAAAGGATTACACCACAGTTATAGGATATCACAGAACCCAACAGAATCTACTTCATTAAGTAGATTCTGTAGGGTCCTTCCAAGTAAGCTTAATCTTTCCTTTGACTCGGCATATTTTGTCCTTACGTCAAATAGTTTTAGGTTAAACATGACGTACTTTCAGCAAAAAACAGCTTCAAAGTCACGTTCTGACTCTAAACCGAACCAATCAGTTGATACGACAAACAAACATCAAACAACAGTAAGCAACAAACACAAACGTAGATAAATGATCAAAGCGTCGCAAGAAAATTCGCACACTACACAATACAACCGTTTTTTCAGAGATTTTGATCGTTATCCTCAGGAAATATTCAAAAGCCTAAAGCTCTTGGACCTTTTTGTTCAGCAAGAACAATAAAAACTAGGCACTTTACTTACAACCATCGTTTCAGTTCCGAAACTAACGTTTGGTCGCCATTTTTTACGGTTCGGAAAATAGGGCGTGTCCCGAACCTTCGGGAAACAATTTGGATCTCTTCAGACTGGAATATATTTAGTAGATACAATTAAAGATGTAGGCGACTTTTCTCTTAAAATTACGATTTACGTATATAACTGGCTAAGTAGTTTAGTTGGTAGGAAGCCTGTTTCAAAGCCGTAGATCGTGGGTTTAATCCTCACGAAGTGCAAATATTTGGGTTTTTTTTTTGTTTTATGTCTGGAGGTTTCTACGTATAACAACTAAATATATACAACTATTTAAGTACTAAGTGCATTCCGCGGTTTTACCTGCGTAGTTCCCATTTCCGTTATTTAACCGGGATAAAAAATAGCATGTGTTTTTCCAGACTTTAATCTGTGTTCCAAATTTCAGCCCGATTCGATCCTACGTTGCGACGTGATTAAGCAACAAACATCCAAACATTGATATTTATAATATTCATAAAATTATAATAAATAATGTGGCTGTCGTAGTGCAAACTCTGCGTAGTTTGGGTTTGGGGCTATGTAGATGGTGCTTTGTGAGAAATATCAAAAGTTTATTTATTGACATTAGGTATTTTTATATTACATACCATAAATATATTTATTGGCTTTGCCCGTGGTACATTATATAGCACTCATCGGCACCCCGTACATATCTAACGGTGAAAGAATGGCTGACATCGGTTCAGTCATTCCTGAGAATATCGCTTTCAAACAAAAAACCTCTTCAGCTACCTGCTACACCACCTGTCGAAAATTAGTCGTACTAACTCAGATTTAGAAATAAATTTGATTAGCAGCAGTTCATATTCAATGACGCAATCTTAGACACACGCTGTCATGTCAAAGCACGATACTCGATCTCGAGAAGTACTGGTCCGAATTGAAAGATTTTTTTTCTGTTGGATAGCCCATTTATCGAGGAAGGCTATAGAACATAACGCTACTATCAATAGAAGCGGAGCATGAATCAAGAATGTAACAAAAACGGGAAAAAATATTCCTTTTTGAGAGTTTTCCTAGCGTGCTTTGACATGACAGCATGTGTTATGCATGCATGTGCTAATTAAATTTAATTTTAAATCTGAGCTGGTATGACCAATTTCCGACAGGTGGCGTAGCAGGTAGCTGAAGAGGTTTTTTGTTTGAAAGCGATATTCTCAGGAATTACTGAACCGGTTTCAGTCATTCTTTCACCGTTGGATATGTACGGGATCCCTATCAGTGCTATACACGGTGGTGCTATATAATGTACCACGGGCGAAGCCGGCCTACTGTCCAGATTTAATATAAGAACATATTATAATAGTGATAAGCAGGCCTTTTTCACTTTTATTTTTGGGGATAGGTGAATTTTCGAAAATTGTAAAGCTAGCATATTTTTTCGTTACGGTTACTCCATTTTATTTTTAATTTATAGGGCAATTTATCGGTTTTTTCCTAGTATTCTTTCGTTGTGTTTATTTAAACAATGCCAAAGTCGGAGAGGTGAACATTTCAGCTGGCCATTAGTATTTCAGAACCAAATTTTCACAGACTAAGTAATTTGTCAACTTTTTATCCCATTAGCATTTCCATACCTCGCTAAAATTAAAACGTGGGTACGATCATTTATAACGGGTATTCAAGG
The DNA here is from genome assembly GCA_017562165.1 of Ectropis grisescens. Taxonomy (NCBI): domain Eukaryota; kingdom Metazoa; phylum Arthropoda; class Insecta; order Lepidoptera; family Geometridae; genus Ectropis; species Ectropis grisescens. Next base: position 7,944,255 of record CM029769.1, on the reverse strand, counting down.
GTCGAGCTTTTGTTAAAGTATCAAATATAATTAATTTTTGGGACCTCTTGTGAGATTTGAATACATTTTCGTTCTGTGGTCTCTGTTGCGATATTCAATTCTGTTAATGCTAAGCATATTTATTTAATTTTATGCTAACCTTTTCGTGGACTAGAATTATCTGGTTGGTGAACAGTTGAAGTTTTATCTGGATTCTGTATTAATTGTTATTTTAGATTTGTAGTTTGTAAATACAATCTGGTGATAATTGAGACTTTGGTATCATTGTTGAAAAATTTATAATTTTTCTTGAACTAGACATAATTTCTACCAAAAACCTTATTTTATTTTGAATGGAAACAAAATGCGTTACCTATCTCATTAATATTCTAAGTTATATAACTATTATCTAATGAATATCTGTTTAACCGAGGCCCATAAAGAAAGTGATTTATTGATTGAGGGATCATCATCATCAGCCGCAAGACGTCCACTGCTGAACATAGGCCTCCTCCCTAGATTTCCACAACAAACGGTGTTGCGCAACCTGCAACCAGCGGTTTCCAGCGACCTTTATGAGGTCATCTGTCCATCTAGTGGGAAGCCGTCCAACACTGCGTCTTCCGGTTCATGGTCGCCACTCGAGAACCGTTCTTCCCCATCGGTTGTCAGTTCTGCGAGCGATGTGGCCTGCCCATTGCCACTTCAGCTTGCTTATTCTTTGAGCTATGTCGGCCACTTTCGTTCTTTTGCGAATATCCTCATTACGGATTATGTCGCGCAAAGAGACTCCGAGCATAGCCCTCTCCATAACTCGCTGTGTGACTTTCAGCTTCGTTATGAGGCCTAGGTACATGATTGAGGAATAAACGTATAATAATATATCTAATAACTTTACATCAAAAATACATTTCCAATTTCCTTGGCGTCAAGGTAAAACATCGTGTTTTGTTACAAAAAGATCTAATCCCGAGTCTTAAAAGTAGAAACTTTAAATGAAGTAGAAACCAAAAGTTTGGAGCCTTTTGGAAATTAATTAGAGTTTTGAACAGTGTGTTTTGCTTACAGATTTCTCCTGAATTTAGCAATGATGGCTCCGTGATCGGCCAAGTTTTGTTTTCAATTTATCTCCTTAGTTCTTTAATAGAGCGGAACGTTGAGTTCTAGTTTATACAGGGTATTTAGGTAGACATATAACTAAACTGATATTGAAATAAAATTTAATAATTACGGGAAAACACTAAAATTAAAGTAGCAATTAGTGACTTTATTACTAAGGGCTACCTCTTTCAGATAGGTCTGTGACGTTCCTTTTTTTGTTTTAGTGAACTATTTAAAGTGTTTTTCAATGATAAATGAGACTCTTCAGTCGCACTGATTAGTCGCATTTATCAGTCGACACACAAAAAATGTATCATAGATAAAGCTTATCTGATGCTAGCGTGTTTTTTTAGGGTTCCGTTAACCCCTTATGGATTCATCATATCTATCTGTCTGTCCGAATGTCGGTTACGGTTGCCAGGAAGAAATTACATAAACTCTTTCTTTAGAGCACATAAATAATAAAACAAAATACAGAAACACTTTAAAACAAAATAACAAGGGGCGACTTTATCGCTAAGAGTGATTTCTTGTCTATCTATGCCACAGCCAGTTTTTTTCCGAAACTATAAGAACTATACTGTTGAACCTTGGTAAGTAGATATATTCTGTGAACCGCATTAAGATTGTTACACAAAAATGTTAAAAAAACATACAATTTTAGGGTCCCCCATACTCAGAACTGAAACTCCAATTTTGTATTCATCAAACCCTTACTTGTGGGTTGTCTATGGTGGGGGTGGAGTGTCTTCAAAAATGATGTTGAGGTTTCTAATTTATTATTTTTCTATGGGTAATGAATAATTTGCGAGAGAGACATTTCCAAAGTGGTAAATTGTGTCCCTCCCTCCCTGTAACTACTAAAATAAGAGAAAGATAAAACTAAAAATAATATATGGTGTCCATTATCATGAAAACTTCCACCGAGATTGGTTTAAACTGGATCTAGTAAGTAGTTTTTTTTAGTACATCATTTCACTTTCACTTATCGATCAACATCGATCAAAGTTACAACGAACTACAAGAACTTAGGTATTATGTTAATTGTTGCTACGGAACTTTTCATGAACGAGCCCTACTTGCACTTGGCCGCTTTATATTATATATTTTGTCCAGTTGCTTACTATAAGGCGCGTGTTTTGCACATCCTAACATTTCTTTATTTGTTTGTTTCATAAAAAAAAACTTTACATATTTAGCATCGTGCCAAAGACATTTGCTGTTCGAACGGTTAATTACGAATGTAGTCCACAAATCAAGCCACTATTCAGACGAAAGGCTCCCATTTAGTTCCGAACTCTAATAGCTGCTCCAATTTGTACGGCCTCTGTGGCACAAATTACTGGCACTGTCACAAAACCAGGAGGTAATTTTATTAAAACTACTAGCTGCGTCATGTGATGTGACCTGCGGCCTGAATCTTAACAAACATAGGTATTATTAAATTACATTTTTATTTATGTTATTTTCGTAGAACTTTTTATTTTTCTGAATTAGAAGTAGCCTAAGTTCTTTTTATAATTAGATGTGGGTCATTATCTTCATTAACTATACAGGGTTACTGTTAATCCGCCTGCATCCGTTTAATGTCCGTTCCGTCCGTTCTGTATATGTAAACAAACAACTTTAGTTCTACAACTTTTGTTAAAACTCATAGATAGTTTTGACAAAAGTTGGATCCCCAAAAAAATAGTAGGTACAAAATATTTAAAAAAATAGTGTTTGTTGTCCTCTTTAGCACTTTTTAGCGGCGATTTAGTGATTATTCACTTTGGCACACCATTTATCGAGCGTTAAGGAGGGCGCGAGCTTTTGTTACGTAGAGTTCAATGCTTTTAGACCGGGTCAAATATGTTTTTATTTTATTTTTTATGAGAAAAAAAAAATGTAGGCTGCAAACTAAAACTGTAGAACATTAAAAAAATTGACACATTTAATGTAAAGTACATTAAATGTGACAACGTTGAAAGACATGCAGGCTGATTACAACCCTGTAAAGTCTGATGTCACAACAAAATGTTTCTGATTATCTGTCTGTCTTTATCGTCAATACCATCATCGACCTATTTGAATCCGCTATTAAGGCATACATTATCCGCATGACTGTCTCATCATTCACTTAATATAATAAATAGTAAATTATAGTTCTCTATTATGAAATGAATACCTTGAGCAACTGCAATAACCCAGAGCGTCTTCTAAAACTCGATAATATCTAATGTCTCTATGTTAAAGTTCCAAGCACCCATCTGGCTAACTATACCGTTGGGATAGTGAAGTTAGGTTGATTTATGATAGCAATAAACAGGATTAGAAAGATGTACACACTAGAGCCATTAATCACGCTATTGTTGAGTGTGGGATGATACAATAGGCATTTTAATCTCTTGGAAGGTTATCGCTCACTGATCGCGTCGACATCGTTTTTAACCGACTTCGAAAAAGGAGGAGGTTCTCTATTCGGTTGTATGTTTTTTTTTTGTATTCCATTTGGGTACTTAACATAGTCTCTACAGAAAAACATTTGTGCAAATTACGTCTAGTCTTATAACATCTAGTCTAGTGGTAGGGGTAGCAGAGCCCGCCTGGGGAAGTTATTCTACCGCCAAGCAGTAATGTGCAAATATTACCGTGTTCCGGTTTGAAGGGAAATGTTTCCCGAGAAATTACAGGGCTTAGAGATATAACATCTTAGATCTCTAAGTGACGAGCGCAGTGCAGTTCTAGGTGATGATTTGGACTCTTCATGTTTCAATAGCTGCGTGTCACTGTGCTGCTATGTGGCAGGCATGCCGCTTACCATCAGGCGCATGTCCTGTTCGTCTCGTCAGTCATTATTTAAAAAAAAATTTACCTACTATTGTAACGAAGTTCCTAACCGCATACTTGGAGGAGATAAGGATTTCGCTGCGCGACCGAACGACACCCTCACCACTCGCTATACGGCGCTCGATATTAACCTACTCGTTCGGGTCCACCCGGGTGTACTAAAATCACAGGCGCCGGCCGCTTGCCCGAGCTGACGTGCGTACGAACGCCGAGTGCGCGCATAAATAATGTCGCGGCGTTATTGTATTGTGGATGGCTGCAATAGCAATACAGTATGTTGGAAAAATTGCAATGGTATATAAAGCATAAGTATAAATATACATTTCATATATCTATTATATCTGTATGACGTGATGACAAACTTAGCCAAAATTATAAAATTCTAGAATTCGAGTAAGTATCTGAAAGTTTGTTTTTTGGAGAAAATTTAATTGTTTGAAAATAAAATAAAAATATCAATTTTTTAGTCGTTTCAGTCTATTTTTTACTTGCATAAAATTAGCCTGGATCCCACAAAACAGGTCACCATAGTGTGGGATCTAGTTCACACTAGCAAAACATGTTAAGTATTCATTCTTTGTACCTATTTATTGTCACATATATGTATTCTTTGTATATATTGTCGCTTTGTATTTAACATCCGGGAGCGCGTGAAACTGTTTTTAATAACTTTACGGCGGTAGACGCTAGGTTTTGTAGCTTTTCTTGTGATTTGGTTTTCGTTATTGAGATAATAAACATTTTTTTTTCATTTTCATTCCATTTAAATAAACAATAAAGAAAATTACAATTTGCAGTTTAGTTTTTTTATAATCTTATCATATTTTGTACAACCCTAGCACGTTTGGTCAGTGACGTAAGCAGACGACAAGCCACACGGGGCGCACGGTATTCTCAACTTTGCGTGCTTGTGCAAAGGTGTATTTTTACTTGCAAGTAACAGTAGGTAAGTAGTTTACGAAAGTTTAGGTTATTATCGTGTAGGTATTTGCGCTTTTGTATGGCAGTGAGGCATCTGTTACGAAGTAACTATTTTCTGATCTGTGACCGAACTGAAAAACATGGTAGACTATAGTCGGGTCATTTTAATAAGTAACATTTGACAATGCATCAAAATTCGACAACGTAACCTTGTAACGGCGGGCATAAAATAATACATTTTTCGTTTTGTTAGAACTACACAATGGTTATTTTTTTTGTATTATATTTATTGTAATAATGACTGATATTCACTGATATGAACAATTTTACGATTTGTTTTCACTAATAAACCATTGATAAGCAATTTCTGATCTAAAGAACTGCACGTCGCTACAATGTTGCGTCAGTTAACCTTTTTTTGTTTTTAATCACTAAGGATGTTACTGTAAAATCGTTAGCTGATAAGTTGAATCGAATCGAATATTCTTTTATTAACTATGTATTAGCTTTTACCCGCGACTTCGTCCGCGTAAAAAAGTATTAAGGTATCTGAGGCAGTACATAATATTTACTTAAACAGTTGTATTCAAATCTTTTTGTACCTACATTTTCATAAAAATCAGTTCAGTGGTTTAGGCGTCAAAACTTAACAACCTGACAGGCAGAGTTACATTAAAGTAGTGCCAAAAATATTTACAAAGATTTATCTAAACGTCTTTGTGATGCAACTCGTGACCAAAATGTTGGTCTTTATTTTGCACAGCTCAAACCAACAACCGTGAAACACGCAAAAGTTTGTAATGAATCAATCTTAGAGGCATGCTGTCACGTCAACGCACGGTACGAAAGCTCTCAAAAAGGAATATTGTTTCCCGCTTTTGTTACATTCTTCATTCATGCTCCGCTCCTATCGGTAGTACTGTAATATTATATAGCCGTTCCTCGATAAATGGACTATCCAATAGAAAAGTAATCTTTCAATTTGGGAGCTACTGCTTCCGAGATCCTAGCGTTCAAACGAACACAACTATTCAGGTTTATAATTTTAGTATAGATGTAGATGTATAATAGTAACTATTACGAGGGGTGATCCAAAAGTAATGATAATCAGTTATTTCTAGTGCACACAAAAATACAAAAAAATTACAGTCACTTGCTCAATTACCCACTAGTTCAGGAAAAAAAAATCATATAAATAGGCCACGATTCCCGGGAGCTACATTCATTTGAATACGAACTGTCAAGGAGTGAACATCAAAATGGAAAAACACGAAATCAGAGCTGTCATTAAATACCTCTGCTTGAAAAAAAATGTCTACCAAAGACATACACAGCGACTTGGTGGAAACATTAGGGAACTGTTCTCCTCCATATTCCACAGTTGCACGCTGGGCTAAGGAGTTTAAGCTGTGAAGAACATCGACGGAAGACGAACACCGCGAAGGGCGCCCATCGACGTCCCTCACTGGAGAAAATGTGAAAAAAGTTGAAGAAGTTGTATTGGAAGATCGAAGAGTGACTATCAGGCATGTAGCTGAGGTCACAGGGATCTCATATGGCAGCATTCAAAGAATCCTTGTGAACGAATTGCATATGAGAAAGGTCTCCGCGCGTTGGGTACCGAAAATGTTAAACGACGAGCAGAAGAAGAAACGAGTCGACATGTCAAGAGCAAATCTCGAAAAGTTCCAGGCAGACAAGGATAATTTTTGTCACGTTTTGTGACCATGGACGAAACCTGGATCCACCATTTTGATCCTGAAACAAAACAACAATCGATGACATGGAAACGATCCGATGAACCGACGCCGAAGAAATTCAAAGTGTCAAGCTCAGCAGGGAAGGTTATGGCGTCTGTTTTTTGGGACGCTGAAGGAATAATCATGGTGGACTACTTGGAAAAGGGGCCACTATTACAGGCTCCTACTATGCAGAACAAATAAGAAGATTGCGGGAGGCTATTAAGGAGAAAAGGCGAGGCAAACTGCGGGCTGGAGTGCTGTTCCATCAAGACAACGCACCGGTTCACAAAGCTGCAATTGCCATGGCCGCCATTCAGGGAGCGGGCTTTGAGCTGGTGGAACACCACCCCCCTATTCACCAGATCTAGCCCCCAGTGACTTCTATCTCTTTCCACGACTCAAGGAACACCACCGGGGCAAGAAATTTGACGATGATAGCGACGTGATGGCCGCGGTTGAGGACTTTTTTGAGAGTCAAGATAAAGATTTTTTCTAAGGGAATTTTAGGTTTAGAAAAGAGATGGACTAAATGTATAGACTTGCTAGGAGACTATGTTGAGAAATAAATTTAGTTTTTGGTTTTATTCATTGTGTTTATTATTGATTATCATTACTTTTGGATCACCCCTCGTACATAGGTGGACTTATTGTGAAAAATTTGTGTTGTTTACTAAAATTCTAATTTATAACTTTTCATTTCTATCGCCAATCCCCTTTGACCATAAATTATATTACATAATTTGTTTTGCTAGTGCTTGGGCCTTTCACAAAGAAATTTTGCAACAATAATTCCTACTGCGTATTACGCGATTCAAACTTACTACCCTGCGATTGTATGTTACTTAGCTAATAAAATGAAATATCAAATTACCTCCATCTATTACCACTTGAACTTTCAGACAATGATTTTCACGTCAATAAGTAAGTAAAGTGGGTGAAGTGAAGACCTGTGAAAAGTCAATGAAGCAAAAAAATATGAAAGAGTGAAGTCAAGTGGAAGTCGTTTGAAATCACCTTGAAAGGACAGGTTTGAGGGGAAGTGTGAACAAAGTCGTAAAATAAAAGCGTTTTTTCATGGAATTGGATAATAAATTTACCGATCAAGTAGATATTATCAAAATCAATTAACTCTTGTACCGCAGATAAGTAATTAAAATAATATTAACTTAATCTATCTAATTAATCTCGCTAATATATTAAATGGGAAAGTTTAAATTATACGCCTCAATCACAATAAAACGGCGGAATGGATATGGTTGAAATTTGGGACATACATAGTTTATACAGTAGTGGTAGGACTCTTGGCAGAGTCCGGCTGGGGAAGTATCACACCTTTGCCAGTTATTCTACCGCCAAGCAGTAATGTGCAAACATTACTGTGTTCCGGTTTGAAGGGCAATGCTTCCAGAGAAATTACAGGAAATAACTTAGAGATATAACATCTTAGATCTCTGGGTGACGAGCGCAGTGCAGTGCTAGGTAATTATTTGGACTCTTCATGTTCCAATAGCTGCGTGTCACTGTGCTGTTATGTGGCAGGCATGTTGCTTACCATCAGGCACATGACCTGCTCGTCTCGTCAATTTTACTAAAAAAAAAAACATCTTTAGTAGCAGATAAACTCGTAATTACCCCGGAAAATGCGTAGGTTTTTAGGGACTACATTTTAACTATCACCTCGGAATGGCTGAATGGACCTAGATGAAATTTGGAATGTACACAGTTTATGTCAGCTTACGTTGAGTTCCTACAGCGGGAACTCAGAGCTTTCCTTCACAAGAGCAGAATTAATGTAATCCAGCATTCTAAGTAAAGATAGGCATATATCACATATGACCATTATATTTCTTGAAACTGGTTGGTGTAGAAAATCTATCTTTAAAATGAGTGGTAGGATTATATACAGAGTCTGCTCGCACACTTTTAACCAGTATTGTGTTAATACGAGTATTTCTGTATTCCGCTTTGAAAGGCCAAATAAATTACTGATCAGTTCAAGGAGTTTATGTAGTGCTATTTTAGTGACTCTTTAAGTTAAAGTATATGTCTGGTTCTATGCTATTTTGAACAGACGTGATTCTTTTCCATCAAGTGGATGTTTTCATCGTCTCTCTATTCATATCACTCACTATTAAAAAAACCCAATGGTAATGACACATTTTGTACATCTAAACTTGAATAATAACCAAAGACATTGTTTAATACTTTCGCGAATTTCGAAATTCGCGCAATTTGAACACAATATATTGCAAACATTAACACGATCTGAATTTTATTGTTTAATTCTCATTCCTTCAGTCTTCTTCTGACCACGGCGGTTGTGCCGCTGCCGAAACGTCGAAGTAATCGTGATTAATTTCTGTAGAATGTGTACAATAACCAAAGATGCAAGCCGGGTTGGAGCATATGCATTGGAAATTAATTATATAACATTATATAACAATAATAAACATATAACATTAAATAATGTATTGGAATTTGTAGAAGTACTTTCATGCTGTAGCTATTATTGTCTCTAACCATTGCAAACTGATCTACAAATGAAGTTATGTGTATTTTCGATTCCTATTCTAAAACAAACATTCGATGATGGTTTTATTGACGCATATAAGACCGTGTTTCATCAACTTCCAAGATGGTAAGCGACCTCGTGGTCGAAGATGGGGCACTCTGACCTAGAAAATACTATTCACTCTGACTTTGAAAAGTTCTAGATTGTTTTTTCAAGAAACAATAAGACCGGCAATTTATTTTACTCTAAGGTGTGGGAAAAGTTTGTTGTGATATATACACTTTAATTTTAATACAAAGTTCATGTTGTAAAAATACAAATATTTGCAATTTACATGTCAAACAAAGTTAAATGTCAAAAACCTAAATACTACAAATACAAGTTTGGAATCATCAATTTAGTCTCCGCACTCGTCATACGATCATCGCCGAACAAAACTGATTAAAACTGAACGCCCATCAGACTGGCGGCATTTCCCCGCAGTATGGCCAAAGAAATGTTCTTAGTTCTGTGTCTATAACTTTTTTGTGCTATTACTACAAAATATTTACAAGCCCTAGCAAACATTAGCGATATAAACTACCAACCGTATGAAATAAATAAATGCCGCGAAACTGCGTGACTTCACATTAATGAACGACGGCTACATTTTCCATACTAAACTCGCGGTTGAAAATGGCGTGGGGAGCAGGAGGGTATAAAATACTTAACGACCTATTATGGTACCTACAATATATGTATGAAAAACATTAAAATCGGTACAGCCATTTCGCAGATATACTGTTAGTAGAGATATTTACATGTACAACGATAAACTAAGGCAGCTCGATATCTAGGGCTTCAATTTTAATTATGTGAGATATTGTCACCAATGTTTGTTTATTTATAGTGGATTTTTACCCGACTGAAAGAAGGGTTATGTTTTTCGCGGGTATTTTGTATGTTTGTATATTTATTTATTCCCACGTATCTTTCAAACGGTTGGACGAATTTTGACAATTAAGATATCGTTAGATTCATCTCAATCACCTAAGTGTCATTAGATATGTAGTATATTGTAATACATAATGTTTTTTTTATTTGATGATTTTCTTGCACTCGGGTTTTTTAAATTAAAGTTATTGATGTGTTGTGTCGAGTTTGATCTGTTTGTTTTATCCATAGACTACATACAGCATTAAACAAGTTTAAAAATAACGTTGAGATGGGACCTTAGAGGCTAGAACCTCTAATTCAAAATCGAGAGGTGAAACGTGTTCAAATTCCACCTGTCTATGTTTTCTTCCAAATGCAGACATACAAGTTTGTCACTGAGGTTGACGGCGAAAGAAAACAGCGTGAATAAATCGGTATGCTCCAAGAAATACACGTCTCTAGAACGCGCGTCATCGCGCGTTCCCCAGCGTGGTGGATTATAGCCTTGATTTACTCCTTATGAGTGAAGACCTCGAGTCCCAGCGGAGGAAACAAAACGAGAGCTTAAACAAAAACAAATGTTTAACTGTCATTGGAGTATCCTGGTAACAAGATATCGCACCTAAAAATAAAAGCAATTTCTAACAAAGCAGATTCAGAAATTAGTCATGGTTCGTGAACTTTTTCCATTTGAGAGCATCAAGCCGATAATGTTTAGAAAACTGCCTGACTGCGTTCAATTATGGCCGACCGAAACCTTCATAAAGAAGATTACAGGGCACGATGCAAATTATCAATATTGTACAAATAATAATCACCCTTTTTATCCGTATTTGGACACCCTACGAATAATAAATCCACTGCTACGTAACAAATTAAGGTAATTTTTTTTTCAAAAAGTTTTTATGAAATAAAGTGCTCAGTCCATGCCTACAATTTTTACACCTTTTAAACTGAAAAAAATCATTGCCTTGGCCAAAATCGGGTTCAATCTAAAAATAGGTTCTACTAATTTTTTGAAACAAGTAACTTTATCTCTAAATTATTATAATCTACCATATTTTTTTAGTAGATTAAAACAAATTTGTCTGCAAAACCATTGTCACCATAATAAAAGTGAGAAGAAGATACGACAACCATCAAGTACCCTGCTTAGATAACACATAAAACTCTTTAGTGGCCCGTTACTAGTCTGCTTATCGTTTTTCAAATAAAAAACTCTTACTTAATATTAGACTGTAACTCATCCAATCACAGACCTTCATTTTTATTTAAAGCCATAATAAAATTATTTTCAACCATAAAACATTTTTATATAAACTGGTTGTAATTTTAGGTAAGGTGTAAAATACCTGACAGCGGAAAAAAACTGCGTTACAATTGCTTTTGATCGCGTATCATATATAAATAGATGTCTATGGTGTTCAGCAATAACCAGCTAAGGAATGAAAATTAATTTTGAATATTCGGGTGTGAAAAGTAAAAATAAAATGTTTTGAGATGATGTTATATTACCTCAAAATTTTATAGGAAACATCCAGTATTTCCCTAAATTAAAAGCAGCGACCCTCTCAGTGACTTATGCGAGTTACCAAGACGATGATGCTCTCGCGGGTTTTATAGGTATACAGTAAAGTCATGGAATAACCTATCTCTAAATACAAAAATGTTATTTTGGTTTGTGTACGCTTCAAAAACTCAAAAAGCCGAAATTTTAGAATGATATATAATCCGCATCCAGGATTGTTTTTATCTAATTTTTGCATTAAAATAGCAATAGTAGTAATAGTAATTTATTTCCAAATAGTAATAGTAATTTATTTCCAAAAATTAGATTACAACACAATATAATATGACGGTAATTTAGCAAGAATTAAACATATACAAAAATAGGTATTTCCGTGGGCTCCAAACTAGGCTAAGCATATGACTTGGACGCCCCTCCAGGTTTACAAAACATTTCCAGTTTTAGAAAGTGCTGGCGACTAGGTGCCACAATTTGCGAAAATAAATTAATAAAAAAGATAAGATAAAATGTGGCACAACGAAGCGTGGCAGGGTACAAGATAGTTTATATAATAATAATTATTATTGTTAAACTAGCTATTCTATCGGGCCCTAACGGGACCTGATGTGAATCTGCTTGCGTCGGTGAACTGGCTGCGCTTCGGGGACCTCTTCGGAGAAACCGAAGGTTTTGCCTGTGCAAATGAAGACGAACAATTACCGGAAATACATAATGAAGGACGGCACGGTTGACATTTGTCGGGCATGCCGCCGTCCAGGCGAATCACTTCGTCATATTATTTCCGGTTGTTCGCATCTTGCTAACGGCGAGTATTTGCACAGGCATAACTTAGTAGCCGGGATCATCCACCAGCAACTTGCTCTTCGATACGGCCTTGTCGAGTACGAGGTACCGTACTATAAGTACGCACCTCTGCCAGTTCTCGAGAATGGTCGTGCGTTGCTCTACTGGGACCGCTCTATCATCACGGACAGGACTATTGTCGCCAATAAGCCTGATGTCGTGCTGGTAGACCGGTCTCAGCGCCGCACCACACACCGGTACCACATGACGAGAACCTCGTGAAAGCCGAAAAGGACAAGCTTAGCAAGTACCTTGACTTGGCTCACGAGATTACCGCCATGTGGGATGTTGATTCGACGATCATAGTCCCAATAGTCGTGTCGGCAAACGGCCTTATACTCGTGGCGAAAAGTCTCGACCAACATCTCAAGAGACTTTCGGTAGACGGTTGGGTTAAGGGCCAGATGCAGAAGGCAGTCATTCTTGACACAGCGCGCATCGTCAGGAGGTTCCTCAGTCTGCAGCCCTAACCACCGGTAGCATGGGCCCTGCCCCGCTGCTGGCGGCAAACTAGGTTTAAAAATTAAGAAAAGGATTAAATGAGTGAATAATAATAATAATATAATTCTTTATTACATCCACAAATTTACACCATAAATCTTAGAACTAGGTAAAACGATAATAAATTATGCAGAGCAAAGGGCGGCCTTATCGCTTAAAACGATTAAAGATGATAATTTCAACGTATTAATTAATGAAAACATAGAAAAAAAATCTTCGTATTTACGAGAGAAATACGAAGAATTTTTATAACCGTGAAATTTAATGATGTCATATACGTACCAAGTCAGCCTCAAGAGAATGACAGCCATTTAATAAGTTTAATGTCAGAACAAAGGTAGGAAAGTAAGGATTATAGGCCATAAAAGCTAAGCTTTATCATTCTACGTGATCCCACGGAGGTCCCAAACCATGTTAACGCCAATAGCGATCGTGACACATCCTCACAAAATTAAATTAATTTCGCCAAAACCTTACTACGTGATATTAAATTTCGGAACAATGTTATTTTGTCGCATATCAGAAGCTACACGAGAATGATGGCGCTATTAGAACGTATGTAAAAAACAACAGATTTTCGGCTGGGAAACGTAATTTGTTTCTTTGTCGCGTCGATTCTGTATGCGACAGTTGTTAGAGAATTTTCAAACACGTTTTTTACTTATATTTTGGGTTTAGACAGCGTGACACGCGCCATTGTCTTTTTTGTTGGGATATGTTGTGGATATTTTGCTTAGGACCAGACAATGGTCTGGATGCGTCCCGCAATTTCATCTGTTGTACGATTTTAGATAGATTACACACTCTTTGTTGTGAGGCATAAAACATAGAGAACGGAGAATGTCCACAAACAAATATCATGAGCAGCACTATCGCAAAAGCAATTTCTGTCAGGCAACCATCAAAATGAGAAAAACTAGACTTTACAAAAAATAAGAACTCATAGGAAAAGTTTCAGAGTCTCGTATATTACAAATTGTTGCACAATAACTAAGTAAAAATAATACAAAGATTTATGAATTCAGTCAAATTTATCAAAATAAAAATGCCCTAGTTAGTACCTTGTTGTCCCGTAAATGATCATTATTGTTAAACTGCGGTGCAATGTGCAACCATTATTCGTATTTCAAGAAAATAATTAAAAACATTATATATTACTTTTACTAATAACGGAGAATGTCTGTATCAAGCTAAAAAAGATTCTACCTATCATTTAGGACAACTTTTACGAGACACTAACAATATATTTTTACTCAAAAATTAATTACAATCATGGTGTACCGACGATGTGGTCTAAGATACAGCACGCGTATCTATGAGGAAAGTTTTCAATTTAGTCTTGAGGAGAATCAGCGCCAGAGGGTCTACCGCCTAACTAACACTGTCTTAGCTTTGATATTGTTGTCTCTTTTCTTTCCGTTTGAAATGATTAGACATCAATAGCAAAGCCATAGCCGATTTAGTTAAGCGGGTGAATGGCTGTACTTTTAGAAAACATCAAGGCTGGGAGGCATTCCATTTCTTTGCGATGTGCGCTAAAAACAATTTTTAATGATTAAAATTTTGATTTTACAGTACTTATACATAAGTTTATAAAGTTAGCTGTATCGATGTTCTGAAATATATGACAACTTCTTCACATTAAAATGGTCTCTATACTCCTCAGAAAGAATAAAACAGTTTCGTGATTTTAGGATGTACTCAAAGACTTTTTATATTATTGATGCAGACACATACATAGGTGCATTGTCTAAGGCTGCATCATTTTAAATTCAAATAGGTGCTTTGATCAAAGATACATTGCGGACGTACAGAAACTTTGTAAAATATTTACCGTGAGTATAAGAGTCTTCAATATTTCGATACAGCCAGTTTCATGCACCTGAAAGTACTTAGTGATAGTTTGTTGCACTGGAGTGTGTCTCAGGTGCACAAGCACTGGCTTTAACGATGAAAAAGAACACACTTTAGAAATCGACTTTTTTGAAGAAAAACAAATATTAACAAAAATTAAATAATTTGTGGCATAATCCGAATTGTCACGATTTTCATTAATTTGTGTAAAGACATTTGTGTAATTTCAAAATTACAGATATTCAATATTTCAGAAATTAAAATAAAATACGTTTAAATTATTTCGATTAACAGAAAAAATATATATATAATCTGGATTTAAACCAACGGCATGGCAAGAAAAAAAATAGGTTTTAAAAAAAAATTGGTCTTGGTTTTGACAGTCACTAAAACATTGGTAGAGGTTGCGGTCTATTTGGCTTAATCACGAATAATTCATTATTTAAATACCCCGCCTTTAAGATTAAGCCCCGTACTATATAACATTATGTGTTCAAATCGCGAAAGTTTAAAAACAATAGATACATACACATCTTCATGTCGAGAGTAAATCGGTTTCTTCTAGAAACACACAATCCAATGGAAACCTCATTGTTGGTTAACATCTGGCGAGATAGCGCTCAAGTACAAACCTATTAAAGAAATACATAATAATTCTCAGCACGTTTTCACGCAAACAGCGATATATAAATATAGAATGCCGATATTCGTTCCAACCCTCTTTTAATTTTATCCAGGTGTACCCTTTTCCGCTTTTTCGAAATTTATAATTGCACAAATTTCTATCCAAAAGCGTTACCGTAAACCAAAGTTTATGTAACTCAGAAAACTCAAGCGATATCTCTAAATATAATATCCGATCTGAAATCTTTATCAAGCACAGCTGTGACACAATAAACTTTGAAAGTTACTCGATTTCACCCAAATCCGAATTAGCAAACTTGGGCACTGGGCAGATATTTATTTGGCCTATGACAAATATAATTTGGGTTATTGGTCCAACGGTTCTTTGGGAGTTTGGGCTCTTCTATTTCAAGGCCTGTGTGGAGTAGTTTTTGTTGTTTATTGTTATTATCATCAAAATATTGGAATATCAAGTGAATAATATCTTCTAAAAGTAAGTAATAAAAGTATCTTCTAGGTAAGCACGCTCCGTCAACATTTTATGTTGAATAATATTTTTTTCGAATTCGAGAGGCATTCGAAATGTGGTGTTGGAGCAGAATGGAGAGAATCAGCTGGAAGGAAATGAAGAGCAATGAAGAAATTTTGAAGATGGTAGAGGAGAAAAGAACATTAATGGAAACAATAGAAAACAGAAGAAGGAAGATGTTGGGACATCTGATACGACACGACAACTTCATTAGAACAATAATGGAAGGTAAATTAGAAGGGAAGAGGAAGAGAGGTAGACCTAGGAGACTAGTTACATGAACCAAGTGAAGGAGAAGATAAATGTAGTGTCGTATCAGGAAATCAAGGAGAAGACGGAGTGTAGAAGTACATGGAAAGAACTCCACCGACAAGAGTCGCTCTTAAATTATGAATGAATTGAATATTTTTTTAGTACGGTTCTCACTGTTGTTTGCTATTATTATTATCAACTCTATTTCTTGCATTTACTCTATTTTTTGTATTTTCTATTTATTGTTTTAACTAACATCTAGTATTTTTTAATTAATGTGGCACTTTTCTTTACTATCAATTCTAAAGAGCAGTTGTTACATTTATTTTAAGACCTGAAAGCAATCACGCCTTCGAGATAAAACTTTTAAGAATGCCACTATTTTCACAAGTAATATTCCAAAGTTGAGCTAGAAACCAATATGGCGTTTGAAACCTAATCTTATGCAGATTTATATCATATTATTTTAAAACGGTAGGATCAATTTAGGTATGTAAAAAAATTAAGTAATTTTCAAAAAATAGTCCACTTCTAGAAAAATATACTACAATATGCTACACTATCATCAAACCACTGCAATGCTACAATGTAATAAAAACACGACTACAGACAGCGTAGTGGGCTGCACTACGCTACGTTACTGCTACGTGCTACAGAGGCTACAACTTTCAAATTTTTCGGCTATAGTTTTACCTTTTACTACCGTCTCCCCTGTAGATAAGCTTTATTATTGACTACCATGCGCTCACCTGGAAGTGTTAATTTTATAAGCTACCAATTTCAAGATGCTCAAATTTTGACGGGATAGCCCCACACAGACAACGCATAGTACATTTTAGACGGTCGTATTACAAAAATGGCATAATACGAGTATAGTTTTTTTCCAAAGCAGTTGAAAATGAAGTTTGAAAGTTGAAAATGTCAGACGTGTTGTAGTCAAACGCGGATCTATACATAAAAAAGTAACTGTCATGAAAACGTTGATAGTCTATGCCACTATTGCTACGATACCCTAGGATATGGCCGCTTTTCCCTTTGTTCTACTAGCAGGACCTCATAGTTTTACGCAAAATACCAATTTAGGAAAAATTTGATTTTTTCCTTGATAAAAAATTGGTTTTGGGCTGTTTTAATCGAAAACATTTTAACTCGATCCTTACAGCCATCCCGATTTGATCAAAAATAAATTGCAATTGCAATAAATTGCATTGCACATTTGCAATTGTACTACGATAAACCTTTTTGCTTTCTATGAACAATAAGTTTGTATTTAAAAATATACAAGTATTGTATCAGGTATCTGGCTCAAGCTGGCTAACCTTGCTTAGTTAGGGCTATATGGTGTTTTGTGTGAAATATTAACTAATCAATCAACCTTTGAGAATCTAAAAACTGCCTGTTTTCAAAAAACAGCAAAATCCTTTTTTGCTCGTGATAAAAAACTGAACAATCCCACTCTTTTGCATATTATCACAGACTAATATGATCTCCTCGATGCCGATGGGTAGATGAAGTGTAAACAAAGAGTTCTATTAAAATAAACTGTCGATACACGGCAGCGAAGGCTTGACGGGTAAAAGTGGAACGTTTCCTCTTTTTAACAAAGTACGGACTGTGCAAACGGATTCAGCGAACTTTGCGTTTTGTTTCTGTAACATCATATATTACTTGTTCATTCATATTAAAGCAGAAAATATTTATTTTTACAGAATATTTTAAAACAGAAAAATGTATAAGTTTATCCTTTTAAACGGTATTTTCACAGAAGTTTACCCGGCACTATTTTGCAGGTAACTTCATCGAAATATCGGAACTCGTACCTACTTACTAGTATTATAAATTTCAAATAGTGGGAACACATGTTGGGTCGCTTATGCTTAACTAGAAAAGATTATCAAAATCAAACAAAATTCACTTTATTGCTAGAACAAAGCAAGAACAGTTTCACTATACTTTGATGTACAGGTCTTGGTGTCTTCAAGGCCAAAGTGAATCGATTTCTTATAGGTAGCACACTTCATCTTAGTCCGTCGTCGCTTAACATCAGGCGAGATGGCCGTCAAGTATAAGCTAATAATAAAAAAAAATGTGCTGTCATGGGACGTCAGATCCAGTTGCAAAGTTCCTTCGTTATACTTTTAGAAACAACATAATTTGCACACAAAAAAAGCTTAATTACATTATTTATGGTACGATTATCTGAAAAATAAAATTGATAGCACTGGTCACGGGATCTTTTTACGGCTCACTTTCATTACATTATAGTTATCTTACGGTTTTTGTCTCATATTTCTTTCAGTTCGGTCGAGCAGCGAAATCTCTATCTCCTCCTAGAAACTTCGTTCCAATAAAATATCCGAGCCCAGATACGTGCAACATCTCATGATTTTAACAGAGAACTCTTTTTTGATGTGAACATGTATATGTAAGAGTACTAGATTTGGGATTGAACTTTGATATTTTTATATAATTATATATTTGTATTTGGGGCAATGGGCAGGCCACATCGTTCGCAGAACTGACAACCGATGGGGAAGAAAGGTTCTGGAGTGGCGACCACGAACCGGAAGACGCGGTGTTGGACGGCCTCCCACTAGATGGACAGATGATGCAAGGTCGCTGGAAAGCACTGGTTGCAGGTTGCTCAGGGCCGTTCGTTGTGGAAATCTAGGGGGAGGCCTATGTTCAGCAGTGGACGTCTTGCGACTGATGATGATGATGATATTTGTATTAATGCTGATTTTTTGTTTTATTGTTTCTAATTTATGTTTTTATTTTGAACTTGTTAGCTTTGGCACGAAACTGAGTTACTGTATATTATTTTTTAATTTATTAAGAAACTTGTCTTTATATTTGGCTTGGCTAATGTAACGCTTGGTTATAAGGTCAATAAAGAATCTGCATCTCCATGTTAGAAATGCGAAAGTTTGGCTATTTGTTTTTCAATCACGCCGAAATTTCTTAACGGGTTATTGAAATTTGGAATGCAGTAGATTGATGGATGGTTAGATTATATTATAGAATAACACAAAAGCTATTTTTATCCAGCGAAAGTCACAGGAACGAGAATTATGGGCGTAAAACCGTGTTGCCAGTTACAAAATAAATGTTTAAGTGTAGAATTTCTAACGTAACTATTAAGGAAAGAGACTATAACTATTCTAACAATGAAATCAAAAGATATCCGAGTCGTTCCTCCCTCACGATTGGGCGAACCGCCAGAAGGATACACCTCGTTTACTACATCAATAACCAAATCTGGTTATTCTTTCGTCATGGCTGATAAATTCAGGGAAGAATATTCGTATCAACTGGATTTATTTTCCTTATTGTTTTTTTTATACGTGTGTATCATCTCTTCAATGTTGCGCTTGGTTCATAATTCGGTTTTATCGGGTGTAACTTCGTAGTTTGTTGTCTCAAATGCGATTCTACGCGTAGTTTATTGGAGATATTGGAAAATTGACATTATTTTTGAAGTGAACATTTATTTTGGCGAACCATACACAAATTTTTCGTGAATTGATCTCAAGCGTCATGCGTAAATGAAATAAATTATCGGGAAATCGGGACCGTGGCCGTTGTCGCCCTGTTTATTTTTCCGCGTAGTGTCAAAAGTAAACTGTTAAATTCTATCGGCACTCTCTATGACTGCCAATTTTTTTTGAAATTTGTCCCTAGCCTATTGGAAGGACACAGGATGTCATAACAATCAATATAAGGTTTGAAGTAACATTACTTCGACTATGGTAGTTAGCCCTAATAAGTCTCTACTGCCTCACGAACTTTGGCTTAAAGCTGATGTACATTGGCGAGTTAACGTAACTGAATGCCCTAAGCCTATGCCGAAAAATACATAGAATGAACAATTTAAATTTAAAACGCGCTGGTTTATATTTTTCCCAGGAAGAAATTGATTTATGTTTACTGATATCTCTGCCCACGACTAAGTTGGCGTGATTTTAGAAAATTGCTATTTTCGAATATAATTTATAATTGTTTTTTTTGTTTCGAGACAATAAGTAGTTTTGAATCAATCTGTTATTCCAAACTGTAACCTATTTGAATTTCTAATTTTAGCTTACTCCTTTCTTAAATACAACGTAATACACTAACATACATCCAATTATCCAAACCTACGTAATGTTAATTTTAGTAACATATATATGGTAGAATATTTCAAAACAATTGACAAAGCTTATGAACACAATTCTTGTTAACATTACTCAAGGTATACAATAATAAATAATAATAATAATAATAAAGCTTTAATTGATTCCATGCATAGTACATAATTAAACGGTAACAATTATTATTGGAGTAACCTATTATACAATTACATTTATTACACTTTATTCTTGATTTGGAGTTATAAATTATATTTTGTAATTGGTTTAATTAATATTTGTTTTCCTTATTTACTACATAATTATTTGATGCATGGACCCCGTTCGGGTAAAAGCCTCCCCCAAGGAATGCCATCTTTCTCTGTCATTAGCTCTGTATAGCCAACTTCCACCTGCGCACGCTACAATTTCGTCTGCCCATCTGGCCCTTGGTCTACCTCTTGATCTGGTGCCTTTCGGCCCAGACCACTTTATTGACCGTAGAGTCCATCTATCGTCCCTGTAACGGGCTACGTGGCCCGCCCACCTCCATTTAGACTTTGTTGCAAAGTTAAAGCATCGCATACTTTTGTCTTCTTTCGAATGTCAACGTTCCTTACCTTATCCTTCAGTTTTATACTTAGGCAACTTCTTTCCATTCTTCTCTGGGTAGTCTGGATTTTGTTCCTGGTTTTGAGATCGAAGGTCCAAGTTTGGCAACCATAGGTGAGGCACGGTAGAAGTCCTGTATCCATTACTATTTTCTTGGTCGCTAGCGGAAGTTGCGATTTTAGTATTTCCTTATGGTGCCAGAACTTGTTCCAGGTAATCGCCACCCTTCGGTTAAGTTCTTCATTGTTTCTTTCCTTGCTAAAGGAGATTTGTTTTCCTAAGTATATATAGTGGTTTACAAATTCGAGGGAGCGTTATTTATTGAGATTGGTGTTGCACTGCGGTTAGTCATAATTTTAGTTTTTCCAGATTCATTTCCAAGCCAATTTTTATACTTGCCTGATTTAACTCATTCACCATTTTGTTTAATTGTTCAGGGTTTCGAAAATAAAATTATGTCATCAGCAAATCTGAGGTGACTTAAAAATTTCCATTTATATTGATCCCTTGATTAGACCATGGCAGCTCTCCCATTACATGTTGTAAGACTGCTATGAATAATTTTGGTGAGATGGGGTCTCCTTGCCGAACACCTCTCTTTATGTTGATTACTTCTCCTACTCTATCCAGTTTAACTCTACTTGTGCTGTTAGAGTAAATATTTTTTAGGATATTGATATAATTTTCCTTTGTGTTTAGTGCTTTCAGCGATTCCCATATGCTCTCGTGTGAAATTGAATCAAAAGCTTTTTTGTAGTCAATGAAAGCCAAATACAGAGGTTTATTGAATTCTGAATATTTCTCTATCACTTGGTCAACCACTTGGATATGATCCATCGTGCTGAAACCCTTTCTGAAACCGGCTTGTTCGATCGGTTGGTGAGCGTCAATTACTGGGGCTATCCTTTCAAGTAGACAGGACGCAAATAGTTTATAGAAACAAGGCATTAGGCTTATAGGACGGTAGTTGCCTATATCAGCTGGGTCACCTTTTTTGTACAGTAATATAATTTCCGATGTCATCCATTGTTGTGGCACAGCTTTTTCATCAAGTATTTTATTCCATAGGATAGTGATTGGTGTAATTAGTAGAGTTTTCGCAATCTTGATACATTCATTGGTGATTCCATCCGGTCCTGGGCTTTTTTCTGGCTTAAGTCTCATTATCTGCTTCAATATTTCACTTTCTGTAAACTGGGGTGCTGGAGAGGTATCTGTGTAGCTACAGGAAACCATGTTTTGAGTTTGTATGTCTGTTTGTCTGTATAGATTAGCGTAGAATTCTGTAGCGGCATTTATGATTTCTTTGCGACAAATGCATTTGTTGTTGCCAGACTTGAGAAAAGGGACCCATGTTTTGGCTTGATTTAGCTCTTTATAAGCTTTTTTGGCAGATCTTGTAGTATTGAGGTGTCTTTGTATAGTTGTTGTTCTGTAGGTAGCGTAACATCTTTTTATTTCTTTATTGGTACGTTTATACAATGTTTTTAGTTTTTCTTTGTCGGCCACGCTTAATTTGGGCTTATTCTGTAGGTCGTTTCTTTGTTTCATGAGTTCTAACGCTTCCAAGGATAGGATTTTGTTTTTATGTGTTCTTTTAATGTTCATTAGACTTTTCTTGATGTAGTGCATGATTTGTTGGTAGTACGCCTCTACACTATATTTGTTTTGATTCTTTATAAGTTCTGGTATATAGCTGTAGAGGTTTGTAAGGTATGTTTCCTGCTCCGCTAGAGTTTTTAGCTTAGTGGATGTACTAGAGAAATTGCGCCTACTTTTCTTTGTTGAGTTTAGGTGTATTGTTGCTCTTAGTAGTCTGTGATCTGATCCAAATGAGAAAGATGGTAGTACTTCATATTTTGAGATCATGCGGTTTTTGTGGTCATGATATAATCAATTTCATTTCTTGTATTTTATCTGGCGATATCCAGGTCCAGCGGTTTTCGGATTTAGTTTGAACATTGTATTTAAAATTTTAGATTGTACTCCTGCGCGTATTGAATTAGTCTCGTACCTCGAGCGCTTCTGGTGCCATAACCATACTCTCCTGTGACGTACCGTTCATACTTTTGTGGAATTCCGATTTGCGCATTAAAATCACCCATAGAAAACACGTACTCAGTAGATGTGGCATTGTGAGCTTTAGCTAAGTCCTCATAGAAATTGTCTATTTCTTCCTGTGATGAGTTTTCAGTGGGGCGTGCGCTTGAATTACTGCAAAACACAGGTTTTCCATTTTAATTTCCAATACGCACACTCTTTCAGATATTCCAGTAAATTTTATGATGTTATTTTTGTGTTTCTTCTTTACTAGAAAACCTACTCCATATAGACCCTTTGTCTGGCCAATGTAGTAGAAAATGTATTCGTCATCTTCGATTACCTTTTCTCCTAGGCGGCGTACTTCGCTCAAACCTATTATATCATGCTTAATATCCTCTAGTGCAGCTTTGAGTTCAATATATTTTTGATCAGAAGATAATGATCTTACATTTAGGGTGCAAATGTAGGTGGTATTTTTAGTTTCGATAATTGTTCTTGGGGGGTTTTGGTCGAACTCTCCCGCGGTGACCGGCCGTACTGGGAGATTATGGGTTGGAAGAGGGTCTGATTTTGATTGCTATGTTGTGTTATCATCTGATGTCTTTGATTGGCGTTGACATGATTCTGTCTGAGCGAGAATTAGTTTAGGCCTATGTATTATATAGTTCTTCAGGTTGTTGCAGTTGTCAACATCGTACTCTTTATTAAATAAGTTTTAATATGATTTAAATGTTACAAAACAAAGTGAAACAATTAAAATATAAAACCAGTGCATAAACTACTTCAAATAATATATAAAACATAGTGCATACACAATAAAATTTACTATAAAGTGCATAAAATCGTTCTATCAAATCTCAATAGAAATTCGTTGCTATACCAAGAACATTAGCATTATTCAAGTACAAAACGTTAGTGTAGAATGTGTACGACAAGACTGGAACTTGAATTGCTTTAAAATAGTGTGTAAACTAAAAACATCAGAAACTATAACCTCAAAAGTGATACATAATCATAAAAAGGGGCATTCCACAGTGACTGTTTGAAGCACACTTAGGATACTTCTTGATACGCTAATAGACAACTCGATCGCCACTAAGCCAAGAGATACTTATCTGTTCTCAAAGGGGGCGCTAAGCGATCTACAAACAAATATGGATGAAATAAAAAACATGTTAATTAGTATGCAACAAGATATCAAGCAGCAAAAACAAGACATGCTGGAGATGAAAGAAGATATTAAAGGTACAATAATCAACAGCTTAAAAGAAAAGTTCAATAACCTAGAACTGAAAAACGAACTTTTGGAGAAAAAAATAGAAGAGCAAACAATTAAAATTAACAACTTAGAAAGACAGTGTAGGCGCAGAAACCTGATCTTTTTCGGCGTAGAAGAGACAGAAAAGTCGTACAATGAACTGGAAAAACGGTAATAAATATAATAAATACATACATTAAAGTTTCATGCGACACTTACAACATAGAAGCGGTTAGAAGGGTGGGGAAAAAAGGTGAAAGAGTTCGACCAATAGCAATAACGTTCAACACTTTAGGATTTAAAATAAAAATACAAAAAAATAAACATAACCTTCAAAATACGCCCTATTACTTAAAAGAAGACTACCCAATCGAAGTCTTAGTTAAGCGTAAAGAGTTACAAATTCAACTACAGAAAGAAAAAGATGCAGGAAACACCGCTTTTATAAAAAACGACAAGATCATTATACTGAGCAACAAAAATCCCCCACAGAAACAGACAAACAAAAGGAACCTATCAGAGTCACCCGAGGCACTCGACCCTGTCAACCAAAATGTTCAACAGACTAGCAAACATCCACCTAAGAAAAATAAAGGGGACCTGAAGAACTCAAGGTATACAGAGGAATTTAATTCAGTTCTAATGGAGCGTACTAAATCGTTTTATTGTTTTTCAGGAAATGACAGAGCTCAAGTTCTCAAAGACATCAATTCTTTAGACCTTTTCGAGTACAATTTGGAGCATAACGATCGAATAGTGCTTTTTATTTGGCACAAAAACACTAAATCTGGTACAGTAGGTCAACTTCAACGTATTACACAGCAGACTAAACTCTCGGAAGAGTTTAAATAAATAAAAATAGAAATCGCTTTAAAACTTTTACTTGCTACGCGCTACGCAATCCTATGGTTGCTACGTGAACCAAACTTTTACTTACTACGCGCTACGTTGCTGCGCAAGGCAAATCTATGTAAAATTGCTGATGTATTTATTATATTCGGAGTTTAAATATATACATGAAATGTAAACATTCATTTATACAAGTTTTGTCATTTTCCTCTCCACCTTTCCTTTATTTTTACTGACACTCTCAAATCATCATTAAAATTAAGAGATAACTTTGAATACAACGAAAGTACTGATTTGGATCCCTTCACGTTCTGATGACGTAACGTTATTTTGTACAGATTCTGTAACAAAATTAACTCTGTACTTATACGTGAATTTGGAAAGCACGGATATTTGTGTCCTCGTGTCGGTAGTAAAAATAAAACTAGAAATTAAAAGTTTTTTTTTAGTTAGATACATAGATACTCTTTATTGACACACCAAAAAAAAAGATACAATGCAAAAAAATAAATAAAAAAATAATAAACTAGTGTGACATTGGGCGGCCTTATCACTAAAAGCGATTAGTTAGGTTTACGTTGCAAACATTAAAGTCTCTAAAATGAATAAATGTCACAGATCTATCTATGCCTACACGCTTTGAGTAGTTTACTAAATATTCCCTAAGGGATATCTCAAAACGACATTAAAACTGTTGTTATGTACGGAAAGAGGCGTCTTTATAAAGTAAAAAAAACATAAATACGGTCGAATTGAGAAACCTCATTTTAATGAAGTCAGTTAAAAAACAAAGCCGTTAGCAGTTTAAATTTGGATAAAAAATACAAAAACAAGCAGTATATAATAGCAATCATCTGAGAAAACATCCTAAAAATATCTGACGAAGAAATAATAAAACCTAAGATTGTTTACGCTCGGAAATGAAATTTTGGGGACGCTGCTTTAGTATCTCCATTGGACGGTATTACGATCGGTAAATATTAATAGAACCGGTCAAAAATGAATAGAATTTTCCAATTTTGAAAATCAAAAAATCTCAGATTGATATTGTTACAAGCTTTGGTCTTATTCAAAATTCAAAGCAATCATCCAGTCGACATGCATTTAGTCGCATCATGTATTATGTTGTGGATATAATTTATTTACAGCTCTTTCTAATACAAGCCTAGGTCGCTTGCTGTCGCATTTTGCAATGTTGTTTTTCATCTCATCATGATCATTAGCCTATATTCGTCCACTGCTGGACATGGACCTCTCCAATTATCTGTCACTTAGCCCGATCCTCGGCCTTACGTTTCCAACCGCCACCAGCCACCTTTTCCATCTAGCTTCCAAAAAATTTACGTTCTAACACAACGATTCTACAATGATATCCAGATGTCCAGATGCTATTGATTCAAAATATTAACAACTAAAAATAGGCTAGAGAAGCCTTTGTTTGGATGAATATTTGGATGAGTCGAAATCATAAAAAAGGCAATTCTAAATAAGTTATAAACAATTACGTTACCGTTACACAGAGGCAATATAATTTTATTGTTTCTAAATTTCTTCGAATTTTTTTTACGTACGTGACAAATAAACCAAGTTACGAACAAAGTACGAAACTTTTCTCAAGATTATAAGCGCTAAAAAGCCGCGTTTCGGTGAAAACCCCGTCTATTGCGTCCCATCAATCTTGTTATGGAGTAAACAGAACCATCACTTACGGAGGGTGACAGAGTACGCAGAAGAAAGCGTTCTATAATTTTTGATTAGTTTTCTTGCGTAGGATCACACCTATTTCCCGTTGATAGAATAACTCTAACACTACCGTATTATCCTTTTTTCGACAATTTTCATTTCGTAGCTATTCTTTGATACGAGTATATTCGTAGCAAGAAAAGGCTAAGTATATATTTTATGGTTGCCGTTCTACAAATGAAGCGGGTTAACTTTATAACGTAGCAGTTTGACTTTCGGAATAAACCTACTTATGAACATAAAATGTTGGACGTTTAGATGTTTGTTGCTCAATCACGTCGTGTTGTAACGTCCGAAAGTATTAGTTTAAAATTTAGAATACAGCCAAATTATAGTCAATCACATATGGATACGCTCAATAACATATGGATACGCTCTATTGTTCACACCAAAAGAAAAACATATTTAGACCAAAAAAAAACAATAACAGCTAGTAGGTACTACAACAGGCGGCCTTATCGCTGAAAGCATATATACATATTGGTTTTTTATTCCAAAAAAATAACGGGAATAGAAATTGCGAGTAAACCCGTGAGGCGCTGATAGTAACATTTAAGGGAAATAAGGTGTTGTCTGATAGATCTAACTACCTATAATAAGTATATAACTACTCTTCAAGTCAAGAGTGAATCGGATTTCTCTCCCTCTCTCTCTTTTCGCTTCGTATCCCTCTCTTCTTATATTTTTTTGGTAACCACAGTCCATCTCTCGCAGATTATTATGCCATTTTCTAATTTTATTATAGTCTTAGGAATTAATGAGAGGAACAATTTATCTTCTGCTTCTTACTAGACCTTGTCCGATTTACTTAGGGATGGACTTCCTAGCCCTTCTTCTCCACTAAGCACGAGTCTGTCCCGTGTTCTTCTCAATTTGAGCTTCTTTGAGGTCTTTTTAAACCATCGCCAGCCAATTTTTAGGGGGTTTTCCACATGAACGTGTCGTCGCAGTATAGTTTGAGAGCTGGCATCTAATTTTGGCAAGGTATTTGAGTTCAACTCAAAACTTGTCGCATAGCTCTCCTGCTATACCCCAACATGGAGGTGCAGACATTTTATAAGCACTTTTAATCATTGTTTAACAATATTTTGGAGTGAATAATGTTAATGGAATGTTTATATATGTTAATAAAAACTATTCTATTATATTACATTCCGACAAGCTTTCATTTTTAGAATTTGTGTGGAATAATGTATGATAATGAAAATATTTTGTTTACACTTTATTGGTCGTCGCTCTCAGAATACGAATATTCCGTGTATGAAAATATACTCGTACTATTGTTTGAACGAGCTACGACAGAACGTTTTGATTGAAAGTTCAATAACGATAACAATAGAGGTTTTAATGGTTTCGTTCAACAACGAGCGATCATCCACGATATTTACGGTGATTTTTCAAAATTGGATACGAGGCGTGAAATATCATACACAATGCATGTGAGATATTACAGGTATACTTATAAGGACCATTAGGAAAGTAAAATCGTACAATATATAAACGTCTAGCCTATGAAATGTGTTGCCGGAGTGGATTTTTCCCAATGTTTACATTCCAGGTGTCGCCAAATCAAGAGTAAAGTGTTTGACGTGACAACGTCTAATAAATCGATAGCGCTGCATAAACGAAAATGTGTCCCGTTATGTCCCGTTACGCTCGTCGTGCGCTTGCGCATCTATCAATGTTTTGTTATGACGTTGTCACGTTAAACTATCGGCCGTAAACCAACCGACTTTACCGATTTTTTTCATACAAGCACGCTCCATCGTAGGCCCCATTTAAATCAGGCGAGATAGCGATCTAGTGTAAACCTAAAATGTTAAAGAAAATGTACTTTAAACTTGAAAACCTTACATAGGAAAATAGAATCCTTTTGCCATTTGAATTTCTACTATATTTTGAGAGCTAAGAAAATGAGCTAACCAATTATTTGCTTTGATTTTTGTTTCAAGTTTATTTTCTAGTTTTGGAAAAAGTTACACCGTGGATGGTTTTAGAAATAAATCGAATAAACAAGCGCGACAATGCCAAAAAACATTTCTGTAATAGTATTAATTCAATAACATATTATAGAATTCTAGACCACCAGAAATCTAAGTGCTTGTTTTATTCTTGTCAGCTTTTATAGTATATAAGTACGTACTTTGGTTCACATTTTATGCAGTCGGGTTTTTTGAGTTTTTAAATTATATTTATTTTATGAACTTGGTTAAAATGACCGAACCATAAATGTATAATTTTAACACTTCTTTTATAATGACAGAACTGACGAAAGTTTCTTTAGTAATAATTACGTAAATTTGAAGACAAGTAGAAGCAGTTTTTGGTCATTAAAAGAGTCTCAAATTCTTGCTATCATAACTTTGCTTTCATTAAAACTTTTGTTGGGAATATGTTGTATAATGGTAATAATCATTATTTTGTATATTTTGGTCTAACGGAGAATTTGAGTAGTTAGTCAAAGAATTATAACTTTTCACGAATTAATTTTGGTTAGAAAACCGAATCTGGTACACTTGTCATAACTTTAATGATCATTATAGTTTTACCAATACTTGTACTTAAGATAACCCAAAAATGTTATTCTTGTAAGAAACAGGTATAAAACTGCGCTTAAATATTTTTAGGATACGTAAGCTATACTTATTACGATTAAATTCATGTAAAGAAAATAATAAGTATGTTTGGCTTATTTACTTCTCTATTAGATAATTTAATTTTATCCAAAAAATACCGACACCAATTTTCGACAACTCTTGGTAAATTTTGTGAAACCAACCAACGACCACACTGTTCCAACGATACAGCAAAGTTTCTGAGGAAACGGAAATATCAAGAAATTATATATTACTGTTGATTTAAAAATAACCCTAAAAGATTTATAAAAAAGTGTATATGCGACCATTTTTAAAATATGGTCTACCAAACGAAAAAAAAACATCAAAATCGATGGAGCAGCGGACTGGGTCAAAAATAGACCATTCCAATTAGTCCGTCAGCTTTAGCATGGAAAAATATGGGACACGTATTTTTTGTTTCATCAAATTATTAAAAATCGACAAAGATATATGTAGATCAACAAACTTCATGAGTGGGGACGTCACTTGTAGGTAAAAATCTTACCCACAAGTGACGTCATGCGTTACTTCTAAGCTCGAAATATTCGTCATTTTTTTATTTGTGAAACAAAAGAAAAAATAACAAACAAAAAAAACAGACTAATTCATTGTTTTAAGGATTGTACTCTATTACTCTATTGGCGGAGCTTTCACGTAATATACATACTTAAAACATCCTTCATCTTTGAAGTTGATTGAAAAAAAACCGAGGACTAACCTCTGTATTCTGATAATTTACTCACAAGACAAAAAGTATGGTAACGTTTTTGTAAATGCAAATCGTCGTAGATACGAGTATTTGCGACATTTGTGATGTTAAGTGAACCCGAAAAGAAAAAAAACGCATTTGTCAGAATTAACAAACTGTGTAAATTAAATTGTTATTTTAATCTTTCTGTTAACGGGTAATTATATAACATGCTTTACTGAATTTTCACAAAAAGATTGAATACAATAACTTCCCAATATTTTTAAAGGTCATTTCGTTCAAATACATTTGCGGAACTGTAATAGATCACAAAAAAATAAAACCCCCGGATTTTTATCAGTCACACCCTTATTGAGATAAGCCCACATTCAATGGTTTTCGGTTTCCCGGATTGGCCGAATGTCCCATGAAATAAATCTCTAGCTGTCGGCCATTTTTTCGCTACAATGACGTGTAGCAGCCCGCGTACTGAACTTTTATTATCAGCCTTATCGTAATTCAAATAAGATAACAAATCGACTGAGAATCGTTTGAATAATAAATGGAATGGTAATGTTACTGTCCCATATCATTCATATTATCTCGTTGAGTGATTTTTTTTCAGTAATATGGGCCCATGATATCGAATACGTGAATTGAGGTGAAAATTGAGAACTATTTTGTTACAGGCTTTTTTTGTTGTTTGTAGTGCTCATTGATTTTCACTCAAATTATGTTCAATAAACAAAAAATAACGATTGTTCTCCCTATTTATCGAATAAGGTACGTATAAAATTGATCATGTAATAATTGTTGATTTAGCGGATTTTGAAACAAATATCAATGAAATATCTGTAGTTTGGTATAGGTTATCATAAGGTGCATCATTATACTCTATTATACAAAAATACATATATGCATAAACTCACGTAGGTATAAACAAACGAACCCATCTTCTTTTCGGGCATTCCAGTAACAAGGTTGTCAGGTTTCTTTTACGCTCCACAAAACCACTAACAAGGTACAGTCCAGAAAATACTTGGTTGGTAACTGAATACCAAAACTAGTATAGATACCGAGTATAGAACCTAGTATAAATACCTAACAACAATGCCGCTTCACGGAACAGCAATTAATACTCGTAACAAGTAGTAATTCACCCAAACAGTATTACGGCAGACAACAGGAGTCGGACTAGTTCGGACAACACAATACTAACTACCATTAATTGTATAACCAGACCTGGTTCAAGTTCTACTAGAGTTTGTATTGTTATGACAGCCGATGTGCAGCACTACTGTCGTAGAACGTAGTGCTGTGGTAAAGAAATGTATTGTTCACATTTTTGTCAAAAGAACTTTGGGGAACGGCGGTTTTACACTATTGTTGTAGTATTGATTTTATACTAGAATAAATTGTGTAGTAGGTGTGAATGTGTCTAACAGTTATCTATTAAGTGAACTCTGAAGGATCACTTTCTTTGCCCAGAAGTAGAAATAAGTTTTAACTGCTTATTAAAAATCATCAAAGGATAAAGGAAAGGAAGGAGTTGGATGAAAATACGTCTAGATAACATCCTAGATGTTTGTGTTTTAATATTACTTGATGTTATAAATGTAAAATGGTATATGGTTGATGTAATGTTACGTTGTAATATCCAAATGTATTGAAATTAATTAATAGTAAAAGCACACGTAGCTACCATTTTTTGTCATTTAATTACAAAATAAAAATTAATTATCATTAAACAAGCCAGAGCACTCAAATAATCTCTGGACTTACACAAATATTTTCAATATTTTAGACTGTAAATTTAGCATTGCATAATATTTAAAATAATGTATTTGTGCCTACGATATGATTGTATTTTCCATTAACATTGATTTTATTATGTTGGCTGAAATTAATATCTTTTTTTTTTTAAATTATCCACTCCACAGACTCCGGTGTCCGTGATCTTTGTCATTACAATTATCTTTTTTTTTTACACATTTCTTGGATAAGGAGAAGAGGAAAATAGAAGGGATTTGGGTACATTTAAAATTCAATTCTAGTGCTCGTCTGTAGAGCCGATCACTACCGGTTGGGATTCCGCTAGTAATCGACTCGACATCGAGTGTTTGCCTAATTGCCATTTGCCTAAGCTGCCTCCTCCCGGCCCAGAGCCTCCACAACGGCCGCATTTCTGTCCCTGATGGCCATCTGTAGGTTGAAATCGCGGATGGTCTTCGGTGATGCAGCCCACGCTCGCCGCACGAACCGACCGATGGCGTCGTCGGTGTCGTCAGCGTAGTATGTGAAGGTCCCCGTGTGCCGTGAGATTGCAACTACCGCATGGGGCACGCTCTCGTGCAGCTTCATATTTGCCTTGGTTTTGATTACGATTACCGACTCGTATGTTAGTCTCTGAGCTTCATGGATGGTAAGGATGCGTGACCCGGTGCCTGACCCATAACCCTGGTTTGTCAGGGTCTCCTTCTCCTCTTGAGTATGAACTAAAAAAGAGGGTGTTTGGTTGGGTGTTGGGTATTTGCGCTCCCTTATATCTTCTCTGCTCTAGGGACTTTATACGGGACGCTGAGGAGTACATACCGGAGTATATTTCCCTCAGTGCATATGCGACGTCCATTGGGTTTCGATGTGTGCAGAGCAACTCCTGGCTGAAATTAATATCTATAATTTTAATTGAATGTAATTTATTTTAACTTAAAATATATATACATATATGTATATTATTAAATTTTAATCTTTAATACAATTTTAGCTTGCCCGTTAAAAGCGTCATTACCATGGCATGCTGCAACACAATCCACATCAAAATATATAGTTTGAGTTTTGGTCATCGAGCAACATAAGACTGTGATTGTGTAACTAATCGACGAGTCAAACTTCATAGTCGCCCATCGTTCTCTTTGTAGTTAAGTAGGCGTAGTAACAAATTTTATCTTTCATACAAGGACAAGGTTCTATTCGCCACACGCAATTGAAAGATTCTGAAACACGATAGAATTATGTCCCGATAAATCTTCGTAGAATGCCAACACAAGTCAACCGCGTACGACACCTCGCGCCTTCTACAAAGTTTTTCAATTATGTCCATTTGAAATAATAGTCCAAAATTTCCGCGGACATCCTGGGTCAAGGAGTTTTATTTCGGAAGGTAAATTTGAGAGGACAGTTATTTAGTTCCCAAAAAATCCTTAAATTGAATTCGCGACGCGCTGTTTACTTGACAAAGGGAAATCGTGGGCTGTAAATTTCGAAGTGTTGTGTAATAAAAAGTTTCTCATTACAAAAAGCAATGGAATTCTCTTTGCAAATTTAAAACTGCTTTGATAAAAAATGTTGACAATGAATAATAAAATATTGTGATCAGTAGCCGCGCCGCCACTAACTGATCTAGGTTGCAGTATCCATTTGTACATTACAATATGTGTTCTTTTTTAATTAATATTAAATAAACAAACTAAACTGTTTAAAAGTATTATAGATATGGTACACACTTCTTTATATGCACATTGTACATCTGTGCTTAGTCAACCTAAATCAGTTTAAAAGTTAGCTCCATACCCAAAACATTTTCATACTAATGTAAAAATTCAATAAAAGCAAGGTATTGTTGTTTAAAACGGGGAAAATATCGAGTGCCTGTTGAGATTTGCATCAAAACACGTAAAATCCTACTCATAAAACCCACATATAAATGAAAATGGTGCCCAAATGAATGCTTTTACTCGTATATGAGTGGAAAATGAGAGAACAACGTAATGTCGCAAAAATTGCGGTTCCCTGGGATTGAAAGAGGATCGCTTCCGGGATAATCACGTATTCAAAATATGTAATAACTGGATGATAAGGGGTTTATAATTATAAGCTATTGTTTTTGTATGATAATGGACGTATACGGCTACACAATGTGCCCTAAACAGTACTCGTATTTTAACTATGAAAACGTTCCATTTTATTTAAAAAAAACTCCTGAAACGTTGTTTATCGGACGTACTTGTCCTCAAGCGGTTCAACCGGTTCAACTGATTTAGACAATTCTTTTTTTGTTACTTTGGTAAGTCGTTAAGTATTTTA
This sequence comes from Ectropis grisescens, assembly GCA_017562165.1. Classification (NCBI taxonomy): domain Eukaryota; kingdom Metazoa; phylum Arthropoda; class Insecta; order Lepidoptera; family Geometridae; genus Ectropis; species Ectropis grisescens. The sequence continues at coordinate 7,910,125 of CM029769.1, read as the reverse complement.
GACTCTCCTACCTTTCGTTTTTTTATCCTTTGTAGGTTATCAATATCCAAATAATTTAATAGTCTTTCATTGACTTGAGGTTATTTACATAAAATATAGCAACACTTTGAAATTTCATACGGTTTATAATGTAATGACAAAAGAGCATTTCCGAAGTTTTGAAACATTGACAGAGCTTATGACTCCTGTAATTCTTGGTTAAATGTTTGAAGGACAGCCAAGAAGATTGTTTGCAATGAACCAAGAAATAACCTTTTGTTGATTCACTATCATCATCCACAGCCTTCTCTATCCCACTGCTGGATATAGGCTTTTCTCTTACTTTACCATCTACCTTGGTCCTGTGCCAATCGAGTCCAGGTTTGACCCGCGATGTTTATAATATCGTTGACCGTCGACCCATCTTGTTGATTGATATACATTTTTCGAAAAATCAATATTCATAAATATATACCAATCTATTACGTGAAGTTTTACCTGCTTTCTGAAAAGTTTTTCGGGATGAAAAATAAATTGTATTCCGATGTAAACCACCGTTTATAAAGATTCAGCCAATTTGTTTAATGATAATTGCACGCACTACAAATAAATGGACTAATTTACATGTTTTTTTTTTGTAAGTAATTATTTAAACTCCTATTACCCTATGTAGGTATGGTATAAAGTAAATTCCTTTTAATAATAATTACGCATATTGCCAAACTTGAATGAGTAAAATTACTTGATTTATGACAAACAAAACTGAACAAAAAATAATAATTACAAATTGACTTCAGTGAAACTCTGTATTCGAAAGAAAAATTGGACGTCCATTAATGGCAACAAAGGAGATTCACCGAAAAATGGGGAAGTTAAATATTTTATTCAAAGGGTCAGCCCTGAACTCCGTTAAAACCTTTTAACGCTGGTTATAAAAAGAAATTAACGTTATACACTGGCTTCTTGACTTGTATTATTTCTTATTGTTGGGGAATTTTGTTGTTAAAAAAAAAAATGAATAATAACAACATTTTGGTGGTAAGACTCTTTGCAGAGTCTGCCTGAGGAAGTACCTACTACACCTGTGCTAGTATTCTACTGTCAATCAAATTAGTCTAATATAACTGTGTACCAGATTAAAGGGTAACATTTCCAGAAAAGATACTGGGCTAAGAAATAAATTATCTAATATATTTGAGTGACGAGCTCAGTGCAATGGTAGGCGGGGGTTTTATATTCCACCTAACTAAGGGGATACCATGTTCCACCTATGTATCATATTTTATCATAACAATATATTTTTAAATTCGGTTATTTTTAATTATTATTATAACAGACTCTGCAAAGGCAGTTTATTAAACCAAAATTCGTAGGCAATGCAACATTTATCTGTACCCATACTATCCCAAATAAATTATTACTTTATTACTAAAAGTACGTACGAAAATGTTTAAAATACTGCGATGTTTTCAGAAAGCATTATTATCTCTCTAAATGAGTTGTAGGAACTTTAATAAAAATATTTTCTAAAACAAATTGGAAATAAAATTTTCTAAGACAATATCGAGATAATTTTACATTAATTAAAATTTAAATATCTCAGAGATCTCCTACGCTCTACTTGACTTAAGTAGAGTTTCAATAAGAAATTTAATTTTGCTGTATAGTTATTTGAATTTCAATTATAATAAGTTTCGGAACTCTATGGGATGTAGATTTTTATTTTTAAATGATTTATGATTTAAGAGTGACGAGACGAGCCTGGTGATAACACAGCACAGTGACACGCAGCTATTAGAACATGAAAAGTCCAAATCATTACCTAGCACTGCACTGCGCTCATCACCCAGAGATCTAAGATGTTATATCTCTAAGCCCTGTAATTTCTCTGGAAACATTGCCCTTCAAACCAGAACGCAGACAGTTTTTTTTTAAGAATTGCATTATGCTGAAATAAGTGAAAGGTGAGGTTGAACCGATGTATTTAAATACCATAGTACGTCACATCGATATTAAGGAAATCTGATAAAAGAGCGTAGAGATATGTGGTCAGATAGCTATTTTAAACGCTCCACACACGAGTCCTAAAATCAGAGAAATTACGTAAAACTAGTGGGGAGGATCCTACATCGCACCATAAATCACCAATCGTATGGTGCAATGTAGGCTCCTCCCCACTACTGTTACGTAATTTCGTCTGTTTTTAGGACTCGTGTTTGGAGCGTTTAACCCTAACGCGATGTAGTCATATCGAGATCAAATTTAGTCAGACCTGCTATCTAGTCATATCGAGATTTAGTCCTAAAGCTACTAAACCCTTTATTTATATAAGTTTCAGCTAGTTTATCGTTTTAGTTCATTTGACGGCTTTCCACCAGGGAAGTTGATGGCCAAAATAAATGTAGACATTTTTATTAAGAAAAAGTTAATATAATTTTCTTCACAACGCAATCGTTTGTCATCAACAAATAAATCATCATCATCAACCGCAAGACGTCCACTTCTGAACATAGGCCTCCTCCCTAGTTTTACACAACGAACGGTAATAATTAGTGTAAATAAAAATTGTTAGAGTATACACACTTAGTAGTCAGTAGACACTTTCGTGCCATTTTTTAAATGTCTACATTTTCTTGTACACCATAAAGTTGATAAAGATCGCTATGAGCAAAAGGCCATCATTTGTTGTACTATGAATAGGTACATAAATTATTTAAACTTACAATTAATTATTTTAACTTTACTCAAAAATTAGTTACCCAAAAGATTAAAAAAAGCTCTGAGTAAACAAAATACGGCAGTTAATTGCCATCTCCCGGTTTTATCACTTTGTTCCTGCCTTCGTATTCACGTGTGTATTTAATACATAATGCAATAACACCTTATCAGAATAACACTCTTTCATTTCCTTTCTCCACTTTCACATTCTCCCAGTTAATACCGAGTATGTCTTAAAATAATAAAAGCGAACGCGTCCAACCTTCATTGTTATCTGCTGACTCGCATTCATCTCTCCGCCGACCCGAGCATACACATATGTTATATATCCTACACACATGTTATGTTTATAGCTATAGCGGCTTTACCCGATTGCTTGAGCAAATATTCATATTTTGCGGATGGTCAAACAAAACCTTTAGTGAAGTTCGTCAATCTATAGTGTAAGCTAACAACTCAGAAAGTGAAACAAAGATAGCTTAAACCATTCTATATTAATGTATATCGGTATTTAAATTTTAATTTAATGTTCTGTATTATGTAATCGTTATTTAAACTAACTAACCAAATATCTACAATTAATAATTATTTTCAATATCCATCTTTTTTTCAATCTCATTTTTTTTTGCAGACAGTCCAGATCTGTCTCTCAAACGAATTCCACATTTTATTTCAATTTTCAGCCAGTAATCATATTTTAATTAGCACGGAGTTTTGTGCAAGACTGTTTGAACCTTACAATAGGAACATAGACTATAGGCCCATGGAATTTTTTGGGTCAATTTTGGGAAAATTGATGGGTCATTTGAACTACCAGGAGACCTATGTAGAAAGATAGAAGGGTATAAAATAATAAGATACAGCACTATGCCGTCACTTGTAAGCTGTCCAACTGAATGCAATTGATGAGGTCACTACTCAAGATCTTTTCCTTTTGTCCTATGTTTTTTGTACCTCGTTACGGAATAATGGATTAGAAGAGGTATTGACACGGGCATGTAGTATAACACTAATACGTGAAGCAAACTTTGTATTTGTGCGGACGGAGTAGTAAGAAATTTCCACATTATAGTTTATTTAAAGAAAGAGTGCAAAATGCTAATTTTTGAAATAATAAATAAATAGTTTCTGGGTGAGAAGCACAGCGCAGTCCTAGAGCACTGCGCTGTGCTCCTGTGCAGCATTGTGTCTTTGACTTTTCGTGTTCAGATAGACGTTTGGCACTGTAATGTCGGCAGGGTTCTAAAAAGTTGAATAGTAAGTGGAATATGATTACGTTTTTTAGACAAACAATGGTAGTCGTAGGGGACTACCGATGAAAGTGAAAACTTACAACTTTTTTTTTTCGTATTAAACAGCATATCGTAATTTTTCACAAATTAACCCTAATTTTACACATACATTAGTATCTAAATAGCTACAGTAAAACTACGATTACGCATGCTGGTGATGCGAACTTACGAAAATTTCCGCATCATAACCATAACTAAATCTGCTTTGGATTTGCTATTGCTGTCTCTATAAATTTCAATCGAAAAGGAATGAGACAGCAATACCAAAACTAAGACATTTTAGTTAGGCATTTGACCTTACCGCTACACTGCTACGCCGCTGTTCCGACGCTACGCCGCTACACCACTACATTAGCATGTTGATGACGGAAACCCTTAATATAGTACTATTTTCTCCTACAACAAAATGCGTAACATTAAAGCTAAAATGCAAAAGAAGATTTCTGTGTTAAAAAACCCATACCACTTTGACCTTATTTGCCAAGAGATTGTACTATTTTTGTGATAAGAATGCGTTGCTTGAGCGGATACAATCTATATATTTTCAAATCGAGAGCTAACACGCTCCATCGTAGACCACATCGTTGCATTACATCAGGCGATATAGCAGTCAAGTGTATAACCTATAAAAGTTTAAAAAAAGAGATCCTTTTTTTTGTGCTTTTTTTAAAAAAAGAGTGACCAGACTAGCAGACCCTGTACCTGATGGTAAGCAACATGTCTGCCACATAACAGCACAGTGACACGTAGCTATTGGAACATGAGGAGTCCAAATCATTACCTACCACTGCACTGCGCTCTTCACCCAGAGATCTAAGATGTTATATCTCTAAGCCCTGTAATTTCTCTGGAAACATTGCCCTTCAAACCAGAACACAGTAAGATTTGCACATTACTGCTTGGCGGTAGAATTACTGGCAAAGGTGTGGTACTTTCCCCTGGCGGACTCTGCCAAGAGTCCTACCACTACTAATTTGCCAGTCTATGTAAAGTTAGTTCAAACCCATTCGCCGGTCATTTGAGATTTGCATTAAGACGGGACGTTTGCTCAAAGTGTTGACAAAAGGAAAGTAGGCTCTTATAGTATAAGTACTAGACTTGTAATTTCTTAGCAAGTTAAATTAGCTTCTGTGATGAAATGCGTCTAACATATTAGTTTGGGAACGTTCAGGACAAACTGCTTTATTACAAACATTCTACTTAAGGCTTTTGCGGGCCAAAAGCTGCCAAATTTGTTAGTAAAGACTAATTAGTATATAAATGGTACTTGTTTATGATATAAAATAAACTCAAAGAGACGGAGTTGAGATTGGGGAAGATTTTAGCTTAGTATTAAATTAAAATATTATATTAGATTTAGATTGGATTAGTCCTTCCTTCCACTCGACACCACCAAAACGACACCATCGGTGGTGTCGTATGGAATCACTAGTCCATACGACACCACCGACTAATAGTGAGGTTACCTACATACAAATTTGTTGATATGAAAACGCCAATTAAGTTCAAGCAGTTTCATTAATGAGGTATGTCATTTGATAAAGTTTATATTTATCTGTCACTCAAATGGTCATCTTGACATTGTTCATTGCAATTTGCATATTATTGTCTTTCCGTCCGAATATTAAAATTTTTCACAATGGACATGGATACTTATACTGACGACATAAAATACATAAAAACTAATGGCGGAACAGCACATCACTAGGGTGGTGTCGTATGGACTAGAGATTCCATACGACACCACGGATGGTGTCGTTTTGGTGGTGTCGAGTAGAAGGAACGGGATTAGTAGAGTTTGAAACCCTATTTTTTTTTAATTTGGTGAACGCTATGGAATATTAGTTATGTTGCAGATTGTCGTATTTTTACAAATTTGAAATCTACGCTGTCTTTTTTGGTACCATAATTATATTGTTGAATACTTTTCCATACAGAACAATCATGAATATATAGTATATATAGTCAAAGAATATAACTTGCGTAGTGTCCGTTTTAGTCATTTTCTTACAATAAAAAGTAGCCTATGATGTAGGTGGTACTCCAGATTGTAATCTATCTCTGTACTTTATTTTACCCCGATCTAAATCATTAGATTTTGTATGAAAGCAAAAATCCTTCTATACATCTTTTGAATTATTTTTGACGTGACAACGTCTAATAAACCGATAAGCGCCGGCTGCCTAATAAATCGATAAACACGAAAAAGTGTCCCGTTATGTCCCGTTACGCTCATTGTACGCTTGCGCTGCATCTATCAATGTTTTGTTATGATGTTGTCACGTTGCACTATCGTCAGTAAAGCAACCGACTTTACAGAAAACCAATTTTTTGTTTGAGTGTTTTAAACCGACTTGAAAAAAGGAAGGGGTGCTCAATACGGTTGCATGTTTTGTGTGTGTGTGTGTTACGTAAAAACTCCGCCAACTGTGAATGAATTTGAATTTTTTTTCTGTTTGGTACATCATAATTTAAAGCAAAATTTTATAGAAATCGGTTTGACGTTTATTGAAATATTAATAAAAAACAAAAAATTGGGCTCATTTATCAGGATAACGTAGTGATTCGACGAGTTTCTTAATAAATTTGGTCAAGTATCTGAATTGAACTTTAAACTGAAGTCGATTTTTTAATTTTACGGAGAAAATGTATTATTATTATTTCCAGGAAAGCATCAACGCTATAATATTATTTATTTTTTAAACTCTTGCAAGGTTTTGTCGATAATAGAATTGCTCTTAACAGCCATCTCGCCTGATGTTAAGTGAGGAAACAGTTTTTGGAACGCGCTTACCTAGAAAAAACCGATTCACTGCAGTCTCGAAAACACACAGATTAAATCAATCGGGAAATATCAACTCAGAATACTCAATCATAATAAACAGAAGTTATCATTGTAACAATTTCAATTTAATACATACTGAAAAATATATTCTAGAAAATATTTAAAAACAATGCATTGAAATAAATCAAGTATTAGTAAATTGTCAACACGCAAAAAGTTTTTCATAAAAGACGACGTTTGAAATAAGCTACGAGTACGTTGATAAAAATCTGCGTTTGAATCAAACGGCTTTTAAAACTGCAATCTAAAAAAAACTGCCGACGCTTTCGAACTAAATCGTCTCTCGCTTTATTTCCATAAAACCCTCTATCTTTACTGACACATTCAACGTGAAAATAGAAAGGCTTTAAAACGGAAACCCTAAGCAAATCAACAAGTTCGTACTTTCAGTGAAAGTTAATTGGCAATTTCGGCTAAAACGCTTCTACTTAACTTACCTTTTTTATGTACTGCGAACTTGTAGATCTTTTCTACAAGTCGAGTAATTTTCACTTAAAACAAAATTAAGGTCTGTTCACACATGGAATAGCACGAAACTGGAATACATTTGAATGCATTGTCAAGTAATTCTGTATTCGATTGCACTGATTTGTATTCTCGAGCGTTCGAAAATTAAATTTCAGTTCCAAGTTTTGAATTTCGAATAGGTCGGTACTCAGTACGACAGTTCCGTAGCGCGGTCGTTGAGAGACTAACGCAGTTACGGGCTACGGCTAGAGAGAAACTGAGCGGAGCCCGTATCTTTGCTAGCCAGATGCCCAACATAGTGCGAAGAGCTTCCATTATAAACAATGAATGAGAAAATAAGGTCTAAGGTATTTTCAAGTGGTCGAGCAGCTGATTGATAGTGTATTGTTTCTTTTATTTTAATTCTAAATCAGTAGTTTTTGTATCGGCCGAGAAGTTTGTTTGATCTCTTGAAATTTCCTAGGAATTCGATAAATAAATAATAATGAAAAATTTGATAAATTTTAAATTCAAAGCTAAATTTAGCTGCTAGAAGTTTTAAAATATGATAGTTCAATTATTTAAGGTTTTTGATATTCAAGACAAAAATAACATTTGTTGCTATAAACATCTTAGATAAAAAAGATAGAATAGCGAGAAAAAAAATGTCTTGAGATGGCTATTTTCTGTATCTATAAATTTTACAAAATATTTTTATTTTTCTTTTATCTGTCACTTTTGTTATTATGTACACTTTTGTTATTGTATCTATAAGCGGATTTTGTTACTTTTACATGTGGATTTACCTGAAAATGAGATTCTAGGAAATTCTTATAGGTAAAATTATAAATAATAATTAGAATCTAACAGAAAAATCCGGGGAAATTACAGTACCCGGAATACAGATAAAACTCGCAAAGATCAACTATTGTGCGAGTTTGTAAAGATGGATGTTTAGATGATCGTTAGTTTTACTTTTTTCACGAAAAATTCTTGAATGTTGAAATCTTTTGAGGGTGAGCCAACCAACCACTCACGAGCTGTTATGTCAAGAAACACATTTTTCGAAAATATTTATTATCTACTAACCCGTATTTAGCTAGTGTGGTTGGATTATGCAGTTGATTTTGGTTAGGTATTAATGACTAGGTGGGCTGCTTATACTATAAAATTACAGTTGAGTAATAAAATAAATGTTTTTGGCATCAACGAGTTCGACATTTTAAACGCACTCATAAGCTACGAATAAATCTTAGTTATGCAAAATGTTAATGTATTTACGAATATATACTCGTAGATATTTTAATCGAAGAAGCGGCAATAAATCGAAATTAGTGGATTAAAATTAATAAATTTTAGTGAACATTGCAGCTAGTAAAATTAAACTTTCAAAAACTTCACCTAATTCACTATTTTTTATAAAGAGTTGCAAGATGAGCTGAACAGCCGCCTGACGGTAAGAAACAAGCTTGCTTATTACAACACAGTGCCTCGCAGTTATTTGACCATGAAACGTTCAAATTACTGCCCAGCACTGCACTACCATTCGTGACGCAGATTTCCCTTTGTCTTGCGTTTTCTTTGGTGCATTAGCCTTCATAGGGGAACACATAATGTTTGCACATAATGCTTGATGACAGAATATCAGGCAAAGATATAAAAATGCATCCCCAAGTGGACTCTACAGAGACTTCTAACACTACAAAAACTTGTGCCTGCTTACCCTAGTGATATAATTAATGCGTTTTTAACTATTTTCCTCTCACGAGAAGTAATTTTCTAGAAAATCATTAAATCCAATGACTCAGTAAAATCAGAAAAAGCTCGAGCTATACAGAAAAATCTAAACAATAACTCATTGTTTCCGCTTCCGCCGGGCTTGATCCGCTAATTCTCGGCCCTGGTCTCTCGCTGGGATGTGTAATTGTGTTTTGAGATATTGCTGTGTTGTTTTGTAAAGATTACATACTAGTAGCAGCTCGTATTTTTTGTTACTGTGGAACGAAAACCACGAACAAACAATTACATGAAATGTTGCGATCTGTGAAAAGGCTAACATAAAAACTATACAGTACTTATTCTAAAAGCTAAGACCGCGTAAGAAATGCGTACTGAGACTAAAATAGCCGATGTGTTCCAAAAGGCTGTAAGTTTGGAGTGAAATTGCATTGTTTTCGATGAGGCTACCAACCTGTAAATCGATCAACTGCAGCTTCTATATCATTAGCAAAATAAACAAAAGAGTTAATGTTTATAGTATGCGAGTCTCAATCGGTGGGACGGCCTCCCGCTCGGTGGGTCGACGACCTGAAGAGAGTGGCGGGAAGCGGATGGATGCGGAGAGCCGAGGACCGGATTTGGTGGCACAATATTGGAAAGGCTTATGTCCAGCAGTGGACGAACATAGGCTGACGATGATGATGATGATGATGAGTCTCAATCATGTTTTAAATCAATGTTTAATTACTTGGGCATTTCGCGTGTTCCAATCACGAAAGTTTAAAACAATAAAGAAAAGAGTTGATGTGAATCTGCCCCAACCGCATGTGGGACATTTTCTTACATCGTCATCTCACTTCTAGTATTAAGCGCAATTACCGACTCGTAGTGTTACGGGTTACATTCATACAGTATTTTTCATCATTTTCAGCATATATTATGATCACCCACTCACTGCTGAAGATAAAAGCTGAAATCAAACTGACGGATAGCCCATCGTGCATATGCGACCCGGGCAGGGAGGAAACACCATTACATATAACTAGCGGCCCGCCCCGGCTTCGCACGGGTACATACACACACACATACACCCTTTTTTTATCAAGTTTAAAAAATAAAGTAAAATTATAAAGGAAGTTTGAATTTTTTTATGAATTTTTTTATTAATGTTTTTTTGTATGTTTTTATTTTAAAATTTTATACGGATATAATATTATTTACAAAACAAAAGCCATTAGTTTTAGTGAGTCAGAGCTTCCCTGTAAACGATATTTGAAGTAGTTTTATTTTGTGGCAGCAAAATAAATTGATTTTCAGGAGCTCCGACGTGATAGGCCAACATACAGTTGGCCATGAGTGAAACATTCTTTTCGTAGGTCGATCCCTAATAATTCGAAGGTTTGGCCCTGGGACTTGTTAATAGTTAACGCGAAAGATGATTTCACCGGAAACTGAAGTCGTTTAAAAGGGATTGGCAGATCAGTTGGAATCATCGGTATCCTCGGTATATGAGCTAGTTGACCAGCGGCTGGGCCAGTGATAAAATTTTGTTCAGCAAGCCGCTGCGAACGCTCGATACTTGACTCTCTAGCACGCGATTGCGACGCGTATTCTCTCCGACTTGCAAGGCGATTTTCAGTTTCTGATGAAGATTCCTCATTACGCCGTATTTTTATTGCCCTCGCCTGGGAACTATGTTTAGAAAGTTGAGATCTTGATCTTTTTGGCATTTTTGGGCATTATAAAATGAAAATAGAAGGAAATAAATAATTAAACAGGCTTTTACTACATTTTTGCTTATTGAACTATATGAAGTACTAAGCTGTTTGAATAATTAAAATATAATATTTATTATCAGGTAAGTAGTAGGTACTTATTGAAAGATTGCTGAAATTTTGAACAGGAATACCCATAAAATACTACTATAAGCAGTTTGAATAGTTACATTAAAATATAATATTTATTATCATATACTTATTTACCTACGAAACGAATTCAACATTTTTTTCAAGCTAAAATCATACGATCACGCACACGACCGCTGCATAGAGCCGACCGCGCGAGTGAGCCGCGCGGCACTTTATTTTATTACATTGACTTCCCCCGTACCCCGTACCTCAGTGACGCGAAATGTAAAAAATTATAAAAAGGTATTAAAGCCGTCTTTAATATAAAGTTATTTATTTTGATAAGGATTAATACCAAAGTACAAATGAATTTTAGAATAAAAAAGTGCTTACTATGACATAATAACTATAATATTTAGACATATGCTGTCGCGACACTTTTGTAGATAATGATGAGTTCTGCAAAGTCGTAGTAAATGATTTTGTTCTATCATCAATAGTTTTCGCAGCGCACGCGACGTAAGGAATTTTCAGGTCTTTTTTACACCTTATGTTACATTATTGGAGTTATAGTAAGGATTCCTATTTTTTTTAAATATAATATAGCCTATGTTACTCGGGGATAATGTAGCTTTCCAAAGGTGAAAGAATTTTTGAAATCGGTCCAGTAGTTTCGGAGCCTATTCATTACAAATAAACAAACAAACAAATCTTTCCTCTTTATAATATTAGTATAGATAACAGAATGCCCGATATATGGTAAAGAGCGTCACGAAACAGAGCAAAAAAATAGGAGAAGTAATTGCTGCCAACATTTTGAATAAAATAATCAATGATAAATATATTAGCACTAGGTTTATAGAGTTTAGTGAAAAAATATGCAAATTTGTTATAAATCGGAATAAGTAGGACTTAAATTTGGGTTGCATAAATAATATATATTAATTTAGCCATACCAACCCAAAAGACATTAAGATTCTACTATATTAGTGTAAATAAAATATTTTTAGAGTAAACTGTTAACAAAACTTAGATCTAACAACTAGAAACAAAATGTCATACGTTTATGTCAAGAGATAGTTATAAGATAGACTGTAAAATAAGTAGCATAAGAAACCCCTAACCCACCACATGTTAGGGATAAACCCGAGAGCCCGGTCATTAATCGGGACAATTATATAAAAAAAAACATAAAAGCTGTAGTGATCTAGAACGTCCAGTTTTAAAGGTGTGTAAAGTGTTACGAATTTCGCCTACACTTGAATATTTCGCTAAATACAGATGTACAAGTTAGTCATCAACACTGGTTTTAATTGTGAAGGACAAAAACGTATGGAACATATTACACAGGACTTCATTGTAATATCAATTACGAATATTATTTAGTCACCGGTCGTCACGTGACCACGGCTATCGTAACGGTGCCGAAAAATTAGGTAATCCTACTATTCTAATATGACAAATGTAAAAGTTTGGATTTTTAAACGTTTGTTTGTATAATTATGTTGTTTAGCCACGTCTTAACATCTGAACGGATTCAGATTGAAGCCTGAAATACAGCTTATAAATTAAAGTCTGTAAAAACATATAGTCTACGCTTTATTCAGGGAAAATAAAGGGAACGGGAAATACACGGTAAAACCGCAGGGCGTTGCTAGTAAATTTCTGATTTGAAGTTAGAAAGGAGAAATAAGACCTCGACTGAGTCCTGGTTGGTGTTTTCGTTATGAGTATCATCGACAAATTTTAAAAACTAAAATATCATTCGAAACCCTGTTTCATGAAAACTATTGATACAGAACAGCGTGGTATATGATAAATTGGAATCTCTCCTAGGGAGATAGACTTTCCGACCCCAATAGTACGAACATAGAGAGAAAGAGAGACGATCTGCTTAGCATTCCATGGATTCAACGTGCGTGTGCCGGGTCCATCGTGTAGCAGAGAGAGAAAAACTCGAGTAGTTCCCGAGACTTGTGACTCGGGCGTAGGTTTAAGGGGCCCCTTTTTGACGTACATCAACACTCACCTTCACTACTCGCTTTTCTCTCCTGCCCAGCCAAATCTGATATGAGCCTACTAGTGCAGCTTTAGATACTCGTTCTAGTATAGAACTTACTGCACTTCTGGATAAACCAAGGTCTTTCAGCAGGTTGTAGAGAGATTTTGCTGGTATACCTCTCGCTCCCACTTCTACAGCGTATAAACTAACTACATAGCCGTTTTTTTGTTAATTCGTTTAGGAGGTCGTAATACTTATTTTGTTTCATTGCGTGGTCTTTATAGTTCCCACAGTACGGTAAGTAAATGCGAATGTCAATATCAATGCGAAATTTCGAGCGAAACGTTGGCTTCTCCCATCTCAAAATTCCTACATTTTATTCCCTCGACAAAAGCGACTACAATACACGCACATTTCATATTTCCTCACGCAGAGCTGTAAAATTATTTATTGCACTTCTTGCTAGCTTTTGACTAAGTAAAGGGTTTCAAGGTAACACTCGCACAGGATTTATTACTTGACCGAGGACTGTAACTCATACGAGTTACACACGAGTAACTGAGGAGAGCGATTATTCTCTTTTACTTTTGTTCGAATTTACTTACGCTTGTAGCAATATAGCGCTCAACTTTGATACTAAATTTATTACGATCTTTGTCTAATAATAAATATGATTACGTCATTGTGAGTTTGTTGCGCAGGACCGTTCGTTGTGGAAATCTAGGGGGGGCGGCCTATGTTCAGCAGTGGACGTCTTGCGGTTGATGATGATGATGATGATGATGATGATGAGTTTGACTACCATTATCACAAAATATGATCCAGGGACAGTACTTTATGCAGATGAAGCCTGAAGTACAAAACACATGTTTTTGCTCTGTGGCGCTTTAAGTAATACAAGATTAATTTATTTCAGTATATTTTAATGGTGATTATATTATTTAATTTAATGAGGTTAATATATTCAAGGAAAAAATATTGAAAATATTAACCTCATTTAATTTCAAAAACAAACTACGTATTTACGCGCATTGAGGAATTTCAGAGATCACAATTTGAAATGCTCTCTATTTTATTGGATACTTGTTGCGCCCCGCAGTGTTACCCACGTCGATCCAGTTACTTTCCCGGGATAAAAATATCAGTTCATGCGTTACGACGTGATTGAGCATCAAACATCCAAAAAATTATATTTATAATATTAGTAGGAAAGATAGTAGGATCTGAATATTCTTTAAATGTTGTATTTTTTATAATTTCCATGTGTTGGCTGGTCCAGTCCGACTTAAGTTTTAGCCGGATATGGCAACTATGCCCAAAAAAGAGTACATATGCACGTGGCTGCTCTCTCGTTTGGCACACAAATGACTTGGACCGATTATATCAGACGCAAGGTACTCGTGAAGTAATTAAAACGAGGGCAACAACACTAGTTTTCATACTAAAATCGTAAAACTAATTCAAAAACTAGAACGTTGCTCCAACGAGTTCATTTAAGCTAAATCTTGTTCGCAAACATAGAGTACGTGCCACAAGCCTTTCTCCTGCAAAATAATAACCCCAACAAAATCCCGCAAACATCATATATGTTCCCTTTGTTCTAGCAAAATTGAACATTTGCGAGTCGAATTTGGTATTTTCATTTGCTTTCTTGATAATAGATTTTTTTATCATCTTCATCATAACCCGTGTATTCTCGTCCAATGCTGAATATGGGCCTCTTCAATTCGCTACTCAGCTAGTGATTCCATCTAATCTCAGAGTGTCAATCAATTTACCGATAAGCGATCTTCTATCGCGCAAGGTCTGTCACAAAAATGTGATCCATCCACTGCAAGAACATCCGATTTATCAAGCGAACAGTTGTAGGTTCGAATCGCATCTACCCGTCGGGGTATTTTTAGTCCACCTTTACAATTTTGTCATCACTTCTGGTCTGAACGGCTAACGAAAACATAGGAAGGAAATTAGCATGTTAGGTTTGTCTGACATTTCCTTTAATTTATTGTGTTTAATTGATTGAATTGTTGACATGGTTATTTTAATTATTCTGACATTTATTTATGACATTGAATTAATTCATTATTCTGGATAATTAATATAAATGATATCAGTTTTTAAATAATTACATTTTGTGTAATTAACTTATAATTATCATAAATGTTCTATTTTACTATTTAATCTTGTGACGTATAATATCTTTTATGAACAAAATTGATTATGATTATGATTACAAGAAATTATTTTGAGGATATGTTTATCTTATCGCCGAAAAATTGCCAGCCTCGGTCTTTTATCGGATACACTTTGGAGAGTGTGCGGCTGATTTGCATGATCTGATACCACCTTGCCCTTTTTTCTATCGTGATGCTCGTAGTTCGAAAAAGCGACATCGCTTCATGATTGACGTTCCAAAGACACGAACGAAGAGATTTGACTTCACTTTTGTGATAAGAACGTCTAGGCTGTGGAATGTGTTGCCTGAGTGGGTTTTCCCCGATGGTTACAATCTTTGTATCTTCAAATCGAGAGTGAATCGGTTTCTTCAAGGAAACACGCTCCATCGTAAACCGCATCGTCGCTTAACATCAGGCGAGATGGCGGTCAAGTGTAAACCTATAAGTATTAAAAAAATACCGTTCACGGGCACTTGGCTAGCTTTGTGGATTAAGGCTTTTACTGTTTTATTCTGAGAGCAAGTTCAGAATTATAGTATTACTGAACGGTGAAAGCAGATTCAATTTCCGGAAACTACTGTTTCACTAGAAGTAAATTTTTGTAAACTAAATAAATTTCATTTCCCGAACGAAACTACGCGAACACTGGTAAAACAGCAATCCCGCGGTTGAAATGAAATGTAATTAATTTAGTTCAAAAACATTACTTAGAACCAACGAAGAGTTTATGTGCTATTTTAAACTATAATAATCTAATTGTATTGCAAATTTCAACTCGACCCACTCAACTGATCTAACGATGACGTGATTGATGACGTCAGCACAAAAAACATCCAAATGTACACTTTTATTACATCAATAGGAAGTAAGATTAAATTAATTAAAAACCTACAAACAAAGAGTTTACTACGTATAGAGTCGGCTCAAACGCTTTACACCGAAAGGACGGAAAGCATCGTTCTTGCCTTGTCGCTCTTGTGGAAGAGTCACACTTTTGTAGCGGCACATCACTCTGCTTCCATAGAAAGAATGCACGTCATCTGCTTACGATTGACACAAAGGAACCATGCGAAAAATCTAACTCTATATGTAGTACCTTTATAGATAGATAGATAACTCTTTGTTCTGACACAAAAACAGCAATATTACAGTAGAACACTTATGAACTAGCACCACAAATGGCGGCCTTATTGCTTAGAGCAATCTCTTCCAGGCAACCAGCTTAAAGGAAATTCGCCTACAATCATTGTTAGGCGAGGCGAGGTGACACTTTTCCTAATACTACTAAATAAATACTACAATATAAAACAAATTAATACGTAATATACACAATCATCCAAACACAATAAATAAAAGTGAGTCTAATACATAGGTAAATCCTTACCAAAGAGTTTAAGAGGCAAAGAGTTTACTTTATGTAAATTCTTTGCCTACAAACATTAAAAAATACATTTAGGCCATATCCGGAACATCAGTGGATAGAGTGGATACAGATACATAGTGCCATATAGAGAAAGGTAAAGTGGTTGTAAATATTGGAGTATTTTCTAAACAGAAATCCAATCCTCCAGTTTTTCATTTGAGCGGGAACATTGCCAATTTTCTCTGTATTTTAAAGTGAGATTTTAGATCCAGTTTCTAAACATTATAGTTTTTTATGGTATATAGTGACGAGTCGAGCAGAAAATGTGTCTGATGGTAAGCCACATGCCTGAAAATAACAGCACAGTAACAAGCAGCTGTTGGAACATGAATAGTCCAAATCTTTCATCATCATCAGCCTATACTTGTCCACTGCTGGACATAGGCCTCTCCCAAGATACGCCACTCAGCCCGATCCTCGGTCTTCCGTCTCCAACCGCCACCAGCTGCCTTTCGAATATCGTCACTCCATCTAGTTTCAGGGCGTCCTACACTACGTTTACCGATTCGCGGTCTCCACTCCAGAACCCGTTTACCTCAACGGTTATCAGGTCTGCGACAGATGTGTCCGGCCCACTGCCACTTCAGCTTATTAATACGGTGAGCTATGTCGGTCACTTTAGTTCTTTGACGAATTACCGGAACACATTGATATTTTCACATTAATGCTTGGCGGTATAATAGCAGGCAAAACTGTGGTACCTCCCCAGGCGGACTGTGAAAAGACCACTACCAAAACTAAATTTTGAAACAAGGATTTTTTTCAAATCCCAACTCTAACTTTGCTACTAAAATTTTGGCTAGGTATTTGAAGCAAGCTGAAATTTTTTCCTTTATTTGTAAAATGGTACTCTCTAAATATAAGGCACATGATCTATACTTCCTCACTATTATTATAAAGCTGAAAAGTTTGTTTGTTTGAACACTAGGATCTCGGGAAGTACTGGTCTGAATTGAAATATTCTTTTTCTATTGGACATTCCATTTATCGACAAACGCTACTATATATAGGCCATAGAACATAACGCTACTATCAATAAAAGCGGAGCATGAATCAAGAATGTAACAAAAACGGGAAAAAAATATTCCTTTTTGAGAGTTTTCGTACCGCGCTTTGACATGACAGCATGTGTCTAAGATTGCGTCATTGAATGTAAACCTGTGGCGTAGCAGGTAGCTGAAGAGGTTTTTTATTTGAAAGATTTCCGGAACGACTGAACTGATCTCAAAAATTCTTTCGCCTTTGGATATGTACGGGATCCTTGAGTGCTATAAATGTACCACGGGCGAAGCCGGAGGGACATATAGTATATTATATATCTATGGTTCAAACATGTCCAATGTCTGTCTACTATTCGAATGTACTGACCTCGTGGCTTAGTGGTTAACTCTGCCTGCAAAGCCGAGGGTCGTGGGTTCGATTCCCACCCAGTGTAAATATTTGTATGATGAATTCAAATATTTGTACTGTATCTGGGTGTGTTCTATGTATAATAAACAAATAAATAAATAAGTTTAAAACTATATAAGTATTATATCAGCTATCTGGCTTCCATGGTACATGGTAAGCTTTGCTTAGTTTGGGGTCAGATGGTGTTGTGTGTGAGTTGTAAAAAAAAAAATTGGTAGACATTTCATAATCGTGTGATCGTAGGTTCTAATTTCGTCTCCATTTACAAAGAGGAAGACAATTTTCTGAACATCAGAGTTAGTGCCGTAGCAAAATTTCTTCATAGCACCGTACCAAACTCTTTATTCAATCCAAATTGATATTCAACACATTAATTTCAAGTACGTATAACGTAAGTTCTAATGTACAAAGTTATTCAATACATTTATAACATTTAACCAACTTCCTAAATGTAGGCCATTCGTCGACATTTTTTTAATGAATTTTCTTTTTTCACTTAGTAATCGCAGACAGTTTAACCTTTTTTTATTGTTTCAAGGAATACACTTTTCACGGACCGTAAAAACACATATGTATGTCAGAGTTTTCTGAATGAGTTGGGTAGCTTTTGAGATATTAACAAAATTAAACAATTGTAGACATCGAAAATAGTTTTGTTGCCTCCGAAGAGTCGCTGTCTCATTGGAGTCGTATGTTAAGTTAGTTCATTCATATATATTCAATACATTATTTATAGACCAAATACCTGTATATAATTTCCACAAATTTAATTCGGTTGTCTGTAAAAAATATAAGAAAACAATACAGTCAGCTTCGATGCTAATCTCCATGTTCCATTGTTAAACATACTCTAACTTTCTTATCATAACAACACAAGCACATAAATGATTTTTCCGTACATAAAAACAAAACAAAATAGCTATAAAAACACAAAACGGAAGAATATTTCATCTTAACCGCGGAAGAGAAGTCATAACTCATTACGTGTGCCCCTATGTAATTCTCGTTACTGAAATATATATACAGTGGTAGTTTCCACAAAATATGACTTTTATACGAAACTTCATGACTATATGTAGCTATGTGCTGTATTACTGTGTCGCGTGAAATTATCTTATTTATTATACTAATTTGTCTACAAAGCATGAACATTATATATCTTGTGAAATCATAAACTATATTATCCTGATTTCATTTTATGTTAAATTAAAGCTTTTAAGAAATTCTTTCATCTAACTGGACGCCGATAATATCTATGTCCGAAATCTATTTGTACCAAAAGGTTTTTGCTTTATCCTGAGAATTCTATATTTAGAAAAGCTCTACAATAATTTCCTTTCGTATAAAGATAGTTATCTTAAAACTGACCTCTGTTCCTCATTTTCTCCAAAAACAAAAATAAAGCAAAGCTTTTGCACGAGTTTGCACGATTATCTATTATTGTGTTGTCCTCATTTTTCCATAGGTAACCATTTTGAAAAGATTTCTTCCTTACACTTAAGTACTTCTAAAAGACTTGAACCTGATTATGAGACATGAGGACAGTTACTGTCCTCAGTTTTGCCATAACTATAAAATAATAGACTGATTTAATACTTAACTTATTATCTTACAATACTAATGGAAGTATCCCGATGTTTCCAAAACATATTTGAAGCTTTTACTTGCTTCGTATTCTGTATGTGGAAAAATGGTCTACTGTATTTTCCCATTTTCTCTATAACTATTTCTAAACAAAGATTTTGCTCAGACGTGAACATTGTGTATTATTTATTTTCTTCGATGCTATTTTTACATAAAGGTGTTTGTCTAAATCTGGGGAACTCTTTATTCCATGAAATTATTCAATGTGTTGT
Organism: Ectropis grisescens; assembly: GCA_017562165.1. Lineage (NCBI taxonomy): Eukaryota > Metazoa > Arthropoda > Insecta > Lepidoptera > Geometridae > Ectropis > Ectropis grisescens. Next base: position 7,890,410 of record CM029769.1, on the reverse strand, counting down.
CCTCGTTTTAATGAAATTACTTCCATAATATTGACTTTTTCTCAGATACAAAACTTTATATTCCGTGAAAATATCTTACATAACCATAATTTCATTTTACAACACAACTCTTTATTAGGAAATTTTCTCTCGAAAATGGACTCGGTCGAGAGACTCGGAGCCTTTTCTCGCAAAAGAGATATAAAGCCATAATCCACTACGCTGGCGTGCGGATTGGCGGACGATGCATGACCTCGAAAGATTCTTGGAACACGTCGGTTTCCTTTTTGAAGTTTCACCGTTTTTAAGTTAGCGGTATTACGTACATTACTTTGAAAAGACAATGGTGCACGTGGGAATCGACCCAGGGGCTCCGGATCGGCAGTCGCCGTTCTCCCGACCTGCTGTAACTTATCATTTCGAAATGTTAGATTTTTTTTTAGTAAAATAGCTTTTTCACAACAACCAACTTTTTCTAAATAGAAACAAGTTGAAAATGTTAAGAACGCTGTGTTCAGTATTGAGACATTTCAAGCTGTTAGTAGACAGTAATAATGAACCTTTTCTGTACAAAGAAACCATAAAAAGTCAAAAATTTCCAGAAGGGTAAATGAACACAACTGGAGTTAAGAGAAGAAAACTAAGGCTTTTTATATATGAATTAATTGACTTAACCTTACATTTAACAAGCAAAGCGAAACTTCTTAAAACTTAAAATTTATGTACACAACCGTGTTTTTGTTCCCCAAAGGGTTGAATGTCTACTTTTCGTAGCAATACAGAGAGTGCTTTTTTAATTGGCATTCTGAGTGCTGCTGCAATATTCGTTAAACAAGCTACTTGCTACATAAACACAATAAACAGTAATGCTAACACATTATCACTGAAACCATATGGAAAGAGTCGTGTTATTTTCATCATATAAAATACTGCCTTTGTAAAATAATCAAAAATTAGTGTATGTCTGTACATGTCTAAAAACAGAGTTTGCCATTTGGCTACGAAACCCTAAAAATAATAAATAAATGTAATTACACCGTATGATACATAGAAATACCGAAATAATGATTAAAACCACGAAACACAACGCGCAAATATATTGTATTCTAAAATAACGATTTGCATAAAATTTTAACACAAAGGCCTTCTACGTGTCATTAATGCCGCAACATCCCGCGTGTAAAGCCCTTAATTCATGTTTAAACGAATAATTATATTTAATTTCACTTCAAAATTATTACTTGTTACCCTAAATCAAAATCATCGGTTTCTTTATGGCATCATATTGGTTCAGTAGCAGGATGTGATGAGGGACTGTCTGTTATTCTATACAAGGTCATCGTACAAACATTTAAGTACATAAAAACTAATTCCTTTGACACATAAGAATGTGATTTGTAACCATCTACGTTGACATACATGTTAATTATGCCTTGACTAATAAGATGACATAGGTTTTTATTGTACATTGTAGTGGTTATTTTGTTTTTCTTTTCTGGCATTATTAATATTATAATCGCATTTATTTATATTCTTATTATTATTTAAGATTATTGCTTTGACGTTAGAATTTTCTGTTTTTGCATTAATGTTTATTTATTGAGTTTAGTAACATTTGACTTTTATTTTATTTTATTATTATGTATTTTTTTAATGATGTATATTGATACGTTTAGAATTAGCTTTAGTTTTAATTATATGTAATTCTAATTAGTGTAATTAGGTAAATCGGTACGAGTACTAATTGATCAAAATAAATAAATAAATCATTGTATCATATTATTTTACAAGAGGCGAGACAGGCTGTAATACTTAGTCATTCTAAACAAAACTATTGTATGTATACGTCACCGTAAAATTTTCGTAAGATTATAATCTAACGCGTGGGATTATATATCTTATGATAATTAGGTTAGTTTGTAATCTGACGTCGTGCCGTACTATTATAATCTGACGTAGTCCTAATCGTAATCGTACGGTTTTAACAATTTGACGGTGTTATTTAATCACTTGATATAATATTTATACAATTGTAGATATTTACAGGAGATCAAATCACCCAGGCATTAGACATAACAGAAATACATCGACAGTTTTATATGATTTTATCAGTAGTACAGTATACAATTATTATTAGCCTTATGTTTGTTTCTTTACCATTACAGTTATTGGATCGAAATAAAAATAAGTGGACATGAATATTGGTGGACATTTCACACGCAACACCATCTAGCCCCAAACTAAGCAAAGCTTGCAATTTAGGCGTGTTTATTTCTTTTATACAACTACAAACGTCAACAAATTCTGATAGCGCATAATTTTGATGCGCAATAAATGTTTTCCGTGTCCAAATAAACAGTGCGGGTGAAAATCAGCCTGTCCGGGGTTCTCGATTGTTTCGCGGTCTGCGGCAACCCTATTTATCCAAATGTGGGAGCTTTACAATTTGTATGAATGCCGTATTATTGTGAACGTGGGACTGTACGAGGGAGCTATTACAAACAATAGAAGACTGAACCAGTCACGTAGGACATGATACTTTATACGGATTATAAGGATATTAAAATATATCTATGCACGATAGGGTTATCCACGTATACTAATAGTACATTTACAAATAATACAATGAAAAACATCTGAAAATCTAAACCTCGAAAATCTTCGAAATATAAGTCGGAAAATTCTAAAAGTGTCATATTGTGAACCTTTTTACAAAATAAACTCCGATGGTCGAAATTATACCCTACTGGATAAATGGGAACGTCAAGTGGAAATTCATAAGATGACGGAAAACATCTGTATAAAGCTGAAAGCCTTGTACTCTACTCGCTATTATAGACAACTTGTACCGAAGGCCCAATTCTGACATCGCGGAAAAATGTTGCGTTTCCATGAACTTTCTAATAGGCAAGCTCCGTCGTTTGTTGTTTTTAAACAGCATGTATAAAGAATATTGTAAAAGTTAATATTTATAAATATATAAACCTTAAATAAACACTACGTTCTTTGTATTTAGATAATGTAAAATAAACCTTAAAATATAACAAATCCGGTGTATGTTCGCAACTTTATCAAGTCTGCCGATATTCACGAAAGTTGATATTTGTGTGCAATTTGATCCATCGAGATATGATATGAAATGATAGATATTATAGTTTTTATTTCGATTAATGGTTTTTATATGGCAATATCCGAGTGAAGCCAGAAAAGTCCCCTATTTGTACATATTTTTAAAATATTTCATAAGAAAGTATTTAAAGCTCAACATTCTCTGAAAACACAAAATATAAGAAAACAGTTTACTCACAAGTATGTTCTAAAGTGCTTTCACTTGAATAGTGTCGCCCCATTTAACCCAAAAGCAATTCTAAAGGCTAAACTCAACTTGAACTAATGTACGTGAGTCTTATAAATACTTAAATGGGTAATGACTAACCCTTACTTACAAGTTAATTTAGGAAGGTGTAAATTCATTGTCAATCAAGTAAAGTGAAAATTACGAATAAGGGGCTTACAAGGAACTCCAAACTGAAATGTTAATGTGCTGAGGTATATAGCCACCGTGTATATAGCTATACTGATATATTACTAGCGGGCTCAGCGAACTTCGTACCGCCATACTTTTTTTTCGTCAAAATTTTCTACATTTTCTGCTATACAAACCTTGTTCCGACAATAACGAATACATAAAATATAGAATGATCTATTTTAGTGCAGTCATTCAAAAGTTATGAGCGCACATACATTTCGAAGACCCATTTTTATATATAAGACTAGCTGCCCGTCCCGACGTCGCCCAAATGCATACAAAAATCATTCAAATCGATCCAGCCGTTTAGGAGGAGTTTAGTGACTAACTATAACTAACCCGGCGAATTTCGTACCTACCATCATATTATTTTCGCCAAAATTTTCTTAATTTTCTGCCGTACAAACACCGTCCCGACAATAACAAATACATAAAACAAGAACCATCCAATTTGGTGCATTCATTCAAAAGTTATGAGCGTACAAACATTTCGAATACAAATATAAAAATCTTTATCGCTGTTTGCATGTAAGATAAGATATTACAAAATATTTTAAAAATTGTTCCATCCATCGATGATTCATATTCACAAATAAGATATAGCTAGCTACAAGATATAACTAAACGTTATTCTATCATACATTAAAAATTAAATGAAATTACTAAATTTCGCGACAATATTTATATATAATTTCACGTCAATAAACAACGCTTAAAATTGTATGGGGACTCACGACTTAAAGTTCATTGAGCAGACTCACTACCAACTGAGCCACGACCATAGCATAGATAATATAGATGCCATGAGGCCAGAAATGTAGTATAAATGATATCATAATATTAGATAATGTTTGTGTAGACAATATACATAATTAAAAAAGTAACGACAATTCAACAACGAAGGAGCCCAACTTTTCTAATTATCCCACACTACCTTGATTAACGTCAAGTGATTAAATCTTTCGTCGTCCGAGCCCACATAACGTATTAACCAGATGGCCAAAACTTCGGTTAGGCGGAGTTTTTAACTGATTACATATTCATGAATTCCGAGGTTACCTTTTCACGTTGTAACAATGGCGCGGAAAATATGCGAAATGAATCTGCAATGGAGTCTTGGGGCATTTGTCCTAGGAAAATTCAGAAAGCTATCCCACGCGAATATTGTTAATATGTTTAATTTCTGGTACACGTTAAGATAGTGGTTTTGTTACTCGTATCAATGTTTATGATTATGTTCTAACAACTTAAGAAGTACCACTGGTCTGCAAAAGTCTTCCCCAGTTTCAATTTTTTTTCCTAATCCTGATATAAATATTGCAATATTTAAAACATAAACTTAACCCTAACGGGAGTCAAAAATCTGTAACTTATTTGTGATGATAATACTAGAAAAACTAAAGAAAATAATGCTGAAGTTTGTAGGGGACGACATTCTATCGTTCCATCTATTTGAAACACGTAGATAGATTTCACACTACAATCTTGATAAGGGTACATCTAGAATCTGTTTGTGTAACGCGCATGGCATGAATAATTATAATAAATTTATAAAATATTATATACTAATGGAAAAACACAATACTCAAATTTCAATCTTATATGTATACGAATCATTATAAGCATTATAAAGCATCAGTGTAGTTTTTCTGTCACTTAAAAAACTATAGATTTTCGCAAGCAACGCGATTATTTTCTTAATTTTAGCTTATTAATCTTCGTCTTTATAGGGACAGAGTATGATTAAAGTGAAATGCAGATGCTCGGGTCTCGAGTATGAATAGGCTTTATTTTGTTTAGCTCCGACTGAAATGGGTGAAGTCATGTTGATGTTTCGAAAGGGTTTTAAAATGATATTTCACTGTTATTAACTTTTGAAATTAACGTGTTGTAATATTAAGAAGGTTAAGGCTGATTATAATGTTTTCTGTTTTTTCGCCGTCTTAATCAATAAGTTAGTTAGATAGTTAATAATTGTTTAAGTGAGACTGATTACGCATCATATATTTATAAATTAAAACGGAAAGTCGACAATTACAATAATTAACACAAGATAACGAATATGTAAGATATATCTAATTTACTAAATTTATAACCCTATTTTGTGGAGGGAATTTCTTTTACGCATCGTCCACCATGAAGGGTCACGGCAGGTGTGTCGGGCTCGACAACATGGACGGGCAGATATACCTACTGACTAAAACCCTCACAGATTTCTTCTCTATGACCAGGGGTCACTTCTCGCACTCAAAAAAACTTTAGACACTTTCTATACTCTATACTCTGTGACACTGTGTTGCCCCCTACTCCTATCACGTGTGATGAACGTGTGACTATGGATGACTCCCATTGTATTTAATTAAAACTCTTAGGAAATTATTAAATCAAACAATGACACCTCTCAAAATTATACCTTTTATGACATAATGGGAAATGGATAAAAGCGAATTAAAATATAAAGTGGCTCCGCGCAGGCTTTATTCAAATCCAACGGATAATTGAAACTTCCGTTCAACCGTATTGAAGCCTGTTTCATCTCGACACCGGAAATATTTACGTTATCGTTTTTCACAACATTAATTCGCATTTAGAGAATTGCTCACCTCTACGAAATTAATTTGTCTATCACAATAATCATATATGCGAAACTTCACATAAATAATTGCATGTTTGTTGCTTACTCACTTCGGAACAGCTAAGTGGATCCGGGTTAAATTCCGACACAATAACGATGGGGTGCTTTTTTTGTTTTTTATTTATATTAGCCACTCCACAAACTCCGGGACCCGTGATCTTTGTCATTTCAATACTTTTTTTTACATATTTCTTGGATTAGGAGAAGTAGAGGAAAATAGAAACATTGTATACCTAATTCTACTAGCTCGTCTGTTGAGCCGATCACTACCTGTAGGATTCCGGTAGTAATCGACGAAAAGCTGCCTCCTCCCAGCCCAGAGCCTCCACAACGGCCGCATTTCTGTCCCTGATTGCCATCTGTAGGTTGAAATCACGGATGGTCTTTGGTGACGCAGCCAACGCTCGCCGCACGAACCGGCCGATGGCGTCGTCGGTTTCGTCAGCGTAGTATGTGAAGGTCTACAACCGCATGGGGCACACTCTCGTGCAGTTTCATGTTTGCCTTGGTTTCATGGATGGACGATGGGGTGTTATAAGTTTGCCGTGTATTATACGTGTTTGTGTTTGACTGATTGCGTGAGCCTTTTTCTTAATATAATGAAAAAAAGAAACTCTTAAAAAAAACACGCAAATAATTTAAGCGTCTCGCGTTGTTTATAATTAGACGAATTGTCTCGTTACTATTACATTTTATTTGATAGATAATTTATTTCGCCGAATAACAATTTCAAAGTTACTTAGTTCTATCATGGTTGGTGTAGCGTAGCTTTTTCAGATAAGACAATGTTTCCCGGGCACGCCGAAATTGTGAAATCGTGATTTTGATATCGACAATTTCGGTGTACCAGACTTAGAGTATTAAAACAGTTTGACACTTAGATAACTTATAAGCAAATGTATCCTCTTTGGTTTGACATAACAATTAGCCGTAAACCCAGACCCTAAAATTTTAAACGTATATCCGCATAATAGTAACATCACCATGATACAACATTGAAGCATTATACATCACAGCCGTTGTCTCAACTTTAATGATGAGGGTCGACAGGGGAATAATTTTGACAGTTTACGGTGCAGACAGGTCAACGTATAACCGTATAAAATATGCGGTATTGTACAGTTACGGTGCCGGTTAGTCAGTATAGAACTGACCGCTGAGAATGGATCGTCTGTTGCACGGATTATGTTATACCTATAGGAATAAATAAGTATGTATTTTCTGTCTAGATTATTAAATGCATCGTAATTATATATTTACAATTATTATGATGTTTTACCCGTATAAATTACCCCGTACTTATACCCGTAATTTTTCCCTGATAACAAGTAGCGTGTATGTCAGACTAGTATTAAAGTACCAAATTTAATTCAAATCCTTTTAAAAGTTTATGCTTGAAATAATTATAACCATCCATAGCTACAATGATATTTTATGCAGATGGGATAGGATTTCTTTTTATGCACTCCTGGGAATCCAGGTTCCATGCATTTTTATATCACCCTGAATTATTGCGTAAAACGCTTATTACATTATTCAGGCATGCACAATTCCTGTCTCTAGGAAATATACCCTTGGCTTAGAGCTCTAAGCACTACTTTGTTGTAATAGTTTATTGCCATCAGAGGGTCTCCCGCCTAACTAGAACTGTCTTAGCTTTGATATTGCTCTCTCTTTTCTTTCTGCTTGAATCTATCGAGACCGCAATAGCAAACCAAAAGCCGAGTTAGGCGGTAAAAGGGCTGGAAGTTGTAGTCCTTGATGGCACTTGGCAGCGCCGCCGATGCATGCGGGGGATAGGATTTATCTATACTAATATTATAAAGCTAGTGGTGGTGTCGGAAGGAGCCACCTGCGCTGGTCCTTTTTAATTTGATAAATTTGTGGACTGTAAGTAGCGGTGTTGTTTTTTATCTGCGAGGGATATCTCTGTCACGATGGAAAGGATAAGAAAGAAGGGAAACAGAAAGGGGCTCACCGTGCACCAGCTCGCGGCGTATCGGGAACTTGTCCCGACGTCTCGTCCTTAGTCCTTACGTCCACAGAAAACCTTCGCAGACACTTCACAACATATGGTTAAAGTTTTGGTTAGATTAATTAATTTTTTTGTATAAGACGGCATCCCGTGCGCACGATTGAATATTTGACTTGAGAGTCTTAATTTTACAATGCGGCGGTTACGACCGAATGAAGCATAAACGGTCAATCTTCCTTCTTGCTTAGGTGCGTTGCTTGAGCGGTGCGGGAGAAAGACAAAGGATAGGATTTGAAAGGAGTGACCAGAGATATCAACTCGAGCGGTATTTTTAAATTAACTATGAATATATTTTATTTTTAATTAGCGGCGCGAACAGCTAGAGAGGTTTTTTATTTGAATTCTAACCTCAAGAATTACTGGACCGATTTCAAAAAAAAATTCACCGTTGGATAATTACGTGATCCCCCAAGTGCTATGTTATGTTATATGTTATGCACCACGGGCAAAGCCGGTGTGGACCGCTAGTTATGTGTGATAAGTGCAGTTTTACTGTTATGTATATTTTTAGAAGTAATTGATATTAATTTATTAATTACACTAGTCTGCGGCTTAGGTCGCGTAATAATGAGTGAATTTCGTCAGTTCTCGTTAATAAAGCGGGTACTGGGTAATGTACCTCTAATGCTAATAGATTATAATCTACTGGCTTTATGACTGCTAAACTAGAATGGCTTTTATATTGTTAATAATTTAGATCCAAAATAAAGAGACATTGATTTTGATGTCAAAGTCCACTTCAGATAGGCGGTACACCCTCAAACCCGTCCAGCGGTTTTGATATGTTAAACCACAGATTTCTAAACAGATGAAACCTTCGTGAACGACACTGTGAGGCCAGTCATTAGTTATGTATGCGTGACAGTTCTCACAGACGTTGTCAAATTACTCACGTTGGTGTGCGTGTAATGTTCCCAGTGTTAAGAAAAAAGTCCCACTATTGTTGAGACGATTTTCTTAGCATTCCATGGATTCACCGTGCGGGTGCCGGGTCCATCGTGTGGCAGAGAGAGAAAACCCGAGTAGACCCCGAGACTTGTGACTCGGGCGTAGGTTTAAGGGCCCCTTTCTGACGTACATCAGCACTCACCTTCACTACTCGTCTTTCTTTCCCTGCCCAGCCAAATCTGATATGAACCTACTAGTGCAGCTTTAGATACTCGTTCTAGTATAGAACTTACTGCACTTCTGGATAAGCCAAGGTCTTTCAGCAGGTTATAGAGAGATTTTGCTGGTATACCTCTCGGTCCCACTTCTACAGCGTATAAACTAACTACATAGCCGTTTTTTGTTAATTCCTTTAGGAGGTCGTAATCCTTACTTATTTTGTTTCATCGCGTGGTCTTTAGGTATATTAGGTTCCCACGGTACGGTAAGTTCTACAAGGACTATGCGTTTTGTAGCTCTAGAAAAAAGGAAAATGTCCGGCCTGGATGACGAAACACCCACATCCTCTGGGATTTGTAGTGCTTTTCATACGTGTCCATTAAAATAGTCTAATTAGGTGCTGTACCCAGGATTGAGTAAGGCTTGTTCCTGGAGTTTGATGTTGAGCCTTCTTTAACAAAGTTAATTTGTCTTTTGTTTGTCGTCAATCCCTTTTGGGCTCTAGCTACTGAAAGGCTCATGGCTTCACGTATGATTTCAAGTACTCTGTCATGGCGCCGTGAGTAATGACCCCCATTAAGGAGCACCTTGCATCCCACCAATATGTGCCTTAATATGTGTTGTTAAGCTTTGGAAATTTTCACGTATAATAAACGCATAAAACATTATTTTTAAATAATTTATTATTACACCGATAATATATTAAGGTTGCCTGGAAGATATCGCTTTTAGTGATAAGGCCGCCCGCTGTCGCACTAATTTACTATTTTTTGTTTATCGATTCACATTAAATAAAAAAAAATAACGATTATAAAAATAGGACTAAAAATTGAATTATACAATGTTCATCAATAATTTGGTCTACGAGTATCTTCAAAACAAAATTAGAATCTACATTTTACCTTAACTTCAGGGAAAATAATTTCAATTTAGTATAGCAACACTGACCTATTTTCGTTGAGGTGTTGTGTTTCTATTCATCAATCGAAATAAAATCGTCTTAATTATATAAATACCAGTAAAAATATTCTAACTTTCCTACGAAATTTCCTTTTTTTATTTTTGGGAACAATGTTTGCAATGTTTGATGACACAAGACAGCATAATCTTAAACAAAACATAAAATCACACGGGACTCCCGTACGAGACGGAAGTCAGTTTCGTACTGACTGGAGTTTGTATTTGCTTTGGCGTTTGATATTTGCTTTCCGGACCTAAGGATCTGTGTTCTGCACGTTCCATCTGCCTTTTGTTTTAGAAATCTGTGTGTTAAACAATAAGCGACATGATATTTGTTCAAGCCACGGAGCTAACACAAAGAGGAGCTGCCCTGAGCAACTGTGCACTGTGATATTCAACTAGGTCCTGACGTCATCACGGTGGGCGGGGTCTAAGTTAGTATGCTATCAGCGTTCGTCAGGTGCACATGTGACGAGACTCGCATTTTAGGTCTGTTTTTTTAGTGTTTAACAAGAAAAGAATGAAGTGTTGTGTTTTACTTTGTCAAAGTTACTCAGACAGACGTTCTGATAATATGGATGGCATCACATTTCATTTGTAAGTAAGTTAAACGTAATTAAATATAAAAGTTCTAGAACATTCTCAGCTTTCCGTGTTAAGTTTCTACTACTTGACACTAGATGGCGACATTTTTGGGAAGAAAATGCATAAGTTTACGTATGATTTTGCAGTATTATATTGTAATGATAATACGTAAATACTAAAAACTGTTATACACTTAGTCCTAAATACATTTTAGTAGCTAAAACAGTACCTACTTTTACAGCTTTTATTATTATTTTATGAACGGGCTGCCATCTATCGTCATGTAGCATTAACTATTTAAACGTGAAAAATATCCAGGTCCGTATTCAGAATTAAATTATTTTACCAACTCATTTTATATGTTCCTTTCAGAACTAATAACTTTATAGAAGGCTTATAGCACGTTTTAGCGCTAAAATGCTATTATTAATACCATTTTTCTTAAGACGTACTATAGCAAGACTTTAGACATGCTATAACTTTTTATGAATAAGACCGTTGGAGTTTGATAATAAATATATACATCTAGGTTTCTACGCTATATTTATGATTATACTGACGTAGACGAAGAAGCTTAATTTATCGTTAAAGGTTGCAATGTTAGTGCCTATACATTTATTATCATGTTTAAATTGTTTTCAAATTTTTAGTTCATTTATTTACAAGTAATAAAAGCATGTTTTTAATATCTTAATTTTATTTATCTAATATATAAAATTCTCGTGTCACAGTTTTCGTTGCCATACTCCTCCGAAACGGCTTGACCGATTTTAATGAATTTTTTTGTGCTTATCCGGTTATCTATTAGAATCGGCCAACATCTATTTTTCATCCCCCTAAATGTTAGGGGTAGTCCACCCCTAAATTTTATTTTTTAATTTTTAGACAAAATTTTTAATTTCTGTTTTTTATGATACAACATACAAAAATACATACAATCCTCAATTTTCACCCTTCTACGATCAACCCTTATTTTTTAATAGCCATTATAGTAATTTATTCATTTTTCATCCCCGGTCGATAACTTATCAATCGTCATTTAATTAGTTATCCCCGCCAGTTGTCTACAGGTATCTTGTGACCCAGTAACCAGCACGATAATTTGGGGATCAAAAGTAGCCTATAGCATATATATAGTTTGAACACTAATCTCGGGAACTACTGAACCGATTTAAAAAAATCGTTCACCGTTCTTTCATATGTACGTAATCCTTGAATGCTGTAGATTATATATATGTACCACGGGCGAAGCCGGGGCAGGCCGCTAGTTTACCAATTTTTTTTTTTTTTTTTTTGAAGATTAAAGTTCTTAGTACGTGCCATCTCATTAAATCTTTTGACATCTAGTGTAAGGTAGCTGAACTATGTAGTAACATCAACATCAACCCAAGCTAGTAGTTTTGCTATTAGCCGATAGATGGAAAATTGAGAAGTGGGCGGAGCTTAACACGCCCTCAGTGCCCCCTCATCCCGCAAACTATCACGCGTCGTTTCATATGGAAATTTAATTACCCCACCTCCTCTTTGTATTAGCCTCCGTGGTTCAAGCATGTATACTTTGACATTAAGACATCTATATTATTCCGACAGCTGCCATTAATTTTGCAAAATTTGGTGCCTAAAAAAAAGTAATGATGGAGCATCTGATATTTAATCATCGTCATTTTGACATTTATTACCTCATTACCTCAAGTAGAATGATAAAAAGACAAACTGTAATAATTATAAGAATCATGTTTCCAATAACATACATAATAGTGTTCTAAATATCATTTAAAATTTTAAAAAGACTATAAATAAATTTAATAAATACTCCCAGCTCAGCGCACATTATATATTCTTTGCGCTGGCAGTGGAGACAATGGGCCCGTGGTCGTCCGATACCAAAAATTTTGTGAAAGATCTTTCGAAACGAGCTTCAGGGGATCCCAGAGCTGGCGCCTACTTTGCCCAAAATCTGAGTTTAGCTATTCAAAGAGGCAACGCTGCCAGCATTCTGGGTACCCTGGCGCGCAGTAGTGATCTCGACGGCGTGTTTAATTTGTAAATTTGTTTATTTTTATTTTTATTGTATGGTATAACAATAAAAATAACAACGGCCCAATAAAGAGGCTAGGTGCGGAAAAGGCCCCGCTAAACTAACTAACTATTGTATGGTATAATAATATTATTTTGTTTTTATACATATGTACATATTGTAAATAATAGACAGCTATAATGTTCAATTCGATTTAAAAGTATTATTATTTTACCTTTACAAATGTATTATAAAAGACTATCTGTAGCGAACATTAAAAATGCTTTGATATTACGTTTTTTTTAATATGTTATTGTTCATGCAACATTGTATTATTGTCTGGATAATTACGACAAAAATACAAGAGCTGAAGGTTTACACGGGTAATGTCAGACCTAACATGAATAATGTATGCCGCTGAACAAACTTCGTTAGCACAATTCCAACCTTTCTGAGCGTTCGCTTGAGGGTCAAATTGTTCCCAGAAATGTATCATGATATACAACAGGTGTAAAATTGCGTTTTGGAAATAGGGGAAAAGAGAATTGTATTGGATTTTTATACTTGTAATCCTCCGCGGTTTCGCTCGTGGAGTGTCTGTTACTGTCAATTTACTGAGGTAAAAAAATCTTGTGGTTTTTCGTAGTATCTTTGTACCAAATTTTAATCGGATCCCTTTTGTAGTTCTTGGTTGAAAGAGTATACATACAAATAAATTAAATTTATTTTCCATTTTGAGTAGCCTCGTGGCTTAGTGGGTAGTAACTCTGTCTGAGAAGCCAAAAGTCGTGGTTTCGATTCCCACCCAGTGCAATTTTTTTTTCAATAATAAGTGACGAGACGAGCCGGATATGTGTCTGATGGTAAGCAACATGCCTGCCACATAACAGCACAGTGATTAATAAAATTCTGTGATTAATTAAAATATTTGTACTGTGCCTGGGTGGGTTCTATATAATTAGTATGTATTTAAAACTATATAAGTATTATATCAACTATCTGACTTCTTTAGTACAAGCTTTGCTTAGTTTGGGGTCAGATGGTGTTGTGTTTGAATTGTCCACCAATATTTTTATTTATTTTCCATTTTGACTAGCCTCGTGGCTTAGTGGGTAGTAATTCTGTCTGCGAAGCCAAAGGTCGTGGGTTCGATTTCCACCCATTGCAAATTATTCTGAGATTAATTATAATGTTTGTACTGTGCCTGGGTGTGTTCTATATATAATTTAAAACTATATAAGTATTATATTATCTTTCTGACTTTTATAATACAAGCTTTGCTTAGTTTGGGTCAAATGGTGTTGTGTGTGAATTGTCCACCAATATTTTTATTTATTAATTTATTTTCCATTTTGACTAGTCTCGTGGCTTAGTGGGTCTCGATCAGCGAAGCTGAGGGTCGTGGGTTCGATTTCCACCCAGTGCAAATATTTGTTTGATGAATTCAAATATTTGTATGTGTTTCTATGTATAATAAGTGTGTATTTAAAACTATACAAGTATTATATCAGCAATCTGGCCGCAATAGACAAGCTTTGCTTAGTTTGAGGTCAGATGTTATGTGTGAATTGTCCACCGATATTTATTTATTATTATCAAACTCCTACACAATATCCTGCTGAAACACAAGACGTTGGCGTAATTGTGCTCACCAAACATATCTCACATACTAGCATAATCAACTAGAAGCAAGAAATAAATAGAACATGTGAATAAAAGCTAGAAATGAAAATAAGACGAAGAAGAAGACTTTAATCAGCTGACTATTATTTTACTTTTATTTACTTATTCTTTTTTCATTGTATAAATTAAGATTAAAACAAATCGTTTTGCCAGACAAGCCTCTACAAGATGAGGCCATTTTGTATAGGTCAACAACTTTTAAAATGTTTTGTACCACTTATCTTACCTACAAAAAGCAATAAAGATACCTACATACAAACATACATATATATATATATATGCATGTATGTATAAAATAAATAAATATACATATTGGTGGGCAATTCACACACAATACCACGCTAAGCAGAGCTTGTACTACGGGAGCCAGATAGCTGATATAATACTTATATATGTTTAAATACACACTTGTTATACTTAGAAAACACCCAGACACAGTACAAATATTTGTATTTACCACACAAACATTTGCACTGGGTGGGGATCGAACCCACGACCCACGGCTTCGCAGGCAACTAAGCCAACAGCAAAAACAATTGCACACCTGAAAGGCATAACACATTTAAATAAATGGCGAGATTTGGTTAACTGGAACCCGTCGTGGAAAATTTATACCACGGCAAGGCTTCTTAAAGCTCGTGGCCTAGATGCCTAGGTCAAACGGTTATTTTTAGTATCAATAGAACCGAAAATATCATGGGATTGAGCATTACGCCAATCAAAGTATATAATATTCTTTCAAATAAGCCATAATAATCAACAGAAACTTTGGAATTATTATAAAAATACCTAGTCTCGTTATGTAATTCTACTCATAAGCAACCTAATGTTTACGTGGTTCATTAAATGAAGCGCTCTTTCTTCCAAGGTTAAACCTGCGAATAACCTTTTTATTACTACTGGCAATTGGCGTCATCACCTTGAATTTCTTCTACTGAGAGGGTGCCCCCCAGTCCCCCAGTGGAAACATAAAATGGGTGTTTACATTGTCAAAAAAAGTTTGCGCTTAGTGAAATGTACCTATAGATTAACCAAAGAAATATTAGGTAGCAATACCATACTATACTAGTATATTACGAACTAGGACTCGAATACGCGACACCAAATGAAGTGCCAATATAAGCCCCTATACAAAAAGGGATTGCTTAACTCACCTCGTCAGGCAATCCCCTACTTTCAGAGTCTCGGTAAAATGTACTATATTTACATAAGCCACTCTAGCTTTACACCTTTACTTCAGGGGTGAAAGAAATCTAATCAATTCCAAGGAAGAGTGTAAAATCTCCAAGAAATTTTTAGCATCGCTATTTCCGAAGAACTAGGTCAACCAAGAAACCTTTCGCTATAAAATTACACCCAGCGCAGGACAAAGAACAATACTAGATAGAGCAATACCAAAAACATTAGTAGACACCGTAAATATCAATTTAAATGATAATCAAATGTTGCTTACAGTGTGTGTAGTTGTAGTTAATACGTAGATAAATAAATGTAATGAGTATTCTCTAAATTTTTTTTTTCGATACTTGATAGGTTTAAACTTTTGACGTGACAACGTCTTATAAATTGGTTTGCCGGGTGACACTTCAAGAAACTGCGTTACGCTCCGCTCACGTTATGCGCTCACAACGAGAGCGAGTGAGAGGCACGCGTACCTTCCACTCGGGCATGGTTAGCCCGCCTACGAGCGAGAGAGACAGACATAAAAAGTGAAAGGCACGCGTCCCTTCCGTAAAATTATTTTACCACTCAAAGTCGTTGTCACGTAAAACTTTCGCCCGTATACCGACTTTACAGGCAACCAATTTTTTTTTTTTGCATTATGATTTGAGGATGCTTTGGATATAATATGAATAGGCAAAGTATGTGAACTCACGATAACTATTCTAATATATGTGACCAATACAATACACCAATACACGTAGTGAATAAAATCCCGTAAAATACAGTCTTTATGGCCATTTTGTAACATCAACGTCGAATGTACGGTGATGTACTCGATATATGGCATTGAGTGCGCGGTAAAACGTATCATGATCCAATAAAAGTGAATTTATGTCGCGATTCAGAAGAATGAAGATCCAGGAAAACCATAGATAAAATAGCTAATATAAAGTGATAAAACACGCAGGTACTTTAAAGATCGCAAAAGGAAGTATTATCGCGCGCACATTCTGTTTTGTTGTGCGTGCCGTTGATTTTTTAACACGACTTTTTTAGCTATTTTAGCAACAACGTTTCTAGAACTCTACAAAATAGGTATGGTTGACAGTACATAAATTCTTCTTTGCAAAAACAAGTCGGATATGATGGGTACCATCAGACATACTATATATTTAAACATTAATACATGTAATAAAATAATATCGCAAAAGTGATGCGTTTTCCTTCTTAATTTATCTTTCTCGTCACAAACTCGCAGACACTATGGGACCGATATTCCGACAGTACCGACCTGTTTTGACGTGGGGGAAATGTATTACTCGTAAGTAATACGCATGCACGTCATGCCGAGACATGGCGGGAAATGCCGGTCTCGACACCATGAATGGACATGGTATCCCTACCGGTTAAAATCCCCACGGATTTCTCCGGCACGGACTGAGGTCGCAGTCGTGATGTCACTTCTTGCACTCACCAATGACCCTGATCTACTTGTCCGGTGACAAGTATGTAAAGTGTATAAGTCCTTGCGCATCCGGGTGGCGTCCACACACCCTCATTTGGCTCCAGTTATGCGCCGGAAACCAGCGGCGGGACACCGTCTTGGGGAGACCTAAACCTAGGTGAGTGCCGGACGGCCCTAAAAGTCTGACGTCCCAAGTCCTCCAGTGGAGAAAGCTATCCAAGCTATCCAGGTTCGCCCCCGTATCCTCTTAGACCTCAGTAGTAGAGCGAGCGATTTCAAAATCTCGTTCCGATTTCATGCGAATGAAACCATGTATCGTCAGAATTAGTTTTTGGTGGACTATTGATTTTTTAGGGATCGCAATTTTTTTTCTATTCATATACCCAATGTTATTTAGGAATTAAATAGATATTAAATGAATGATTAATCAACTAAATTGTTTATAATTTATAAGGTTTTTTTATAAACATGCAAAAATTTTTACCTGTTAAACATTAATATAGGTAGATGTGTATTCGTATTATACATTGAGGTTTTGTACATATAGTATAGGTAAAATTATACGGCGGTTCACTAACTTTATTGTTGATTCAAGTACTGACTAAACCATAGCAAAATGATAACGTTACTAAAATATTGGAATTATCAAGTTCTGATTATTCCATAGAATAAACATGAGGCTTTGGTCCTAAACTAACAGAGAGACATCACAACATTCGAAGATAATCTCTTGTGCTGGAGAATTATCTGTGTCCATGGTTGTAGGTCAACTGTAGGTCAGATTAAGGTCGTTCGATTGAAAATTTGTTGTCGAGGATTTTGGGTCAATCGTTGTAAATTTTTGAATAAATTGCAATGCATACTCTGTTTTTGTGCTTACGGAATCCGTAGGATCGATAACTTCACTGATTTTTAATCTGTATGTTGCACCGCTTTCTTTGTTTTCCTTACCTGTAACAAAGATAATACAACTTTAGAAAAGGCATGAAACAATCAAAATTTCATCAGCTTTTTTTCTATTATTATTTATCTATCGCAGCGGGTTTTTGTTGAAATCAATTTTTTACACAGTTTTTAATAACACGTTTTTTTATTAATATAAACAATAGTTTTGCACTTATTAACAAAACTAAATACAATGAGAACCACTCTACACAACATACCTAACTACTTACACTAAGCACATCTGAATTATCAATAGACCAATGAAGGTCTACAGATAATCAAGATGGTCAAACCTACTACCAATCGGAAGCGTACCCAGCATGCTGGCGGCATTACCACGCTGAATGGCAATGCTTATGCGTAGGGCCAAATATACGCCAGTTCTGCATTTGAACGTCATCGCGCCTGATGTTAGGCGACGCGACGCGACTTATTATATTGGAGTACGCTAACCTAGAAGAAACCGATTCACTCGATACTTGGAGACAATCAAATCCATTAGGAGCTCCCCTCAGACAACGCATTCCAAGTTTCCTAGTTTCATTCCAAATTGTGACATTCTTAGATTTATTATCATATGGTTTAGCTGTTCTTATTACTTTTTCAATTTTTTTTCATCGATATCAGAAAGAACAACTATGAATTGTCGCGCTGACTCGCTTTCTCGTTATGTTTGTAAGTAAATTGCAGCATCAACATACTATGAAAATATTGATTCAAAGCAGACTGGGACCTCATTTTCAAACTCACCCTGTTCGACAATTTCCTTCGACTTGACTGCATACGACCATTCGCAAAATAACGATATATCTGTTGTTTACTATCGTATTCTAGAAACACTCGTTTTTAAATATTTTACGATTGCACCGAAGCTGCAGAAAAAGGTTTATAAAACACCACCGATAAAAGCAAATGCGTTTTTCGCAAACTGACACCTTTACGTGCTACTTTCACTAATCTATAGCTAAGTCCTAAAATTGATATTAAAACTAAAAGTAGATCACTCGCATCTATCAGAAATGAAACCAAAAACATAACAGCGTACGTATTTACATAACTACAATATGTAAGACTTATGAGTTGTTTAAGAGACAAAACATTGATTTCAAAATGTTATAACGCGTAGCTGACACCTTCACATTTTTTTTTATTTACCTTCAGTTGTTCCACTGCTGGTCTAAGATCTCCCCCAATTGCCCTCCTTCAATCCTTTATTAAACATAATATGTAAATATCTTGTCCAAATCTAAGGTTCTATAAGTGTCAATTGACGTATACCTACTTAAATAATTAGTTTAACATAAATTTTCGTTAGAACGTGGCTAGAGTTGAGCTTTATTCTCCATAATATATTTCTACATCATCCTATTAATATTATAAATGTGAAAGTTTGTAAGAATATATGGATGTAGGTTGCTCTATCACGCAAAAACTATTGAAAAGGTCTGAATGAAATTTGGTACCTAGGCTTATAAAATAATATAGAATAATACATAAGCTAATTATTGTTCTGGGATAATAAAAGAATCGGGAATTACGCGGGTGAGACTGGGTTCCGTTAGCACGTACCGTAGCATGCACTCATACATTAGCACAGTCAAGTCATAAGACAATGCGTGGTTTCCTTAAAATGTATGTATTTAAAAAAAAATTACATTAGAAAATAAATCGCTGATAGTTGTTATTTAGTACTAAAAACCCACTCCCGCCAACTAACAAGTACGTCATTTGGAACTATTTTTGAGAGTCTTCACACTAATTATTTGGTTTAGACGTATCTCTCTATTTAGTCTGTGGGCTTAGACTACCACAAACACTTGTACACGATTGGCTTACTCAAACACACCACATAAAGCACACTTCATTTTGGCATGGTTTTAGTAAATATCAAATATTAGAAACCCGTTAACGCACTACAAGTTTGTGAATTGTTTTGTTTACGAGTAGATTACCTCAACACAGATTACAACAGAGCTCTGATATGTTTGCTAAAGTAACCACAACCCAAACACAGTACCTAGTGTGGGGTCACTGTATGACAATATTAATTGAATCTTCTTTGTGCAAACAAAATGTTTAATGTTTAAATTACCACTGATGTTGTAACTCATCACGTGAACAAAAGACCTAAAACTTCGTTTAGAAATTAGTCTACGAATCAAATATTTTTAATTTATTACTATTCTTTTATAACTATTCCTTCCATGTTAATTATTTTTATTTCTTATTTTTCGACTACTTTTCTATCTTTCGACCGCCTGTATGAAATAAATCACTTTTAGCAATAAAGTCGCCATTTACTATTGTTTTAGGTTATGAGCTTTAATGTTTTGCTTTAAAATTATGTTTTGATTTAAATTGAAGTTTAGTAAAATGTTAATTTATTATTTATCACCTCACTATCAATAATAAATATGTAAGTTTGGATGTTTGTCATTACTCGATCACATTGTATAAGCTGAACGTAAAACTTACAAAATAACATAAAGTATAATGTGGAACAGTCTCAATGGCACCTCAACGATAATCACCAACATTACACGCCTGTACCATAATGTGCTATTTATCCTGTAAAATAATTTCGTGATTCCGAACGAACGAAACGCGTAATAATAATTATTCTTTGTAACATCTATAGAAAACACACAATAAACATAAGCTAAGCTAACTAAAACTACGAGTAACTCTAAATAAGTTAAATTGAAATAAATGTGCTCACTTACGTCTAGGTTAAGCTACCTTTATTATAACTAGTGGGTAATAAAATTTGACCTTTGTGTCAGTTGTAGTAGAAGTCAAACGTCATCTTTCAGGTTCTTGCGAAAGTTAGTTGTAAGCTTAATTCAACTAAGGCTCTGTATCTTTTACACTAGCCTAAAATTTTATAGGTAGTAGAAGCCATCTGATATCACACGTCATAGGACTCTTCAAAAATAAAGACAAAACCTATATTTTTAAACATTAAACATTTAGGATTCTTAGACGTAGTGAAAACGACGACGTGGAGACGTAGTGTAGCGAATTAAAGCATACAATTTTAAACTTTTTGACTTCAAAAAAAAAGGTTTCTCAATTCGAACGTAAATATTTTGTTTAAAAAAAAGTTCTATCGGTCACTATAATTTTCGAAGACTACCCGCTCCTACTGTTTTTTTTTTTAATAGATAGTGACAAGACGTGCAGTACATGTACCTGATTGTAAGCAACAAGCCTGGCACATAACAGCACAATAACACGCAGCTATTGTACCATGAAGAGTCCAAATCATTACTGCACTGCGCTCGTCACACAGAGATCTTATGTGTTATATCTCTAAGCCCTGTAATTTCTCTGGAAGCATTGCCCTTCAAACCGGAACACAGTAATGTTTGCACATTACTGCTTGGCGGTAGAATAACTAGCAAAGGTGTGGTACTTCCCCAGGCGGACACTGCCTAGAGTACTACCACTACTAATGTGAATGTCTACAAATACGATTGCACACTACTACAAGCGTGTGACTTCAAAAATGAGGCTCCGGGGCGAATATTAAAAGCAATGGCGAGTTCAAGTGAAGTGCAATATCCACAACGGGTTTCATAGAGTGAAGTGTCACTCAGATAGGCCATCATTTATCATCATCAGCCGCAAGACGTCCACTGCTGAACATAGGCCTCCCCCCCTACATTGCTTTAATTTTATTCGAAAAATATAATTTTGTTTAGTATGTTTTAATTTTTTTCTCTTACTTTAAATTTTCCATACTTCTGACATATTACAAAATGGACTTGAGCCCACCTTTCCTCGTATCACCGTATCACAAATATTGTTAACTTTTTGTAGAGCTCTTTGCAGAGTCTGCCTACGTAGTACAACACCTTTGCCAGTAATCCTACCGCCAACCTGCAATTTAAAGACATTGCTGTGTTCAAGTTTAAAAGGCAATGTTTCCAGATGCTACTGAAGATTTTCCCGCCAGAGTTTAAAAAAAAAAACTAAGTCTTTAGTTTTTTTAAACTCTCAAATTTTCGAGTGCACTAAAATCGGTATAGAAAAAAATGTTCAACGTGCGTGATCCTCAAATAAATCATTACGGTTAAAAGCTCAAGTGTGTGAGTCAAACGACATCCAAAAGACAATATTGAGCTTGATCTAAATCAAATTTTATAAACTAGCAGTTTGAAATTATTTTGCACCACTGACTTTGCTAATTTAATTCAAATAAAAAATCGGTTCAGATTTGAATTTACTCAAAAGTTGGAGTGGTATTTAGACTACAAAGCATAATAACATACAACTCATGTATCTGCGTGTTTCATCAGGGTTCTCTATTTAGCTGCATTTGCATAATCAATTTCATAATGAATACCGGCTCATTGTATCTTTAGAAGCATTTGCTTTGTACTCACAAACGCAAATGTTATGATATACTTACTGGTACGGTTTTCCCATTTGTCATTTATTTGTTTCTAAGCCCCGACCATCACTACTCCTATTTGCAAACGTGCATATTCACTTGCTTAGTAAGACCTGACCTAGTTTGCATAATATATTTACCTGAGTCCGCTGTAGTACTCCTATTTTGGGACGGCCATTTTCGGGCATTTTATGGTGCGACCGAAATTGTAATCTGGTTGGGCAGTCTAGTGAGATTGGGTATAGTGCTTTGGTATATACGATCCAATCCATATAATTGCTATCTGGTCAGATTTTAACGCTGGGCACTTTTGAGCAAATACTAAACCTAAAATTAAGTTGATGCAGATGTAATAAATGTCCCTCCCGAGGGGTTCCCGCATTGATGGGGTGGGGAGAATGGGGATCTCAATAGGCGTGGCCTGGTTTTCCACGGTGAAGCTATGAACCCGCAGGGGCACCGCTCGTCTAAACTTTGCCTCCAAGCCGATGACGATGCGGTCATGTATGTAGGGTTGTGTATCGGCAACGACGCAACTGAGGTGGGGCACGATGCTGGGAGTGGGCGTGGTATGGTAGGGTGGAGGCCACGGCAGGAAAGGACCGCCAGTATTACGGTGCACGGCTCTCTCTGCTAGCCGTGCCCTTGACTGGACGGGTCACCATAGTTAGATGGCGCGCAGAGGGGCCGTAAGGAAAGAAGAGGTCGGTATTGCGGTGCAACGTTCTCCTATTTTCTGCAGCGGAAAAGTGGTAGGCGGCGGGACCACAGATCTGACCCATCGGAAAAAACCAAGGTTATCTAAGCCCAGGAACGTCCAGCACCCAATTACTGGTTGGTTCCCGAGATGATCGTGCCGTATCTTGGGCTCATGTGTACCGGTGACGGGGGTGTATGCCTATATGGGCCCGGCAACATTCAAACCTTGGCAGGTTCGCAAAACACTGTGAGAACGTTCCCGCTGTAAGCTTCAAAAGTAGGACCTTGTGGAGGTTCTAGTCGATAGGCCACCATGACCTTCCGTCGTATCGAGTGTGACATAACCCAACTATCTGCTGACAAATGGTATGCATAAATGCATTTTCGACACGTAAAAACGTAACATCTTTCCTTCCGTGGTTCGGTTGGAACAACTTCCCTAAGTAGATTCTTGTTGACTTATCGCTTATACCGATCGTAGTGGGAACTTCCACCCGCGCCAACATAATGCCGCGAACATATAAAAAGTGAAGTAAAACATCGTAAGGACACCGAAATGTTCCCAGAATCTCTGGCGACAATGCGTCATCCACCAACCTGAACAGAGCGAGCGTGGTGATTATAGCAGTGCCTCTCTTCCTATGAGATAAGGCCCGAGTTCCAGCAATGGGAACATTTTGTGAGCAGAGTGAGCTTATACTTACTTAATTAACTAAACATAAGTAAGGAATTGAATTTCATTTCGTACTTGGTGTACACTTGTTTTATAATAGTACATCCTTGAGTCCCCCCACTTTATCAACATAACCTCAACTAACGCATCCCTTAATCAACGAAAACACAACGAAGGAGGTCCTATGTAAAGAAACTGACACAAACACTCGTGCCATCTGTTACGAGCTTTGCAACAGCCAAGGGAAATCTCACCCCATACCTAATACAAGTGAGGGCTTTACAGCAAATGTTAATTATAGCATTCGTTCAAGTGTGTTCTTCTAAAATATATATTCTACTACAACAATTCTAGATAAAGCGGTAGAATAACTGACAAACCTCAACTCTCAGACAATGCATTTGACAGCCCAGACTTTTTTTATAAATTCGAGACTTTTTAACGTTAACCATAGAACAGTGATCTGTGCCATAGAACGACCTCGATTTTATGGGATATAATCAAACCGATAGAAATAAAAGATATTTACTTGATAACAAATCGTCTGGTCAGGTATAATATTAGCTATATTGAAAACATTATAGGAACTCAATCGCAATCCAAATTTTCTCGTCACCATGGCCAATGTAACTTTACCAAACCTTGGGAGGATCGTGATTAAGTCTTGTGAAATGTTTTCAAAATTAATTTAAATTTACAAAACTTAACAACTATATTAAACAATTTTTTTATGAAACAAAACAAACAGAACGAACAATGGTAGTGATACAAAATGTCACCTATAGTTCCGACCAAACTATCGTCCATTGCGTAACGAGCCGAGGCCTTCTGCAGTGAATCGTCCCAAATAGCCTAACCTAGTTGTCTCTTCCCTCTCGCACTACTTTGAATTAAAGCCTAGCTATCTCTTTCTAGGAATTAAGAATGGGGCATTGTTTCAAGCCCACTCATTGATGTTGAATTTTGTTTAGCGTAATGAATCCCAACTTGAGATTCGAGGTGACTGAAATGGAAACTATTTAACAAGTAGGGGAAAAGGAAATACTAATTTAGATGAAATTAAAACATTAATTTGAGGGAATGGTTAAATGAAACGGGATGTAACAGAAAATACCCAGTGTCAAGTGAAATGTGAATTAATCAGAATCAAATACAGCTGAGAAACTATGTACCTACATTCATTCAGGAACAAATAGCATGCACAAGTTGTTTGCAATTTACACTTGGCTAAATTTTGACGCTTTTTTATATTATAGGTTTACAGTTGACCACCATTTCTCCTGATGTTAAACGACAATGCGGTCAAAGATTGACCGTACTTATCTAAAAAAAATGTAGCCACCTACTTCGGCAATGCGTTCCACAGCCTGGACGTTCTTTCACAAAAGCAGAACCATGAAATGATGTCGCTTTTGCGACCTATGAGCAGTCCGATACAAAAAAGTACAAGGTGGTTTTAAATTATAGAGATCAGTCGCACACTTACCGAAGTGTATCCGAGGAAGCCGTTTTTTTTTTGTATAGAGTGTCGAGACGAGCACGACATGTGTCTGATAGCTAGCAACATGCCTGCCACATAACAGTACAGTGAAACTCAGCTATTGGAACGTGAAGAGTCCAAATCATTATCTAAGCTAGCAATTTCGCGGCGATGTTCAAGACTTTGAAGTCTTTATCGCTACTGTATTCAGTGAAGTGTAATTCCGTTCAGTAAACTAGCATACTAAATTCAGAAGCAATTCTTGCTTCTGAATTCAGTTGACTAACCTTTCTTCTTATGAATTCAGTCACTGAATTTAGCCAAGCGTAATAAGCCGTTTAAATACCAGTACTCTTTCCATTATACTTGTATGCTGTAATCATATCACACGATGAAGTACTCATATCACAAGATGCTTTCAACATGGCGGTCAGGTGTGAAACTTGGCGGAACAGCAGCGTACATTTCCATTACATAAAAATGTTTCCGCTACGTAAAATAAATGTAGGTATTTGTTATTAAGTTTTAGCAACATTTTCCGAGTGTTCGTTCTTGGGAGTTCTTGAGAGGCCTTGTGAGTTTCTGGTTGATTTAAAAGCAATTATATTTGAATATTGTTTTAAGATATCACGGTTATTCACTACATTAGTCATTGATATAAACCATTGGATGTGTCCCCAAAAACTTTAGGCGCACGAAGTTATGTCATCGTTGGGAAAAGTGAGCTCACTCTTTCCGTTCTAATCGGTTCCAAGAAGCAGTGTACGCCAGAGGTTTTTGGGATGCCTACCTAACACTATTCGTTGTCACCAAAATAAGTAGAAGCACAGCATATCTCGCCGCTAGCGATTCTAAGAATCAAGTAGATTTATGACAAGCCAGGTGCGAAATTCCAGTCTCGACACAGTGTTCGTCAAAACATAAATTTCTAGAATTACACTTGTTACATTTGCTCTTCAAAGCAAAAAGTTTGAAATGTTTACCAGTTTTTACTTTGAAAACTAACGTCATTATTTCATGTTTTAAATAACTCTAGTATCACCGAGTACCATATCACACAAAATTAAAACTAGTTTATTAATTAAAAATGTCAGTACACAAACCTGATGCTCGTCTGATTTTTTGAAGTTATATTTCTTTTTGTATTGCCCCGTAGAAAGTAAACATTATGTGTTCAAATCCCGAAATTTTAAAAGGAATATTTCTTTTAGCGCGTAAGGGAAAGTTGATGAGAGTGAATTCTTACAATGCGTGCGTCCATCGTCACGAAAAACCTACACCCTGAAGTTAGCAAGTCAAAATTTTAGTACACATTGTAACTAACTTCAGGATAATACTTCTTGGGTTAAAGATAATATTTAGTCTATGGTTGAAGTAACACTTCTTAGCACGAGGAATAAGGAGAAGAATTATTAACTTGCTTATTACGTACATACATAAATACAAACATTTTTTTTTTGTTAAAGTATAGTGACGGGACAAATAAGATATGCGCCTCAAAGAAAGCAACTTGCCTGTCCACAACAACAGCATGCAGCGTACGAAGTACTGTATTGCCTTAGATAAACAATAAGTAAGTAGATCAGGTTTTTCTTACGATTCCTTTGTACCAATCGTAAGCAGATGATGTGTATGTTAGCTAAGCCAACAGAGTGATGTGTCGCAACAAAATTATGACACTTCCACAAGAGCGACATGACAAGAGCGATCAGACCCGTGCTTTCGGTGTAAAGCATTTGTCCTAACTCTATACGTATGTATATGTGAACTCTTTGTGTATTGCGCTTGTCACTCAGAAATGTAATTTGTTAATGCTTTGAAACATTGCCCTTTTAACCGGAAAACAGTGATGTTAGAACATTCTTACTTAGCAGTAAAATAACTATCTAAGGTAAAATACTTCCCCAGACGGAGTCCGCATAAAGTAACGCCGTATAAATAATACCAAAAGCAAATTTTCCTACGCAGAAAAAAATCCTAAAACCACATTAATCTTTCTTATTCCTTCAAATTCCAATTATAAAATGTCACTTTTATTTCCAAACCACTAAAAAAGAAGCTAAAATGGATTGCCACGCGCCGCGGACCGCAAAAGCGCTGCGCTGAAATGCAACCTAGCGTTTCTTTAACGTAAAGCCGATTCTACACGATGCGGCAACTTTCCGAGATTGCACTTTGTTCAAATGATACAACTGGCACATGTTACTGAAATTTTGGTCGACAGTTACATGCTGTGTTCGTGATTAGAAAGCATAATGTTGTGTTCTAGGATATCTATTCGTTGTTTTATCGACTAGCAACCTCCCGCGGTTGTACTCGCGTAGTTCCCGTTCCAGTTATTTTCCTGGGATAAAAACTGTGTTCTTCCAGGTCATAATCTGTATTCCAAATTTCAATTCGTTCATACATTACGACTTGATTGAGTAACTTACATTTAAACAAACATCTAAACACTTATAGTTTTAATAATAGGAAAAGGGTCTTCGAAATGTATGTACGTACGCTCATAACTTTTAAATGACTGCACCAAATTGGATGGTTCTTTTTTATATGTATTTGTTATTGTCGAGACAAGGTTTACATGGCAGAAAATTTAGAAAATGTGAACGAAAAAAGGCGGTATGAAGTTCACCGGGCCAGCTAGTTTGTTATATTTTAGGTGCACCTTAAACCTTACGTTTAGGCCACTTGACTGTAACTAAGCTAATGGGTAACAAGAACAAAATTAAAAATTTTGATTAACCCCCGACTACCTCGGATCTCGGATTATCTGTATAACGTTCTACTAGTCAAGCCCTTTCATTTGATACCAATATTAAGGTTTAAGTTAAGTTAAGTTAAGTTGTGAAAAAATAAATATATTTCACCATTTTGTGGTAGCGGCCATCTTGGATTTAAATTTGTCATAGTGCAAAGTACGGTACTAGTCAAGCCCTTTCATTTGATACCCATATTGAGGTAGTAGTGAAAAAAATAATACAATTCGGCATTTTGTGGTGGCGGCCATCTTGGATTTGAAATTTGTTGTAGTGTATAGTATTCTACTAGTCAAGCCCTTTCATTTGATATCCATATTGAGGTAGATTATGAAAATATATTTTGTCCGCCATTTTGTGGAGGCGGCCATTTTGAATCGATATTAACCAAACATAGCTAAGAACATCCGCAACAATATTAACCTTAAAGTTAAAAAATCGCATCGAAATCGGGCTATCCGTTTGAGCTCTACGGTGCCACAGACAGACACACACACACAGACAGACAGACAGACATCGACGTCAAACTTATAACACCCCTTTTTTTGGTCGGGGGTCGGGGGGGTCTGTCTGTCTGTCTGTCTATCTGTCTGTCTGTCTGTCTGTCTGTCTGTCTGTCTGTCTGTCTGTCTGTGTGTGTGTCTGTCTGTGGCACCGTAGAGCTCAAACGGTTGGGCCGATTTCGATGCGGTTTTTATTTAAAAGTTAATATCCGTGCGGGTGTTCTTAGCTATGTTTCGTTAATATCGATTCAAAATGGCCGCCCCACAAAATGGCGGACAAAATATTTCTTCACAACCTACCTCAATATGGGTATCAAATGAAAGGGCTTGACTAGCAGAGTACCATACGCTATAACAAATTTGAAATCCAAGATGGCCGCCACCACAAAATGGCGAATTATATAATTTTTTTCTCTACTACCGCAATATGGGTATCAAACGAAAGGGCTTGTCTAGTAGAATACTTTGCACTATGACAAATTTCAAATCCAAGATGGCTGCTACCACAAAATGGCAAATTACATTTCTTTTTCACAACTTCCTTAATATGGGTATCAAATGAAAGGGCTTGACTAGTAGAATGTTGTGCAGATAACAAATCTAAGGTAGTCGGGGGTTAATCAAAATTTTTAATTTTGTTCTTGTTGGCTTGACTAGTAGAACACTATACACTATAACAAATTTCAAATCGAAGATAGCCGCTCCCACAAAATGGCGAATAACATTTCATTTTTGAAAACCCCCTTAATATGGGTATCAAATGAAAGGGCTTGACCAGTACAATATTGTGCAGATAATAAATTTGAGGTAGTCGGGGGTTAACTAATTTTTTTAATTTTGTTCTAGTGATCTGTTATTTCTATAAACGTACAATGTACGGATTAAACGTACAATGTACCCTGAGCATTCATTAACACCAAAACTGAACTAAAATTAAAATATGTGATATTTGTTGACGTTGTTGAGTAATACACATTACTCTAGCTGTATTTTAACACTCAAATGCAATTACCAAATGACTTACTGATCTACATTTATACGTATTATAATAAATTTATGGTAAACATATTCGGAGTCCGAGTTTAATTTTACAACTTTTTACTTTTAATTTAACAAATATCTGTTAATAGATATCGATGTAAACCTGTAGACAAAAAAGTTATAAGTTAGTGTATAGTAAAAGCTTAAAGTTTCATTAAATTTAAATAAATTGAAGTTTTCTCCGGATTTGTGTGATGTGTTCTGTCGCGTTGTAGTTTGTCTGTACTGAGCTTAGTGTTCTTTCAAGCGCGGCATTTTCCAAAGAATCTACCGTAGTAGATCCGATACGAGCGTAGCTTTTTGTAGCGCTCGTAGCATTGTTACGAACATCCAAAGAATAGGAGCTAGATTGCGTTACAAGACCAGCGTTATCTATTGATATTGCATTAAATTGGATTGGATTTTTTTACAAATGAAAATTTGAAATGTGTCACATTCAATTTCATTGGTGTATTGATCAAAATCATTTAAATTCGTAGAATCTAAATTTCAGTTTTGTTAAACATAAATTCAAATAACCAATTTTCAAAATGAAAACAAATTTTACAAATTCATAATAATTAATATGGGCTATGTATTTTTTTATCTAATTATAAAAAAATAGACAAGGACATACATCATCAAACTTTCGTCGTAGTGGGGAGTTGTGACGTCATGTCACATAAAAATCAAAATATATAGACGTGACGTTACTCGAAAATTTTAAGCACTATATCTTCTTCATTTTATGATGTGAAATAAAAAACAAAATAAAGATACAACAGTTTTTGACGTGACAACGTCTTATAAATTGGTTTGCCGGGTGACACTTCAAGAAACTGCGTTACGCTCCGCTCACGTTATGCGCTTACAACGAGAGCGAGTGAGAGGCACGCGTCCCTTCCACTCGGGCATGGTTAGCCCGCCTAAGAGCGAGAGAGACAGACATAAAAAGTGAAAGGCACGCGTCCCTTCTGTAAAATTATTTTACCACTCAAAGTCGTTGTCACGTAAAACTTTCGCCCGTATACCGACTTTACAGGCAACCAATTTTTTTTGATAATCTAACTTTTTTTTTGTCGCCAATCCTATTTCCATGTCTACACTTTAAAAAAACCTACCAGCGTTAGCTTAGAGTGTTTTTTTTTCAGAATACTACAGTAAGGCTGTCAACACATCTATTATAGTGAATGTCATATTTATGTGTTTTATAATAGGGAAGAACGAAATGATCTACTTTAAAAGCATTATGAAATGATTATAACTCAACATTAAAGTCCTTTCAATACTGAATAGTCATAAATTATGACTCGAGAGCAATAATCCGACATAACTTCTTATTATTAGCGTTATATGTCAGATTTATTACTTAGCCCGTAATCTATTTACCCCAGTCTTCAAAAGTCAATAAAGATGATGTAATTTATGGTCGAATGTAGTAGATATTGTGTCTTATGGTATTGTTTAACTTTCACCTAATTAATACACATTCGAAGTGTAACGCAAAATTATACTTATCGTTTTTAACCCCCCGACCAAAAAAAGGGGTGTTATAAGTTTGACGTCGATGTCTGTCTGTGTGTGTGTCTGTCTGTGGCACCGTAGAGCTCAAACGGA
The DNA here is from genome assembly GCA_017562165.1 of Ectropis grisescens. Lineage (NCBI taxonomy): Eukaryota > Metazoa > Arthropoda > Insecta > Lepidoptera > Geometridae > Ectropis > Ectropis grisescens. The sequence continues at coordinate 7,859,162 of CM029769.1, read as the reverse complement.
TGGGCCAATTTCGATGCGGTTTTTTTTATTTGAAAGTTAATATCCGTGCGGATGTTCTTAGCTATGTTTGGTCAATATAAATTCAAAATGGCGGACAAAATATTAAAATATTTCTTCACAACCTACCTCAATATGGGTATCAAATGAAAGGGCTTGACTAGTAGAATACTATACACTATAAAAAAACCAAATCCAAGATGGCCGCTTCCACAAAATGGCGAAATACATTTCTTTTTTCACAATTCCCTTAATAAGGGTATCAAATGAAAGGGCTTGACTAGTAGAATGTTATACGGATACTGAGGTAGTCGGGGGTTAGTCAAAATTTTTTAATTTATTTCTTGTTATCGGATACATTTTGGAGAGTGTGCAATGGTTCTGTATTTTCCAAACACCATCTTTATTGCACTTCTCCTAACTCGAAAAAGCGACACCGCTTCATGGTTGCCGTGTGAAAGGCGCGAACAAGACATTTTGACTCCACTTTTGTGATAAGAACGTCTTAGGTGTGAAATGCGTCGTTTTGCTGAGTGATCCAGAGACTCATTTCTTTACTTAGTGCTCCAGAGCTTTGTTGTTTTTCTGATCCATTCTGATGTTGTTGAGTGATCCAGAGACTTGTTATTTTACTGAGTGCTCCAGAGATTCGTTGTTTTACTGAGTGATCCAGAGACTTGTTGTTTTACTGTGTGCTCAGAGATTCGTTGTTTTACTGAGTGATCCAGAGACTTGTTGTTTTACTGTGTGCTCCAGAGATTCGTTGTTTTACTGAGTGATCCAGAGACTTGTTGTTTTACTGTGTGCTCCAGAGATTCGTTGTTTTACTGAGTGATCCAGAGACTTGTTGTTTTACTGTGTGCTCCAGAGATTCGTTGTTTTACTGAGTGATCCAGAGACTTGTTGTTTTACTGAGTGCTCCAGAGATTTGTTGTTTTACTCAGTGATCCTGAGACTTGTTATTTTACTGAGTCCTCCAGAGATTCGTTTTGTTACTGAATGTTTCAGAGACTTGTTGATTTACTGAGTGCTCCAGAGATTCGTTGTTTTGCTGAAATATCCTGAAACTTGTTGTTTCACTCAGTGATATTAAAAATGGATTTAATAAGTACGTTGTAAATTATTTCCAGAATACATAAAATCAATCTTATATTATAGTTAATGCAACCTCAAGGCATCTTATCTAAAGATTAGATTAAACATATACAGACAGAAAATGGCGTTTCATTCTACTCAACAACTTTTTACTGCACCAAACCTGAAAGAAAAAGAAACACTAGTTCCACACCTTTCTCCGCGTCCCAAACATATTTTTAAACAGCACAGTTGATTTTTGTTTTTTCCTAGTTTCATTTCAATATTGGTTTCGTAAATAAATATTTACATTCTCCACACATAATTGTCTAGCTCTAATGTTAAGCAAAGCTTTCGTTATAGGAACCAGACAGCTAACTGATGTAATAGGGTACGCAGGCTTAGTACGGAGCGGGTTGGTGGATGACGTTAGACTTCGAAAGATTCCACGAGTATGTCAGTTTGCTCACAATGCTTTCCTTCACCGCTAAAGTCAGTAGTGAAAAGAGATTGAAACCTACGATCTCACGATTTTGAATAGCTAGTTTTAACCACTAGGCCATCGTGGCCTTCTATTAATAACGATAAATCCTGCACCTTTTTAATTTCTCCACTACTTCTTTCGACACAATTCCCCACATAATACCTTAGGGTCCTCACAATTTCCCACGAGTGTGACGTCACGTATCGGTCGCGGTGACATCGTAAACCGAAGCATCGCCCGGCGAGCTATAAACTACATACGGCAACAAAATGGCAACAAACTAGAATAAAGGGAGTCTCGTAACGAATGTCGCTGGTGATTTACAAAATGAGTATCTGTGAAAGTATTTTCCTTTGGTTGTATTGATTTATGTGTAGGAAATCCTACACTACCTGATGAAATAAAATCTAGCCCCCATGTATTTGACGCTTACCGCGTCAATCGTAACCTGCATACATATATAAGCAGCCTACTAAATGTTTCCAGTGCTGGGACTCAAGGCCTTCTCTAGCAAAAAGAAAGAGACAAGACCATGATCTACCACGCATGCCTAGTGCGGACTGGTATACGCATAACCTAGAAAAAACTTAGGAACATATCGGTTTCCTCACCATGTCTTCCTTCATCGTATTTAAGTTAGTGGCATTACATATACCTAGTCTTGCCATAAATATTGTAAAATAGAAAAAACATTTTTTATCTGCTTAAAACATTTATAACTTTTACACTATGGACGGACCATACTTGGTTATTGAACATGGTAATGTTAAGGGGCTTAACTACCTTCTCAAAAATGGTATCTTAATATACTTGTGCCGATGTTTGATACCTTTTTCACAAAAATATGGCTCAGTCACTCCTTCTAGCTAAGCATCACTGAAGTCGTATAATGTCCACGTTGCACTCTGTCGACTAATTGGGAAGCTTCCTTAGTTAGAGCTTTGAGCATAAATACGGTCATTTTGTTTGTTAAAATGTTGCTCTATTGTAAAAAAAATTCATCCGTAAACAAAATTTTTCTGTGACCTCCCTTTGCGTACCGCTTCAGTAGTTGTTTCGATTTTACCGCCCTATTTTTCTTTAAATTATCAGTTAAGAAGTGACCAGTGCGTCTTTTATAGGCTGCAAGTCCTAACTCATCTTTTAAAATACGTGACATGGTTCTAGGTGCTATCTTCATTGCCCGAGATAAAATCTTTTGCTTTCTGACAGGATTACTTCGAATTCTTTCCCTTACTGCTTTGACCACCATTTTCGTACGAACACTACGTGGACGGCCAGATCTTTTTCTATCACAGAGAAAGTCTCATTGTACCTATTAATAGCCCGGTACACAAACATTTTACTAATACCAAGGGTATGGAGAGTTTTAAAAATTTCATTTGGCTCCATACTTACTTTGTGAATTGCAATCACAGCGATTCGGTTCTCTTTATCACCCCACTCCATTTTAATATCGCAAAATATTGTAAAATGTATTGGCGCCAAAATGAGAAAACACAATGAACAACCGTATAAAAATGACAGATTCGAAATTCAAATGTAATATTTTTTTAATTTTAAGTGTAACAGTATTTATGACCAGACTAAGTATATAACTTCAACAAGACAGTGGTGCGCGTGCTATTCGAACCTATTTCTCCGGATCATCAGTCGTCGTTCTCTCGACTAGACCAGTCGTTACTTAAATCTAGACTTAAAACATATTATCTTCATTATACTAGTTGTTTTTCGCTATATTTTATAAGCTTATTTCCTTATTTGTGCTAGACTGTTACGCGAAAATGTCCACCAATTTTTTATTATTTTCACATATTTATTTTATTTGTTAGAATATAATAAATTTAATTAATATATAATATATAATATATAAATAAATTTATACATTAATATATTAATATTAAAAGTTCGTCTGTAAAAAATAAGAAACTTGACCGTGTAATAGACTATCAGAAAACATAATAAAGCAATATACTTATACATTTTTGTTCACAGTATTAACATTTTAATACATAAAAATATCCCTACAAAATAAACATGCCTACGATATTCCGGGACGCTCGGAGCGTTGTCCCGGAAAGAATTAAAGTTAATTATGTTGTTTAAATTGGGTTTTTACAATATAGATATACATATGGACCGCCCCGGCCTCGCGCGCTTATACATTTATTACAATCAAATAAGATATGAACAAAGCTATTTAAATTCTTACAATAATTTTACAGTTTCGAAAGCAAAGAACATGATATAGAAACATTTTGAGTGCAAACATTATCTTGGGTCATTTAATAAAAAAACTTGTGAGGATGAAATGCGTTATGCGTATTTGCCGCTTAGAAAGACAGACTAGTTAAACCAGCCAGCATCGCATGTGAGTCGAACACATGCGATGCCTCTACTGGCTAAACCTCAACGGGGTTCCACCTTTGCCACTTTCGGCGTAAGAGCGTCCACTTTTTAACCCCCGACCAAAAAAGGGGTGTTATAAGTTTAACGTCGATGTCTGTCTGTCTGTGTGTGTGTCTGTCTGTGGCACCGTAGAGCTCAAACGGATAAGCCGATTTCGATGCGGTTTTTTTATTTGAAGGTAAATATCCGTGCGGATGTTTTTAGCTATGTTTGGTTAATATCCATTCAAAATGGCCGCCTCCACAAAATGGCGGACAAAATATTTCTTCACAACCTACCCCAATATGGGTATCAAATGAAAGGACTTGACTAGTAGAATTCTATACGCTATAACAAATTTCAAATCCAAGATGGCCGCCACCACAAAATGGCGAATTACATTATTTATTTCACTACTGCCTCAATATGGCTAGCAAACGAAAGGGCTTAACTAGTAGAATACTTTGAACTATGACAAATTTCAAATCCAAGATGGCCGCTACCACAAAATTAAGGCGACGCCACGTCCGGTGCACCAGAACACTCATGGCACGCTAGGACAACTTCTGGCTCGTGCCAGCAGTGGGTTTCTGACATCCCAATATTCATATTCATTATTTGTTCATAAATGTTATTTACATATCAAGTTACAGAATTACAATTAAGGATACACTTATACAAAGGCAAATCAAATAATCAAATTAAAATAATAAAACTAAAAAATCAATCTTAATGCGTAATCAAACTAAACAATCAAATCTAATAAATTTTAAACAAATATTGTACCACAGTAAGTACAGTCCTCTTTCACACACAGTCACACTTTACAGTTTAAGAATTCCGTGAAGCTTTAGAACGTCCGATTGACCAGCCAACAGCAACGCCTCAAGCGAGACTTGAAACAAACCAGACTTGGCGCAGTGGTGATACAATTAGTTAACTTATTATATACCGGCGGTCCCATGACGTACGTTAATTTGTCGTACTTTGCCAAGGTCCTAGGAATATCTTAAAATTTCTAGACACGCATGGTCTCCCGCGTCGAACCAATTTTCGACCTCTTTGCCTATCTACATTCAGCTGCAGAGGGTAGGAAGGACAACACAATCTACAACACCGACACTCCTCATCTCTTGGAGCCCCACCGATCGCCATTGTAACTTAGGTGGCCATACAAGGTCAGGGTGGGCAGCGGAAATGGCACACGATGATACATCTCCCTCCACTATATCCATGTCATGCAATCGTACATTGCGGGTACTATTCGTTTTCCCAGAGCCATTTGCGCCGCACAACCCACTGAAAGTCTTAGCGAACGGACCTGGAATTTCACATAAAGAATTCAATCATATATATTAATATTCAAATATCTTTGTTATTTATAATTTTTGTGTCTTATATATCCTCAGATATATTCTAGAAATACTTATGGTTATTACTTAATTAGATAGCAATATCAAACGTAACGTTTCCAAGTCATTCCAATTGCAACCCCCGCTGGCTGAAAGGTAGAGTCCAAGCAGTTGGTAGTTAGGATTCGATTAGTTAGGAGAGCGAAAAACCCCTCTGATGACGCACGCAGTTTTAAAAATAACGCTTTCTTCACCTGAGTTTCGATCCAATCGTCTGCGATAACCTGTCAAGATGTGAGTCTAAGCTTTTCGCTATAACTCCGTTCACAAAAACGACTCTGACATTCGTCGAATAGACGAAATTAATCATCCGCAGTTTTCAATATTTTTCAATTAAACGTATTTCGGATTCCGGCTTGTATAATCCCAGGAAATGCTTTTTGCTTCCAAACGGAAATACAAACAGGATGGGACGTGTTCAGTCAGCGTCATAGCAACTAATTGTTAATAATCTCCTATTGTAGTGACGCATTCCAATCGGATGCCTGATTGATTAGCGTAATTCTCTCAATAAACAGAACTACTATCTGAATATAGAATATAGGTATACACAAAAGCAGTGATCTATGTGAACATGCTTGCTATCATGGCTTGAGCTCGGTTTTTGTCTGTTTCAGTTTATCTATTGGTGGACATTTAATACACAACACTATCTAGCCCCAAACTACGCAAAGCTTGTAATATAGGTGCCAAATAGTTGATATAATACTAATATATTTTTAAACATATGTGTTTAATGTCTAATTATTATGTTTAATTGTTCTTATGATACAAATCTACAACACAAACACAAAATGTGTGGAGATTTGACTTTGCACAACAATTTTTTTTCAAAAGTTTGTGGATACTCGCGGAAGCTATGAACTAATGTCTGCAATACGACGGTATGTCTCTTAGATATCTAATGCACGCTATTCAGCAGGACAATGTAGCCAACGAAATTTTCACCATAGACCCTGAGAGGGAATCAAGCTTACGATCTTAGACTCAATGAACATATTCACTATCAACAGAGACACAAATTCTGTGTTGCACGACATTAGTGACTCCATTCATTACAGTAAATTTGTTCGATGTAACACCAAACACATAATTTACCTATGCGCGCCATACGTCGTCAGCATTGACGGCGCATGAATCGCAAACATTTTTAATGCCCTTTACGGAACCGCCGCGACCGGCCCTTACCGCCTAACTAATTCTGCTTTAGCTTTGCTATTGTTGCCTCTATTCATTCAAGCTAAAAGAAAAGAGAGGGCGATATCAGAGTTAACACAGTTTTCGTTAGGCGGCAGAACTCCGGGTGCATTTGAAACCATTTAACATTCAATTAATATTATTAAACATTCGTCAAATCTTAAAACATTTTTCACTTGCAATCCTCACCCTTTAAGAGCTACCGAATCAAAATTCATAAAATGTTACAAGAACAAAATAGAGTGCAGCAACTAGTAACTAAGAAACTTAATAGCTCTAGTTTTAGCAACGGTAACTATTTTACAAATCCTCGTAAAGTGAATAGCTTACTAAGCCGGACCGTAATCCAACCTTAGGGCTCTGAAAACCCAACCGCGAAATAGACTTCACTAAACAGGAAGCGGTATCATTGTACGGCTCGACGACCCGACTAGTATACTTTTTTTTTTAAATAACTCTTATGGCAGTTGAACTCACAATAGCCTCCACTGCCTTCGGAACTTTAGGCTAACGCTAAACAGGAAAACAGTTTAGGCGCATTGACGATTTTTAAGAAAGACACGTCCGAAATGTTCCTTCATGTGATGGTCTTTCAGTGTTATGTAATATGCATGGTCTATTATTACATAACACTCAAATAGCTTAGCATGCCGTAAACCAAACGAATATTGTTTTTAACCGACTTCAAAAAAGGAGACAAACATACAACCGAGAGGATGGCGGAGGATGGCGGAAATAGGGATTTTTCTGCGCGATCGAACTGAATAAAACGTGAGACTAAAACCGTAAGAAAAATATAAAAAAGGAAGTGACGCGTAGAAACTCCCCATGATCAGTGTCGCCAACTTTATTTTTCAGATGGCCGGTACCATACATTTTTTTTTTTTGCAAAATTGTTTTGCTTCTGTATCATCCGCAGGAACTTCTTTCCTACCGGTCCTTCTGCCGCATAACTAAATCGGCTTTGATATTGCTGTCTCTATCATTTCAAACGAAAACAAGAACAAAATTAAAAATTTTGATTAACCCCCGACTACCTCAGATTTGTTATCTGTACAACATTCTACTAGTCAAGCCCTTTCATTTGATACCCATATTAAGGGAGTTGTGAAAAAAGAAATGTATTTCGCCATTTTGTGGAAGCGGCCATCTTGGATTTGAAATTTTTCGTAGTGCAACGTGTTCTACTAGTTAAGCCCTTTCGTTTGATACCCATATTGAGGTATTAGTGAAAAAAATAATATAATACGCCATTTTGTGGTGGCGGCCATCTTGGATTTGAATTTTTTATAATGTATAGTATTCTATTAGTCAAGCCCTTTTATTTGATACCCATATTGAGGTAGGTTGTGAAGAAATATTATGTCCGCCATTTTGTGGCGGGGGCTATTTTGATTCGATATTAACTAAACATAACTAAGAACATGCGCACGGATATTAACCATCAAATAAAAAAAACCGCATCAAAATCGGCCCATCCGTTTGAGCTCTACGGTGCCACAGACAGACACACACACAGACAGACAGACAGACAGACAGACAGACATACAGACAGACAGACAGACAGACAGATAGACAAACAGACAGACAGACAGACATCGACGTCAAACTTATAACACCCCTTTTTTGGTCGGGGGTTAAAAAAGAGAGAGCAATATCAAAGCTAAGACAGTTTGAGTTAGGCGGTAGACACTGTGGTATCCCATGACACCATATCTCTTTTTTGTACAGATGTTACGCGATAGCTCTGCTACCTAACTGTAAATACATTTTGTTGGTTATTTTTTTGTTTGGTAGATAATACTTCAAAGGTGTTCTTATATAAATTTGTTCGAAAACGATATGGCGAATATTGAAATATCATCAAAAAACTACTGAAAATTGCTGTAGTAGTATGACGGGCAAAAATAGATTACCCTTCGTACTACTGGGCCTGTTAGTAGTAACACAAAATAATTGCCCGTGTTACTACTGGTAGTAAGACGGGCAATAAACGAATTTATTTACATTTATCTGGACGACGCATGTAGTTATGGCTTCTTATGGTATTTTGTTGAGTCGGATTTCATTTTAAATTTAAGTTGGTTTTTGTTTCTTTGAAGAAAATAATAAATTTTGATTCGTATATGTCTGTATATGACTACCAATCACTGAAATTGCCCAGGTTTGCCATTGACAGTCTAGCCAAGAAAAACGATAAAAGTAATAAAAAAATCGCGAGATATGGTATAATAATAAAATCAGGGAAAACCAACAAAATTTCCAATAGAAATAAAACCATGACCACGCCATTAGCTGATGGACAAGCGAAAATGCCGGACATAAAAAGGCAAAGACAAAAAATAAAACGCCTTTTCGTCCATTACTTCCACCCCGGAAATAAATAACACCATAAATAACAATGAAAAGACCATGAGTGACAACTTAAACCTCACAGAAGGACGGCGCCACTTAACTGATTAAAGAGCATACGGGTTGGTGAAGTTGGCTTTGTAGAGAAACCTTCAAATGAAATATGTACGTTATGTACCATTTAAGGTAAGAGCTACAAATGTATCTGAGAAGGTTGTACTGTTGCTTACTCATAACGAGATAATAAGGTTCTGTTTTACTTGCTCTGTTTATTTTACCTGAATGTCCGAGCTTTTCGATGCTTGAAAAGACAGATAAAATAACATTTTCTAATCTAGCTAGATCAAATTATCGCCCTCAAAACCCTTGCATATATAATTTTATGAACATTTTTGAAGACATTGCCGAGATTCAGACTCCATAATGGCACAGTCACCCGTGGTCACAGTCTATTAAATCACATTGGTATGTCTTTATACTGTGATAATATTTATGTACTATGTCATATGTTACATGTCACTGTTTCATTGTAAACACGGTTAGATTACCATCTCTCTAGTGAGATTGTAATCTGTCGAAATATTGTGAACCGTCACTAACTGCTTACAATTTAACGCATTATTTTGCAGTAGATTGTAATCTCTCAAAGTGAAAGTGAACTGAAGTCGAAGCGTACTGCAACACTCTCGTGTCAGATCAGATAGATCAACATCTGTGGTTGGAGTCGTAAGACCGAGGATCGGGCTGAGTGGCGCATTATGGGAGAGGCTTATGTCCAGCAGTGGACGAATACGGGCTGATAACGATGATGCTGAGGTCGTGGTTCTAATCTCACCTACATAAAACTACTGAGTATTTCTTCGAGTCCAGATATAAGTATTTCATGTTTTGTATATTTTGATTTGTTACTGGTGTGTATAATAAAGCGTTTCTGTCTATAAAAGGCTTTCATCGCTACTGGCTTTGACGATTGAAACATTATAAGAAAAACGTGTTGCAAGAAAAATATCTTTCAAATACTCACGTCAACTGCCAACCCGCACTTGGCCAGCGTGCACACTTCGTAAAAAAGCAGTCACAGCATTGTGAATATAAAGTGGTTACGTTTTACAGCGAAAATAGAAAACGAAACAGAAACATTGCAAGTCCAGTTAAATGATCATACTATCTTTTGTTTTCTATTTGGGTTAGTCCCTAGTTTGCAGATCACAAGAGCAACAAAAGTAGGTACTACTTTCTCATCTATATCTTTTACGAGACAGACAGACAGCAATTTTCTGCAGGGTTAGAGCTATAAAAAAGAAAGTTTACGGTTTAAGTATTGCTACGTTTTATTTTCATTCAAAGGCTGTAAACGGTGGAATGAAAGGGTTTGATCAATTAAAAATGGTCCTTTACGATCTCAAACCTTTTGAGACTTTTAAATCGAATTAGTTATCTTCGTTTTAAATATATACAGACCACTTTCTGTTTCCACTGCTGGGACTTAGGCCTTCTGTCACAAGGAGTCAGGAGACAGGCCAACCAACACATCGCATCAAGCGAGTTGGCGGTCAAGTTTGAGCCTATAAAACTTAAAAAAACACCCTAACCTAGTGTGGTTTAGCGAATAACATTTGTCCTTGAAATATGTTTTTCTTGGAACAGTTGTTTTTCTCCTGATATTTTCCTTCCTCGTCGAAGCCAGTAGTGATGAACAATTGTTACATGTTCTGCATGTGCATTTGAAAATATACACAGATTAATTTAACCAATATCATGCATGGATATCAAAATTAACTCTTCTCCCAGCTAGAGCTATTTTTATCATACACGTAGTTTATAGTATGCACTGAATACTAGTTTGCCCTGCGGCAAACGTGACTAAAATACGCGTACCCGGTCAATTTACTCTGGGTCCAATTTATACGCCAATCGCAACAAAATGACAATGGCGCAAATTTATGCGCACCTTTATTTTATTAGCTATTTTTTTAAATAAAAATGTATTTGTTACCAAACTTTATTACCAAAAAATGGTTCTGACTATTATATCTAAACCACTTAGTGCTGTACTTTAAATAAATGAAAATGTAACCTAGGTCTAAAGTACATCAAAAAATTTCACGAGTGCGCGTGAATGATTAAATTGGTGGTGGCAAACAATACTAAGCTTAAGTTAAGGTTCTAAGTTCGTGTGATTTGCCTGGATTTTAATAATAAGTACATAAATATCTCAGAAATTTCTATCATGTGCCTCTGCCACAGATCTAGTCTATCTGGGCATTCATTAGTAGATTGTACAACTTCTTGGAACATTTTTCGAAATCTATCCGAGTAAACGACGACAACTCGAGATTTTGCAATCAACTTTTAAATAAAGCTTCATCTTATGCATAAAATAGTCCAAAATTCAATGATCGCTATTCCATAGACATATGTTCAGGATAAGAAGTGGCTTGTGAGTTTTGAACGACATCAACTATATTTAATTAGGCAAACGGGTAACCCACGTTTGATATCGGCCAAACGGGCAGCCATCTCGCGCGTGCACTCTCCTTGAAAAAGGCCGCCGGACGCGGCCGAAACTCGAGTCGGATTAACCGATCATAATACACGTGAGTTACTCGTTTACTTAATCAAATATCTGTAACAACCACGTTTATTAGGGTTCCGTAAAACGCAAAAACGGAACCCTTATAGATCCACTTTTTCTGAAACTATAAAAACTATGCCTACGGTTGAAACTTGGCAAGTAGATGTATTCTATGAACCGCATTCAAATTTTACACAAAAATATTAAAAAAGAACAATACATTTTGGAGTGCCACTTAGAACAGAAACTCAAAAAAAAAATTTTCATTAATCCCATACATGTGAGAATTCCATAGATAGGTCTTCAAAAATGATGTTGAGGTTTATAATAGTTTTTTTTTGTACGTCACAATTATTAAAATTTCGATCAAGGTACCAACGAACTACAAAAACTTTTGTATTATGTTACTTGTTGCTACGGCACCCTTCATGGGCGAGTCCAACTCGCACATGGGCGCTTTATTTTATTAAGTTTTAGACCAAGAAAATCCAAACTGATAAAACAAAAGTAACTGATCACAAAAACCTTCTTAAATAATTAATCTCACATAGGTTACTTTAGACTTAGAATTGTGATGAGCGTAACCTCAGATGTAACCTCATTGTAAGTTATGCTAAGCTGAACACGTCTCGAAGTGGCTCATATATCTCATACATTCATAGGCAGAGAATTGGATGAATGTTCCGGAACAAAGCGAGTCCAAATTGAGTGAATTTGCGACGGATCTAATTATAACTTCGCTTGTCGGAGCCGTCTCGAAATTAGAAGCTAGTGTTGCCAGAACTTCGGAATACGGGTTAACCAGGCTAGTGTTTAGATCCTAGTGAAGTTGTGAATGGGAAAATATTTATTCTGACAGTAGTGTCGATGGAGTGGTGTTTTCAGTGTGATATTAGGGTGTAAAAATAAGACAAGTTGTCAACGTTGACACTATAGTGCAATTAAGAGCTGTTTCGAAAGATTTTTTTACATTGAAAGATTAAAGAAGCCGTTACCTAAATGTTAAAATACATATCAAAAATGGATCTCCATTCCCCCAAAAGTGGCTTTAATATAATAAGTTTTGTTTGAGAAATTTGATAAGCGTATTTATTATGCCGATGGCAATAATTTGACATAATTATGTTTTCACCCATTTATCCATTATATCTGTTATTTTGAAAACGATACGTCTATAGAATTAGTAAAAGATACATGTAATATTGGTAGTGGGCTTGAACATCTTGATTATCTATAGACCTACAGTGGTCTATAGATAATTCAGGTGTGCTTAGTGTAAGTAGTTAGTTAGGTTTGTAGTGTAGTGTATGTAGTTCTCATTGTATTTTAGTTTTGTTAATAAAGGCTCTTGCCCAGATGAAAAAAAGATACATGTTACTAATTCTATAGACGCAATATTTGTATGAGTAGTTTTAGTTTTTTTACAGATTTTATCTCTATATTTTAAATACGTAAGATATTCTCGAGTCAAAACCTGTGAAGTTTCAAACTCAAACCTGTATTTACATTTATAACGTTTGTGACGTCAAACGAACTAAAACTAATAAGTTTAAGTTAGATATACATATGACGATTGATTCAGATATAACGGTCAGATTAGTGATCAGACAAAACAAACCAATTGTGTCTAGTCATGAATGTAAATCCGTTTTTTAATCGATCAATTAGGAGTATAAATAGAACCGATACCCGTTGGGGTAGCCATGTTATAGAGTGAAGACCACGAATTGGCAAGCAATGCACACTTAAATTCACGCTGTGTAAATTTCACCAAAATAGAAATAGACAAAGTAATGTCCCTGGAAGTACCGATAGAAGACAACCCATACATAGATATGGCGGTTGTCGGTCACAGTGTTGCCACAGTAATAGTAACGGTAACTGTGTCTCAAGATCAATTGTTTTTCTCACCTCAAAAAATATCCAAGCGTTTAAAATAGCTTCTCTCTATTTCCTAAATAAGGTCCAAAATTGCAAGATACACGTTTTTCTCATCCACAAAGGTATCATATAAGCCATATTAAATAAATCACAGACCCAGAACTATTGAGCCAAGGGTCGGGGAAGGTCAGGTCAGGACGATTGGCGAAAGGGCGCGAACTACCATTCCTCAGGGTATGAAGACAATTTATGAACGTGATACATCATAACAAGTACCAGTTACCGTCTCCTGTGTGTTCAAACTAGATGCTATCTATTCTATGACTAGGGGGTGAACTTAGTGACAGTATTGCAGTAAATATCAAAAGAAACCTCAAAAATGTTTTTTTTTATAACATAGAGTGATGGGACGAACATTAAATGTACCCGATTTTAAGCCTGCCTCATGGATTTATAAAAAAGTCGGACGTAGTCTCGCAAAAACAAAAACTGTGTCACTAGAGTCGGCCAGATTTGCACGTGTGCGTCATCTGATTGTCAATGATAGGCTGAAACGCACACATACACACAAATAGCGCGTCAAATGACCCACTGATGTGTGCGTGTTAGCCTGTATGTGACTTTGTTTTTTCATTTTCCAAAACTGAAGGAAATACTAATGGAACAACAGATGCACAGAAAAAACTCTCCCTTTTTTCGATAGTGAAAAATCCTAGTAATATTTATAATAAATGTGAAAGTTGAGAATTTTGTTTCTCACTCACGTAGTCAGAACTAAAAGGATTAAGCCAGAATTTTAAACATAAACAGATTACGGTCTGTAATAACATACAGGCCTGCATCCCCAAAGAATCTCGTACACTAGAACGACGCATACGCTTTCATCCCGAAGAAATGGAAAGTTCTTAAGAGAATTTGTAAATATATTCTCAAATTTACGCGGACAAAACCGAAAGCAGACACCAGTAACGTTTAAAAGCCTTCCATCATACACAAATCACTCTCTGCTTAGTAGCAGTTGTGAGTAAAGACGCACGTGACGAGGCCAAGTGCATGTTTCTGTGCCATATTTTATCTTTATAGCTCCAGATATGATTTGATGTAAAATATGGCCTTAATTAAGTTTTGGGGAGAACAGTTGTGTCTTGTTAAGCTACATACATATTATTGTACGGACTTACATGTTAGGTCCTGAGGCAATAATGTTTTAGGTAATGTAAGCTAATAGGTATACATAATATATTGTTACTATTATGAGTATAAGGGTTTGCTCAGTCACAATAATTGGGCCAATAAGCTAGATAGTTTTTAGACAAATTGACGTTGTAATTATTTTTTGTAATAATGTGGCGCTTGGCCGCCACATTGTTTTATATTAAGCGACGATGTGTTAAACGATGGTAGGTATTTAAATAGAACAAACCTATTACAAAACACACAATCATGCAACGCATTCCACAATCTAGATGTAACTGTTACGAAAGTGTTTGTATTATGAGTCACAAGTAGTCTGATAAAAAAGGAAAAGTGGTATTAGATCACACAGATTCTATTGGAACTTTGTTTTACTAGAAATTTACATTACATCATTTTCACCCATGTGTAGATGAAATCGATTTAGGACCGACATTAATAATACAGCCGTTTACAAATAGAGTTAAAACTCTTCGTTTGAATTCTTGAACACGAAGAGTTTTTAAATTAGGCAAGAAAACAAGTTCAAAAAACAAGGCAACGAGATCAAACAAATCAGTTTCTCAGTTTTTGAAATGTATACGATTAAAACTTTCTGTGTAGCAAATTTAACGAAAAATGTAATATACCTCACAAGTGTGGTAACTTTAAAAACAGTACCTAACAAATACCAAATACCTAACAAATTATTCTGACCTGAAAATCAATACAAAACATAAAATCAATAAAATCGAACATCGCCGGAAAATTGCTAGCTTATCGGTTTTTTATCGGATACACTTCGGAGAGTGTGCCACAGATTTGCACGATCTAATATAAGATGGCGGTCAAGTGTAAACCTATGGAAGTTAAAAAATAAATAAAAATAAAATTGGTATAATCAAAAATGTAAAACTAATCGACGAAAAGCAAAATCCACTTTTTATAGCACAGAGAGACGAGACAAGCAGTATATATGTGCTTGCTGGTAAGCAACATGCCTGCCCATAACAGCTTAGTGTCATGCAGTTATTGGTACATAAAAAGGCCAAATCATAACCAAACGCCTTTTGTATCACCTTCGATTACCTGCAAACAGCAATAAATATTTTTGTATTTGTATTTAACACTGCACTGCGGTCGTCACCCAGAGAATTAAGGTGTTTTTTTCTCTACGCCCTGTAATTTCACTAAAATAATTTCATTTCAAACCAGAATACATTTAATTAATTCTACTCCTGTATTTATTCAAGATATAAAACTTACTGCGATACTGTTAGCAAACTTCGAAACGTGGATAATATATTTAAAACAATGGCATAAATACTGCTGACAAAACAAATACAACTAGCTAAATTACGCGAAATAAGGTCCTCTGTAAATCATTTCAGAGTTAATTAAGCGAAAGTTTTCGTCGAAATAACATCAAGAATGTTGAGAGCTACAAGAGAATATTTGAAGAAATCTAGAGAATACTTGGAAGGATTTGTCTAAATTATTTCAATAGGCAAAGAACCGTCCGAAATGCTTAAATAAATTGAACCAATTTGGGAATTTACTTGACTTTAATAACGTGCGTAATTTAATAAAAAGGCGATATTTTGGATGGTCTCTTCTAGTTCTATCAAGAACCGCGTTGTTGCTGCATTGAACATACGACAAGATGGCGGTCCAAGGAAAACCTTTGAATGAAAAACGTGATTAATTTTTATTATTTTATTTGTCATTAAACTACAATACATGACTGATGATAGACTACCATCGGTCATTTATTTATATCATTCACTTGTAACATCTGTAAACATTTTTGCAGAAAGTTCAATTATAATATTTTATACTCGTACTAACGGTCCGGCCATAGTTTAAACACCCTGTTTGTTGATCGGATATGAAACGAATCTGCTTAAATTCATAAGTCACCAGCGGGGGCGCACGGAGAGGTAAACCGCGCTGTGATAAACCGAATATCCATGTCATGTGGCACTACTTTCCACCAATGGTTGGACAAAATGAGATAGAGTTATGCAAACTTCTAAGGACAGAGCAGGTTGCAAAAAAGATCTAAACGGGTTCCCATTTCGTTTTTAATTTAGTGTTCGTTGTAATTTTGTAGATTGGTGATGTTTTGTTTTTCTAATTATTCCATTAAATTACTTACTTATGAAATTATATACCGTCTTTTATAAAGCTGGATGTCCTGTTATTCTTTCCGCACCATTTAACTGAGCAGAAACCCATGTTTTATATTGTTTTACGGTTTTTTTTTGCCAACACTTTTTCAGTCGAAACCAAAAGCCTGAATGACCAACTCGCAGCAGGTATAGTGCAATTATGCTTATAAAACGCTAAGGAGGTGCAGTCGTACGATCAGTCAAATGGGTCTTAGGGTCCGGCCCATCGGTCCAATAATTCCTGGGATTACCGCGTTCAAACAAATAAAGTTTTAGTACAAGATATCTTCCATTCTCCTAAAATAATACTTTCCGTATGAAAAGTAAACAGTATAAAGTTAAATATTTTTGTGCAAGCGTTCCGCCCCGGCTTTGCTCGTGGTACTTATAGCCTATTAGCATTCAGGCATCAGTTGTTGTTGTTTCGTAATTAATTACAGGATTTAAATTGATGAAATACGAATATATTGTTTCAATGGCTACATTTTTTCCAACTCAATAATAATAAAAAAGCTTTGGCATATAAATCAGTAATAGGTACACATATGTATTGTGTTCGATTATATTTTATATCGAACCTAATGTTCGGTTGGGAGTATGAAATTGTTTTTATGACTAGCATCAAATTCACATTAACCTGAGAATTTATTTGCCTATCAAATGGTTTTTAGAGCTCACATTTATGTTTTTGCTGTAAAAGGAGGCAGAGAATAAAACTGTGTTTTGATGAATCTGCGACTGATTAATACTCGATATCGTTTCAGGGTTGATGTTCCAAAGACACGAACGAAGATGTTTTGACTCTACTTTTGTGATAAGAACGTCTAGGCTGTTGAATGGGTTGCCTGAATGGGTCTTTTTCGATGGTTACTATCTTGGTACTCGTATCATCAAAACAAGAGTCTAGCGGTTTCTTCTATGAAAGCACGCTCTTTCGTAGAACGCATCGTCACCTAATAATAGGACAAAAATTTGATTCTTGGCGCACTTGGCGACTTTTGGACATCGTACAAGTTTACTCTCATCATTTTTTTTCTCTAAAATACATGTAAGTATTTGCAATTGTACGTTATATTCTTCGCATGCAATTATCTAGATAACTTGCCATATACTTCACTTGAATGAACTCATCACTTCTTTCCAAGTCGATATGGGTATACTAGGATTCGAGTTTACGCCTTTTTCCGATATGGCATCGATTTCATCCATTCTACCATAGACCCCATTGGCATAATTCGTTCATGGAATGGGGTCTGTGGGGTATTCTCGGTCCGTTTAGTTCCCATTTTTTACTTCAACCCCATCGATTTATCTCATATTGTGTTTTGCCCATGCATTTTTATACAATGGAACGAAACGAGTACGCTTTCTTTTGGTGAAAACACCGTAACATACAAATGTGATGTCATTGATAGTTTTCTGTTTTTGAGGAAACCCTTTTTTTTTTTAAGTAAACCCTTCCTTAGCTCAGTTGAGCTAGTTTACCCAGAAATAATCAGACCTGCCATTTTCCAATATGGATTTGATTGTACGATTTACCATTTTGAAGTCATTGGATATTTCTTCACATACAAGTAACATTAAAAGTTATATACGAGTACTTAGTAGTACTAGTAAATACAGTAATAGTTGTAGTTAGCATACAAGTTACATAAAATAAGGTGAAACATACATTAAATTAAAAATTTATTACCCCTTCGCACCTGTTTAAAATTTGAAGTCATACGAGTGTTTGCAAAAAAAACAAAATTTATACCGCAGCTAACAAAAGCGTCAATAACTTTGAAACAGCTGAACCAGGTTTGATGGAACATAGCTCGAAACATAGCTCAATTTCCTACTCAAACATAAAACAATCAAAATCGGGACTTTCGTTCGAGAGCAAGTTGACAGACAGGCACACACACATACACGCAGCAAGAGAGATAGCTCAAACTTATAACATCCCGTTGTTTTTGCGTCGGGGGTAAAAATTAGGGTATTTGCGATACGAGTCACGTAACAGTTTTACTTTAGAGTGTATGTCTAGAATAATAACAACAAGCGTGCAACGTCATTACAATGTAGGACACGAAATCAGGTCAATTGTACGGCCAGAGAGCGCAACCGCAGAGCAGATTGCAGAGAAACAGTTTTAATTTTTATATGCAAAATATATAATCTAGTATGAGCCTGATTTAAGATACGAGTATTAACATCTTAACTGCTCATATATTTTAAAACCGTAATTAAAACCTTAGTGTAACTGATTGTTTGCGGAGGAATGATTGTATGCAGAAGTACCCAGAGTACCACACTGATGCCAGTTATTCCACAGCTAAATAGTGATGCTATATTACTGTGGTCCGGTTTGAAGGCCGATGTTCCCCGATAAATTACAGCGCATTAATCACCGTAACTTTCTGGTGACGAGCGCAGTGCAGAGGTAAGTAGTGATTTTAACTCTTCAAGTTGAAATAACTGCGTGGCGTTGTCCTGTTAATTAGCATTAGGAGCATATCTTGCTCGTTCAGTCACTCTACGTTATACAAAAAGGTATTTGTGTCTTTGAGTATTGACTAACAATTTTGTTCGATGAGAAAATCGGATCACAATACAGCAAAGACCTTTCCTAGATCGACAATGACCTTTACTGAACAAAAATAGTAAATAATTAATACCAACTAAAGAACTCCCCAGACGAATATAGCTCATGCAAATAAGTCACCCGCATACTTGACTGAGGTATGCTCCGGTGTATTTATTTATTTATTAATTCAATGAGCACACAAAACAGAATGTAATAAATATAAACTATAACATAAGAGTATACTGTACAGAACTGAATTACATTCTAAACTATGTGGGCCTAGAAACAACAATTATTTAAATTCAGTGCTTTGATAATAATAACATTACATTAGTGATAATACATAAAGAAACTTAGGCCAACATATCTGAACTTAAAACTAAAAACTAACATGCGATAAAACAGTAGATAAATAAGATATAAACATAAAATATTATAACACAACAGATAAGTATATTAACGGTGTGAAACAATTAATGTATAAACAAATAATATAAAAAAAAACTCATAATAGTATTTACAGTAAGCACAACAGGGTTATTCTTTTAGATTTAAGTGTAAAATTTCTTTGATTTTCCTCTGAAATTTGACATTGACATTCTGATATAATATCACTGCACAAATTCTTAATTTTACAAAGGCTGACCGACTTCACCGACTTTAGTAACAAACGTATCATTTTGATGAACAAAAAAACGGAACAAAGAGCGCTAGAATTAGCTAGAATCATGTTGAGCATGTATTCTTCTCCTAATCAAAGATATATGTACTCGTAAAAAGAGAACATAAATAAACACATTATCACTCCTTTGCGTCGCGCAGTCGGGTAATGACAAAGGTCACGGACCCCGGAGTCTGTGCAATTGCTAAATATAAATAAAAAAGCATTCAAATCAATACTGTGCTAAAAGGCCAAAGAGGTTGTTATTTTATGTGCAAACATTACTATGTTCCGGTTTGAACATAAAATAACATACAACCTCATGGACCTCCTCTAGAGTTAGGGAGAGAAGAGACTAGGAAGTCGGATTTCACTTGAAGTAGTGGATACGAATTCTGACTGCGCCTAGATTTCGAGGGCATATATCATCCACCAACGTGGACTTGGAAGCATGATGGGTTAAGCCTTGAATTTCTCCTTGTAAGAGAATTCCCCGCGTCCAAGCAGTGGGAACATAAAGTAGATTGCGTTTCCTTTGGTTTGATCAAATAAGTACGATCAAATAAGTAAGGTATAGCAGCGAAAAACTAGCACATCACTCATTGAGTTGCGCTTTCAAACATTTCCTACTCAGCAACTGCAAAGTAATTGCATCTGTAGAATCCTGACTAGCGCTCTGATAGAAAAGAAACTTTTAAATTAAAATGAAAAGAGCACTCATCCGAGAGATAAGAGCGAGAGAATACTCCTACTTTCAACAGAGAAATGTACTCAACAGCTCTTCTGCCAAAAAAAATGTTTATGAAATTTTAAGTTTCTATTTATTACTTAAAAATTTAAAGCTTATATTAAAACGGCTTAGACCGTTTTATAGAAAGAATTAATCTCTTTTTGCGAAAATCATTCAAACGGAAGATAATGAAGTTTTCCACAATTATAGGTTAGAGAAAAGTGTAGAATGTTTTTTTTAATCATGAATTAAAAATACATTACACCAAAAATAAGTAGTATACAAACACATAAATATTTATTTGTTTGTTGTTAAAGTCTACGGTCAAATTGAAAATAAATGAATATTAAGCCGGTAAATGACGTACAGTTCCACAATAACTCAATTTATAACTTAACATCTCAGAACCTCTCAGAACATCTCAGAGAATGAACCCACTCATTATGTTACTTATTATGTAATACATACATAATGAGTACTTTTACATACATTTTACAGCTATATAACACCAAACCACCAGACCGATAGCCCTAACCAATTTCTAAAATCTTTTTCAGTATTTTGCAAACAAAAATGACCACATTTATGACTAGCAATAGGTATTTCAGGCCCAATCACCAGAAAGGGTTCTTGCCTGGTATTTCTGGATGCCTGGAACACAATACATTACTAGCAGAAAGTTTGAAAGATGCCAGAACACATGAGAGGCAAATAACAGTCTGCTGGATAGACCTAGAGAACGTGTTTGGTTCTGTCCAGCATGAACTTATGATATTTGCCCTAAAATGGTATAACTTTCCTGCTGAAATTATTGACATTATTAATTCTTATTCTTATTATTGCCACTTAAAATTCGTCATAGCAGTAAACAAGGAATACACAAAACCACTTGAATACAATGTAGGACTATTCCAAGGGTGCTGCTTATCACCAATAGCATTTAATATAGTTATAAATATTTTAGTAGACAAAATAATATCCCGTGAAAAGAAATGGGGCTACCGGTTTAAAATCAACAATAAGTACACTGAGTCAATCTTGGCCTTTGCGGACGACCTTGCAATACTTACACGTAATCCTAAACAGTGTCAAGAATTGTTGAACGAAGTCGATGAGTTCTGTACATGGACGGAGGAATGAGGACAAAACCATCAAAATGTCATTGTCTTTGTCTGGGTAGACGAAATACCAAATATATGTCTTACGATCCGGGACTCTCCATAAGTGGCCAGGGGTTGCCACAATTGCAGAGGCAGTGCCTTTCAAATTTCTTGGTAGAAAGATAGATCACAAAGGACGTACACCATCATTAGAGGTGGTTGTTGAAAATTTCATGAACAACCTCAATAAGGTAGACCAACAGCCTATCAGCAATATCAAAAACGCATGGATATATGACAACTACCTCACATCACGTCTCACTTGGCCTTTCCTAGTACATGACATCGGTAAAACTCTTGGCAAAGCTAGATGCCAATGTCATAAAGATATTGAAGTCATGGTTCGGATTGGCACATCCGGCTGATCCCTCTACTCTTTTTAGGGATCACAATAGTTTTGGGCTGAAACTAAAGAAACCGTCTGAACTTTACAAACACCTAAGAGTTACAAAAACGCATGTTTTGGGAAAGTCGCAAGACGAATTAATTACATCTCTCCCAAAAGACAAAACTGCTTCAGACCTGGAATCTAGACTTCAATTCCATAAACAATTTATGGCAGGTGCACAAGTAAATACTGCTGGGTTGGGTGCGAGAAAGAAAAGGGAAGACCGAGATATGGTAAAAACCTTTCTACAACAAGACGAAAATGACGGTTATAAAGTGCACGCTATGAATTTAGAAATGCAAAGTGTGCAAAGTGCAAAGTTAACCATAGGTGAGTTCTGTATCCCATTAGCTCTAAAGTGGCGCACCTTGATCTATGACTGGTCCCCTGCCTTATTAAAACTTTATCTAAATGCATTCCAAATGACCCTCCTGACCAGAGTAACTTGGTAAGGTGGGAAAAGCCTCTGAAAAATGTTGCTATACTTGTGGAGAGGCGATATGTACAGCAAGGCACATATTGGTGGGATGCAAGGTGCTCCTTAATCGGGGTCATTACTCACGGCGTCATGACAGAGTACTTGAAATCATACGTGAAGCCATGAGCCTTTCAGTAGCTAGAGCCCAAAAGGGATTGACGACAAACAAAAGACAAATTAACTTTTTGTAAAGAAGGCTCAACTTCAAACTCCAAGAACAAGCCTTACTCAATCCTGGGTACAGCACCTGATTGGACTATTTTAATGGACACGTATGAAAAGCACTACAAAATCCCAGAGGATGTGGGTGTTTCGTCATCCAGACCGGACATTTTCCTTTTTTCTAGAGCTACGAAACGCATAGTCCTTGTAGAACTTACCGTACCGTGGGAAACTAATATACTTAAAGACCACGCGATGAAACAAAATAAGTATTACGACTTCCTAAACGAATTAACAAAAACGGCTATGTAGTTAGTTTATACGCTGTAGAAGTGGGAGCGAGAGGTATACCAGCAAAATCTCTCTATAACCTACTGAAAGACCTTGGCTTATCCAGAAGTGCAGTAAGTTCTATACTGGAACGAGTATCTAAAGCTGCACTAGTAGGCTCATATCAGATTTGGCTGGGCAGGGAGAGAAAAACGAGTAGTGAAGGTGAGTGTTGATGTACGTCAGAAAGGGGTCCCTTAAACCTACGCCCGAGTCACAAGTCTCGGGAACTACTCGAGTTTTTCTCTCTCTGCCACACGATGGACCCGGCACCCGCACGGTGAATCCATGGAAGCTAAGAAGATCGTCTCATTATATTTATCAGCTATCTAGCCGCCACATTACATGCTTTGCTTAGTTTGATGTGAAATTGTGTTGTGTGTGAATTGTCCACCGATATTTATATTTATTAAGCTGCTCTACACGGGTTTGATTCCCACTCAGACCAAAAAATTGCATGTGAAATACGAATTTTTGGTCAGTTTTTCGGCATTACTATATTTATCATAAGTCTCTTTTCTTATATGCCTTTAAAAAATATCAATGTGTTATATAAGCTCCCACAGTATCTCAGGGTGATGAGAGCAGTGCAGTGCTAGGTAATGATTTGTACTTTTCGTGTTCCAATAGCTGCGTGTCGCTGTGCTGTTATGTAGCAGGCATGTTGCTTACAAGTTAACAGGTTGCAAGTTAATAGGATCGATTCTGATTAATTACTACTACATATAACATAAACTTCAAATAGCCGCTAACTTAAAAACGGTGAAGGAAAACATCGCGAGGAAACCGACATGTACCTAGAATATTTTGAAGTCGTGTGTCATCACCAACCCGCACTGGGCCAGCGAGGTGGATTATGGCCTTGACTCTCTACTTGCGAGAGAAGGCCCGAGTCCCAGCTGTGGGAACGTTTAGTGGGCTGTTGATAATTGATGATAGCATAAATAGCCCACTAAATGTTCTCACTGCTGGGACTCGGGGCCTTCTCTCGTAAGGAGATAGTCAAGGCCATTACGCGGCCCAGTGCGGGTAGATGGACGACTGACCATTTACTACTGATGGTTGGGAAAAACATCAGTGTTTTTTAAGAAAAAAATCCAAAACTAACAAAACAAGTCTCTTTTTTGTAGAAAAATGTAACGTTACATAAAACAATGACGTAGTTGCTTATGTGTTATCCAATCTTCACTTTCCTCATTTCCTTACATTCCCGTAAATTGCGACATAGACTTATAAATAATTCAGGATTTATTAAAAGACACAGTTGCGAGATATTGCATAATTTACCAAAACGCTCTCGCGATACCAACGAAATTCGTGAACATATTCTTCGACTTATGGTAAGGCTGCATTAGGCGGTATTTTGATAATCGAAATGTTAAACAACCTGTGGCCCAGTTCTGGATGTGTAATAATGACTACGTAAACACAGGCAGATTAAACTTAATACACATAAAAGAGCAAACCTCTGAAGTGGTTACATATTTGAATCGTTTGGTGTTGAAATATTGGGGGCCGGCCACATCTCATTCTCAAAAAAATGTCTGAGAGATCGGTCGATGCACCTAACTGTCTACGCGACCAAAATCTTAGAATTCTAGCGTTTATCTGACCCAGTTTGGGGGAACTTAATCATCTTGATTATCTTCTGACCTTCATCAGTCTGTGGATGATTCAGACGTGTTATCTATCATCTAACATTTATAGTGGACACCGCTTTTCAAAAATATTTTTTAATCTGTATTTTTTTGCAATACATTTTAGTGGTCGCATTTTAGTAGCCCTGATTGTCTGAGTATAGTGCACGACTACCTCTCACGCCGTTATTACGATCCCTGAAGTCATACAATATGAAATACGGAGTTACAAACGGTGAAAATGAGAAAAGTAAAAACAAACACGCGAGAAAGATAAATGAATAAGATGTAATTGTCTTGCAGATAATTTCGTACACGAGGCTGTTTATATAGAAAAGTATTACAGCTAACCCACCAAGCAGCACCCAAGCACCTAAGCAGCACCCTACCGTTTTATAAGTATAGGTCAAACAGTACTGTGTTCCGGTTTAAAGGGCAATGTTTCCAGAGAAATTACAGGGCTTAGAGATATAAGATCTTAGATCTCTGGGTGACGAGCGCAGTGCAGTACTAGGTAATGATTTGGCCTCTTCATGTTCCAATAGCTGCGTGTCACTGTGCTGTTATGTGTCAGGCATGTTGCTTACCATCAGGCACATGTCCTGAACGTCTCGTCACTGTTTATTAAAAAAAAAAGGTCACCGTAGCATTTTACATACTGTCAGTTTATAAAACGCGTGATAATATATCTATTTGTTTACGTCTAGGAAACCCGTTTAGGTGATTTAGGCATACCCGTCCGCCTGGGGGAGATAGTCGGGTTATATTGGACTTGACACCACGGATGGCCATGGTGCCCTTACTGAGTAAAACCTCCGCGATATTCTATCATTGACGCATGCGGTGGGAGCGCACGACCCATACAAATCTAAATAATAAGTACCTCTTATTTAGATTTCTGTGGCGGGACCGGTCTAGAATTTTTCCGCGAACCCGCTGCGGCTTGCCCGTCAGTAGCCATCATGGGGCACACCCCTGTCACCGACGAGCCGTGACCATCTCAAAGACCTTTAATCTGGCCACTCTTAATGCCACTGCAACGGGTCAGATCTGTGGTCCAATCGCCTACCATTTTTCGGTTGGTTTTCATTCACGTCGCTGCGACTAAAGGGATGGAGTTGAAAATTGGAAAACATAGTTCATGATCTGGAACATACCTTATTATTTATTGCGGGATAACACCGGGAATGTAAACTAGGCGGTTAAAATCGCGGGGCACTGCTAGTAATTAATAAAAGTTAATGGTAATATTTATCGTACTTAATAATCGTTAATATTTGGCTATTTTGATCACAGACCGTGTCAGACTCCAAAGAACAAATGAACAAAGATAGAAAAGTTTAAACAGTTACAAACTCACTGTGGTTCCGGCACGACTGTTACTTTGTTTCAAATTGGAAGACTTCATTAGAGAGACTGGATGAAACCCTTTTATAATTATATCAGAGAAAAAGAGGGGGACAGATTTTTTTTTAATAAGATTTTAGTTTTTGCCATGTTTAAGGCTCTATTCTAAAAACTAAAACCTCTTCTACGCCTCTGTATACTGTGTCTATTTGCCTGTGCGCATGGACGTATAAAAAAGTCGGACGTAGTCTCGCTGAAACAAAAACTGTGTCACTAGAGTCGACCACATTTACACGTGTGCGTTGTCAGGTTGTCAATAATAGGCTCACACACACGCACACATATACACAAGTAGCGCGTGTAATGACCCACTGATGTGTGCGTGTCAGCCTGTATGTGACAGCGCACACGTGATGAAACAATCCTTGATGCGGATATTTTTTAAAGTTAATTTACATTTTAAAAGAAACAAATACATGAAAAAAATTGGTTGCCTGTAAAGTCGGTATACGGGCGAAAGTTTTACGTGACAACGACTTTGAGTGGTAAAATAATTTTACGGAAGGGACGCGTGCCTTTCACTTTTTATGTCTGTCTCTCTCGCTCTTAGGCGGGCTAACCATGCCCGAGTGGAAGGGACGCGTGCCTCTCACTCGCTCTCGTTGTGAGCGCATAACGTGAGCGGAGCGTAACGCAGTTTCTTGAAGTGTCACCCGGCAAACCAATTTATAAGACGTTGTCACGTCAAAATTTAAATTCTAGATGGCTGCCGCGGCAAAATGGCGAATCACATTTTTTTTTAATTTTAGTTGGATTAATGTTGAAGATATTACTTACGGAGGAGTTAATCGCGATGGCCAGATTCAAACCTACATAGCGCATTCTAGCTACTACAATAGGCTACCACGGTTATTAAGCATGCTTATTTTTATTAACGCCTATTTTAACTCCCCTTTTTAAAATACGTAGTGCAAAGTTAAACGCACTTATTTAATTTTATTTTGGCCCCTATCATCAGGGAGTGAAGTTTTAATGAAGTTAACTAGCATTATTAACAGTGCGAGAGTTCCAAAACACCGCGAAACAGGTCCACGGTACGCAAACAATCCAAACTTCACGCATTTACAACTTCCCCTTAATTTCCGGCCTACTGCGCCACAGAGCAGTGACTAAGCTCCGTGTATTGCGTCATCATCATAATCGGATCATAGTCGTCCATTGCTGGATTTATGTTTTTGTAACGAATATCAAATACGATTGCTACAAAAATAACGTAGTACATTTTCACACACCTAGAAATACAATAAAGAGAAGTAATACCTAATATAACGGTTTAATTAGCAAATTAATGATCTCCGTAAAATAACGGACTACAATTTAAAATGCAACGCAGACACCTGACTAAGTCTCATATTGTTTGTGGAATCTATGAATACGTCCTCCCGGTAAAGGTAAGTAAAGTTTAGTTTTTGTTGATACACCAAAAATCACTCTGGGACAAGGAACATTCTTTCCCGAGCAAAAATTGAAAATAAAAATCTTTGCCCAGTTCGAGTTGCTAAAAATGATACGCACATCTTCAAAAGATATCGTTGTTGAAACATACCGGGACCCTAACAGTGTTTTTTGACCGTTTCAACTCAATAAATCAGTAATAATATTTAGATGACGCTGAACTTGATAACTTGGAATTTGAAAATATTTAGTAAAGACAGGATTCGAACCTCGTATTTGTGAATCAGACTAGGCTTTACCTATAACCCGTGGTGGGTTTGTGGAAAGTAAAAGTGATTGCTTCTGTTCAACTATTGACCTTGTGTGTTTGCATTTCCAGAAGGATGTGGTTTCTCGATTCACTGAATGTTCTTTTACCTGTAACAATAAAAAGATACAATCAACATAATAGTCAAAAAAAATTGCAGGATAAAGAAATATATCATATTGAAATACGAGTATGATATAAGGTGACAAGCGCAGACTAGTTGCTAGGGAGTAATATTGACTCTTCATATTCAAATAGCTTATTTAGCTATGGACAGACGTGTTACCTATTTTCCATCAGGCGTATATATCACCATTACCATAAATTAACTGGTTAATATAATAATATTTTGATTTATAGAACAATGATGTTTCCGGTTAAATTATTAAGCAAAGAGATAAGTCATCCTATGTCTCCAGAACACCACTATGTCTCCAGTGTGATCAGCATAGTCCAGTGTTAAGGAGTAATTTAAACTTTTTATACTCAATTAACTATGTTGTTATGGGCAAGTTTGCTTTAAGAAGTTTTACTTCAAAAACGAAAGAGCTAAGTAACTGTGATTACGTATGGCTTCCAGTCTCTCGAGAACGAGCCGTGAACAAAAACAAATCCGCCAAAAGATGGCAGCGCAAGTTGCGTCGTAAACCTCAAGAAGTTGGATAAAGATGTAAGATGTAGTAATCTCTCTGCTGCAGACGGCCATTTCATAGTTATAGCTTGTTTTAGGGAGAGGATGTGGCTGAAACGGCTTAGAAGCTAAGATACACTCGTACTTTGAAGTCGAGTACAAGATGCTGAAGGGTTTGTGGGATTATGCAAAAGGTAACCATAATTTTAGTTTGAAGGTCCACATCAGTTGTATATTTGGGCCAAATTTTGCTTGAGTTTCGTTTGGAATGGTCCACATTTCAACTTAGGCTGAGCTTTGTTGTGTCACGAACTTCCAACTAAAATTATAAATGCGATGGTTTGGGAGGATCGCTTCGAATTGGAACACAGTTAGATTATAGAATAGCACATAGGCACATACTACTTATTGTGAGAAATGTACGTGAAAAAGAACTATGCGTGGGTAAAACTGCGGGGGTCCTGCTAGTACATAATATTCTGTACATAGATTTGTTTGACCGTTGTAGTATTATAAGTTTAGAATTCAAGTCACTCAATTTAAAAATTAAAAACAACGAAAGTATTTTTTTAGACATCAAACAGCCTAAAAATGTTTTTTCTCAGTTACCCAAAAATGCGCTATTTTAGTACAGAAAAGGAAATACTTAAAAAAAGATGATGTCACGTCAAGTGCTTAACCTTAAATATCATAAATTAACAACAACACAAATCACAATTTAATTATGTCATATAACATTTTTTAGGATTTGAATTCCAATTCCGTGATTGATTCCAATGTTGTTTTATAATATTTAGCGGATCATTTATAATTCAGTGTTTACATTCAAAGCTTTAAAATGTATTACATCGAATGAAGTGTCTCAAACCCTAATGATCGAACTTCTTTAACTCCTAACCTTCCGAGCGCAAAATCAATGCTATGGTGATACGAATGACGAGAAATCAGCAAGTAATAAAAGTGGTCAAGTGCGAGTCGGACTTGCCCATGAAGGCTTCCGTAGCAGCAAGTAACATAATGTATAAGTTCTTGTAGTTCGTTGTTACTTTTAACAAAAGTGAATTTATGATGTACTAGCTGTTACCCGCGACTTCGTCCGCGTAGAATTTTGATTTGTTATGTGTGTAAATTCACTGCTTTTAAAAAATGGTAAACATGTAGAGTGTTGTCTTACTTTGTTTATTATAGTTCTTGTAACTACGGGGTGTTTGTATATTTCACTCGTTACCAGAGAATATAAACAAAGTTTACGTGAATTCTTGCAACAACAATAATTTTGCCATAATAGTAACGTCGGCAGAGTTTTAGTCAGGTGTATGCCGATTCAGAGTATATACCTTATGTCGCCAAAACCGGCTGACATACAAAATACCTTAATATCTTTCGTGTTTATCGTCGTTATGTTATGCTATGTTGTCTTATGTTGTATTGTGTTGTGTTCTATTCTGTTCCGTAAAACGTAACGTAAACGTAACGTAAACGTAACGTAAAAACGTAACGTAAACGTAACACGTAACGTAAACGTAACGTAAACGTAACGTAAACGTAACGTAAACGTAACGTAAACGTAACGTAAACGTAACGTAAACGTAACGTAAACGTAACGTAAAACGTAACGTAAACGTAACGTAAACGTAACGTAAACGTAACGTAAACGTAACGTAAACGTAACGTAAACGTAACGTAAACGTAACGTAAACGTAACGTAAACGTAACGTAAACGTAACGTAAACGTAACGTAAACGTAACGTAAACGTAACGTAAACGTAACGTAAACGTAACGTAAACGTAACGTAAACGTAACGTAAACGTAACGTAAACGTAACGTAACGTAAACGTAACGTAAACGTAACGTAAACGTAACGTAAACGTAACGTAAACGTAACGTAAACGTAACGTAACGTAACGTAACGTAACGTAACGTAACGTAAACGTAACGTAAACGTAACGTAAACGTAACGTAAACGTAACGTAAACGTAACGTAAACGTAACGTAAACGTAACGTAAACGTAACGTAAACGTAACGTAAACGTAACGTAAACGTAACGTAAACGTAACGTAAACGTAACGTAACGTAACGTAACGTAACGTAAACGTAACGTAAACGTAACGTAAACGTAACGTAAACGTAACGTAAACGTAACGTAAACGTAAACGTAACGTAACGTAACGTAAACGTAACGTAAACGTAACGTAAACGTAACGTAAACGTAACGTAAACGTAACGTAAACGTAACGTAAACGTAAACGTAAACGTAAACGTAACGTAACGTAAACGTAACGTAAACGTAACGTAAACGTAACGTAAACGTAACGTAAACGTAACGTAAACGTAACGTAAACGTAACGTAAACGTAACGTAAACGTAACGTAAACGTAACGTAAACGTAACGTAAACGTAACGTAAACGTAACGTAAACGTAACGTAAACGTAACGTAAACGTAACGTAAACGTAACGTAAACGTAACGTAAACGTAAACGTAAAACGTAACGTAACGTAAACGTAACGTAAACGTAACGTAAACGTAACGTAAACGTAACGTAAACGTAACGTAAACGTAACGTAAACGTAACGTAACGTAACGTAACCGTAAACGTGACCGTAAACGTAACGCAAACGTAACGCAAACGTAACGCAAACGTAACGCAAACGTAACGCAAACGTAACGCAAACGTAACGCAAACGTAACGCAAACGTAACGCAAACGTAACGCAAACGTAACGCAAACGTAACGCAAACGTAACGCAAACGTAACGCAAACGTAACGCAAACGTAACGCAAACGTAACGCAAACGTAACGCAAACGTAACGCAAACGTAACGCAAACGTAACGCAAACGTAACGCAAACGTAAACGCAACGCACGTAACGCAAACGTTCAGCTCGATCCGTTGAGCCCTTTAGGCGTGATTGAGCAACAAACATCCAAACATCCAAACATCCATACATTGACATTTATAATATTAAGGATTAGTAGGATAGGATTTCAAAGAACTATTTGTGTTCCGAATTGCAACAAAATCTAATAAGGCGTTCCGATATTACATTTATACTTGTTCCCTTAGGAACTGTGTATGTTTTCGGGATAATAGTTATTCGGTTCGGGATTAGTTTGGTTTTAATGTTTGGATCTGTGTTTCAAATTGCAACAAAATCTAGTTAAGCGTTCTGATGTTACATTTATACTTGATCCCTAAGGAACCGTGCACGATTTCGGGATAAAATATAGCCTATATGTTATTCCAGTCTATAAACTATCTGTGTACTAAATTTCAGCTCGATCCGTTGAGCCCTTTGGGCGTGATTGAGCAACAAACATCCCAAACATCCAAACATCCAAACATCCATACATTGACATTTATAATATTAAGGATATTAAGGATTAAAATAAAACTACTTACTAGATCTCGTTTAAACCAATTTTCGTTGAAAATTTGGTAATGCACATGGTAATGTACATCATACATTTTACCACTTTGGAAGGGACTCTCGCGCAAACTATTCAGTTTAGAAAAAAAATTGTTAAAAACCTCCATATTATTTTTGAAGACCTATCCATTGATAACCCGCACGTATGGTTTTGATGCAAATAAAATTGAGTTTCAGTTCTAAGTATGGGACACCCCCAAAATATATTTTTACACAATACTTACCAAGTTTTAGATAGATAGATTAACTCTTTATTGCACTTAATATAAAAACAAACAAAAGTTACTTACAACAAACAAAATAAAGTAGCAATTGGCGACCTTATCACTAAAAGCGATCTCTTCCAGGCAACCATAGGATGGAAAGCGAGATTTGAGAATAAGGAGGAGGGGAAGTACAAAAAGGAGTGATTAATACTTCTACAATTAAACAATAAAATAGATTAAAAAAAACTAAAATACCAAATAATATATTGTTATACTTACACAGTAATTAGACATCCAAATACATAAATACGAATTAAATAATATACTAATACATACAAATAATTAGATATGATAAAATAAATAAATAATATATATATATATATATTTATTAAACATTGAGATTTTAACAAGAATATCAGCTTCAATTGGGTGATGACTGCGATAAGTATACTTCTTTTACTTGGTTCTTAAAAACAACGTGCGATTGAGCTTGTCTAATGGTCACAGGCAAAGCGTTCCACAGCTGAGCTGCCTGAAATGCAAACGACTTGCCGTAGAACATTTCACTACGTGCGGATGGTATTTGCAGCAACAAATTGTTTTTCGATCTAAGAGGCCTAGAGTGCGCATCGCTGCAGAAAGTGAAAAGGTCTTGTAAATAATACGGAGATAATGGGTTAAACAACACGTTATATGTAAGGGACAAAATATGAGCATTCCGACGAAAGCGAATGGGGAGCCACTTGAGCTGCATACGAAACTGAGAAACGTGATCATATTTGCGTAAGCCAAATATAAATCTTATGCAATAATTTTGGAGGCGCTCAAGTTTATCTAGCTGATCTGCTCTGAGATCAAGATAGCAAACGTCTGCGTAGTCCAGGATGGGAAGAAGGAGAGATTGCGCAAGCGCAACTTTAGTAGCAGTAGGTAAAAAATTGCGGAGTCGCCTTAAAGATCCCCCAGATGCGTACAATTCGCAACTGATAGATTTCAAGTGAGGCTCCCAGCACAACGTGCGATCAAAAATCACGCCAAGATTTTCACAGATTCACTGAAAGGTATTACGACTCCGTTAAAAACGACTTGTGGAATAGAAGACCAGTCGACCCTGGAGATCATATAGGAACTACCAATTATGATTGCTTGAGTTTTGGTGGGGTTAACATTTAATCCGAAGGAGTTGCTTCAGCGGACAATACGTTCTAGATCAGCATTAACCATGGCTATAGCAACGTTAATATCAGAAAGCCGAGCTTGAGAGTAAATTTGGAGATCATCTGCATAAAGGTGGTAGGAAGAACTAAGATTTTGAGAAATTGAGTTAATGAAAATTGCAAAGAGAAGTGGTGATAGCACGCCGCCTTGAGGGACACCGGCATTAGTACTACTCAAGACGATAATACATCGTCGAGGTGAATACGTTGTCGACGTCCATACAAGTAACTATGAAACCAACTGATTACTGATGGAGATACGTTAATAGAGCGCAGCGTCGCCAGCAAGATATCGAAATCGACGGCATTAAAGGCGTTACTGAAATCTAGCAGAGCTAGAACGGTAAGCCTGCCGTCGTCATGCATACTTTGCGAATGTCGTCGGTGATCTTAACAATGGCGGATACAGTGCTATGCCCAGGACGAAAACCGGATTGGAAAGGATTTAGGAGGTCTTGCTTGTTCAAGAATTGGTTAATTTGGGGTGAACAAGACGCTCAAGGACTTTGGACAAAAAGGAAGAATAGATATTGGGCGATACTCGGAAAAGGAGGCAGGATTAGGTTTCTTAGGCAAGGAATGAGTTGCGCGTCTTTCCAGATTGCTGGAAAACGCCACAGGAGGTGGATTTGTTGAAAATTGAACACAGGATAGGCAGGATGACGTCAATGATGGGCATCAACATGTTTCTACTGATACTATCACCGTCAACAGCGTTGGAGGAGATCGACACAACACTCTTCTTAACATCACTTTCAGTGAATCGAATGAACGTAAAAAGGAGAGTAGTCAGGGTAGGCATCGCAGAAAGATGATTTAAAGTAGATGTTTTTACTGCTTCCGATATAGAGGATGGTGAGGTAAAGTATTGATTGAGAGCGTCTAAGTCCAAATCACCTGGAGTAAGATTCGGTTGTGATTTGCCTACTCCCATAGACTTGAGAAATTTCCAGACTCTGGCTGGATTTTCATTTTGTACAGATTTGTGAACGTGTCGGCGCATTGCATCTCTACACACCTTATTGCAGTGATTTCGGATCTGAACATATTTCTCTCTATTAGTTTCTGTGGGGCGAGATTTGAAACGTGATTTTGCAGCCGCTTTCTTGTGCAATAATGACTTGATTTCGTCGGAGAGCCATGGGGCAGGGAGATGTTTGATTTTAATTTTACGTAGAGGAGCATGGACATCATACAGTTGAGTTATGAGCGTATTAAAGATTGCTACTTGATCATCCACCGAGTCAGCGTCAATAACGGGGCCCCAATCGATCTTTCGCGCGTCATCGATAAGAGAATTGTGATCCATGCTACTAAAATTGCGTTGCACGATGATCCTGGGCTTAGTTTTTGAGGCCTTATTTTATACGATAGATATATTAAATCATGGTAGGAAAATTCGTCAGCAGAGTACTGACCATGTATAGAAATATTATTAGGGGAGGAGACAATCATCAGATCTAATAATGATGGGACACTGTTAGGAAAATGATGAGTGGGATTTAGAGGGAGGATATGTAAATTAAAGGATTTGATTAAAGATTAATAAGTTTTAATAGTATAATTCTTATAGTTTCGGAGAAAAATAGATATGACATACGGACGGACAGACAGACTGACATGCCAAATCTATAAGGGTCCCGTATTTTGCATTTGGCTACGGATCCCTAAAAAAGAAGTTCGTTGTTCAGAAAGTTGTTTTTTCTAATAAATTGAGCTAAGAGTATTAAGCAAACTTATTCAATAAAAAATCTCTGGAATCTAAAATAATTGTCTCACAGTTCTAAATCATTGTCTCTGGTCCCTAACTAATTAAAGTTACACCTTTAATTAAAGTTTATTTAGATAAGGTTCAAAGTTCTTAACACTTGGGGTATCGTAAACAACAAAATAAAACAAATTGGTTCTCGCCGTGTATACAAATTGAATTGGATTACCACTTGAACACTTTCGGGTTTGGAGAGATAGTGAAAAGTCACATAGCTCTGTTGCATTCATATACTCGTATGTATTTAACAGTTAGAGATATAACATCTTAGATCTCTAGGTAACGAGCGCAGTGTTAGGTAATGATTAAGCTCTTCATGTTTCAATAGCTGCGTGTCACTGTACTGTGCAGGACCGTACGTTGTGGAAATCTAGGAGGGAGGCCAATGTTCAGAAGTGGACGTCTTGCGGCTGATGATGATGATGTTGACTGTACTGTTATGTGGCAGGGATTTTGCTTACCATCAGACACAATGACATGTCTAGCTTGTCTCGTCACTCTTTATTAAAAAAAAAGTTTTACTTGGCCTCGTTTACAACCAGTCACCAGTCTGCCTATATATGCGAAGGTCATGGGTTCAATTCACAACCCAGAAATAAAATGCGAGTTCAAGATAACATGTAAGATAAGAAAAGTCTTTATTAGAAGCCACAACAAAGGAAAAATATTACACAGGAAACTTAAGAACTACATAATAGCTAATTCAATTAGTAAAGTTAGGTTAGCAGGGTCCTGCGCCTTCTGCGGCTGACCAAAGTTCGATGAGTAGTAAAAACCACCTACAGACAACTGTCATAAGTCCCTTCGTAAAGTGACGTTGCAAATATCTGCAATATATATTTGTTGTTCGATTTTTGAGTTGTAATAAATGAATACAGTCGTTTTTATTGAAAAATTGGTTGCCTGTAAAGTCGGTATACGGGCGAAAGTTTTACGTGACAACGACTTTGAGTGGTAAAATAATTTTACGGAAGAGACGCGTGCCTTTCACTTTTTATGTCTGTCTCTCTCGCTCTTAGGCGGGCTAACCATGCCCGAGTGGAAGGGACGCGTGCCTCTCACTCGCTCTCGTTGTGAGCGCATAACGTGAGCGGAGCGTAACGCAGTTTCTTGAAGTGTCACCCGGCAAACCAATTTATAAGACGTTGTCACGTCAAAATATACGTTCTTATTTCCTGCTCCTTTGTATTGTGTAATAAACTCCTGCATTTTGAGTAAAAATCTGTTTT
Organism: Ectropis grisescens; assembly: GCA_017562165.1. NCBI lineage: Eukaryota > Metazoa > Arthropoda > Insecta > Lepidoptera > Geometridae > Ectropis > Ectropis grisescens. Next base: position 7,822,752 of record CM029769.1, on the reverse strand, counting down.
GACTGTCTTTGTTGGTTTTTATTTGTCATTTCTTTCTTTGTTAATTATGAATTCATTCATTCATAATTTAAGAGCGACGCTCTTGTCGGTGGAGTTCCTTCCATGTACTTCTACACTCCGCCTTCTCCTTGACTTCCTGATACGACACTACATTTATCTTCTCCTTCACTTAGTTCATGTAACTTCTCCTAGGTCTACCTGTCTTCCTCCTCCCTTCTAATTTACCTTCCATTATTGTTCTAATGAAGTTGTCGTGTCGTATCAGATGTCCCAACATCTTCCCTCTTCCGTTTTCTATTGTTTCCATTAATGTTCTTTTCTCCTCTATTAAATAAATCTATTAAATAATTATGAATATGTGTACCTATTAATTTGGAATACAGTTAGACAATATTCTGGACTAACACATCAGCTAGTTTTTATCCGGGGGAAATGACGGGACCGGGGTCTACCGCCTAACTAGAACTGTCTTAGTTTTGATGTTGTTCTCTCTTTTCTTTCCGCTTGAAATGATAGAGACTGCAGCAATAAAGCGAAATCCAATTCAGTTAGGCGGTAGAACGGTAGAACAGCAGGTACTACGCGAGTAGAACTGCGAGTGCTGCTTGTTTTATAATATTTAACATTGTTGGTCATATTATTATAGTTTTAAACATTTAAAATGTAAAATTATTTTTCATCCCACCAGCTCGGAAAGAGTACTTTTGCTTCTCGATATCAGGGCGCAAAAGTCGTTTTTACACTCTAGAGGTTAAAGTAAATTTGAATTTAGAACATCGTGTGTACTGAGGTTTTGAATTCAAAACATAATTCAACCTATTTATTTCTACCTCCTTGGTGCCGAATGCATCATACTTTATTTTTTTATATGTTAAAAACTCAGACTCGGAACCTCCTTGGTGTACTTACTTTTTTTTAATTTGCTTAGCGCGAAATCATTTAAAATTTTGCATTTGGTCATTTCCTCGCTGAGGTGGAATGAAAAGTTACGTGTTGCACTCGAGTGCAAAGATTTTTCACCTTGTGCTTATTTGATTCCCTTGCTACGCTCAGGATTCTAATTTTGAATCAATTTTAGAATCCTTCGCTTGCTCGGTCATCAAAATTGAGCACGCGGTTAAAAATCAACTTTGCACTCCTGTATAACAAATAACTATTAATTATTATTTAGCCATAAAATAGATTAATCAATGTCATAATAATGTCTTTTCACACGTGTTGGTATGTCTGTAAGTGCGATAGATTATTAACAGTCAAATGATAATTACTGGTCTCGTGGCTTAGTGGGTAGTAACTCTGCCTGCGAAGCCGAGGGTCGTGGGTTCGATTCCCACCAAGTGCAAGTATTTGTGAGATTAATTCAAATATTTATACTGTGTTTGGGTGTTTTTATGTAATAAGTATGTATTTAGAACTATGTAAGTATCAGCTATCTGCCATAGTACAAGCTTTGCTCAGTTTGGGGTCTGATGGTGTTGTGTGTGAATTATTTACCACCAAATTTATTTATTTAACTCTGCTCCCATATCACTTATAGTAAATATGTTAGTATTAAATACCTTGAAGGTAAGATGATGTTTTAAGCAAGTAACAAAACATCTCAGGCCGCTAAAAAAAAAGAACGCCACTAATCAGTGGCTTTCCGTAAACTCATTGATACTTTACTACTATGAAAATAAACAAACTCAACTCAAACTGGATTCTCGAGAATCACAACGAATCTGAGGATCAAGTGGGCTTTCGCTGGACAACATACATATGTACAAGTGTTTTGGCTATTTGCCACCAAGCATATACCATCGACAGGGGTTACAACTTTATTATTTACGAAGTTTAGCTGAACTGACACTTCTTGCAAGTAATTCACTTAGTAAACTCAAGCACGTAACATGGTGTGCGGTTACGCGTTTTCGACAATGCATGGTGGCATTAACAAGGTGTCACAAAACGGTCCAAAAGGTCAATTTTCAAAAACCTTTCCGTGCGTTTGGTACACGTGACGTGAGACCAAAATGTTGGCGTTTATTTGCTTCTACATTTTTTTATCCTATGTTATTGTTTTTTATTATATGAGTGATGAGGCCATCTGTGACGAGACTATCTATGACGAGCTCGTATAGACGAGCGCTTGATGGTAAGCAACAGTCAAATGCCACGAAGCTATTGCTACATTAAGAGTCCAATTCACTGCCTAGAACAGCACTGTGCTCGTCGCCCGCAGATTGAAAATTATATATCTCTTTTTACTGCGATTCCCCTGAAAAACTGCCATACAAAACGGATCACAGTAATGTTTGCACGTTAGATAATAGAAGATATATTTACTGATACATACAATTCAAAATAAAAAAACTACTAATATTATAAATGTCAATGTTTGCATATATGGATGTCGTGTTTGTTACTCATCACGTCGGCATCGTAACGTCAGAACGGATTGGATTGAAATTTGGAACACAGTTATGTAGTCTGGGAGACCACATACGCTACTTAAGACTACTTTTACTGTGGTAAAATAATAGGCACGGAAACTAGGCGGCTAAACTTGTAAAGTACTACTTTAATAAGTATGACAGTGCTAAACGAGCTCCGAACACGCGTGCGCACGCTCCTTGAAAAAGATCGCCGGACGCGATCGAAGCTTGAGTCGGACTGGACTGACTATATGAAACGTGAGTTACCCGTGTATTTATTTAAAATGCCTAATAACCACGTTATTATGAAAAGTATTTTACCTGCAGTAGACTTTGATTATATATTATGTTCCGAAGACGGCAGTTACTTCTTGTGTAGCACTCAACATTGTTGGACTACATCTCGTAGCACAATAAAGTCTCGTAGCTTATCAAGACGTACGTAGCTATTTTATAGAATGCCTTAGTTAGACAGTTGTATTTTAAGCTGAGTCTCAGTCTTATATCATTCAATTCCTTGTTTATATTACTTCCAATTCAATCCAATTTGTTTTAAATTGGATTTCAATAAATTATTCTAAATTCTCTCACTCGCATCGCCTTGGCTAATACATACGATTCATAACCGTAATGTCGTAGATTCGAATTTTGCCTGCACTTGTATAAATATTAAATATCTATATCTCTGGGGAGTATATTTCCCAGTGCAAATGTACAAGTTTGTCATCTCATTAGCATTGGTTTTAGCGAAACATCACAACTGACATATTCCAAGGTTATTTCGAGGTTATATGTTATCCGCACTGGGCGTCATGGATAATGGGCTTGGTTCTCTTTTTTCGAAAGAAGTTTCCGAGTCTCAGCAGTGGAAATATTCAGTGAAATACCTTATCTCATTGTGCAAAATTACAAAAGACTGAAATTTGCTACAGAGAATACCTAAAGCAAATCTATCCGTCGATTCGATACTTTTTCTCATTCTGCACTGAAATATTACATTAGCAATTCAAATGCTAACCTTTATCAAATCAAAAGTTGGTATGGCCTACATGTCTGCAGAGTTGATTAAATAATGTAACTAAACTTGTATCTGACCGCTGTCAGTTTGTTTAAGTCAAAACGATAACGGCTCTCCCATTTCATTAATCAGATAAACTAGTCTCTATAACTCCAGAATATATTCAAATCACAGAATAAGTAGTAGTTATGATAAAACGTTTACATTTAGTGTGCTCTTTCAGCTAGACAGTCAACGGCCGTGACTGGACAGTTGTGAGTAGATTGGAAGATAACTGGCGATTATACTTACTGTTTGAGATTTTTTGTATGATGTGAATTTTTAGTACTGTAACAGTAAGATATTTTTGTACTAAGTACTTGACCCTTTAAGCTTTTTGAGAGGACTGTTATCTCACATGTTATGTTTGTGACGGGGCTTCGCGTAGGAACTAAGTTGTGTGAGCCTCATCGCTGTCTGTGCGGGCGAACCGTGGACCAATACTGACGTCACGGGCTTTCATATGTAAAGAATGACGGTCGACAATTTCGTCATTGGTTAATTAATGACTTAGTCAGACGGGCACTCTCTACAACTCTAATACCTTCGACATTAGAACCGAGCGGAATGTTAATAGATGGTAAACGACCTGACGGTGCCACCCTAGTACCATGGTCTCTAGGCACGGTGCTGGTTTGGGATGCTACTTTCGTAGACACCTTGGCACCGTCTCATGTCAGTCAATTCGCTCGCAATGTCGGAGTTACAGCCGAACAGGCACAAATAAATAAATTTAATAAAAAAAATTGTGAAAGATCTATCGAAACGTTTAGTCCTTCAGGGGATCCCAGAGCTGGCGCCTACTTTGCCCAAAAGCTGAGTTTAGCTATTCAAAGAGGCAACGCTGCCAGCATTCTGGGTACCCTGCCGCGCAGTAGTGATCTCGACGGCGTGTTTAATTTGTAATTGTTTTTATTTTTGTTTTCATTGTATGGTATAATAATATTATTTTGTTTTTATACATATGTGAATATTGTAAATACTAAATTTTCGTTAATAGATCACAAAATACATAGAAAAACATGAATTAATCATCTAGACCGATACTTTTACATTTTTAACCGCAAGGTCATAACAGCTAGGAATTTAATTTGTATCTTAGAAAAAATATAGTCTGATTTAGCATATCAGCTATTTCTATCTAGAACCAATGAAAAGCTCTTTAGGGAGTAGTTCTTATCTAAATCCTAGGCTAACGAAGTCACAGGCAGTTACTAAAGATTCGCTATGAAGATTTTTTTTTTACATTCATAAGTAATAAAACACACCAGGCGCTCCTGCAAACATTTCAAACTAGCTGAGATCAAATCTGGTTTATTTTTCTCCACACATTTCGACCGTTGATCCCTACAAGTTGAAATGGCCAGGATTTCTATTTTGCTGAAACTGGGAGTGTAGATTTACGGGCGACGCGACGTGTTAACATTGAATTTATTTTTGAAGATTACTCATAGAAAACTAAAACTATTTTATACAGCTTTTAGTCAGTGAAGTAAATAAAATACCAGATGCCTAACATATCGAGCCAAAAAGCTGTCGAATTTTAGAGTAAAGTGAAATCAGTTATTCGTTGGGTTTTTTCAAACGCCAAAAGGCAAAAAATGTACTCAAGCAAACTTTGAAACGCATTGTCAGAGTGAGTATTCCTGATTGATATAATTTGGGCCTCTTCAACTAGGATTGCACACTAAAATAGAAGAATCTAGAAGAAAATAGAAGGTTTTTCTATTTTAGTGCGCTCCATCATGTAGTACATTGTCTTTAACCAAAGGCGACATGGCGGTGAAGTGCAAACCTATGTATTTATCAATTAAAAAAATACATTTCGCTGTAAGGTATAATTACAGAATACATTTTATTATACTATTGATCCGTATATATTTATGATTATCTGTCTACTATTCCACTCCTAATTTACGCATTCCATTTTCTGGTCTGTCCAAAATTTTTTTCTATTTTAAAGTAGCCTAGAAGAGATTGCTTTCATCCATAAAACCGTCAACTGTCGCACTAGTATTGAAAGATTTTTTGAGCATCCATTTTCTTAAGTGTAAATTAGAATGATGACTTGGTAAAAAATAAAGTTAGGTCATCATCATCAGCAGCAAGACGTCCACTGCTGAACATAGGCCTCCCCTCTAGATTTCCACAACGAACGGTCCTGCGCAACCAGCAACCAGCAGTTTCCAGCGACCTTTGTGAGGTCATCTGTCCTACTAGTGGGATGCCGTACAACACTGCGTCTTGCCAGTTTGTGGTCTGTGGTTTTCTGTCCGCCACTTGGTAACCTTTCTTCCCCACCGATTGTCAGATCTGTTATAATCTATCTACCTATAAATTTTAAGATAGTTAAATATATTTCATTACTGACATAATATTAGTAATGAAATAGATGGTATGGTTGAAAATCACTTATCCACAGCTAGCCTAAGAAACACACAGAACGAAGACTCACTGTTTCCATTCACAATATTATTCTTATAAAGGAAGCAATGTGATGTAGACCTTAAGAATCCTTCAATTTCCTTAACGTAGTCCAAATATTTATCCCCACATGTTCAAACGGTTCAAAGGTAACCTAAACAAATACCTCACAAATAGTGACCGATTTCTTCGTGCGGATTACAACGATAGGAGCTACTATTGTATTTATTAAGCAACACTAATAAAAATACTTCAATACATTCAGTGATGTCGTTTTACCAGCTCTAAGTAATAAGTTGGTCTTAAAAACTATAGGAGTAGGAACCATTTTATTCTTGTTTTAGTATAAGTATATTACTCTAATTTTCTTTTTGGGCGTGAAAATAAATTGCGGTATTAAAGTGAGGGATTTGGCTGGCAGAAACTTGCCGGAATATTTAACAGGTATAATTTGGTGTTGGAAAATAAAAGCATTGCTTTAGACGTAGAAGTGGAAAAAGTTGATTTTAATCCCCCATCTCAAAAACCTCTACAAACGAGCCCTGAAATCAGAGAAAATGGCGTAAAAGTAGTGGGAGGAGCCTGCATCGCACCATATGATTGGTGATTTATAGTGCGATGTACTAGTTTTACGTAATTTTCTCTGATTTTAGGGCTCGTGTGTAGAGGTAAAAATGTATGTTTGTAACTCGCTGCTCATTGGAGCAGTAGGGTTACTTCACAATTTTATATAATTATCTATACTATATTATTTCTACTTTCAGAAAAAAATTAGGAATTCTCAACTACGCTCTAGTTTTATTAAGTGCAACAAAGGTTTTTTTTATCTAGTTACCTATTCTTACAGGAAGAGCGGTTGAAACCGCTAGGTGCGGTTAGTTGAAATGCCGGAACTAGTGTGGATCTAATATATTTCACATAGCACATATTTTTCAAGTGGTATTATATCTTTTGTATGTAATTTATCAATATAGCAACAAGTTTTTTTTTTAATAAGAAGTGACGAGACGAGCAGGACATGTACCTGATGGTAAGCAACATGCCTGCCACATAACAGCACAGTGACACGCAGCTATTGGAACATGAAGAGTCCAAACCATTACCTAGCCGTGCACTGCGCTCATCACCCAGAGAACTAAGATGTTATGTTATGATAGATGTTAACCTTTATTTTGTTTGAAAGACAATGCCTCTAAAAGTACAGAGCTATCAGATACATAAGGCTTTCTTATACTATTTTTGTAACAAGTATGTAGACATGCGAGGCTCTTCTTGTTCCAAAACAGACCCCGCGGTTTTACCCGCACAGTTCCGGTTTCCATTATTTTTCCGTGATAAAAAGCTTATGTGTTTTATAGACTGCAATCTAACCGTGTTCCAAAAATGTTAACCCGGTCCGTTTAGACGAGATTGAGCAAAAAACAATATCCAAACATTTAAACTTTAACATTTATGATATTAGTAGCTTTAGGAAGATGACGCGTGTCTTAAGTTTTTAAAAAGATAACCATCATAAAATTCTTATGACCCTATTTCAATGTTAAAACTTTACTTTACTTAAAGGCGAAAATTGAAATTTTGTTAGTAAAAATTTCGATCTAAAATACACTTCCTCGCTTTCAAATACAATAGAATATTGATTGTAAGATTCTAGCCCCCTAAATCTGCGGCTGCCCTAGATGGATTTAATCTAGGTCAACCCGATATTTGGAAGTTAGGCCGACTGGAATCGAGGCCGGGACGCTGAACAAATCGAAGGCTTATTCGGTATATTTTTCGCTAACAATGCAGATTTTTCCATATATCTTTTGTGCTTTCGTTGCCGTATATAATAAAATGAAATTACGTTTCTACGTATTTTCATTTAATTATATTCAAGATATATTATTAACTAACAGATTTTGTTTTGTTGTTCATTAAAATTTAAAAGAGTTTTTATTAACAAAACTAAAAAGAAATGAAAACTACACTAAGCTACATATTTAATTACGTACATTAAGCACATCTGCATTATCTACAGACCGACGAACGTCTAGGGATAATCTATAAGCTTAAGCTGCATGCTGATAACCTTACCACGCTGATGGCATTGTTTGAACAATTTATTTGTGATGGAACTGCTTTTGATATTTATCTCCGTTTTTCAAAATAATTAAACACAATTCTGTTCCTTTGAGTTCTTTTAACAACCACATATTTTAATTATTCCGGTCATTGAACCTATTACTGGAGTTATTTCACAGATTTCTTTTAGAAATCTGTGAGTTATTTAAAGAAAATAATAACAAAAACGAATTTCAATTAATTCTGTGACGTGAAATCTAGAGCCGTAGAGCCGCGTTTATCGAACTGAGAAAAACAAAAGACAACCAAAGAAAAAGTGAGGGAAAATTTAAATTTAGAACAAAGTTTGTTTTGCCAAAGAGTTGCTATTGTGTTCGCTCTCGTAAGAGGTTCCATAAACAACGTCTTACGAGAGCGAATTCCATATGTCTCGGCTCACAAATATAAATCACATTTTATTACCATATTTTTAAACATATTTACAAATAAAGAAACCGTCGTGCACATTAAATGTTTTGAAAGATAAAAGCTCTTTGACCGCTTTGAGGACTTTTTGAGTATGCGACAATATTATAACTTTGCGTCACCGACATGCTAATGGCGACGTAGTATAACGTCGGTACGCGCGTACGCGTACGGTGGCGGAGCTGTATGCTGAGTGAGAGTTTTGTCGACAACAAAATGCGTTCTACCGTGAGCGCGGCAACTCAATATGTGTATGAAAAAATTTATAGTACGTTTAGCGGCCCTGGAATTCTTCATACAAATGTTTAGTTTACGCACTCGCGTTTCATAGTCGACAAAACTCGCAATCAGCCTACAGTATAGCGGAACGTGCACTTTAGACACTTTTTAACCTACTTTCAAAAAAGAAAGAGGGTCTCAATTCGATTGCATGTTTTTTTTCTACGTATATTACGCGATAACTCCGCCAATAGTGAATCAATTTTGACAATTCTTTTTTATTTGGTAGATCATAGATCAGAGGTAGTCTCATATAAATTTTATCGAGATCGATGAGGTAGTTTTTGAAATATGAACCAAAACCGAAAATTTTGTTTTATATTCCGAGTGTTTTTATGTGTAATAAGTATATATTTACAGATATATAAGTATTATATCAGCTATCTGGCCGCCATCTTACAAGCTTAACTTAGTTTGGGGTCAGATGGTGTTGTGTATGAATTATCCACCAATATTTATTTATTTATTATTTATTTATACGTTTCATGTTGTGAATTTGGGTCTGCGATTGTCAGTATATTTGTACCAATTTAGATAACGTATTCATTTAGTATTTGTAAATATGGGTCAAAATTAATTAAATTAAAGAATTAAATGTTAAAAAAAGTTTATATTGGTGTTTGTTTAATACTAAAATTCTAAGTTACAAGTCTTCACTTCTCTGAGCTCTGATAAAGAGTATCGCTAATATAACTACAGTAGCACTAATATCATTCTACAAGCCTCTCACATGTAAGACCGTTATCGCATAGTTAAGCCCTCATATTTTTTTATTGCCCCCTTACGATTCGATAACTGCCTTCGGAAAACGCTAACCCAGATTCCATAGGGTGTTTGAATGGTCCTGGCGTTATGTGAATGGACCCAACAACGAGAAAATGATTGGGAGCTTATAACGAGGTATGTATTCATTTAAATAGTCATTTTTGCTATTACTTATACCTGTACCAAAATGAAATCGTACGACTAGCCGCTTTATTATAAAATTTACATAATAAGCAGAAGCAGCCCACTACATGTTCCAATGGCTGAAACTCGCCGGTTCCTCTCGCAAGGAGACTATCAAAGACATAACCCACCACGCTGCCCCAGTGCCGGTTTGCGGACTACGGACTTCCCAAGATTCTAGGAACCTAGGTGCTTACAATTTTGAAAAGCACGTTTTAATTAGGTACCAAATTAAACTTAAGCTCAATTTTGTCTAAAGTTAAATTTGACTTCAAAATAGCAAAAAACCTATTTCCCCTTTGACTATGCTCAAAAATTTTACAGCGCCTTTTGGTTCGCGTAAACCTTGAGCAAAGTTTCAAATACGTCAGAAAGTCTAAAATGTGTACTTTTCCGTTCTTCCAACATACTTAAAGTTTTAGTATCAAAACTAATGTAGTTGGTACACATATTTAATTTATTTACGGGTAACTTACGTACGACGTGATCGGTCCAGCCCGACTTAAGTTTGAGCCGCGTCGCAGCTTGTTTCAAGGAGAGTGTACGCGCGTGATTCCGGCCCGTTTGGCTCTCAAACTCAGTACCCCGCCTTTGATGACCATACGGAGGGTCTACCGCCTAACTAAAAAGGTCATAACTTTGATATTGTTCTCTCTTTTCTATTCGCTTGAAACAGCGTCTATAGAGACAGCAATAGCAAAGACAAAGCCGATTTAGTTAGGTGGTAGAACGGCGGGCAGCTATCACGCATTGCGTTCTCCAAAAAGGCAACCAGACGCGGCTCAAACTTAAGTCTGACTGGAGCGACCATACCACACTTTAATTACCCGTGAATGAATTAAATATGTATTTAAAGTTTTTAGAACCTTACCAGGTATATTTATATGTTTTTATGTAGTTTATAGTGACGAGATGAGCATAAGAAGTGCCTGATGCTGAGCAACATGCCTGCCACATAACAGCACAGTGACACGGAGCTATTGGAGCATGAAGAGTTCTAATCTTCCAATTCATTACCTAGCAATGCACTGCGCTAGTCATCCAGCGATATAAGATCTTTTATCTCTATGCCCTGTAATTTCACTGGAAATGTCGCCCTTCAAACCAGAACACAGTAATATTGGTACAATTACTGCTTGGCGGTAGAATAACTGCCAAAGTTGTGGTACTTCCCCAGACTATTACTACTGAGTAGTCGATTGTTAACGTAAAACGTGTAGTTGGCAGCCGCAACTTTTTTTAAAAATAGGTACGAAAGGTTTGACATTCAACCGAAACATGACGGTTCGCTTTCAGGCTTACTGACCCTTAGTATTACAGGCTTGCATATAAAACAACATTTCCTTTTTCGTTCTACCTTTTCGCTAGTTTGAAGTGGACATTCTAAGAAGCTCCTCACTCTTACCCGGATATCCGGGTACTGGCGTAACTAGGTCGAGCGGGAGCGGACCTGGGATGAAAAATGGGGAATTAAATTGCTATGACAGGTCACTCGGGGATTTGTCAAGGCCTTAATGCACCAGTCCTAGTGTGGTAGACGACGTATGACGTAGAAACATTATGGTAACATGTCGGCTTCCACACGATGTTTTTCCTACACCGTTTCTAAGTTAGTGGCATAACGCGCACGACTTCGACAAGACAGTGGTGCTCGTGGAATACGAATCAGGGGCTCAGAATCAGCAGTTGCAGTTCTCCCAACTAGAATAGCCGTAACTAAAGTGGGTGAAGAAAACAGATTTGTAGAACGAATTACATCACTGTTTAATCAAGAAATAAATACAAGTAATATCTATAGATGACGGTTTGGTTGCGTGTAACAGAATGCGCGCGACTACGCCTTTGCCAGTTATTCTACGAACACAGAGCAAACGTCACTATATTCCGGTTTGAAGGGCAATGTTACTAGAGAGATTAGCTACATATAGAGATAAATCAACGGCTTAGGTTTCTGGGTGGCTCACAATACAGTGCTACATAGTTATTTAGACTCTTCATATTCCAATAGCTGCGTGGCATTGTGCTTTGTTATAGCCAGGCGTAATGCTTACCACACATGTACTGCTCGTACCATTACTCTATATTATAAGAATGCAAGTAAAAGCAAGATAAAGTATGTTATCACTAGCAGCGCTCCCTGGTTTTTCCCGCGTAGTTCCCGTTCCCGTTATTTTCCCGAGATTAAAGTTACTATATGTTTATGTATGTAACTAACGGCCCCCTTCCCGCTTCGCTCGAATATCTTATAAGTATTTGGAAATTAACGCGACGCGTTGTTTATCCGCAAATTGAGGAGCACAAAAAAGGCTGTAATGACGCAACCTAAAAAATAAGCACATGCTATCACGGGCTTCAGCGCACGTTAGCGCACATAACGATAGCTCTTAAAAAAATATTTTTACCGTTTTTGTTACATTGACTGTACTGCGCTCGTCACTCAGAGATCTAAGATGTTATATCTCTAAGCTCTGTAATTTCTCTGGACGTACGACAGCCACACAAACAAATAGTAGTAGTGCAAATGTGGAACTCCTTGCCTGTGGAAATCAGGGAAGCTCCTTCGCTTGCTGTATTCAAAGAACATGTGAAAAGCCTTTATTTGATCAAAACAAGCAGCTGAATTCTCTCTGTGAATGTTACACTATTACTTTTCAGTAAAAATATTCTTAAAACTTTTTTATTCATTGGTTTTGTAATTTTGTATGTATTAGTTTATAATATAATGTTATTTATGTATTTGAAAGTATAATTATTAGAATGTATGTTTATCATTATGTTAGTCAACGAATAATATTATTAATTGCTTGTTTTAATAGGTATATAATATGTACTCTTTGTTTGTGAACTCCCGCCTTCCTTTGTTATTTTTAATCCTTTTCCATACCACGGTTGCCTGGAAGAGATCGCTTTTAGCGATAAGGCCGCCAATTGTTTCAAAATTTTTTTTTTAGGTAATGTTTTCATTTGATGCTTTGTATTTAATTTAGTGCAATAAAGAGTTTATCTATCTATCTATCTAGTATCGCAAATACTTGAGTACATCAGAGTTGATCCAGCTATATTTGCGAGCCCCCGTCTCTCTCCCTTAGTACACCGCGCTAACATTCTGCCATGCGCGAGTTACTGTACGAAACAGCCCATTCAAACTGATAGACGCTGACAAAGGGTTGGTTTAGCACCAAAACGCCTCTGAAATGCGTATGTTTCTTGTGTATCTTTAAATGTTTTCTTACCTGTTTTAAACGTTTACGGGATTGAAGTTTTCTTATCTGTCTTAAGTAAAACTGTAAAAACTTCTGATAAAAATAATATTTGAATATGTTTATTGATTATAAGCAAACCAGTGAGAGCACGAATATTCTGAAGCACAAGCTTAGGCTTAGTTCGGATATTCGAAGCTCAAAACTAACATGTAGCGACTTCTAATCTATCTAAAAATCTTTTAATCTTTTAAACCTAAGGCTACTCTGTATCAAACTATTTACTGTGAATAAATGATATGATATGAAAAAAAATAAGTAGGTAGATAAACACTTTTAAATTGCCCTGTATCTATACATAAAATAAATAAAATTGAAATGTCTCTTTGCGTGCTCTTTGTAATATTGAAATAACCACTTATACTGCATGCCTATGAACGTATAGAACAATGGATATCTACTTCTAGATATTCCTTCTCTCGATGAGTTTTCTCGTGTCTATGGTAGTTGCAACACTGCCGAAACGTCGATGTAATGAAATAATAATAATTTAGATCACAGAAGTTTATAAACTAAAGATTTATGTTATTCGAACTACCTACTAACATTTATTTTCGTCTCTGTAACGGTATCACGCACACAGCTCTTTCCAACTGTATAAAAGAGGAGAGATCTTATTTTAATCTAAATCTAATTTCCTACCTAAACGTTGGACTATCTTTCTTTGGTTTACCAAGAAAAGCCGTGTACTTAGACTACCATCCTATCACTACTTACTACCACACATAGTCAAATTCATAGAGCTGCTTTTGCTGAGATGTAACCCCACACAAACGGCCACAAATGAATAATTTAGTTTTCTTAGCATTTAAGAAAGTTACAACTGACCAGGGTTATACATCATCTTACTGAAGCGCAAAATAAAGGTCACCGGTCAATCCACTTGTTCTACACATTGTTATGTACCTATAGAGGACGCGTTTGATAGAGCTTGGCAACGTATCAAATAATACCATTAATACTTATCAAACGTTTTCAAATAATACCGCCTGCATAAGACAAAGAAATATACCATCAAGAGACAAGGCGGCGAGTAATCTACGGATCTGTTCTGGAGTGGACAGATGCTTATCTGCCCACTCCAGAACGATGTCTTTACACACAGATACATGCAAGGGATTTGTCGCCTTGTCGCCCATTGAGTGCAATTAATGTACGATGTAACAGACAATTCGCCACTCACCCACATGCAAAATATTGCCGCTTCCGCATTTCCAAGAGAGTGCTCAGCAGTCGCTATATATTTTCCTATTATACTCTGGACTTGACTCTGTCCTTGCGAAATAAGGCCAACAGTCCCAGCTGTGGGAAAATTTTGTGAGCTGCTTATACACTACTAGTAAGACGCACGTCGCTTCGTGATATAAAACCACTACTTATATCTTTTGTATATTTTTTCGTAGCTAGATGGCGTTGTAGTCAAGTTAGCCGGCGGTATAGAATCATTTGCTACGTCTGAGTGGTTGGCAAGTGCAATAACAACGGATGGGTCAAACTAGTTAATAGTTTAGAATAAAAGTAACATAAAGCTTTTACATTACCTACATACACAATACAAAATACAATACACTTTATTATACACCACAAAAATATTACAAGAACAATGATTAAACATAACATCAAAACATTTTGGGCACAAAAGGCAATCTTATCGCTAATAGCGATCTCTTCCAGATAACCTTTTGGTAAATAGGTACAATTAAGGTAAATAGGACAAGGTTACAGATAAAGGCAGTGGTGTGGCATCCTTGATACGTATACGAGAACAATTCTACACATACATACAATGTTTTCCAAAGATTTTTGGAGTCACTACTGCGTGACTATTGTAGCAAAACAGCCATCGTCTTCATCTCCGAAGTGCGAATCCCACTGAACTCTTAAAATCTGAAGAAGCGGCATGCACTTCTCATTTCTCAAAGAATGCAATGCAAAACCAGGTGACGTCTCCTAATTGAGCTTAGTCGCCTAATGAGAGACAAATGGTGCACACGTGTGCTAATAAATTTCACACAGTCCGAAATAAGCCGAATCAATGCCTTTTTATGTGTTAACAAGGTGCATAAATAGTTTAAAGATCAAGAAAAAGGTTAGTGGCATCACATTTCATGCGTAATAAACAAAATCTTGGATTATTTAAATCTAAAATTATATTTTCTGTTGTAAACAATTTGCCATTTGTAAAAAGAGACACATATTTGCATCATGGCATCACATTTCATGCGTAATAAACAAAATCTTGGATTATTTAAATCTAAAATTGTATTTTCTGTTGTAAACAATTTGCCATTTGTAAAAAGAGACACATATTTGCATCATGGCATCACATTTCATGCGTAATAAACAAAATCTTGGATTATTTAAATCTAAAATTATAGTTTCTGTTGTAAACAATTTGCCATTTGTAAAAAGAGACACATATTTGCAAGTGTAAAAGCGCGACACGACCAGCGATATGTTGGTTGCTGGGATTACGACGGGTAAAGTAACGTATCTCAAACTTTCGCTTTTTATGTTTTGTTTTCATAAATGTAAGTGCCTACTAGCTTTTATTCCCACTTTGATAAGGACCATACGATTCATTCTCCCAATTAATTGTAGTTCAATTGAGACTTTTAACGAATTGTGATTCCTTACTAGAACATTGTACTTATATTGGTATTGTAGACATTTAACCTTTGAGAAAGAATAAAGGTGGAAATGATAAGATGTCTGTACTCGTATAAATAAATTAGAGTCACAAGCAAAATATGCGGCTGATGGTAAGCAACAAGCCTGTAAATAAATTAGCCATAACAGTAAACTGCCATGTAGCTATTTGAACATGTAAAATTAAAATCACTGCACTACACTGCACTCGTTACGCGGAGAAATAAGATTTTTTATCTCTTAGCCCACTGGATTAATATCTGGAAAAATTGCCCTTTAAACCGGAACACAGTTATGTTTGCACGTTGTCTCATATACAAGTCTCTTTACCGAAACCGCCTAAACAACATACAGCCGAATAGAGAACCTCCTCCTTTTTGGAAGTCGGTTAAAAATATATTATAAGTAATATATATCAGCTATCTGGCTTCCATAGTACAAGCTTTGCCTAGTTTGGGGTCAGATGGTGTTGTGTGTGAAATTTCCGCCCATATTTATATTTATTTATGTATAATACGAACCAGTACAAAGATTACTTGAGGAAACAAACGTATAATAAGATTAAAAAATAAATAATTTAATGCTTTTGTATTCGCAAATTGGTGTATAACGAAGTACTTAACCTCTAAAACGTAATTTTTCCACGTAATGAGAGCACTCCTTTTACAAGACCTCGTCGAAACAGCTCTCAGTGATCTTAATCCTTATGGCATTGTTTTTAGGTTCATATTGGGAAATTTTCTTTTGTCAAATTACGTCTTACTGAGAGCTTTCTTAATATTTTTTCACAGACTTTTTGGAAGGAGAAAATTAATTTATATTTTTCATGGCTCCTTATTTACTTTTAATTCCGCTCAGAGATATAAGATTGGAAATTGTATAAGCTGTTTCACCTTTTTGCAAACTCAGGGCAAAAATATTACAAATCTAGGTCAAACTGAAAGGATACTGAGTAAATCTTCATCATCATCACCACTATCATTTACAGACAGACAGAAAAACAGAAACACTTTATTATGCATACCAAAAACAAGAACAAAATTAAAAATTTTGATTAACCCCCGACAACCTCGGATCATTTTCTCTTTCATTTATTGATACCCATATTAAGGGAGTTGTGAAAACAGAAATGTATTTCGCCATTTTGTGGTAGCGGCCATCTTGGATTTGAAAATTGTCATAGTGCAAAGTATTCTACTAGTCAAGCCCTTTCGTTTGATACCCATATTGTGGTAGTAGTGAAAAAAAAATAAAAATAATTCGCCATTTTGTGGTGGCGGCCATTTTGGATTTGAAATTTGTTATAGTTTATAGTATTCTACTAGTCAAGCCCTTTCATTTGATACCCATATTGAGGTAGGTTGTGAAGAAATATTTTGTCCGCCATTTTGTGGAGGCGGCCATCTTGAATCAATATTAACCAAACATAGCTAAGAACATCCGCACAGATATTAACCTTTAAATAAAAAAAAACGCATTGAAATCGGTCCATCCGTTTGAGCTCTACGGTGCCACAGACAGACACACACACACACAGACAGACAGACAGACAGACAGACAGACAGACATCGACGTCAAACTTATAACACCCCTTTTTTTGGTCGGGGGGTTAAAAAGTCATTTACAAAGTTCCATAAATGGTGACATTATCTCTGGTAGCAACTTCTTGACAAATGTTGTAATCCAACTCCTGCATGTCTACCGCCTAGCTCTTCTGCTTTCTGCTATGCTTTGATTTGCGATATCATAGGATTTGATAACGCCAATGACATCATGGTCGATGACATAGACGGTAGACTTGCTGGTTATGTACCTCTGTTCGACTCTACTATCTATCGTGATCCAGCGTCAATTGAGTTCAAATTCATTCGTCATCATCAGAATGTCTTAGCCCAGAGCTGGACTAAGGCCTCTCTCAATGGTCGCCAATAAGCTCGCTCCCTAACTTCACGTTTCCACCAACTAACTGCCTACTTTTTCTTATCGTCATCCGTATATCCTCTCTCCCTCTAACCTTAGGATGTCTTTTTCCGAATTCGCGGTCTTCACTCAAGATTCTGATCCGGTCAAATTCGGCATGCCACAACAAGCCATCTATGCGCTATACAGGCTTTTCAAACTTAGCCTTATCTATCAGGAATTTTAATAATAACTGCACTGTGATGGCCTGGAGCGTTGTTACTACGTTTTACTACGCCCGCCCTTCTACCGCCTCACTATCTGCTTTCGCTTTGCTATTGCAGTCTCTATCATTACAAGCGGAAAGAAAACAGAGAGGTATATCAAAGCAAGGACAATTTTAGTTAGGCGGTTAGACCCCCCGGTTTTTCCCGTAGTACCTTTATCCATATTTATATTCATATATAGCCTATGGCACTCAAGAATGACATGCATTTCTAAAAGTGAAAGATTTTTCAAAATCGCGGTTCATCAAATCTTTATACGACAGATATAAAGACCCAGATATATGAGTACAACAAATATTTGTATTCATCATATAAACGTTTGTACTGGGTGGGATTCAAACCCACTATTCGTAGTTTAAGTAGTAACGTAGTTTAAACCCATTATTTAAATACAAAAAACAAGGAATAGATATTCATTGAAAATAAAGAATAAATTATGTCCGCTCCCAAGATATTTAATCTATATAACTGATAACCGATTACAAACACAATCCATCAAGGCAGCGAATCACAACCGCAGACATTTACCAAAGGATTCAATTGAATCGCTATCGGGTCTGCTCTTCGTCTGGGAAACCTAGATATGTCAACGTCAGCTGAAAATAACGAGAAATTTACGCTTTCTATGATAAAACGAGGGCCTAATGGGAATAGTTATTTTATATGACGTATATGTTAGATTTAAGTGAATATTCTTGTCCTTTTATATCTAATGTAGTTTGATTATTTTCTGGGTATTACATTTATTAGTTCTCTTTGCCAGGCGTATTTTATGCCAATAATTTTGAATGATATAATTCTTTTCAAACTTACTTAAATAATAAAGGTGATAACAAATTGCATGCGTTTACCAATGACAATACACTATATTGTGGTCACGTGACCAAGTGACGCTTCTTGGGATGGCCATCTATATAGATATAACAGGAAACACGAGGATCATTGTCAAATTTACGGAAATATGAATAATAAAATTGAGCTAATGTTTCAAAGAAATTCTTGGTTTAGTCCTCGTCGATCTGTTCCTCATATTATTGTGAACTAAATCTGGGGGCACGGTAGTGCCCCCGCCAAGTCTCGAGCGCGAAGCAAACACTGCCGTACC
The DNA here is from genome assembly GCA_017562165.1 of Ectropis grisescens. NCBI lineage: Eukaryota > Metazoa > Arthropoda > Insecta > Lepidoptera > Geometridae > Ectropis > Ectropis grisescens. Next base: position 7,803,901 of record CM029769.1, on the reverse strand, counting down.
ATCCTTTACTGGAACCATTTCGCTGCATTTTCAGGCCCCTATTTGAGAACCTTTGGATAAGACCAGAACGCTGAAATTTTCGTCATCTAGTAAGCTATAATCACATACCTAGAATCCAAAATTTCAAATCTGTACGTCATTTAGTTCCGAAGTTAAGCGAAAGCAAAGTTTCACATTTTCGACACTCACTCATGATCATCAAAATAGAACTAGTACTTCCCATAAACTCAGAGAGCTGAAATTTGGTACAGACTTAGGGTTTAATGGCCACATAAAGGGAAAATTTATTAAAACTAGGAGTAACGAAAATCTGGAGTACCTGGTGCCCCTTATTTGAAAACACAAGAGCCCAACCAAACTATTAAAGATCGACATACCGCCTTTACAAAAAATATTCAACTTTGTTTGCCTCGTCATTTGATGTCAAAAATCGAAGGTCTGAAGTATCTGATGAAGGACCCTCAGCTTATCTCAGCTATATTAGATATATAGTAATGCCCCATTCTACTATTGGTACATAAAAAAATCGTCTATCATTGCAAAAATCCTGCATAGTGGGACACATCTTCTAATTAAATCTAGCCTATTGCTTCCCACTTTTCGGCGAAAGCCTCCCCTTCTGCTTTTAATACGCATATAAATAAAATTAAAGGAAAACTTTTCAGTTCGTGTTATGACGCTGTCAGTCGACTTTGTCAGTCGCTGTCGTCGTAGAGTTTATTTGTGTTTGATTTCGCAAGATGATATCATAAAAAAAAAAAGTTGATAATATCAAAAGACGACGATGAACTTACTGGCTACCAAGTAGTTGATATGCCCAAAGACGGGCCTTGTCTCTTCCATTCAATATCTTTCTTGGTGTATGGTAGAACTGACTCAACTTGCAGTATCAAATCTGCTATAGTTGCATACGTTGCTGAACATCAGCTCACAATACGCGCGTCCGCCATAACGTTTCTACGAAGTGTTTGGTTAGGATAACAATATATGGTCAGAGTCAAAATTTTAATATCCATATATGACTGGAAAAAACTCAGGATAGGGCATTCACATTCTGCATTCTGGATAGGCAAGTCTCACAATTTTAATTATAATAATAAAGAAATCGCAGTAAGGAACCTTAGACTTGGCACCGCTTTGTCTAGATTTCATTACTTTTTAGAGATAATGCAGCTCCATCGAGACTTGGCTAGTTTTTTACATAATGTTTTTGGTGGGATTAGACATTTTCAAAGCCTATGTTTTGGAAATGCCTAGTTTATTATATTAAAGAGTATTCATAAATTACGCTTTTTTTTAATCTAAATTTTTTTTGATAAGTATCATCAATAAAAAATATTTTTTGAAACTCTTTTTAGAACCTTAAATTTATAGTTGAATGAAAAAAAAGTTTACATAGATATATTGTGTACTATGTATAGAGTTGGCACAACGTTTTACACCGAAAGCACGGGTAGCATCTTTCTTGCCTTGTCGCTCTTGTGGAAGTGTCATCACTCTGTTGCCATATAAAGTATACACGTCATCTGCTTACGATTGAAAGGAACCGTGCGGAAAATCTAACTCTATATGTATACATATTTATACATATATGTATACACATTTATGTATAAATTTTAGCCAAAAATTAATAATTTCATTGAATATCCCAAGCTGCCTATATAATTTCATTCAAATCCGTTCAGTCGGTACTTGCGAACAAAGATACACATTTCCAAACACACAAACTTTTACCTATATAATACTAGTGTGATTAACACAAAGACTTTTGCACTTGGCTGCAACGGTCGCCAATCGATAGCCAATTAGTTTCGCGTTCTCCGTCAGGCGGCGCTGAGAGCTAGTTAGCCTTTTACCGAGACACAAACATATCTAACCCTGTGATCAAAAGTGGAACTAACGATTTAATTATGAACCATGCGATAGCAGTGACACCCCTAGGAGAAGAGGTATGTTTGTCTCAGTATGAGAGCTACAAACAACAGGTTCGGTGTTTAAAATTGGAACTAACTAGGTTAAATTTAAATTTCAATCCCAGTTGCGATGGTATCGACTTATATAACTTTAATGGAATGTTTGTTTGATGTTATTGTAATTATAATTTATTACATGATAAATAATTTACTGAGCTTTTTACCATAGTTGCACATTGGTGAAAACATCTGATATGTCAGGCCTTGTAGGTTTGAACCCTGTTTGTACCTCTGAATTTTTTTTCAAGTTTTACATCACAGTTTTATCAGCGAACAACTTAATGAAGAAATAACAAGTCTCATATTAAGATAACTTTCGAGGTTTCAAGGTCATGCGACAATAATAAGTAATATACATAAAAAAATGTATATTAAATAATATGGTAGTCGAGTTGATAACTTCCTCCTTATTGGAAGTCGGTAAAAATGTGACAGTAACTCTATCGGTAAGTTATATTATGATTTAACGCTTTAACCACTGAACCAATTTTATGAAATCGTATAAAATTTTAATGTAAGCTGTTTTTAACCCCCGACCAAAACAAGAACAAAATTAAAAATTTTGATTAACCCCCGACTACCTCATATTAGTTTTCTGTACAACATTCTACTAGTCAAGCCCTTTCATTTGATACCCATATTAAGGGAGTTGTGAAAAAAGAAATGTATTTCGCCATTTTGTGGAAGCGGCCATCTTGAATTTGAAATTTGTCATAGTGCAATGTACTCTACTAGTCAAGCCCTTTCATTTGATACCCATATTGAGGTAGTAGTGAAAAAAATGATATAATTCACCATTGTGTGGTGGCGGCCATCTTAGATTTGATTTTTTTTATAGTGTATAGTATTCTACTAGACAAGCCCTTTCATTTGATACCCATATTGAGGTAGGTTGTGAAGAAATATTTTGTCCGCCATTTTGTGGTGGCCGCCATCTTGAATCGATATTGACCAAACACAGCTAAGAACATCCGCACTAATTTTAACTTTTAAATAAAAGAAACCGCATCGAAATCGGCCCATCCGTTTGAGCTCTACGGTGCCACAGACAGACACACACACATACATACAGACAGACAGACAGACCGACAGATACTAATCTTTTCAAAGTCATGTGCTAACTTAAAAACGGTGAAGGAAAAGATCGTGAGGAAACCGACATGTGCCTAGAATGTTTCGAGGTCATTTATTTATTTTATTTATTGAGACAAAAACGGATTTCCACTTACAATTATCTCACACAATATTCACATTATTAACTTTAACATTTATCAATAGAATACAATTAACACAGATTTCTAAAACAAAAGGCAGATGGAACGTGCAGAACACAGATCCTTAGGTCCAGAAAGCAAATATCAAACGCCAAAGCAAATACAAACTCCAGTCAGTACGAAACGGACTTCCGTCTCGTACGGGAGTCCCGTGTGATTTTAAGTTTTGTTTAAGATTATGCCGTATTGTGTCTTCAAAAATTGCAAACATTGTTCCCAAAAATAAGAAAAGGAAAGAGGAATATCATTTCATAGGAAAGTTTTAATATTTTACTGCTATTTATATAATTTAGGCAATTTCATTTCATTTAATGAATAGAAACACAACACCTCAACGAAAATTGATTAGTGTTGCTATACTAAATTGAAATTATTTTCCCTAAAGTTAAGGTAAAATATAGATTATGATTTTTTGAAGATACTCGTAGACCAAATTATTTATGTAGATTGTATTATTCTATTTTAAACCCTATTTTTATAATCGTCATTTTTTAATTTAATGTGAATCGATGCCTAGCACAAATCCACGTCATTACTAGCGTTTATAAAAATACTAACAGTGTTGATGAAAACCATAGTTATGAAGCAAGTTTTTATACTTGTAAGTAGATATAGAGGAGCTTAAAAAATTAGGCGAGTTCTTTTGAGAGATCTAATCGTTTTAATTAACCTCATGTTATCTGGTCGAGTCAGTAGTGACATTGGCGAAGTTTTATACGGTGCTAATTTGTGCGTACATACTTACCCAAAAAGATGTTGGGATCCGGCCAATCGCTGTTGGCACCACATATACTGGCCTTGCTGCCTAGGTTAACTTTTCGTTTGCGACACGCGTCCAGACAAAGATTGGATACTAAACAAATTAAATGATCTGGCCCTCCAACATCAAATCAGTTGTCAAAAATTCTCTGCACTTCCTGTGTTCACCGATATTAAATGAGTAGTTGCCACCTTTTGTCAAGCATAATATTCAAAGTTTTACAAAAGCTCCGATAGAATACTCAAAATAAAAACACACATGACTTTTACTATTATTCGGCGTTGTCTTGTTATTCCGAATTTTCTGTACAAATATTCGAATTTTTAATTGCATACAAAATCAAAATTCTTAACTTCATAGGATGGAAATTACTATTTCTATCATAACAAGAAATCCTTGCATAATATATAATCGGTGTAATAATAAATTATTTTAACATTATAATATATTTTATGTGTTTATTATACGTGAAGATTTCCGAAGCTAAGACAACAATAGTGGGATTTTTTTCTTAAGTCTGGGAACATTACACGCACACCAACGTGAGTAATTTGACAACGTCGGCGAGAGCTGTCACGCATACATAACTAATGACTGGCCTCACAGTGTCGTTCACGAAGGTTTCATCTGTTTAGAAATCTGTGACAATTAAATTATTGTTCCTACCTACATACTAAATTATTATTACCAGAAATACAATTAAATTATTTTATTAAATCAACGTTTACAAATGAAACGAGTCAATGTAATTAAAAAAAAATACAGTCTAATTAATCATGGTCGTCAATCGATATGTCTTCTTTTGCATTCATATCCCACTGGTCAGTGAGATTCGCACAATATTCAAATATAATCATGCGTAGGGTGTTCCAATTATCATAAAAATGTCAATATCAGTGTTTCGAGGTCATGTGTCATCCACCTACCCGCACTTGGCCAGCGTGGTGGATTATGGCCTTAACTCTCTCCTTGCGAGAGAAGGCTCCGAGTCACAGCAGTGGGAACATTTGAGTATCTAAGTTACGCGATAGCGCCGAAAATTGTGTATCGATTGTAATGGTTATTGTTTTGTTTGTTTGATCCCATGATCAAACAAACAATGGTTCTGGACTATTTCAGAGGTGGTACAATACAAATTTTATCGAAATCGGTTTAATCGGTGTGTCTAGTATAGCGGTTTTTGAAATATGAACAAAAAAGTTGTAGGGGTAGTAGTGGGGGGTCCCACCGCCAGCCGCTATAGGACAGTTATAAAAATGTAAACTTCATAAACCTATGAAACATATTTTCTCCTGCAATAATTAATGTAAATCTAAATATTTTTGTGGTGACAGATTTTATTAAAACTCCCCAAAACCTTAGGAGATCTAGTCGCGTAACTCGGTAACTCCGATAACGGTCATTGCTCACCCACACCCTCCTGATAATGTCATCCAAGTGCCAATAGATCCTTGTAGCACTATATTATGTATTGAATATTGATCAAGTCATTTTACAGTATGTAAGTCAGTCACTTTGCATGGCTTACTTACACACAAGTGCTATCGGATTCGCAGATGAAGACGACTGTTACTTTAGTCACCTCAAAGAAGTGACCCCAAAAACTGTTTATTATTATAAATGTCTATAACTATAACCTATACATTACTTATTGCTTATAAATACATTATAATTGACTAGCTTGGTCCGTCTGACTAAAGACACTTGCCAACCACTCAGACATGGCAAATGATACTATACCGCCAGCTAAATCGACTCCAACGCCATCTAGTTACTGAGCTGAGAAAAGCTGGGTATAAAATTTGGATACGGAGGTTATATACGGATTTGGTAATAGTGTAACAACGATATTGATTATAACATGTACCAATAGATAAGCTGTGTTTTTAAGTTGTTAGCTTGCAACTTGCAACTCAGAAGTGGGATCATAACAATAAAATATAGTAAGTACGTCCACGACTTTTTTTTACTATTGACTTTTAAGGAGGGGTTTTCCGACGAGACAAAAAATATGGTTCGAAAAAACGACGATAGGTAGGCGCTTGTAGGTTTATGCCACGTGGTTTATGCTTAGTTGTCAAAAGGCTAATGCATAGTGACCACTGGGACTGCTGAACCTATACTCGCATACCTGTGTCCAACTAGTTCGCTCTTATGCTTCAGTTCTTTTTAAAATATTTGAGAAGACAGTATTGCAATGTTGAAATACGTACTGCCCTACCTTTTATTTAACTATTTCGTATTATGTAAAAAACACAAATTTCACGTGAATTAGGAAAAGCTCCGGCTGGTCTTGCCGGGAGAACAGCAACTGCCGATCCGAAGCCCCCGGGTTCAAATCCCACTTGTGATGCCGCTAACTTAAAATCGTAAAGGAAAAGTTTGTGAGGAAACCAACATGTACCTAAAATTTTTCAAGGTCATGTGTCATCCACCAATCAACACAGGGCCAGCATGGTGGATTATGGTCTTGAATCCCTCTTTGCAAAAGAAGGCCCTGAGTCCCAGCAGTGCTGTTGTGGCTGCTTATGCTTTTTATTAAATACTAGCTGAACCCGCTACTTCGTTCGCGTAAGCAGATGTTACTAACTTATACATAAGTTGGAAGTATCGTACGTCAAATATTTGGATAAGTAGTCATTGAAAACCCTTTGAGTTTGAGTGAATTTGTTTTTCCACACAAAAATATATTTAATTTTATCATCTTCATTTTTCTTTTTTTTAAACAATATCAAACATACTTAGTAATGTTTCATAGTATCGAACATAGCCGCAAGTGTTAAGTTTGTAGGATTTTTATAGGATACATTATGAAAAGTCTGAAGCTAATGTGCATGATCTGATACCTACTTATCTCTTTTTATCCGCAAGCTGTTTTCTAGCTGTTACCCGCGAATTCGCCCGCGTAAAATTTTGAACGAAGCCTGTGTGGAATAAAAATGATTAAGATTTTGAGTTTTAATGATATTCAAGCAAGTTGAACCCGTAAATCTAAGCCAAGTCTTAGTGAAATGTTAATGTATGAATTTAATTGTAGGTAACACAGAAAAAAATCCAAGAACGAAAGAATCCAAATTCGGCATCATAATCCTTTTAGCAGCAAAAACTTATTAGTACAATTTAAAATACCAGTAACGTCACCTAGTGATGAAAGAAAAAAATACATACCACAATAGCAAAACATCGATTTAAATGGGGCTTTAGTGCTTTTAGATTTAAACTGGTATTGGCGCCGTCTAATGAGAATATTATGTTGCTTGCTATTTTGATTGTAAACGAAAATCACCTATATTATCTACGCCAAAACGGGTGCATCAATTTTTCATTTTAGGCTTTTACCTTACCATCACATCAAGTTCCTTACGAAAATATATGCTTATATTAATATGGAGTTAAATGAAAATATAGACTTATTAGCCCATGTGAAATTTTAGACTCTAAACTATATGTGTTTCGTATGTCAACCATATGGGTTGACATACGAAATACATATAGTTGTGCCGTTTTGACGTGATAGTATTTGTTTCCTTAGGGCCCATGCTTCTTTTCAGGTTGATAGATAATACATAAATAAGGTATTTCAGACTATACGTTATCTCTGTTTCAATTTTCTACCAAATTTGCTTAGTCTTTCCGACGTCACAGTAACCTTATAAGTAACCGATTTGCTATTTCTGAGTTCAAACTACGTCTGTTTCGAATTCCTTCAAAATATGTTCAGCCGGTCCAACGTTGTCCTGTAATTATTATGAATGTCACTGTTTGGATGTTTGTTACTTAATCATGGCGGAATGTATCAAGTGATCGGGTTGAAATTTGAAATAGAATTAGATTATAGTCTGGCAGAACACATAGGCTAAACATTGCCTATGTATAAGTACCCTATGTATTACTTAAGCTAAACCAAGAATGTGTCTTTAATTTTAACTCGATACATTCAGCCGTTCCAACGTAATTAAGCAGTAAAAATTGAAACATTGACATAATTATATAATATTAGGAAAGCATAGGATTTAACAACAATTTAGAAAAATAAAACGGGTCAAATGCAAATGGTACTCGCGCGCGCGAAGGGTTCTGAACCATTAGCAAATAAACGGATTTTATTGTATGGGAGCCCCTGAATAATTTATTTTATTTTAATTAATTACTTTTAAAGAGAACATAAAACTAAATATTATGTGAATAGTTAAAGGGTCTACCTGTTACAGGTACGTTATTATTAGTATCGAGCAAGAAACGGTAAAAAGCATGTTTGTTGTATGGGTGCACCTCTTAAATATTTATTTTATTTTAGTATTTATTGTTAAAGCGGCAATAGAAATACATCATCTGCGAAAATTTCAACTGTCTAGCTATCACCGTTCTTGAGATACAGCCTGGTGACAGTCGGACGGACGGACGGACGGATAGCGAAGTCTCAGTAATAGGGTCCCCGTTTTTACCCTTTGTGTGCAGAACCTAACAACGCTCTGCTTCGGTCACCGAAGCTTGTTGAACACTACCTTTAAATTTTAAACAGTGTTTGGATTGAAATAATACGTTTTCTAATAAGTTACGGCTGGTCTAGTAAGTTACAGCTGACCTAGTCGGGAGAACGGCGACTGTCGATCCGGACACCCAGGGTTCAAAACCACGCGCACCACTATCTTTTTCAGAGTCATGTTCGTAATGCCGGTAATTAAAACGGTGAAGAAAACACTGAGGAAACCGAAATCTACCTATAATCTAAGTTCTAAGTCATATGTCATCCACCAACCGACACTGGGCCAGCGTGATGGATTATAACCTTGTCTCTCTCCTTGCGAGAGAAGGCCCCGACGCCCAGCAGTGGGAACATTTAATGGGTTGTTTAGGCTGCTACTTATTATGCTGATATGTTTTCTCCAAAATAACAAAAATCTACTTCAGTGATAGGTAATTTAATTCTGTCGTTCGACTAAATTTTATAAGAAGCTATGACTATGTCGTAACAGATAGATCTAATTTTATTTTAGCTGATTTTAGCTTTTTGTTGATATTTGAAAAACTACCTCCCTGTTTTCGATATCTAAGATCACCTCTGAAGTATTTTACCAAACAAAAAGGAATTATCAAAATCAACTAACAATTAGCGAAGTTATCGTGTAAAATAAAACCAAATAAAAAAACATGCAACCCGATTGAAAACATCCTCCTTGTTTGAAGTCGATTAAAACCGAATGATGTTTGTTTTTCCACACAAAAATATATCTTTGACAATTATTTTGTCATCCAAGACGACGCGACGCGATCACGTGGGCACTTTCTAGAATCTAGATATTCTGTGGATAGTCTGATACACAGAATACTTAGAAGTTAGTATGTACCGAACGCGCCGCGCGTGTCGTTATTATTTAATGTTTGTGTAATTTCCGAACCACCAGACCGATACTATTCAAATTTTGACGGGACAATATAAAAAATATGTTCTTTCTAACAAAAAAAGAATTAATGAAATTAAACAACGCAAACATGAGTTACAACCAAATACACATTCTGACTTTCACCCCCTCCCGCAAGAAAACCACTCAGAATTTGGGGATCAAAAGTAGCCTACAGCAATGTCCTTAGTATAAACTAAAATCATGCCAAGTTTCAGCTGAATTGAATCAGTAGTTTCGGCGTGATGCGTGATCTCTATACAGAAAGACAGACAGACAGACAGACAGACAGACAGACATGAAAGAAAAAAAATGCAGTTTCGCCATTAGTATCGACTATGGAGTGCCCCAAAAAAAATTTTTTCAAAATATCTTCAATGTACAGAATTCGACCCGTTACAGTTTTATTATAAGTATAGAAGATATATTATAAAATACTTAATGTATTTCCTACGAAAAAAACCAAAACAAACTTCAATTTACAAAATCATATCGTACACACACGAAAGCAAATTTTAGTTTTTTGATCATATTTCGAAAACCACCACACGGATTTCGATAAAATTTAAATTATACCTCTGAACTATGATGTACCGATAAAACTATCAAAAACGATTCACAATTGGAGGCGCTATACCGTAACATACACACACAAAAAAACATACAACACTGTGCAATTGTGGGCAAACATGTTGCTTACCATCACGCACATGTCCTGCTCGCCTCGTCACTCTTAACAGTAAAAAAACTGTAATCTTACAGCAAGTGTTTTAAAGTACAATTATATTAACATTTTAGAGGCTTATTTTGTGAGTACTTCCATCTATTTCATTTTACAATACAAACGAAGTCGGGCCGACACAGTAAACATATAAAATACACTTTTTAAAGCTCCATACTGTCAAGCGCAGTAACAATAAAAGAAACTTATACGGGAACACTTTTCCCTATCTTCAGAGAAGGTTTATCACAACTGCCAAACAATAAACTACTAAAAACAAAACTACGAACCCCATCCTAATCGAAATAAAAACGCTAAAATAAAGTACCGACGACCTTTCCCCATTTCCATACAATGTACTTAAAATACTGTCACTACAACCCTTTTCCACATTTTCCTTAAAAATGCCAGAGCGACCATGTGCCAACAATATTACTCGTAACTTCGAATTCGTACCACATTCAGGACATGCGGCAAAAAAGACTTCAAAGTCTTGAATTTGGCCGAAAAATTGCTCGCTTACCGATTTTTTATCGGATACATTTCGGAGAGTGTGTAATTGAGCTCCTTGACCTTGCCCTTTTTTATTGAACTTCTCGTAGCTCCAGCGGCATTTTTTTAATGCAGCATGACGATACGAGCAGTACATGTAACTGATGGTAAGCAACATGCTTGCCACATAACAGCAGTCTCATGGTTGACATTCGAAAGATTCGAACTAAGGTGTTTAACTCTACTTTTGAGCTAAGAACATATAAAATACTGGGGAATGCGTTGCCTGAATGGGATTTTCTTTTTACAATCTTGGTGTCTTCAAATCGACAGTGAATCGGTTTCTTCTAGGTAAACACAGATTGTGTTATCGGAGATAACGTTATCGTTTATCACCAGGCGAGCTAGCGGTCAAGTGTAACCCTTAAACAGTTTAAAAAATTTAAGTTATCCTCAAAAAAAACCCGAAATCGATAATAATTTTTGTGATAATAACAAACTTGTGCATCTACGCGCCGCGGAAAATCTGAAACTATATTAGTTGGTCTGAGACTATTTTATATGTAGTCTTCAAAAAATCAAAAGCCCATTAGAAATTTGAGAAATGTTCACAATATATTGTTTTACATTATTTAACGTGCCAAAAATGTATGTATTTTGTTTAAAAAATCCTTACTATTTTATTTGTATTTCAGTTTCGTTTCCAGATATATTAAAGAGCTTTTCTCAAATCTCAAAAAAAAACTCCCTGAAACTATAGCACTTTACGGCGATGATTTAGACGTGAGAAATGAAATACAAAGGTGATACCACATATGTGAGCATGATATTAACCTACATTTGGCATTGTTTTTTTCAGAACCGGGAGCTAGGAACTGTGAAATTAATGACGTCATAATTTCCGGGTCGGAGGGCACAGGGGTGTGTGAATTGAAGGCTCGGTAGGTAGTCGGTTTGTTTATCTGCAAACTAAGGTCTTTCCAGCAAAAAAAAACATTGAGAGAGGACCGATTTATCGAGTGAAGCGGTTTAGTTAAACTAAACTGCGTAACTTCTCGTCTCTTCTCGTAATCACGGCGGTTGTAAAGACGCTGAAACGTCGAGGTAACTAAATGGTAGTTTTGATCGTAATTAAGCCCTGTAAAGTGTTTAAATTATGCGGTTCAGTTAATTCAAAACGCAAAATTAAAAAAAAAACAATTATGTAGATAAATTAATCCTTAAATAATCCTGCGCTTATTTAATTAAAACCATGTAATTTGAAGAAATAAATTTAATATTTTGACTAACCAAAACTTACATAATACTATTACTTGTACGGGTACTTACAAACTGAAAGTTCTTAGAACTGGCCACTTATAAACAATATAATAAAAAAATAATTCTATAATTTGAAAATAGAACTCTTTGCCAATATTACTGAGTATATACTTCATTAATTTATCATTTGTTTTACGATTTGGCGGCAAATTGAAAATTGTCTGTGTCACGTCAACATGAATTTAACACGAGAAAATTTTCGTGCAATGATTTTTTATGACTTTCGATGTCATTTAAGTCAACAAGAAAGTTATGATAGACTACGATTGGCCTTTCACGATGAAGCCCCATCTCGTGCGACTGTTTACAACTGGTTTAATGAGTTTAAACGTGGTCGCACTAATCTCACTGATGATTTACGTGAGGGACGGCCTTCTACGGCGACGACTGAAGATAACATCTGTGTTGTGCGGCGTATGATAGAGACTGACAAAAGAGTGACCTACCAGCAGATTCGGACAAGCTTAGGCATCGGTATGAGTCAAGTGCACAAAATCCTACACGAACATTTAGCGGTCAGGAAGCTTTGCGCCCGGTGGATACCTCATAATTTGACTGAGGATCAAAAACTCCATCGTGTGGATTGGTGCCGTAAAATGATTGAAAGATTTAACGGAGGTGACTCAAATGCTGTGTTCGACATACTAACAGGTGACGAAAGCTGGATTTACTGTTATGATCCTGAAACCAAAAGACAATCTGCTCAGTGGGTGTTTCCTTTCGAGGAGTTGCCAACTAAAGTGAAGAGAGATCGAAGTGCGGGGAAAAAATGGTGGCCTCGTTCTTTGGAAGGATAGGTCATTTCGCAACAATTGTGTTAGAGGATCAAAAACAGTTTCTGCAGAATGGTACACTACCAATTGTTTGCCACTTGTCTTGGAAAAGTTCGAGAGAAACGACCTCGCAGTAGGATCCTCCTTCACCACGACAACGCCTCATCGCACACCGCCAAGCGAACGATCGACTATTTGGCGACATCAAACGTTGAATTACTGGGTCACCCGCCGTATAGCCCCGACCTCGCACCTTGTGATTTTTATTTATTTTCAAAAATTAAAGAAAAACTTAAAGGAAAGCGGTTTATGAATGCTGAAGAAGCGGTGGCTGCGTATCGCGATGCCATTGAAGAGACCCCTAAGGACGAGTGGGCAAAGTGCTTTTCCCAGTGGTTCCATCGCATGCAGCGGTGTATTGACGTGAATGGACAATATTTTGAAAAGATATAATAAAACTAATAACTGGCTAATGTAATCAGTTTTTGATTTTCTAAGAACTTTCAGTTTGACCCTCGTATTTAGCGTAGTGTAGTACTCATTGTATTTTAGTTTTGTTGATAAAGGCTCGGACCATTAAAAAACTTACACATAAATAAAATAATTAATCGTAGCTTCCGCATAGCAATTATCATATCAGAGGAACGTACTTGACTAGTATAATACAATACACTACGACAAATTCTAAATTCAACATGGCCACCACCGACAAGTAGAGAATGGCCAGCACCATGGCAATTTTTTTTCACAATATGGGCATCACTTAAGCTTACTGGCCATTTAGTATACACTATAACCAATTTCATGACAATATGACTTCGATAGAGTGTGCTTATTTGAATAAAACAGGTAAGAATTATGAATAGGTAAGAATTGCCTTTGTATTTTAACCACAAAACAACAAAATACCAGAGACAGAACAGAACAACTTTTAAAAAGTCTTACCATAAAACATTTCACTCATAATTAAATGAACGAAATGGGAGGAAAGAAAAAAGTTTTAATGTATTCCAACATTACGAAGTGAAGTCGATTTTTGTGAATCAAGTATGCAAAAGGCTTTGTTGTTAATTTTGTGGGACGTAAAGTGGAGATTTTTATTCTGCTATTAATGAGTATCGACAAAGAAGTTCTAAATATAAATTTCGTACAATAAATTGTTTCTGTTTTACTTTTGAGGTAAGGAAATAAAAAAAAATTGGCAGTCATAGGAACTGCCGATAGAAGTGAAAAATTATAACTCAAGAATTTCATAGCTTTCTTTGGAAACTACGCGGGTGAAACCTGAGGGCGTGGCCATAAGCATGATCACCTAGATAGCTAAAGGGAAATGCTAATGCATTTCTAGATGATTAATGGCCATGGTCCCGAGTTTACCCTAATAAGATTTCTTATTATTCCCGAGCGTGACGCTAGAATTCAATTCACATCCCCACGAGAAATGTCTGTGGCGCGCCAAGTTTTCACTTCAAAAAATACGTCATTCAATAGTTTAGGTAAGCCGCGGGTAAGACCGTGGAGCGCAGCTAATAATTACGAAGATTCGTATGAAAAATGCGAAGCTTCAGACTTAATACTCCCATTTATCCCAAAGGGCTGAGGTAAATAACAAATATTTGCCCGACATTCATTTATTTACATCATAACTCAGAGTATTAAGGAAAAGTAGGGCATTATAGTACGAGTAAATGCCAGAAAATTAATACAGTGTACGGGGCGAAACTGAGTTAGCTCTCATGTCTGTTGATTGGAGGCGCCAGTAGCACAAGTCTCAAATTAGTGGTGTCCCATGGTGTTGGGTAAAAATAGATCTATGGTTGTGTCAAAGGATGTATCCAGACATGTTCTGAGGTGTGTAGATATTTCATTATGATTAGTTATTTATATGTGCGTTTATTAATGTTGTTTACTCATCCTCTTAGAAGCATCCCACGGGTTCATAAGCGTACTTCCTGTGTTACTATTTCCTCAGAATAAATATATTTGCGTTGTTTTAGACTACTAATTTATGTTCTAAATTTGATATATATGTCTTTAATAGTTTTTGCTAGAAAGTTTAACCATTATCAGATTAGTCAGCACTTCATGATAAGCGCTTCTGTAGTATTCTAAACCTATGACACGAAAGTATTTTAGTACAACACTTATATCAGATAAACACTACATTGGGCGGGATCGAGATATCATGCGTAGTTCTCTCTAGTTTTCCTCAATTCTGAATCTCAGGTACTGTTAGAATAATGGGTACTTAATACAAGATAATGTAGACGCTTTATCCCCAGCTTCCTCTATTACGTTTTGCGTGTCGAAAGGGCACGCAACAACGCAATCTGTAACAACAAAGTTTTGGTACTTTTATGAACGTTTCAGAAAAGTAGTAACTTAGAGTTAATGGATGGATAGTTTGTATTCATACAAAGTGCTGCAGAAAAGTGCAACAATATTTTATGGTAGTTCATCTTTAGGTACTTGAATACTTAAGTGAAAAATTTTCATATATTTTTTTTCCATAAAAAAAAATGTTGTTTGATATTTTATCTGACATACCCCTAATGGCCAGATCACGGCACGGATTTTTGTACGGCGTCGTGGCGTCGGCGACGAGGTCATTATTTGTCAGCTGTGCATGCGTTAGTGTTGAAGCTGGTGATTTGGTGGAAATTTTACGTCAAACTTTGACTTGAATTATCTCGTATCTACCGTGCTGAGGGGAAGAGATCTTGAGTGATGAAGTCTACATCAGTGTTATAATAAACTGTTCAAATATTGTTGGGGATAAATCCACCACGTTGTATACATGCGTAGCTAGGTTGCACCGAGAATAAAAAATAGCCCCGATTCCCTTCCCACCAGGCAACTGATTTGTTTTAAAATCACTAGTTTACAATGGAACGTCAGCTGAACATGATAATAAACAATACATCTGCCCATAACAGCAGTGTCACGTAGCTATTAGTTGATATTTATTTTGGCTGATGAGTAGATAGCTCTGAAAACTAGATAAAAACTCGTTTTGCTGGGGGCCGCACCTTAACTCCAAGCATATGACGAAAGATTATAGGAACAAAAATACTTACTTGTTTTCTTATGATGTCTTCTTTAATCACAAAGAATGGATTTGCGAAGCAAAACCAACAAAGATAAGCTTACCTGTAACAAAAGCAAAACAAGTTTTTGAATAGAGAAACTACTCGTATTATATTTAATTTTTCTGTTTAAACATACAAACGGTGGAATGAAAATTTTACTTAGTGTCTTTGCTCTTTAAACGATAGCAATTATTTTATAGAAAAAGTGATGATGCGGAATGAATACCAAGAATTTTGTGCCAACTAAGTTGCTTGAGAAATAAAAACATAACATATATAACACAGCACTACAAACAAACTATTACATTAAAATTATTTAGTTACTCTGTTATTAGGCTCCCGAGTTTAATTATACGCCAACATAATTAACAACAGCAAATATAACTATTCCTTAATGCCACAATGTACCGGAAACATAATTCAACCACTTGCTTACAATGAGACAACATCTTACACCTCACTGACTTGAGATTGTAGAAATAATCTTTGGGAGGAATTAGAAGAGCCTTTACTATTTTGCTCTAACGGAACTTAGAGTAGAAGTAGGTGTTTTTAGTTTTGTATTTAATTTGCATACCAATTTTTCAAGTGAAATCTTCTTTTGGCTCTCCGGATTTCACACAGATTTTTTCTTAGGCTGCAAATGACGCTGACCCCTCACGTTATGAAGTGAAAGCACAGAATAAATATCAGTACAGAACCCTCACTTAGCGAACAATTTTATATAAATAGCGACTCTTGCTGGGACGCAACAAAGTGCAATTCAGCTCGCATTAGCGCTCAATGCCTATCGCGGTTTTCACCTAAACATTTGCGCTCTCTTCTAACGCGTAACTCTGTCGCTGTCTGGCGCGGAATGATGCGCATCGAAAGATTTGTCGACATATCTAATAAACAATTAAATTAACCTTTCGTTATGTAGGTAGTCAGCATTGTAGCTCAGATTATTTATTTTAGTTACTTCGTAACGCGCAAGACAGCTAGAAGAGGCCATAACATAGGGTCGGACACATTGAAATTAAAACAATAAAAGTAAACTTTGACTGTTTTTATTCTACTTGATCGTCAAAATGTTGTTTAATAAATATGTAACATATTTTAATGTACCTACACTAATACATAAAACCAGCTTCGATTACAAGCTATTTTATAATGTCCTGTACTTTTTGTACGGTTAGGAGAAAAATATAAAAAATAATGGTATTTTTTGTACAACTAGGAAATAAGAAATATTGACTTCCGAATCGGACTTCATATTAAGTTATAGGAAATGTTCAATGTAAGTATACGGTATGAAATAACTTAACACACATCAGATTCTGTGCACATTACCTTAACATCAACCAAATTATTTAAATACACAATCAAAATCTGTAAAAAACACCTATAAAAAGCATAACTTCAATATGTACCTACAGAAAATAACTGATATACATCAATCAAATAACTTACCTTTCTTCGTCCTTAGGCAATACAAAAAATGATAATTCTTTGTTTGTTTTTTGACTCGTGCATCTATATACAGCACAATATGCACGCGACGTCATTTTGTGCGGGAAACGTGTTGCGCGAGCGCTCAGACGTGCTTTCGACAACCGCCCGGCACTTGTTCCGTGCGAGGAACGGTCTAGCTGTAGGCCAAAACCGCGCGACCTTGAGCGAGTGAGGATGCACTGGTGAAAGGCTCGTTCGGGTGAACTCGGGACTCCCGAGTGCACCGGAGCAAACAAGATACAACTGGCTGCTGCTTTTCAGTGTCGTGTTTAGTATATTTTTTTTTTTTTTTTTTTTTTTTATCGCGTATAGGTCCGCGTTTGACCACCAACTCGCCTGATGGTAAGCGACGGTGTGGTCGAAGATGACGCACGTTGACCTAGAAGGTACCTATTCACTCTGACCTTGAAAAGTTCTAGATTGTATCTCTCAGGGAACAAGGAGGCCGGCAACTTATTCCACTCCAAAGCTGTACGTACGAGAAAAGTGGATTCAAACCTTTTAGTACGGATTTTGGGAATATCCACAGTGTATGGGTGGTAGTGAGCCGACTTACGACTTGTCCTGTAGTGGAAAGGGGAAGGCAATATCAGGTCGTGCAACTCCGCTGCACACTCTCCAAAATGTATCCTGTAAAATACTGACAGACTAGCCACTTTTCGACGATGTTCTAGGCTTAGCAGTTTTTAGCTACTAAGTCTCTATCGCCGATTAGCCTAACAGCGCGCCGTTCAACCGAGTCAAGAGTCTCGAGCTGGTACTTTGCCGATCCATCCCATAGGTGGCAACAGTATTCCACACAAGAACGAACTTGAGCTTGATATAGAGCTAGTTGATTCGGTGTGAAATACTGCTGTACCTTATTGAGAACACCAAGCTTTTTTCCAGCTAATTTGGCTCTTGACCCAGGTAGCCACCGTAATTTAGAGTCGGGCTAAGGGTCAGTCCTAGAAGGTCCAAGTGGTCTGCCAATTGTACAGGCACGTTTCGGAAAGTTGGAGATAGTGTGAAAGGACACTTTTGCGGAGAAAAGACATGCCTGAGTTTTATTAGCGTTGAATTGCGCCCGATTCTCATCACCCCATTTTACTACATCGGTGAGAATCTTATCCATCCGCTCGACCATGTCCTTTCTCAACGCTTCGATTTCCGTCTCGCTAGTTCTTGCATTGGATATATATGATGCTACAACTGTGCTGTCGTCTGCATACCCAAAGATACCAGGCTTAAGCAGATCGTTTATGTGTAGCAGAAATAAAGTTGCAGAAAGTACTGACCCTGAGGTACACCGGCATTAATTACCATTGAGTCGGACGAACAGCCATCGACGACTACTCGGATCGATCGTTCCCTCAGGAAGTCCGCAATCCATGTACATAGACTGGTAGGCAGTCCGTATGCTGGAAGCTTAGCAATAAGGCCCTCGTGCCAAACCCTATCGAAGGCTTTAGAGATGTCAAGAGACACAGCTAAAGCCTCGCCGTGTTTTTCTATAGCCTCGCCCAGTATGTGAGTGGCGTATCCTAGAAGATCCCCAGTCGACCGGTTTCGACGAAAGCCGTATTGTCGATCACTGAGGAGAGAGTTGTCTTCTAGATATGCCATGAGCTTCTTATTAAGGACACGTTCCATCACTTTGCAAAGGATGGAGGTTACCGAAATAGGACGATAATTGTTCGGATCGGCACGACTATCTTTCTTAGGAACAGGTTGAACGTTCGCAAGCTTCCAACACCTTGGAACTATCCCGTGTGTAGAGAGAGACGGAACAACCGTGTCAATACAGGAGTCAATTCAGGTGCACATTTTTTTAACACTATTGCCGGTATTCTATCAGGTCCACTTGCTTTATTCACGTCTAAACACCGCAGCGTTTTGAGCACCTCTTTCTGATTGATACGAATTTCAGACATTGTAGTACCATAATGGGGAAGTGAAGGTGGCAATTCACTCGATGTACACAGACGCGAATTTTCAGAGAAGAGATTCGCAAATATGTTTGCTTTCTCTTCTGCAGTATGAGCTAGTGATCCATCAGGTTTTAATAATGGTGGCAGTGAGGGCGACAAAGTTAGATTCAACAGCCTTGGCCAGGGACCAGAATGCTTTACTACCAGATGGGTACGTAGCCAACTTTGCTCCCTACCGGCCAATATGGTCAAACCTAGCTCTCTTAATCGCTCTCTTGCAGGACTTAGTGGCTTGGTTATAGGCTTTCTTTTTTTCAGACACATCTGGAGATTTGTGCTTACGTGCATTAACCCAGTTTAAGTAGGTTGCTTGCCTTAACGCGACTGCTCTATTACAAGCAGAGTTAAACCATGGGTTAGGTTTGGACGAAAGAGGAGCATCTGAGTATGGTATAAAGTACTCCATTGCTCGGCTCAACACTTCCGTTACAGCTATAGCACAGTCAGATGGATCGTTGGAAGAGAAGCACGTTTGCCGCCAAGGGTAAGATGCTACAAAATGACGCATCTCATCCCAGTCTGCTGACTTGTATCGCCATATTCTACGCGGACTTTTAGCACTAGGGTCTGGCGGTGAATATGATGACACCGATCGAATTATGCAGTGGTCGGAACTACCAAGAGGTGGGAATACCGACACTGCATATCTGTCAGGATCATTAGTCAACAGCAAGTCCAAGCAATTTGCTGTATGCGTCTCAACATCCGGAACCCTAGTGGCTTCTTGGACCAGCTGTGAGAGATTTAGCGACAGAGCAAGCTCATATGCCTCTCTACCAGCGTGGTCAGTCTTCTGATATGGAAACAGCCAATCTTGATGGTGGGCGTTAAAATCTCCCAGAAGAACCAACTGGGCTGAGGGGTATCGTTTCTGAGCCACATCTGCAGATTCACTAATGTGCTGAAACAACCTGGTCGACTCGAGATCTCCAGTATGCGAGCGGTAGACATTAGCGTATATGATTTTCTCAGTGCCAGTGTCGACCATTATCCAGAGAACAGAAAAACTAGACTTTTCAAGGTCACGGAGACGCCTTATACAAATATCGTCACGAGCGTATACGCAGACTCCCGCGCGAGGCTTGAAATTATGCTCTAAAATATAACCTGGATAGTCGAGGTACGCGGTGTCTGATGGACGTTTTATCTGTGTCTCCGTGAGGAATAGCAAGTGCGGTTTTGTGGACTCAAGGTGATGGTGCACCGAGTCTAGGTTAGTGTGCAATCCTCTAATGTTGGTGAGGTGCACGTGTAGCGAGAGGGCGTGCTTCCACCGTTTAAACGACTTACTATTTTTCTTGTTCTTTTTCATGATGTTGATTGAGTGTATGTAGGTACAGGAAGTGGCAGTTGAATGAAGCACCACAAACGCATCCACTGATGCCGCCAGATGAGGACACACTGTAAGGAGACTAGCCTGGAGACTGCGGGGACGCCCGTATCCCTCCAAGAATGTCCATGGGGCCCTCTCGTCCGGTCGCCAACCGGCACCATGGCGCATTCTCGGAATTTTTCGCGTGATGGCGGGGCAGCCTTTCACATGTGGCTGGCATGCTACTTGGGCCCCCAACTATCAGCGGCTGGCCAGTGGAGAAACCTTTCTACGGATCCCGCTACCCTCCACGACTAGTCACCAAGTGCACTCACAACTAGCAGCATCCCCTTAGATATACGCAACAATGCTGGCACTCAGACCCACTTCCTTTCCGGTTTCATTGGACCACACATCGAAACACGGCTAGGCCGCTTCACGACATGGGTTTGTCCAATGGGTGGTAACCAGCCACGGCCTAAGCCTCCCACCAGAGTGTTATCTGTTTTGCACCACCCAGGGACCACGTGTAGGGATTCAGATTTAGGGTATTCACCTACGGACGTGGATAACTCAGCCCCCCAATATATATTCAATTTATGTGTAATAACTTTTGTTTTTGTTTATTGTCAATAACTATTCAATATTTTTTAATAGTTAGTTTTTATTTAAGTTTCCACTTCCGTGGTGTGTCATGAGCACACACATTTTGACGTGACAACGTCTTATAAATTGGTTTGCCGGGTGACACTTCAAGAAACTGCGTTACGCTCCGCTCACGTTATGCGCTCACAACGAGAGCGAGTGAGAGGCACGCGTCCCTTCCACTCGGGCATGGTTAGCCCGCCTAAGAGCGAGAGAGACAGACATAAAAAGTGAAAGGCACGCGTCCCTTCCGTAAAATTATTTTACCACTCAGTCGTTGTCACGTAAAACTTTCGCCCGTATACCGACTTTACAGGCAACCAATTTTTTTTATAGGGACAGTGACAAGGCAAGTACTAGATAGTAAACAACCCCTTACTTACATTGACTACATAAGACTGTACGACTGTAAGCGCTCGTTACCCAGAAATACAAGACGATTTCTATGAATGTGATTTTTCTGAAAATATTGCCCTTCAAACCGGAATAGCGTAGCAAGAAGTCCACCCGAAGCAACATGCCTGCGACATCAATTCCACACAACAATGTGGATTATGTAGCAACAACAAACATGTGGAGTGTCAATCACTGCCCAGCTATGCACTGCGCTCTTCGCCCGGAGATATATAAATAAATATAAATAAATATTGGTGGACAATTCACACACAACACCATCTGACCCCAAACTAAGCAAAGCTTGTACTATGGCGGCCAGATAGCTGATATAATACATATATAGTTTTAAATACATACTTATTATAAATAGAAACACCCAGAAACAGTAATGTAATATAATAATGTACTTATAACATTTTGTATAATTGCCATGAAAATGTTGTCTTTTAAATCTGAATAGACCGCAACCATCGGAACATACTTAAGTCTTCACATTATTGATTGGCTGATAATGACAACTTCCAGTTTCCCAGGCTTACGCTTTAAGGTATGTTGATTATATAAACTAGGAGCGTTTGTGGTCAAACGTGGTCTTAATCGCTGTAAAAACGTATTGTAAGGTCATTATTATTGAATTAGTATATGTATAACCTGATGTCATTAGATTGTAATCTGACAGTACTTACAGTTTTACAGTAACATAATGACCATAAAGAAAATTTAACGAAAAATGTAAAATACTCGTAGTATCAGAGACAAAATAACTGTTGATGTTTTATTTATGTATATACAGCAATATATTATTTAACTTTAAAACAATAATTTGACGTAGCATGTAGCATGAGTTTTTGAGAATTGTATTATTAACTTGTGCGTTACGAAGTATCATTTCAGGTTGGCGAATATGTGACAAGTGATTCTATATTATTAACTCATTATTTTATCTTGATCATCATCAACCGCAAGACGACCACAGCTGAAAATAGGCAGATTTCCTCCTGCGCAACCTCCAGCGGTTTCCAGCGACCTTTAGAAAACCTGTGGGTGATGCATTCGCCGATGATATCCGTTCCAGACGATCCAGGACCTTGAAAACATCTTCCAGCGCGGCAGTGAACAGTTTTAGAGATATAACATCTCCCTGGCTCACGCCTCGCATAATTGATTATACTTACTTATCCTATTAAAGTTTGGATTTTTTTGCACAATCACATCGAAACATGTGAACAGATTGGATTGAATTTAGAACACCGTTCGATTACAGTCTAGTATAGCACACAGGCAACTATTTATCTCGGAAAAATAACGAGAACAGGAACTACTCGGGTAAATTCGCAGGTAACTGTTAGTATTTTCATATATATTTCAAATTACTGCTACTACAGGCGGTGGTAGAAAGGTTATCCCGATTATTCTGTGTAGCTTATTATTCTGGACAGGATATTGCAAAGGCCTTTGTTGACAAAATAAACGCTTAGAGGATAGATTAATCTGTACGCAAAATGTTACATAGATAGTATTCTGGAAGGGAATTTGGTATCGATTAATTAGTTGTAGGATATTCCTTTGATCAATGAAAGTTTTACGAAAGTTAAGTTGGTAAACCTATAAATAATATATCATCTACTTAGATAAGGATAGTGTATGTAAACTCTTTGATCATCTATCATCCAATATTAAAACCTTTCCGAGTCCTTGGTCGTCCCAACGCGTGACCAGATTGCTGGCGTTTATTTGGCTAATTGTATAAGCATTATAATTCACAGTAGTGATATCACCAGCATGCTATGAACGCTTCCAGCTTATAGTGGTTTGAACATCTCTAGATATATGGATAATTCAGATTCATCATCATCATCATCATCAGCCACAAGACGTCCACTGCTGAACATAGGCCTCCCCCCTAGATTTCCACAACGAACGGTCCTGCGCAACCTGCAACCAGCGGTTTCCATTTCAGTTTGTGTAAGTAAAAACTTAGGTCTGTAGTGTAGTTTCTATTGTTATTAGTATGTAAGTCAGATTTCAATTACAATGTTTTCACCCCATCGACTAGCAAGAATCTAACTTTGGATCATTGCATCTATCTTATACCTTTAAACGACCAATTCTTGTAGGTATGTATATATATAGAATCTGAATCTCGGAAACGGCTCGAACGATTTTCATTAAATTATGTATACAGGGGGTTTCGGGGACGATAAATCGATCTATCTAGGTTTTTTTTTAAAACATAATTTTATGCGCGGTTTTAGACAATGAAAAACTCTTACAATGTCATTAGAATACGATAACTTATTTCGCCAGTTTAAGTTTTACGAAAGTTAAGTTGGTAAACCTATAAATAATATATCATCTACTTAGATAAGGATAGTGTATGTAAACTCTTTGATCATCTATCATCCAATATTAAAACCTTTCCGAGTCCTTGGTCGTCCCAACGCGTGACCAGATTGCTGGCGTTTATTTGGCTAATTGTATAAGCATTATAATTCACAGTAGTGATATCACCAGCATGCTATGAACGCTTCCAGCTTATAGTGGTTTGAACATCTCTAGATATATGGATAATTCAGATTCATCATCATCATCATCATCAGCCACAAGACGTCCACTGCTGAACATAGGCCTCCCCCCTAGATTTCCACAACGAACGGTCCTGCGCAACCTGCAACCAGCGGTTTCCATTTCAGTTTGTGTAAGTAAAAACTTAGGTCTGTAGTGTAGTTTCTATTGTTATTAGTATGTAAGTCAGATTTCAATTACAATGTTTTCACCCCATCGACTAGCAAGAATCTAACTTTGGATCATTGCATCTATCTTATACCTTTAAACGACCAATTCTTGTAGGTATGTATATATATAGAATCTGAATCTCGGAAACGGCTCGAACGATTTTCATTAAATTATGTATACAGGGGGGTTTCGGGGACGATAAATCGATCTATCTAGGTTTTTTTTAAAAACATAATTTTATGCGCGGTTTTAGACAATGAAAAACTCTTACAATGTCATTAGAATACGATAACTTATTTCGCCTGTTTAAATGGCTCAGACGGAATATGCTCGCCCTCGGAGTCAACAGGCCCCGGTTCGAATCCTGATGGTTACACTCGGGTCTTTTCTTTTTGTTCTTTTTTTCTGTTTTTTTTTTTACTTAGATCCCTTTATAAACGCATTTAAACCGAGCGAAGCTCGGTCAACCAGGTACTAGTATTAATGTTAGGGAATATTTGCTACTGTCGCTTTCATTTATTTATTATTTCTATTACAAATTAATAGAAAACTTTTACACAGCCCTTTTACAGCTGAAATTATGATGTTGTTGTTGTTATTTTAATTTTTTTATTAACTATAAATGTAAATACCTACCTACAAACTTGTACCTACTTGACGAGTCTGCTTAGAAATACTCAGGATGTTTAGTTACAAATATTTCGTGAATGTAACTAGCATTGACAATAAATTTATTCTATTATATTCTTGTATTTTATTGTTATTTAGTTATGATAACTAAGGTTTTAATCGGTTTTCAAAAAAAAAAAAAGGTATAGATTGTGCTCTGTATACTTTTTGTATGACTAACGATAATAACATCAATTAATGAATAGATTTTTTGTGTATTTGAGCGAAAATGTTTAACAAATTAAGGGAAGAATATCACGTGGCGGAAACCTTCCTCCTTCCGTTCTTTTATCAGAAATAATTCGGGTTAATTTAAATGTACTGGAGAATTGTAGAATCCCGCGGTTTTACTCACATATTTCCCGATTCCGTTATTTCAACGGGATCAAAAGTAGCTTATGTATTCAGACTACTAACTATCCATGTACCAAATTTCAGCCCTATCTCTTCAGTGGTTTTTGCTTAAGTGAGTAATAAACATCCGTACAAACTATCGCATCTATATGTATTGTAAGTAGTAAATCTAATAGGAAAAAAATGTCAGCAGCAATAATGAAGCTTGATAAATGCACAACAGCATGGTGCTATATTAATTTAGATGAAAAATACAATTTACGCGCTGGGCGTGCAGAAAGTTCGTAAATAAGATTCTTTGAGTTTTTGCTGTGTGTGCTGTGAAGTGAAAATTTATTTTGGCGCGCCACAGATAGATTTTTGTGGGCTGTGAATTGATTTCTAGCGTCACGCTTGGGAATGATAAGAAATCTTCCAGTATGCTCGGGACTACGGCCATTACATATCTACAAATGTATGAAGCCCAGAGCCAACACTGGCACTAACGATGTTAATATGAAATGTTTTGCAGAATGTGACCTTATGCGACGTGACGTGACGCGACGCGCTTGTGTTTTGTATGTAGTAAGTATTGTTAGCAACCCCGTTTAAAAGCAAGAAAAAGGTGCATGGAGTGGCAACATCGTGCGACGAAAACTGGCTTTAAGTACTGGGTCGAGAGAGAAGGGAGGGACTTTCGCTCCAGACGCCGGCCACGCCGGACATACTGTGTTTGCCTTCGTGTCTTTGTTTGACTAATTGATGATTGTTGTCATTAAGGTTATATTAAATGTTTTAACGTTCATTTAAATATTGTTTGCTTCACTCTCCCAATCTTCTGATGTAGATTGTTTACATCAGAAGTGGGATTCTACCTCAACTGCCCACTGTTTTGTATATTTGATCGAAGCTTAAGTAAAACTAAGGTTAGAATCGAAACAGAAAAATAGCAGAGTGAGAATGTCGTATCAGTAGCTACGGCAATCTCGATGGAAGGTACGGAGAACCGGATTGTATCCCTGATGCCGCTTTGGAAGTGATCTTATTTAAGCTTTCAGTGTCGGACGAGCGACACCAACTCCACGACGCCTAGTATCGTCGCTGCGGCAGAGCCTACGAGAGGCGCCGCTGCGGCAGAGCCTACGAGAGGCACCGCTGCGGCAGAGCCTACGAGAGGCGCCGCTGCGGCAGAGCCTACGAGAAACGCCGCTGCGGCAGAGCCTACGAGAGGCGACGCTGCGGTAGAGCCTACGAGAGGCGTCGCTGTGGCAGAGCCTACGAGAGGGGTCACTGCGCTCATCCCCTGGCTTTGCCTATGCGGGGCTAGCGCGCTCAGGGCAGTAGCTCAGCCTATGTTGAGCCGGCCAGGCAGGCCGTGCCAGCGCACGTTCAGCAGGCCGCAGCACCACTACGCGGCGAGGTTTCGAGCCTTGCCCCCACAGATCTTACGAAGCGTCTCACCGACGCGCTTAAAGCAGTAACCTCGGTGAGATCTACCCATTACTATGTTTTTGTTTTGATCCATTAGGTACGTAATAATTTTGTTTCGTGGATGAAACAGGCTTCGATACTCTCGTGGTAGTATTTCGTCATCAGGTTTTGAATAAACTCAAAGGTTCTGCAAAGATTTGGTACGATTCGTTATTGCGTAATGATCGCTCGCGAACCCCTGAGTATGGAGAAATAGAATTTGTAATGCGTTTAAAGTCTAAAGAAATATGTTCAAAGTATCGAAAAAAATCGTGGACCAAAAAACCCGTCGAAAACTAATCGCTATACAATATATTCTTTGAGCAGATCGCAGAAATTTACAGTTTGTACTTAAATTTCATGTAAACCGTAATATAATAACATCAATGCATCTGTCGAGGCTAGTAATTTCAAGTCAAGCGATAATTTGGTAGGTTTTATACACAGCAGGGTACATGTAAAATAAAACTGGGAAAACATACTGCAGGTAACACTACTCCTAGAGAGGGTAACGATACTAAAATTGCCCTACAAGTATTCACCCGAACGCCAAATTTTGTAGGTAGTTCTGAAACAGCTAGTCTTTCGATGATTATGACTCTAACGAGTTCGAGAGCCTTTGTTATAATTGTGGCGTGAACCACAAAAGTGTTCAGTTTACGGTAAAGTGCGAGTCTTGTATGAGTTATAAATTAAAAAAAAACTGAATAAATCGGTAAAGTAAAAGAAATAAAGTACGTGCAGACGACTAAAACAAGATACATTTTGTAATAACATACAATGTAAATGGTGCAGTTATAGACAAGCTCATTTGTACAATACGATATTCATTGATACGAGGAGTGGTTGTCAGTCAAATCGTGAAAAGTAGCCAAAGCAATGACCCTTCAAGAGTAACGAATATTGTAAGTGACTAATTAAATTAGATTCTGTTCCTGTAAATGAAGTCGAGATGTATGTTATCGTCGTGATAATCGGATAAGACTTAATATGAAAGTGTTACCCTTTTTGATGACATATCCTAACATTTCATAATTACATCGAAGAATTAGCTGAGGTTTGCAATGTAGCAGTTAATTCAAATATACTTAAAGTTTTGGTAAAAATGAGGGGTGCAAATGTATAGCTTTGAACATGAAGCAACTGGAAGTGGAAAGGTTAGCAGTCACGAAGTGACGATTAACCTACAGAGCGACAAATCGGTGCAATTTAAGCCGTAAACAGTATACAAGTGCTTAAAAAAATGGCTGAGTAAAGATAGGTACAATAGTATATGTCTGTACAGTATATGAGAGTCAGTGAGAGAGATAGTAAAGGCCTACAATGGTGTATAATAAAGTTTGCTAATTTTGATCTGTGGATTGAATACAATTAATAAATAATATGACGTGTTGGCAAGGTAATTATGAGTTCCCAATATTGTGATGCAAACATATAATTCCTATAAAGAGAGAAGTCGAACAATTTGAGAAGATTGAATTGGTACATTGCAAGAATCCAACAGTGAGCTAACACAGAAATTTCCTAAGCCTAAAGGAAAAGGGAGCTGTACTAGGCACTGGTTGGGTATGGTAATGACTGAGTAATCGAAGGGGTTGTCTAAGTATAAAGGCAACAGCCCTCGCTCTGGTTGTTCTACTTCAATACGATAGAAGTTTCAAGAATGCCTAAGAATAAAGGTATCCTTGAATTGACTTCATGTTATCATTCTCGTATGAACTGAATATGTCATGATAGGCCGAGCTTTGTTATT
Organism: Ectropis grisescens; assembly: GCA_017562165.1. NCBI lineage: Eukaryota > Metazoa > Arthropoda > Insecta > Lepidoptera > Geometridae > Ectropis > Ectropis grisescens. The sequence goes on along the minus strand of CM029769.1, from coordinate 7,775,319 downwards.
TTTTTAATAGATTGTAATGCTAAGTGTTTGTACATTACAGCTTTATTGTGCCTGGGGCAGGCACGGTGCAGGAGGGCCGTGTTAGCAACCCCGTTTAAAAGCAAGAAAAAGGTGCATGGAGTGGCAACATCGTGCGACGAAAACTGGCTTTAAGTACTGGGTCGAGAGAGAAGGGAAGGACTTTCGCTCCAGACGCCGGCCACGCCGGACATACTGTGTTTGCCTTCGTGTCTTTGTTTGACAAATTGATGATTGTTGTCATTAAGGTTATATTAAATGTTTTAACGTTCATTTAAATATTGTTTGCTTCACTCTCCCAATCTTCTGATGTAGATTGTTTACAGTATTATGATCAGTGTTGTGATGAAGCGGTTGGCATTATCATCATAGAACATCAGCAAGTCCTCAAATCCATTTAGACAATCAAACAATATATTGAGGCAGAACCACAATTGCTTCGTGGATGAGTGAATGAGAAAATATTCGCCGCGTTGCTAACCGATATTCCACAAACGGAATACAATGCATTCCATGTATTCTTGCGCTATAGCGCTATACCATGAAATTAGGTAGCGTAGCTAGTTAGCGCCGCTACTTTACCATTTCGGTGATGCGAAGGTGTAAGATATCCTACCAAATAGTGTTCGACGCGGAAAAATATTTCGCTTCAAAAACTCCTAGTTTTATAGAACAACTTTTATGTAATGGTTTCACCCGCATAGTTCCCGGAATAAATAAATATCGTTGGACAATTCACACATAACACTAACTGACCACAAATTAAGCAAAGCTTGTATTTTGGCGGCCAGATAGCTTAATATAATACTTGTATAATAGTTTTAAATACATACTAATTATACATAGAAACACCCAGACACAGTACAAGTATTTGGATTCGTCACATATATTTGCACTGGTTGGGAATCGAACCCACGACTTTCGGCTTCGCAGGCAGAGTTACTACCCACTAAGCCTAGAGGCCAGTATAAAAAGTAGGCTATGTGTTATTTCAGACTATATTATATCTATGTAAGACATTTCATCCAAATTGCTTCAGAAACGTTCTTTTTACGTGAAAGAGTAACAAGCCTCCATCCATCCATCCGTCCATCCATCCAAACCATCCATACAAACTTTCGCATTTATAATATTACGAGCATACCTCTATTTGTACTTATGTCACAGTAGACGTACCGTGTATCACATTTGCCCCAGTCGAGTTCCATTGACGGTTGGGAAATTGAAGGGTTCAATTGACAATACGCCGCGGAATCCCAAATAACAATGGAGCAATTACGCCGAAATTGCGCGATAATGGGAACATAATTTTGTACTTAATGATGTAATGTACGGCAAACATTATGGGGTTGATGAAATTAGTTCGTGTTCGTATTGAACATGCTGTGTTAGATCATTCTGTTGTAAATAAATACATTAGTAAATTAACTTTTTGGAGAGTCTAGACATTTTCACATCTTAAAAATAAAAAAGTTTGTGATACAGCCAATCGAATTTAAAAACATTTAAGAATTAAAAAAAATAGTTTATGTGACAATAGCCAATCATTCTCGTTACTTTGTAAGTAACACCAATTTATATGGAAACCTTTTTTAACTGAGTGATGATGTTAAAAAGTATCCTATGTACAAATACAATACAAATAATTTATTTCCATAAAAATGTGTACAAAATAAAATAATAATAATATGTGCTATTCTAGCGTAAGTAAGTCTAGTAAGTATCTAACGTAATTGAAAGACAAACATCAAAATTTTCCTTATTTACTATGTTATTAGGAAGTAAAATTTTAAAATGATTTAACTGCGAATTATTTCTCGTAGCTGTAATTTTAGAAAAAAAATGGGCTTTTATCAACATTATTTTAAAAGGACAACGAAACACGACAGGCAATCAATGGCCTTTTTCTGTCAACCTCAAAAAAGTGCTCACCCTGAAAAAATTATCGTTAGAATCGATATCAGAAAAATAACCGAATATTTTTCAGGTAAATTGATCACAGAAATGACAGCTCTTGGTTATAGGGCTGTCAGTCGCGTTGTACTTACAACCGACTTTCTCAAAATTCGTATAAATTTTTGGTTTACCTATGTTTTAAATAAATTATTGTAATGCTATTGTAATTTTGTTTGAAAAATTTATGTAGTTTTGAACTTTTCAATTTTTGTACAAAAAAATTTTAACGGTAAACGTTTCCTTGCTCTATTCGCTATTTTATTTAATAATTAGTTATATATTTAAGTATATAAAAAAGTAACAGTAAAAAGTACAAGTTTTCAAATAGAAAAATGAACGTGGCACTGAAATGAGATGTGTTGAATAAAATTCACTTTTATATATAAAATGTTCACTAGATCTTTAAAATAAATTTATTGTGATATAACATTTTATTTCTTCCTTCAGATTCCATTTTGTATTACTAAAATAAATTACTATGACGTTTTAATTTAAAAAACTATGAAAGGTTAATGAAATTATCAACAATATAAGGTTGTTATTGGACTTAGAAAGTATAGTTTGGGCTGTTCCGTATTAACTTTTAATTTTTGTTTGTCAATTTTCTTTTACAAAAGTTAGAGTAACAAAATAAAGTCTTTGTCTACCTCAAAACTAATAATATTTCTTTCATAAAAAGACGATACAAAAATATATCTTAAAAAGCAAATAAATGATATTTCAACAGAAATGTCATAAACTGTAACAGAATTAGATTACCGGAATGATTTTATTTCCGCCCTCATACCGTTTCTATAGAAAACTAAGTTGCCAACCCTACACCAAGCATCCTCCAATGGTTACCGGATATTATCTGTCCGCGTTTTATCCCACATTTTCAGTGAGCCGAACGAACGTTTTTAGAGCTACCCGCGTTTTTCCCGGTATTTTCATTAAGCCGGCTCCAAATAAATGAACGTTAAAAACTGTTTTTAGGACGCAAAGTGACCTGAAAAGGCTTTGGCAAGGTTAATGTCTGTGATTTATCATCTTCATATGACATGTTGGGGATTACGTTTCTTAAAAGTATAATTACGTCTGGAAAATAGAGTCAGTGTCCCATAATATGGCAAGATATTAATTGAGGTTACATTAAGTTTAACTGAGAGTGTGCTAGTGACATAAATTACCTTACGACTTGTGACTTTGTGTTATCAATAAATGATTTGTATTTGTATTTAAATGTTGCACTGAGAGAGTTGAACTGAGAAACTAGTTGTACGAGTATGTTGTTGTGTCACTACTGTGCCAACATTGTATTTGCCTTTTTAACTTTTATAGGTTCATACTTGACCGCCTTCACGCTTATTGTTAAGCGACAATGCAGGCCAAGATAGAGCATGCTTATCTAGAAAAAATAAATTGGCAGTCATAGGAACTGCCGATAGAAGTGAAAACTTATAACTCAGAATTCGATAGTTCACTTTAGAAACTACGCGGGTGAAACCGGAAGGCGTGGCCATGACCACGGCCATCTAGAAATGCTAACGCTACTTCTAGATAGCCAATAGGTTAATGCTGACGCATTTTAGATGGCCAATAGTCATGGTTCCTAGTTCACCCGAAAATGTCTTATCATTCCGGAGCGTGACGCTAGAATTCAATTCACAGCCCTCGAAAAATCTGTCTGTGGTGCGCCAAAACAAGTTTTCACTTAAAAAAAAATCCTCTCGATTTAAAGACACTAATTGTTTTATAACCATCGGGGAAAATCCACTCAGGCAACGCATTATACTGCCTAGACGTTTTTATCGTAGAAGTAGAGTCAAATCTCTTCATTCGTGTCTATGGAACGTCAACTATATCTGTCAATCATGCACATCATCAGAACTAGTAAACTAAATCGATTACGCAGTTTGAACAAAAATTTTAAGGATAAAAATTATAGTATGGCTGTTTCTACTTTAACTACATTTGACAGCGTTTGTCAAAGGGAAGTACATTTTTCCTTATACATCAAGATACCCTGGGATATAAAGCAATGATTATAAACTTGCCTCTGGCTACCATATTTGACTATGTTTTATGAGTCGTTAATACTGACAGCTGTCACATTCACAATATGAATTCGTATATTTGCTGACAGAATGTATCAAGTAATTATTGCACATACCAAAATTTTTTGTTCAATTACTGTCAGTGTTAAATTATTGAGTCAACATGCTACCGCATAGTCAACACTACAATAAAGGCCATTAAACAACATCCTGAGACTAAGAACTCATGGAGCGGTTTCCAATATCCCGTATCTTTTGTAGAATGCAGATGTATACGTAAAAATTTAAATCAAAACTCACGAGGCGGTTTATGCCCGCGGAACGCGTGGCTGCCACGCGACTCTCTCGCGATCGCCGCCCGCCGGTCGCCCGCCACGTTTGCGAGGGAAAATCTCACACCCGGCGGCTGGGAGTGAGTGAGTGTGAGTTTTGAAATACAAGAACAAAATAAAAAATTTTGATTAACCCCGACTACCTCAAAGATTTGTTATCTGTACAACATTCTACTAGTTAAGCCCTTTCGTTTGATACCCATATTGAGGTAGTAGTGAAAAAAAAATATAATTCGCTATTTTGTGGTGGCGGCCATCTTGGGTTTGATTTTTTATAATATATAGTATTCTACTAGTCAATCCCTTTCATTTGATACCCATATTGAGGTAGGTTGTGAAGAAATATTTTGTCCGCCATTTTGTGGCGGCAGCCATCTTGAATTGATATTAACCAAACTTAGCTAAGGACATCCGCACGAATATTAAATTTCAAATAAAAAAACCGCATCGAAATCGGCCCATTCGTTTCAGCTCTACTGTGCCACAGATAGACACACAGATAGACAGACAGACAGACATCGACGCCAAACTTATAACACCCCTTTTTTTGGTCGGGGGTTAAAAACCGTCGCCCGTCGCGGTTCGCGGGCGCGGTTTGAAACCGCCCCATGAGTTCTTAGCTTAAAAGGATACTGTTGACAACTCGTTCAACTTTTGAAATCGTTACATCGTCCTAAACTGGGGTAGATAGATTACCTGATCTACTATTTTTGCCTGGGCTAGTCTTATGATAAAACGTATCGTTTTGCTGAAAATCGCGTAATGTCTTTGACCCTGGGTATTTTTTTTCACGTCTCCGATCGATGAGGACTTTTTGGATTTCATTTGTGGTGTTTTGGATAATTCTGCCAATTTTCAGCTGGCGCTGAATTTGAGGTCTCTTTTTTTTTAAATTGACTGGACCAACAGACAGAAAGAGCTGTTTCCAGTATGATTATCATTAGTCACGGCTTTCTTTATCCCACTGGTTACCACAGTTTTACGCTTAATTCTTCTTGAGAGATAACTTGAGTAATTAACAAATTATATACTAATGTTGATTGTTGTCATTGATCATAAGTTTCATTTAAAAAGATGTATGTAGCATAATAGACTTATTGATTACTTGTTTAACAGAAACGAAGTGGAGACGAACCGCTAGTAGGCTATACCTATAATGATAGTTCCACTAAGTTGGTGCATGGCCCAGGAATCAACTGGGCATATCCAGTGAAATCTCGGCTCAGTAGGCACTTGCCCATCGGCAAACAAACGACACACGTGACCCTGAGAGATACAATCTAGAACTTTCAAGATCAGAGTGAATCAAACTTTCTAGGTCAACGTGCGTCATCTTCGACCACACCGTCACTTACCATCAGGCGAGTTGGTGGTCAAACGTGGGTCCCCCCAATCCGCACTCAGTAGCAAAATTCCTAGCAGAATCCACTTGGAATATTACTACACTTTTGTCAGTAATACTACTCACAAGCAGTGTTGTGCAACTACTGTGTTCCGGTTTGAAAGGCAACGTTGGAACAAATACAGGACAAAGAGATAAATAATCTCATGTCTCTGTGTGACGATCTACGAAGACGAGTCCTGTGCTAGCAATTATGCTAGGTGCTATAAATGTTTGCATTAGTTGCCAACCTATCTATTTAGAATACAGCAGTACGCTTCTAGCCAGCTGTTTCACTACACGTCCCGTGGCTCCTCGTAATATAGGCATACATAGCACTAGGGATTCTTCATTCCGATGCCGCTCGATATACACATATTGGTAACGCAAACTCATAAGAATCTATAATTCGCCTAATAAAAAGTGTTTTACCCGAGTAAAGAAGTTATTTATACCTTCAAAGAAATTGAACTTGATATATCTTAGACCCACATTTGATGTCTGTTGTATGTAGTACTATATTTCGTATTATATTTAGAACAAATTTGGTTAGCTTAGGTTAGAATGACGCAACCTTAAAAGATAGACACATGCTGTCACGGACTTCGGTGCACGTCAGCGCGCGCAACGAACGAAACCTCTCAAAAAGGCTTTTTATATATATATATATATATATATATATATATATATATATATATATATATATATATATATATATATATACATCCTACAACATTTTTGGCGTCATGCGTCGTCGCATCATCATTATGACGTCCTCCGGTTCCTCTTGCTTATTTTAACATCTCTTAATGAATATTGCTTAGTTTTTCGATTGCCAGCTCCGTGGGATACATCGTTTTCTGATAATTTTATTTTTCGCGATATTCCTCTTACGTTCGTGCCGCAACATTTTGAACCCCGAACCATGGTCATTAATTATAAACGTCCTGGATATATTGATTTTGATTTACCAATAGCATCGACTATTTAGCGTCTGGATATGATGAACGGCATTTGTGAGTGCGACGTTGCCAGCTAGTTTAGATTTACTTTCTCTTTCTTTTACTTCAATTTCGTAAGATCTATAGCTATACGGATGCCCGATATTTTTATATTCTATATTATTATCTATCTACAAATTTATTCTCACAATGTTAAGGTATTGAAATTGTTATAAGGCGTCTTGTTGTGAATGATCACAGATGAATGAATTGTGTGATAAATGTATGTCACACTTCCACGAAAGTGTCCATTCCATTGTTACTAGTTAGTAACAATGGATTTTGACAAAGTTTAGTAAACAATTACTTAATAAGATAAAAAAATTAAGCTCCTATTTATAAGATTTTTACACCAATAATCGCAGGTAGTATCTAGAATAACAAGCATAAATGTAGATGTACATGTTTGTTTAGTCATATTTTTTTCTTAATTTAAGACAAGTAGGTACGTAATAACCTCATTTGTGGATCAACAAAGTGTAGATAAGATAAAATCGGGATTGTATCCTGCCATGGACTGAACCAATATTACATATAGACGTCCAATGTAATATACGGACGTCCAATATGATATACGGACGTCCAATATCTATATACGGACGCCTAATAGTTATATACGGATGTCCAATAGCCTGGCCACTTTAATTATAAAAATACGGCACTATGTGAAGCAGTTATGTTTGGCAACGAGCTACTGTATGGTAGAAATACTGCTGCCAATCGTGTTGCGCCATACTGGTTTATTCCCATTTGTCTCCACACATTTATCCCAAGTAGAAACAAACGGGTGCTGAGTTTCTGAGAGCGGGTGGAAAACGGTTACATAAAGTCCTTCAGAAGCTGTTCTACTCCGTCATACTTGACGGTAATATGCCAGAAGCGTGGAGCTGAAGTGTGGTGGTGCTCTTCTACAATAAAGGTGACATCACTTTGTTGAAGAACCCATCTCACTTCTGAGCCACGTTTATAAGTAATCACAAATCGTCTCGCACGCAGGTTTGACGACTTCCAGCCCAAACCAAACAAACAAGCCGGTTTCCGAAAATATTAGAATAGAAATGGTAGACAATTCACCCACAACACCATCTGACCCCAAACTAAGCAAAGCTTGTACTATGGCGGCCAGATAGCTGATATAATACTTATAAAATACTATACTACGAGTACCACAGACCATATCCATACACTTCGGCAGATTATATAGAAAACCGACGAGTATAATCGGCTACTATGTATAGCGTAGGTATATCGAAGTGTTGAAGTGTTTATACAACAAAGCCACCATGTCTATCCGTCTTCAGGACCAATGCACAAATCCGATCCAAATGCAAAAGGGGAGACAGGGAGACGTTATCTCTCGAAACTGTTCATCTCTGCATTGGAGGATATATTTTTAAGCTTTTAACTAGAATGGATATGGTATCAACATTAATGGCAAATACATCACCCACCTTCGATTTGCCGACGATATAGTCATTATGGCTCAATCGCTAGATGACTTTGGCTCAGTGCTCAGAGACCTCAATACTGTCACTCAATAGGTAGGGCTAAAAATGAACATGGGTAAGACACAAAATCATGTCAAATGCCCATGTTGCACCCATACCGGTCCATGTTTGAAACGGCAGTATCGAAAGTGGCGACCATTACGCTTATCTAGGGCAGATGATCCAGTTAGGCAGATCAAACTTTGACAAGGAGGTCAGCCGACGAATCCAATTCGGATGGGCAGTGTTTGGCATCACATCTTCTCGTCAGAAATATCACAAACTCTCAAGGCGAAAGTTTACAATCAGTGTGTGTTACCAGTGATGATATATGGTACTGAGACGTGGTCGCCAACTATGCAAACTCAAAGTTGCGCAACTGGCAATGGAGAGAGCTATGCTTGGAATTTCACTGCGTGACAAAACCCGCAACGAGGAAATCCGCAGAAGAACGAAGGTCATCGTCATAGCTTTTAAAATTAGCAAGTTGAAGTGGCAATGGGCAAGCTGCAGATGATGATGTATAGCGTATATGGGCTATGAGAAAGCCTTCGATTTCATCGAAACCTAGGCAGTGCTTCAGTTTTTCCAGCGTTGAAGTGTATAACAGCAAAGCCACAATGTCTGTCCGATTACAGGATCAGTCCACAAAACATATCCAGCTACAGAAAGGCGTGAGGCAGGGAGATGTTATATCTCCGAAACTGTGCACACCTGTACCGTCTATTGTTGCCAATACAACACTCAGAGTTATTGGCGAATACGTTTACCTAGGTCAAAAGATCTAAATAGGTAGATCCAACTTCGACAAAGAGGTCCAGCGAAGGATCCAACTCTAATGGGCAGCGTTCGGGAAACTTCGGCCCATCTTTGAGTCCAAAATACCCCAATTCCTAAAGACAAAAGTATTTAAGTAGTGCTTGTTGCCCGTGATGGCTTATGGACCTGAGACGTGGTCCTTAACTGTGGGCCTCAACACGAAACTCAAAGTTACACAGCGAGCTTTGAGAGAGCTATGTTTAGAGTCTCTCTACGCGACAGAATCCGTAATGAAGATGTTCGCAAAAGAACGAAAGTGGCCGACATAGCTCAGAATAAGAAAGCTGAAGTGGCAATGGGCTGGCTACATCGCTCGCAAAATTGACAACCGATGGGGAAGAAAGTTTCTCGAGTGGCGACCATGAACCGGAAGACGCAGTGTTGGACGGACTCCACTATATGGACAGATGACCTCACAAAGGTCGCTGGAAACCACTGTTGAACACGTTTGTTGTGGAAATCTAGGGGGGAGGCCTATGTTCAGCAGTGGACGTCTTGCGGCTGATGATGATGGGAGACGACGAGGGACAAATGGGAATTACTGGCAGTATGAAGAAATATTTTTAAACAATTTCTCTTGACGTCCCCGGTGGGAAAATATCTCACTGGATTTGAATTGGACATCCATATATAGTAATTGAACGTCCGTATATAGCTATTGAGCGTCCGTTTATAGCAATTGGACGTCCGTATATAGCTATTGAGCGTCCGTATATAGTAATTCGACGTCCGTATATAGCTGTTGAGCGTCCGTATATAGTAATTGAACGTCCGTATATAGCTATTGAGCGTCCGTATATAGCAATTGGACGTCCGTATATAGCTATTGAACGTCCGTATATTTCTTCTCTTTATCGTCGACGCTCAATTTTAGCACGTATATTGAGTCTAAGGCTAAATTAGCCACCAAAAACTAGGTATTCTCTCAAAGGTGCAAAGATACCATTCAGATAGACATACAGACTCAATTCTGAACAGTTGCTCACGTTAAATAAAGCACAGATACGCTCCTGTATGGTGTTCGCATCTTTGGGATGGATCGGCTAGGCATCAGCTGGAGACTTTGGAATCGATTGAGAGACGTGCCGAAAGGCTCATAGGCAATGCCACTCTTGTGCGTAAAAGACTCCAAAGTCTTGATCATCGCCGCAAAATTGCTAGCTTATCGGTTTTATACCGGTTATACTTCGGAGAGTGTGCAATTGATCTACATGATCTAATACCACCTTGTCCTTTTTTTCTATCAGACTTCTCGTATCTCAAAAAAGCGACATCGTTCCATGGTTGATGTTACGAAAACACCAACGAAGAAATTTGACTCCAAGTTTGTGACAAGAACGTCTAGGTTGTGGAATGCGTTGCCTCAGTGAGTTTTCCCTTATAGTTACAATATTGGTGTCTTCAAATCGAGAGTGAATCGTTTTCTTCTAGGTAAGCACGCTCCATTGTAGATTGCATCGTCACTTAACATCAGGCGAGATGGTGGTCAAGTGCAAACCTATTAAATAATAAAAAAAATGGCAATTGGACGTCCGTATATAGCTATTAAGCGTCCGTATTTGATATTATTTTTCTTTTCCGAAGTCCTCGATAATTCATCTTCTATCTACATCTAATACATTCCAATGACACATCATTTATTGTTTGCAACTTTTTGAAAGTTTAAATAAAGTCGGACTTCCAATAATACGCAACGCGTACAACGCCACCTACCGCGAATATTATTTTTGTGATTTCATACCGTGATAAATATTATGTGATCTATTGTTGCGAGCTGGCAACGTCGCAGTTGCGGACGCCAAATACGCGGATCCATAGTCAGGAAATCTCCGAGTTATACGGCTGTGAATATACGCGCGACAGCAGCGCCTCACCTGCGCTGAGATTTCGTCGCGAACTTCTTAATATATAATTGAATCCATTTTGGAGTTTTTTTGGCTTCTATCGATATTTGTCCTACGGCTAGTCAGGACCGATAGGACGTAAATGGCAATGGCTATAAAAGTGGCGTCCAGTATGCGGACGCCAAAAGCAGGTGGACGCCAGTTTAAATGCACTTTTTCCTTCAGAGGACGGATAATTGTTTGGAGGATGTAAATATATATATATGTATATGTAAATATATATATATATATATAAAAGAATATATTTCCTGTTTTTCTTACATTTTTTCATTCATACTCTGCTCCTATTGATTGTAGCTTAATGTTATACAACCTATAAGCTTCCTCGATAAATGGACTATCCAATAGAAAAATAATCTTTCAATCCCAGTAGTTTCCGAGATCCTAGCATTCAAACAAACAAACTCTTCAGATTTAAAATATTAGTATAGATGGTGCTACATTCGCGGCTCTAAAATTGCTTATTGCTGCCATACATCTCTCTACTTAGTCTGTGTGCCAGACATTGTCGAACAATAATGGCCAATAAATATTTATTTCCACAGACCATCACTCAGTCAATAAGTTCCGAAAACAATGCAAGTCAAGCAGGCTGTTCCGAATCGAACAAAGTGCTTCATTTCCACAGAGAACTCCTATATCACGGCGCCATTTGCCGGTAAATGGGGGGTGAAACGGGCCGACTGCTGGCGAATTATAGATGGGTGCTATAAACAAGAAACCAAGGTACTGAGGCGGTCTAGGTTCCCAATATTGATGTAATAAAAAACTGGCGATGTTTGGTGGCGCTCAGATTTTTGGTAGGCAGACAATAGTAATATTAAACGGTAGACGTGAAATGTAATAAGTTTCTTTTTTTGTACTAGCGATGGGACGAACAAAACGTCATGACCCGTGAGGATTTTTAGAAATACTAATATTATAAAGCTAAAAGGTTTTTTGTTTCAACGCGCTAACCTCGGGAACTATTGGACCGATTTCAAAAATTCTAATTATATAGCATTTATTTTCATATATAAATAAATGCTATATAATTAGAATCCCCCTAAACAATGAACAATCCCTAAGTGCTATAGAGTATACGGTTTTAGTACAATATAACATTCTGTCCAAACAGGCCGCAACCCTATATATTATGTACTATATACCATTGATTAAGCTGGACAGTCGGTAGTCTAAGGTAGGATTGCTCTTGACTGTCATCTTGCCTAATCGTTGCTTACAAGAAGAACAATTCTTACATTTTTTTTCCAGTGTTCAACTGGATGTTTCTGTTTATAATAAGTACGTTTTTACGACTATATAAGTATTATATCAGCTATCTGGCTTCCATAGTACAAGTTTTGCTTAGTTTAGGGGCAGATACTGTTGTACGTGAAATTTCCAAAAATATTTATTTATTTTTTAGTATTGCTAAACGAGCTGCGAACACGCGCACGCACTCTCCTTGAAAAAGATCGCCGGACGCGATCGAAACTTGAGTCGGACTGGACTGACTATATAAAACCTGAGTTACCCGTGTATTGTTTTTCTTTGAAATATAAGTGCAATGAAGAGTTTATCTATCTATCAATCTATCTATTTAAAATATTTATTTATTTGTGCTATTTCAGGCTATAAATCTCAGTGTGCTCCAAATTTCAACCCGATTTGTTCTACCGTTCCCACATGATTGAACAAGAAACATCCAAACTTTTACATGTATAATATTAGTAGGGTATTTTGACATTTAAAATATTAGTAGGCGTTTTAATTTATTTACTCGCATTGCGTTGGCTAGTTTTTTTGTAGAGTATGATATACAGTTCCACCCGGCCCCTAACTATATCGGCTATGGCTTTCATATTCCTGTCTCTATCTCGATCCGGCGTTAACCTGTCGAAAAAAAGTCTGCAATAGTATATGTCTATCTCTTAGAAATAACCCGCAATAACCACTTTATTTGTACTTATATTTAGTATCAGCATTGTACCTGTGCGAAGCCGGGCGGGTCGCTAGTATTATTATAAACTCGAAAGTTTGTAAGTAGAAGGTATGTATGGATGTTACTCTATAACGCAAAAACTACTGAAGGGATTTATATGAAATTTGGTACATAGATAGATAATAATCTGGGTTAACACATAGGCCATATTTTATCCCGGAAAAATAACGGAACTAAGCAAGTGAGGTTTCACTTTGCGGGGCGCTTCTGGTATATAATATTACTATATATTTCAATATGCAATAATGATTACTGAGTAAGGTTAAATAAACGTTACCAAAGTAGAATAAATATACTTCTATCTATATTTGTATAACTTTCTAAACTAGTATAAGTAAACCTGGAGTTAAGTCCCAAAGCGTAATCGTTACGCAAACTTAGCCGTAAATTTTACGCGTTCCCCGATAGTTCGTTCTACGCGTTACCGCAAAACTCGTAAACAAGATATCACATTCCAGGGTTTCTTCAGACTAACTCACGATAGTGAAAGCAGTACATCTATAATAATCTTGATATATAAAAATCCAGTGTCATAATGAAATGAAATGAAATGAAATGAAAATGAAATGAAATATATTTATTTTGCTGAGAACATCACAAAAACATTTCATACAGATGTAATTGTAATTTTGTGTTGGTCCATGTAGAAGTGCATTGGTACCCAAACTAGGTAATAATGTTTATTCCCAGTGAATTCTAAGCCAAGTCAAGCTATATTCACGAAAGTTGGCATTTATGCCCGAGCTACACGAAGCTAGTTTTTCAAGCTAGGATAGCAATCCAGTGTTAGTAAGCTTACTAGCTTACTTAGTACTTCTAGCTTCGTGCAAACAAAACTATCGTTGTGTAGCGTTGTCTACACGAAGCTAGAAATACCAGCTTGTTAGTTGCTAACACTAGCTTGCTAGCCTAGCTGGAAAAACTAGCCTCGTGTAGCTTGGGCATTATGAGTAATGATGGCAAACGTGAGAGATCCGAGTAGGATAGTGTATACTGCCATTAATTAATAGTTTCAATCTAGTTATATTGTAAATGCGAAAGTTTGGATGTTTAGATGTTTGTTGCTCGATCACGTCGAAACGTCTAATCAAATTGGGTTGAGATTTAGAACACAGGTTATTCTATGAAATAGTTATACCTAGGCTACTTTTCATCACAGGAAAATAACGGGAACAGGAACCACGCGGGTAAAACTGCCGGGCGCTGCTAGTAATATTTCTTAAAGATTGTATTTTTATCTCTATTCTATACTAACTTGTTTAACGGGTTGAAAGTGATAAAATTAAACCTAAGTTTTGTATTGTTCGGGCAGTTTATTTGCGCGATATCAGGAAAAACGAGCGAAACATTTTTTGACGATTTAATTTCGTGGAAAAAATATTTAAAATGAGTGATAATGTCTAGTCAAAAAGTTCCAAAACGTGCTAAATATAAATACATTTTTATGTGCTAATAAACCCTCAAAAAAATTCTAGACGTCATTCCGAATCAAATGAAGTATCACCAAAGAGTTTACATGTAGTAAGTATTGAGTTGGCATAAACGCTTTACACCGAAAGCACGGGTAGCATCTTTCTTGCCTTGTCGCTCTCGTGGAAGTGTCATACTTTTGTCGCGGCACATAACTCCGTTGCCATAGAAAGTATGCACGTCATCTGCTTACGATTGACACAAAGGAACCGTGCGGAAACTCTATACGTAGTTTATGTAAACTCTTTGGGTATCGCACATGTTTCAAGGAGCTTTATTTCTGTTTAGCACGTTTTTGAACTTGTTGACTGGGCTAATTATTACATTGCTTATTGTAAAACGGTAAACTAAAAGGATTCGTGCGCTTTCTGTACTCGTACTTATGTATTTAGTTGTAAATATATATATCCTTATACATAGAGAAACCCATTTTATCTGAGTCTGTGTCCAAAACTTTGTTTTCTATGGTGATCTGGGACAAGTACCTGCCTACTTAGTGAGTTGATGGTTTGCTGTATCTTGGTCTGAGAGCTCTCTCCAGTTCCACTTCCCTAGAGAAAGCTATAATATGTGACTTTAGCCGCAGATATGTTTATTGGTACCGCGGTAAACAATGTGTGAGTAATATAATTGTACGCTGGAGTCAACACAGGGATACTGGGTCGCGCAAAAATGTTTAGCTGAAAGGGATGGATGGGCTAAGTTAATGGAAACAGAATAATAGCCCAGACAAGTTGACTAGGTATTTTAATTGTGTATTTTCAAGTTATACTTCTTTTGGCACATTAAGGGAAAATTATGAAAGTAAATTTGAATACCGATGCACGCTCACTCTATCACGAAATCCGACATCCTTAACCTAATCCTATCCTATCCCAATCAATATTTTAGTAAACACAACAACTGACCTGAAGGTTAAATACATGCGTTTTTTTTCTAAACGAGAAAAGCTGTCAACGCAAGATCACTCGGTTTGAGTATGGCTAGGACATTGGCGGTGGAAACAGCTCGGCGTGTGTTGTCGTTCAGGCTGACATGGCGGCCAAAACGGCCCGCGCTTTTTGAGCAAGCGAAACCGTGCTGACCGGATTGCTCGACTGTAGTACCACAAGGGAGTGATGGGCTTCATAGCACACACTTCGCACCCAAGTGGAAGCTAACAGCTAGGTTGACATTCATGTGTTGAAGATATTATCAAGTCTAAGGTTGAAGTTAGACTGCTTGACACGAATATTTTCTTCCAGAGAAAAATAAATTTACTTTTAGCGTGCGTATATTGTAAGTATACAGCGTATTGTGCAAAATGAAATTCTATGATGATCTTGATGATGTCTTCCAGCCGATTTCGGCTACAGCGACTACTTCTGTTTATTTATTTTCTTTTATTTTTCATTACATTTACCGTGGTTGGTGTGCTCTCTACTGCTACTTTCACAGCAAAAAAAGGTTACATAAGTCATCCACTTATGTAACCTATTTTTGCTGTAAAAGTTCGCGAACAGTCATGGCAAGGTAGGATGCCATCCACATAATTATAAATATGATTTGAAGGAAGCCTATTCTTGAGCTCATCACGCCTACGATTTAGCTCTTTCTTTCTTTCGAAAAAAAGTAAAATTACTAAAATTCTATAAGTTACAACAGTATCGACAATCCCTATGACTGCCATTTTTTTGTATCGCTTTCGCCCTTATGTCCTTCCAGTATAACCCCATATAATTGCACTGCGCCGAGTTTCACCACCGCTATATTTCAACAGCCAGAGTTGAGTTACCGCTATGCTCATGGGACCGCGTGTCTTCTCATATGACATGTCACCATTGAAAAAAACATGTAGCTGTGAACGAAAATGTAATGTTCACCTCACAAGCTCAGAAAACCTTGTTTTACTTTACGTTCAAAAATTAACCTGACTCGCTTGCGTGAAAATGAATTGAAAATTTGAACAATTTTCATTCATTTTCTTGCTACAGAGCACTATTTGCCTTAGAAAAGCTTGCACCTGGGTTCCATCTCACTTGCCAGGAAATACTCGTATTTCATGAAAAATATCCGAGCGATCGGTTCTAACTGTTTTATAGTCTATGGTTTTATGTAATGGAAATATTTCCTGAATTTTACTGACAATTATTTGCACAACATACTCGAGTAAAATTCCCATTTAGCATGGTAATGCCGTCAGCATACTGCTGCTATATGCATACACGCTTTCGACTGGTAGTTAAGATTAAGATAATCTTGGCTTTTGAATAGTTTAAATGGGCTTAGTGTAAATGTAGTTAGGTATGTAGTACAGTATAGTTCTCATCTTAATTTAGTTTTGTTTATGAAGTCTTCAGTCTTCTCGCGTCCACGGCGGTTGTAACTTGTAACGCTGTCGAAACGTCAAGGTAATAAAATAATAATTTAGATCGCGACTTACTAAGTCTTGCTGTTTACAATATTACTTCAAATAGTGAAACTTTAAAAACTAAAATAATAAAGGCTATGCCCATACCCTTTGCATAACCCGCCTGGAGAAGTACCACACCTTTGCTTACTATTTTATTGCTGTCATATGCGAGCATCATAAAATTCCGAAAGAACGCTGTTTACAGGACAGGGAAATAAATCATCTTACGAGTAAATCAGTGATTAGAACTCTTCATGTTCAAATTGTTGCGTGGCACTATACTGTTACGGGAGAACCTCTTGCAGGTGCATTCACTCCATATGTATATAAATTTTACCTGCGTGTCTTTGTTATCAAACTCTTCCTAAACGGCTGGACCGATTTTGATGTTTTTTTGTGTGTTGAAGAGGATTCAAGAAATATTTAGGTTGTATACTATAATGGTTATTCGGTCTAACTTGAGAAACGGGATGGTTAATAGAACAATTTATTTAAGCATTTTTAAAATTACAAATATTAGTTTATTTTAAGATTATCCAAGCGAAGCCGGAACGGACCGCCAATTATTGATAAAAATGCGAAGAAGAAGATCATTTAAACAATATGAGGTTTTAGTTTTGAGCCGTATCTAACACTGCTTGTGTTTTCTTCCGTCCTTTTCATTCGTTCATAACATCAAGGGAATTTTCTCGAGACTTTCAACTAAGGGACTAACGTTCGACGTGGCCGTAAAAATTCTAAGCCCAGAATGCTTATAAAATCCTCTGTGACCCCTTGAAAATTGCGCCGTCGCTAAGGTTCTTCATGAGATCGCGCCCCATTTTCGCAAGGATAGCCGTTTTTAGTTAATTCGGCTTTCGAGGCGGTAAATTTTGTGAGAAAAATATGGGATAAGAAATTGTTGTGGTCGTGTGAGGGGCTTGGAATGAGTTTTTGTCGTGCAGGGAATTTGGACTCAGGTGGTGGTTTCGGAGTACGGCAATGGTTTTTTGAACAGGCAGGGGAATTGTGATGTATAAGCAGTTTGCCTCAAGTTTTCGGAATGGTTTGTGCAAACTGATACAAATTTAACTTGTTTTGACGGTGAGCTCTGATAGGTTCCATTATGAGTGAGTGCAAATGCGAAATATGAACATTTTGTTTTATAAACAACAAATTTTAGTAAAACCAAAGCTTATATTACAAAGTGTATAGACGTTTTGTTATGTTTATGTAAGTGAAGGACGAATACTTCAGCTTTTCAATAGGAATCGGAAAGATTTATTCTCTTGTTTTGAAAAGTTGTGTTTATTAGCCTTTGAAACTAGGTCTGTTTACAGATGTTACATTTCTGGATACATGATATTAGTTTCACTAATTCCAGCCGTGGACGGCAAACAGATTTTTTGCTATCGTATCGAGTATAGTGCTGCAATAACATTAAGTCAAAGTGAAGTTTAGACTGCAGAACTGATGTTATAAACAATCAGTTGTCTATCTTATTATTAAGGCACTAACACACTACAAACTTACTAACATAATACCGTAAGTGTTTTGGCATTCGACTTCAATTTTTTAATTGCTACATATACCTACATAGGTACGATTCATTCTAAAGGGTTCATAAACCAAAATCACCGACTAAATCTTTTGAAATTAATAGATGTATTACACAGTTGAAAATTTTAATCAATTTCAATAAAATACTTAGAGTATATATACACACATAGTATTATTTACGTATGTACGAACGCTATAGTCAGTAGAGTCGCTAAAGCTCTCCTTGCAATTTCTGCGCTTTCTGATAGTTCGCAATAAGACTCAACTGTCATAGGTCTCTTTAAAATAAATTACGTTGTCGAAAGTAGCGGATACAGAGACTTTCACAAGTTTCCCGGAGTTGCCGTTGTATCCAAACTTACAAAGTTTCTCAAATTTTCTACGTATTGCATCTAGATTTACAAAGTTTTCAGATTAAGCACTTCATTATACCTGATAAACTTTGCTTCAAGCCCAACATTAAGAATAATGATATAATTTAAAATAGAATATTAATTCAATTAAACTAAAAATTAAAAAGTCACGGCTGGTCTAGTCGGGAGAACGGCGCCTGCCGATACAATACAACAATGCAATACAATAACTCTTTATTAAAAAGCCACACAAACAAACATCAAATAATACAAAACAGAAAAAAAATACTCTTACTTTAAACTTTCTTTAAAAATACTCCGATCCGGAGACTCGGGGTTCAAACCCCACGCGCACCACTGTCTTTTCGAAGTCATGTGCGTAATGCCGTTAACTTAAAGCGGTGAAGGAAAACATCGTGAGGAAACCGACATGTACCTAGAATCTTTCGAAGTCATGTGTCATCCACCAACCCGCACTGGGCCAGCGTGGTGGATTATGTCCTTAACTCTCTCCTTGCGAGATAAGGCCCGAGTCCTAGCAGTGGGTACATTTCGTGGGCTGATGATGATGATGAAAAATAAAAAAACACCATTTAATGGCGTGGCGGTCATCACGAATCTGAAATTTGTTACTAGTCAAGACTCTTTGACGATATTGTTAAAAAACGTGATACGTAATTTTGTCGTGCAAGCCATCTTAAATTTGAAATGTATCATAGGATGTAATGTTCTACTAGTCAGCCTTTTATTTGGCATCTAAATTGAGGGAGCCGTGTAAAAAATAATCCGCCATTTTGTGGCGTAGGCCATCTTGACCGATTTACATACATTTCATTTCATCCGTTCAGGCACGATACCAAAGAGATACACACAGAGAGACAGATTCGGATATATCAAACTTATTACATACCGTCGTTTTTGCGCCATAGGTTAAAAATGTAACATGAAGAAGTCTTTAACAAGTAAACAGTTATCCCTTTCAGTTGATACCTTACAAATTGCGTAATCATCAAGACAGACAATTGCATAAAGTCCCCACGCCCTCCGAAGTCGCGACCTCCGCGACCTCCACAACCTAGTTAACCTTGCCGGCTGATATAAGTCACAAGTCTTATCGATTGTAGATTTGTAAACTAAGTTTTAATTTCACCCACAAACTTATGATATATATTTGTATATGCAACAGTTTACAAAATGCATAGCTTAAAACATGTTGCACTTATGTATTGTGCGTAGGTGGTACTTAGTTTCACAGAACAGATCTTAGATCAAAATGAACAACCCATTAAAGTAGAAGCGAGACTTGAAATCTATTGTCACAGAAAAAAGTTGCTAAGGCATATCGCTCCATTTGATTTTTTTCAATATTTTAGATTTATTTAATCATTCATTAAATCAATCATTAATAATTTAATCTTACCTACTTTATTTTTACCTATATTTTTATCTGATACCTTTAAACGAGCAATTCTTGTATATACCTACCAGTATAATATGTATGTAGAATCTGAATCTCGGAAACGGCTGGAACGATTTTCATGAAATTCTGCATGCATGTTTCGGGGACGATAAATCGACCTAGATAGTGATAAGGCTATTGATAAGGATAATAGTTTTAGTGATAAGGCCGCCCACTGTCGCACTAATTTACTATTTTTTTGTTTATTTTTTTGCTTTGTATCTTTTTTTTTTGGTGTGTCAATAAAGAGTATCTATCTATCTAGCTAGGTTTTGTGCGCGTTTTAGACATGCGACGGTAAATTTAACTATTTTGCGCGACAGTATATAGCTCAGGCGGGAAGTCGGGAGGTCACGACACAGTAGATCTGGGTTCGGATCCAGATGCCTTTTTTTTCAAGTTCCTTTTTTTGAGAAAATCTTTTACTCAGAGCCCTTTACCTGTAATTATCTAAGTATTCTCAGGGTTTAAACCAAGCAAAACTCGGTCACTCAGTTACATTCTTATAATGTAACCAAAATAATTCTAAAAGTCAACAACATAAAACATGAAACGGCTAATCAACTTGTAAACACAATTTGTGACCTCCGGAACAATGGCCCGCCACCAAGAAACTCCTGGCATTTCGCCAAGTGGGCTTAATATCGAAATTAAGTTGGGAACAGAATTCGAGTCGCATCTGGGCCGTGTGTTTTATAGTTCTTGCAAGTGTGCGAGGCGGAGAAACATAAATTTTGTATTAATATTGCATTTGGACATTTCAAAACAATGTCTCACGTCTAGAGTTGCGCAAAGTACGGTTGTAGAAATAGGCCATCTGATTTAAACTGTCATAGTAATAGTAGTGGTAGGACTCTTTGCAGAGTCCGTCTAGGGAAGTACCACACCTTTACCAGTTATTTAACCGCCAAGCAGTAATGAGCAAATATTACTGTGTTCCAGTTTGAAGGTATCCTATAATAAGTAAGGGCATAGTAGTAAAACATCTTATATCTCTGGGTCGTCACCGCAGTGCAATGCTAGGTAATTATTTGGACTCTTCGTGTTCCAAGAGTTGCGTGTCACTGTGCTTTTGTATGGCAGGCATGTTGCTTACCATCAGGCGCATGGCCTGCTCGTCTCGTCACTATATCTCTATTCCAAAAAAATAAATTGGTTGTCTGTAAAGTCGGTTTGTTTACGGACGATAGTTTAACGTGACAACGTCATAACAAAACATTGATAGATGCAGCGCAAGCGTACAATGAGCGTAACGGGACAATGAGCGTAATGGGACAATGAGCGTAACGGGACATAACGGGACGCTTTTCCGTGCATACAGCCGGCGTTCGTCGATTTATTAGAAGTTGTCACGTCAAAAAAAACCTTACCGTATCCTTTAAAAAAATGGCACAAGAACTCTCGATAGAACTGAAATCTTAGAACTTAGAATTTTAGCATTAAAGAGCACTAATATCTTCTTTGACTAATATCAAAACGTCACCTGTACAGTTTTAGATATACTGATATTACGCATATCGTTTACGACAACTAACATGATTTCACCTAGTCAAAAAATATCTAACGCGGACGTCCCGCCTAGAGTTGCTAACTATACTGTTTTTCACTAAATCATTGTTGAACAAAAATAAAGTATCCAAAATACTGTTTTCAGCATCAAAATGCAAACACATTACTGTGTGTTATACGTAGACGGTCGCAATTTATTTAGTCAAAGGCCACCCACTGCTTAGTGCAGTGCAGCCACTTACAAATTACACTGATTTTTTCATAGACCTTCTCGGTCTAAAAAATGTATACATATAAAATATTTTTTTAATAAAATACTGTTAAATATTTTTCGTAGACTAGAATGTACTTTAATTCTGGTAAATAAAGTGGGCAACCCTCGTCCCGCCAACGCTTCGATGCTACGCCGCTATGGCGCTAAGCCGGTGCATGTCGGTTACGCAAACCTTTCCCCGAGCAAAAAGTATCTAATGTTAGTTAGTTAGTTTGGTGGGGGTTTTTCCGCACCTAGCTCTTAGTTATTTTTTAATAGTATAGACAGTATAGAGTGACGTGACGAATAGGACATGGGCCTGATGGTAAGCAACATGCCCGCTACATACCAGCACAGTGACACGCAACTATTGGAGCATGAAGAGTCCAAATCATTACCTAGCAGATTTAATTTTTTCAAGTTACACTGGAAATCTCAACTCAGTGAGGACCATAGAACAAAATTATGGATCAAACTATTTGATTGTATTAGTAGGTACATTTATTTGTTAACCTGTAAAAAGATTTTAACCATAGTAAAGTTGTGATGTAACTACTGAAACAACATCTAGCTTTGTAATTAAATACCTAGGTACACTGAGCTCGTCACTCGTCACCCAGAGATGTAAGATATTATATCTCTTAGCCCTGTAATTTCTCTGGAAACATTGCCCTTCAAACCGGAACTCAGTAATGTTTGCACTTTACTGCTTGGCGGTAGAACAACTGGCAAATGTGTGGTCCTTCCCCAAACGGACTCTGCCAAGAATCCTACCACTACTTAAATTATTATTAATTAATTGGCCCATTGTGCGTGACTCATGCTTCCCCTTTTCTACTCCAACCAGCCTAGGCTGTCCTAGAAGGCCTGCATTCTATTGAGGCTGCAATAGGCATACAGAACAGACGATGGAGATTGGAGGAACTCTGCCAGTTGATCCACCACGCTGCTGCATTCTGTGCATGCATCAAGTGTTCAATGCTAATATAGAAATAACGAAGCTATAGAAATATTACTTTGAAAAAATATTACAAAACATTAAACATGTCTTTCCATCACCAAACATATCGAAAGAATATTTTATAAAGAATATATTTAAGCACCTCTACGGTTAGCTAGCGCTTATCAATGGTTCTGATATGGCAGATATACGAATACATAAGTGGTCCATTAGGTGGGTTTGAATGTTTGTAACTGTCTGTATGAAACCACATTTATTGACGCTTAGTTCTTTTGGCAGTCGTGGCACAGTGGCAAGAACCCCTGGTGTCACAAGCGTGATGACGTTGGTTCGAATCCCATAGCACCGATGAGAATTTTTCTAACAAGTTTGTTATCACAACAAATTTTGACTGTGAAGATAAATATCGTGAGATACAAAATAGACCAACTTTTAATCTAGAAAATGATCGAAAACAACCTATTATGTAATAATGCGTTAGGTTTCTTAAAAACAGACTTCGGTATTAATATTTAAACCGAGTAAATGGATTCTGAGTGTTTAAAGCACCGTAAACAAAATGAAAGCCAGAAGAAAACAACAAAGTTGAGTTAGAATTGAAAATGCGTTTGATTTACGAACCGAAGCGATAAAACGAAACGGAGGTGCGAAAACACCAGGGTTGTCAAAAATATTTTTCAAACAGATTAGAAGAGAAAATATGGCATATTTTTGGAGTGTTTGGATATTTATGGAGTCCTGAAATTGAGGTGACGTTTGAATGAGGTGGTAAGATTTTACCGAATCTGGGCTGATGCTGCATCAGATGTCAATGTGCAAATTTTAGTTTTTTGTTTATATTTCAAAAACTCCCCCACCGAAATCGATGAAATTTATTTGCGATCTCTCGAATCATCGTCATCATCGAATTTATAATCTACTAAACAAAAAAATAACCATCAAAATCGATTCACAATTGGAAGCACTATCGGAATCATACATACAAATTAAAAAAAACGCAACTGAATTGAGAATCTCCTTCTTTTTTTGAAGTCTGTTAATAATAGGGCTGAAATCAGTATCTGTACAGTGGCAGTTAGTCGCCCACAAATTTTGCTTCAATCCAAAGACAAAAACAATTCGCTACCAACATTTTTCCTAGCTAATTAGATGCTTTGTTTTACTAATGGGCCCCGTCATTAGGTAACTAAATCCCACTCAAAAACCTAAGAACGCTCTCCTGAATTTAATCTGCCCTTAGAATTAAAATTAACTCGGCTCCGAAGCAATAACGTCTATAATAAAGTTAATTTATGTAAACCAAGTCACGACGCCTCATAATGGGAAAAACAAAAACGACTTTTGTTAAGGAAACTCTAGTGATCGAACGGAGTGACGGATAAATTAGATAGACTCATCCATCTAATTTGCCCGTCACTTTAGCTGATTAAACAGTTCGTACAAAGAGCACTCTGAAAATAAAATAAAAATATGCATTATCTGTATTACGTGTTACGTAGACTACCTCTATGAGGTAATAGGGTTATTAGGGCATTTTTTTCATACTCGTAGATAATTTTGGGTTACACTAGATCGTCATCTCGCCCGATGTTAAATGGTGATGCTGTCTATGCGCTTATACGGAAGAACCAACTTACTCTCTACTTAAAGGCATAGGCAACTTTTAGGAAAAATCCACTCTGGCAACGCATTTCACAGCCTAAACGTTCTTATTACAAAAGTAGAGTCAAATTATTTAGAACAACTTTTAAGTGAATTTAGGGTTGATCCCGAAGTAAAAGTAGTTTAAATAGCGATAGGATGAGTAGAATAAAGTAGTATTACAACTAGGGTCCTTTTCTTTAATTTACAGCCAGTTAGTAATGTTTCGGTCTGAAGGGCAATGTGTACAGAGAAATTGCAGGGCAATGTGCTTATTGAAAATTGCTTTGTAGTGCTAGACAGTGGTTTGAACTTATGACATTCAAATAGCATCAAAACATTGTCCTGTTACGGGCAAACGTTCGCTTACCATCAAGCTCACATATTGCTCGCTTCTTCACTTGTGCAGAAGAAGTATTAATTATACTTTGAGAATGAGGTTCGTTAGGGACTGACTAGCTGCGAGCTACGCGGCTTAACCCGCCTAGTTCCGGTTAATTTGCCCCTTTACAAAGACTGGAATCTACCTAAGTGTATGTCAAATTCAACTCGATCCGTTCAGTTAGCTCTTACCTTAGATAGAGAATAAGTAAATAGATCAGGGTTTTCCGCACGGTTCCTTTGCATCAATCGTAAGCAGATGACGTGTATATTAGCTATGGCAACAGAATGATGTGCCGCGACAAAAGTATGACACTACCACAAGAGCGACAAGACAAGAGCAATCAGACCCGTGCTTTCGGTGTAAAACGTTTGTTCTAAATCTATACGTAGTATAAAATATGTAAACTCTTTGGCTCTGACTCAGAGTTCAGAATGAGCAGCAAATATCCAAACAAACTTTCGCCGTTATAATTTGAGTGTGATAAGTTAAACTGACGAGTTTAGACCTCTTATATTCAATAAACAAATGTGTGTTGTGGTTTGTGAGTAAGTAGTGATCTAGTGAACTGTTTATTAATTTATTATCTTTGTGGTAAGAATCTTGAGTGATGCTGAGTACGCGATTAGTTCAAAATGTTCAATCCCAAGATAGATAAATATGTAGTACAGACTTATCCCCCTCTCATTGCGCTATTTTATTTTAATTTGCTGGGGGACGCAGCAAAACGAGTTTTTAGCCCAGTTTTCAGAACTATCTACTCATTAGCCAAAACAAATAACAACTGGTAAAAATACATTAAATTTTTACAATGTCTTGGCTTCAAAATGATAGTTTCTTCTTTTTTTTATGTTAATGAATGTATTGTTTAAATAATCTCCTCCCAACGAAACCATAAGAAATAGAAATAATTGCAATTATCATGCATCTACTCGAAAAACCGCCATTATTTGGCGGATTAATTGAAAATTATTAATATTTTTACAAAATTATTAATAATAACCACATGTTTTGGTAAATGTGAATAAACGATCGAAATTTATTACTTTTAGTAGTAATTATTAATAGACCGCAGGCCCGTGAACAAAATTTATGGGTCATCTGATACAGCAGGAGACCTGTGTAGGATGATAGAAGGGTATAAAGTAATAAGATTGAGCACTATGCCGTCACTTGTAAGCTGTCCAACTGAGTGCAGTTGAAGAGAGGGGGGTTCTAAACCTCGACCATTTCTCGTTGTCGCATGATTTTTGTACGGCGTTTCGGAATAATAGATTAGAAGAGGTATCGAAACTATAAAAATTATAAATTTTAAAATTCTTATTGTTAGTTTGTGAAAAAAATTCATGATTTTCTGACGATTTACAGAGTAAGTTTGGTCATTTGATTATGTTCGGCTTTGGTTCCATACAGTTTCAATACCTCTTCTAATACATTATTTTGCAATGCCGTACAAAAATCATGCGACAAGAAGAAATGATCGAGGGTTAGAACCCCCCCTCTTCAACTGCACTCAGTTGGACAGCTTACAAGTGACGGCATAGTGCTCAATCTTATTACTTTATACCCTTCTATCATCCTACATAGGTCTCCTGCTGTATCAGATGACCCATAAATTTTGTTCACGGGCCTGCAGTCTATAATAATTCACGACACATATTGGTAAAAGTTATAAAACAAACGAAAACCCAATGTTTTTTGACCAGCAGGTATTTATTTATAATATATTATGTAGGTTAGGTTAGGGTTTTTTTTTAATTTTTATTATAGGTTTATTAGGTTAGGTTTTAAAATATTCATCTCGTGTTATTCACACGATGATTTTTTTCCTTTCTCCGGTTTTATTTCAAGGCATTTCTCATTAAATCTGGTTCTCATTAAACTTCTCGCAAGTCGCACACACCACCCCGCCCTGCAATCCTTGGCCACTTATTACATTTATCACTACTAGGGTTAAATTATTAATAATAACCGACAAATGTGATTAATTTATCACTTTAAACTCAACTTTCGGTAATTATTAATAATAATAGATAAATATTAATAATCTTCAATTATTCACTCTTACCGTAACATATATACATCAACGGATAGGCAATTCCATTACAAACATTTTGCTAGAAATATTTTTTGCAAAAGACCAAAACTGATTATCCAAGGAGTTTATTCTAAAATTTGAGCGCCATACAGCGACAAATCCTACTGTTTCTCTCTTGCTCTTTCTTGAGGTGTGCGATGAGGTAAGAAACACGCAAGGTTGTTTGTTCGGGGTACGGCCTCGATATATTTATACCTATTAATAGGTACTTTAAACAACAACTGTACCCCTTTTTACGAAAATTGCGCGGACGGAGTTTTCTCCCTGTGACTGCCTATTTTTTTCTCAAGTCCATGCTTTGATAGTAATAAGTACTAGTTTTAATAAAGATACACATACCGCCATTATATTCCTGACGTTAGTCTTTCCTACGATGCTCATTGTCATAAAAAAGCGACCTTAAGAACTTCAGTGCTCTCCTTACATCTCATTTGCAGAAAACAATTATTTGTGTTACATTAAACTTCACGATGACTCAGTCAGACATCTTTTATGCATTTGTGCTTGTTTAATTAAGTACCTAACGTTTTCATTATCTCTAGAATATAATTTTCTTATTTGATACTTTCTCCGCCGGTGTTGTATCTAGGTGAAGGTGTTGTACCTACTTTTCTAATCTGCAAAGAGCAAAGAGTTTACATATACCACGTATAGAGTTAGATTTTCCGCGCGGTTCCTTTGTGTCGTAAGCAGATGACGTGCATACTTTCTATGGCAACAGAGTGATGTGCCGCGACAAAAATATAACACTTCCACAAGAGCGACTAGGCAAGAAAGATGCCACCCGTACTTTCGGTGTAAAGCGTTTGTGCCAACTCTATACGTAGTATATGTAAACTCTTTGGCAAAGAGTCATAACACTACAAAAATCATAAAGTGACGTTGCTTTTCGAGCTACAAATGTGATATTAGATCATGCAGATCAGTTGCAAGTCTCGAAATATATTCGCCAAAAAAACCGGAAAACTAGCAACTTTGCGGTGATGTTCAAGATTTATTTTCTTTCACTCTTCTTTCTATGTTTTCCAAGAGATGGTGAATGGCGAAGTCTTTTTTTGAAGAATCGATAACCCCGCGCCACATAGCTCTCTGAGAGTTTAGCCATGTTCGTCTTTTTAAACTTGCTGTTGGGCCGTTCTTATAGTATGATTTCGTTTGGACGCTGTACGGAACGGCCTCTCTCCGAATGATAAGAAGTATGGTCTGCTCTGTGGATCTCCTAGGATTTGTTTTGGATTTTTATTTTATTGTAACTGGACATACCCTACTTATATAATAAACAAGTCCCCGGATTACTAAGCTTTGCTCGATTTAAACATGGACAAATTGACGTTTCCTCAACATGATATTTAGCAAAATCAATTTATCGCCCTGAAACCCCCGCATACTAAAAATCGTTGGAGCCGTTTTCGAGATTCATGTTACAAAAAATGTATAGATGTATAAAATAATTGCCTGCTTAAAGGCATCGAACTTGCTTAAACGCTTCTACTATGGCGTCTCCTGATTTAGTCTCAGTCGCAACAAGGAGTTGTGTACGTTCGCTGACAATTCAATTTTCAATTTTTTCAAACAAATTTTCGCCACGTTATTTTGTCTTTAGATTATGGCATACCTCATCTTCGTTTCTTTAATTATATCGATGCTTAAAGGTATTCAATAAATAAATAAATATTGGTGGACAATTCACACATAACACAATTAAAATAAACAATACCTGAGCCCGGGATGTTAAATTTGCAGTTACTAAAGCGTCACCGGGACCTGTTGGATTTAAAAAGTTCTAAAGCGAAAAAAAATCATATCAAGTTTTCCATTTCAGTGGAGGGGAGAATATGAAGTTTTTTTTAGCTTTCTCAAAAAAGCTGTAGCTTTAAAGCTGCTGAACTAATTTCGACGAAACATACACTAAGAACACTCCCGAATAATTCACATTTGAAATGAAAAAAAAAACAAAAACAAATATTTATAAAGTTTGGTATGTTTATTTGTGAATAACATGGGAACTGTTGAACGGGTAGGGTTTAACTTTACAATGCGCTTAGATTATAGGTTAAGTAACGTCAGGTAAAACATATAGACTACTTACTTACTTTTAACTGCGGGAAAATTACGAAAATATTTACTACACGTGTAAAACTGCGCGGCGCTGCTGGTTTAAATAAAAAATTAGCCTTGTTTTTTATAATAGACGAGCAGGTCTTGTGCTTGATAAGCAAATGCCAGCCCACAGCAGCACGGTGACACACTGCTATTAGAACATGAAGACTCCAAGTCATTATATTCAGCACTGCACTGCGCTCGTCACCCAGAGGTATAAGGTATTTTATCTCTATGCCCTGTAATTTCACTGGAAACATTGACCTTCTAACCAGAAAACAGTAGATAATGTTTGCCCATTACTGCATGACGGTAGAAAAACTGGCAAAGATGTGGTACCCCAGGCGGACTCTGCAAAAAACCTCTTCTACTAAAATATATATGTAGTGAGTTCAAACTTAAAGTTCGACTTAAGTTTTTGTACAAAATGAGCAGTGGTCACGTGCCTGCACTCTCCTTAAGAAAGTCATCGGACGCGGCTGAAATTTAAATCGGACTGGTCTGACTATATCACTCATGCGCATTCATTTAAAATGTGGAATAACTACGTTAGTTTTCATGCTTCAAAATAAGTATTTTCTCAACGTAAATTTTCTTATCATGGGGATCTTATTATATCAAACTTCGATGGCAATCTATCAATCCGTAGCTCAATCGTCCGGAATAGATCGAGTTTGCAACTTGAATGGGTGTTTGACGGCGTTCCTTCTCAGTTTTGTACTAGGTAATTGAATTATTGAAGGTACACTTGATAGGGATTCGTGGGATGCTTTTGATCCTAATCTTTTGTTTATAGGGTTGGTAAAAGAAGTTAATAACTGTAAATGTAGGTAACTAATAAACTGTTATAAGTTGTGAAAGTACCGGAAATGGTTAGATTCGGGCATCGCAAAATCTATTTTTGTAGAAATCTTTTGGGCAGGCCTTCGTCCAGCGATGGACGTCATTTAGTTGATGTGATGATGAATTGAAAAGATAGAAATTATATTGATTAATGATCTATTGCAACAAATTTGTGCCAGCATGTCTCAAAATGTCATAGTCAATGGAGATTCGAAATAGTGTGAAGCAGACAAATTTTATAATGCTAAAGCTAACAATTTGATATAAAAGTTGACTATTATAATATTCTACTGAAAATATCTTGATAAAACTTATAATAGAGGGAAAAATAAAGTTGAAAAGCTTACAAGAGCGAGCGACGTGGCTATAATTATATTATAGACGACGGTAGAGTATTGACGGTATGCAAAAACTGTTCCTTTGAGGCGCCGTTGAGTTTTAATTCGGTCTAAGTTATTGAAAATGGGAATCAGGTCAGTAGCTGCCGCTAATCACTATGCTCATTAGGCATCCTGGGAAATTGCTTACTTAATCTTAAGTATTTGATATTTGTAAAGTGAGTTTCTATTCGGTCCAAAATTTAGCCTAAAGCGTTTTCGTTTTCAATCTTCAGTTTTTGAAGTGAAAATTTCTTAGCCACAGACAAATTTTTCGTGGGCTATGGAATAAATAAGAACATCAAGGCTGTCGAATACGTTGTCTGAGAGGGTTTTTCCCGATAGTTACAATCTTTGTGTCTTCAAATCGAGAGTGAATCGGTTTCTTCTAGGTAAACACGCTCCATCGTAGACCGCATCATCGTTTAACATCAGGCGAGAAAGCGGTCAAGTGTAAACCTTTAAAAGTTAAAAAAAATATTATTGAATTCTAGCATCACGCTCGGGAATGATAAGAAATATTCGGGTTTTCTCGCGACCATGGCTACGCTCACTTTTTTTCACTTTTCACTTTCACTTCGAAAAGGCTTCTCTACTATAGACCACATTTACACTTTGACGCAATGTATCGAAAAGTGCAACGAATACAACAAAATTATTTATATTTCATTTATAGATTATTCAAAAGCATTTGACTGTATTTCCCATAAACACCTCTGGGATAGTCTAATAGAACAAGGCGTAGAGCAAAAATACGTTTCTATTCTGAAAGCAATTTATACTAAGTGTCAAGCAAAAATCAAAACAGAGAGCATCGGGCCACCGTTTCCGATAAAACGTGGCGTTAAACAGGGGGCGACCCAATCTCACCTAAGCTATTTACAGCAATTCTAGAGTCGGTGTACTAGATTAAAACTAGATTGGTCAGACCACGGACTGAACATAAACGGTGAACGGTTGACACATCTTTGCTTTGCAGATGACATTGTCATTGTGGCAGAAAACGCTGACAGTCTACAGTACATGCTTGAAACTCTAGATTCTGCAAGTAGAAATATCGGTCTTGAAATGAACCAATCAAAAACAAAAATAATGACAAACGGAACACCAAAGCCTATCAAACTGAATAATAAGGAAATAGAGTATGTTAGCGAATATATATATCTTGGTCATTTGATAACATTTCTGGACTCTACCAGCAACGAAGTTGACCGCAGAATTGCTATAGCATGGAGGAAATACTGGGCAAATAAAGATGTGTTTAAAGGCAAAATTCCAATACACCTTAAAAAACGGCTCTTCGACAATACCATCGTACCGTCCTTGCTCTACGGTTGTCAAGCGTGGGCGCTCACAAATAAAATTGTTAAAAAAATAGCTGTATTTCAGAGAGCAGTAGAGCGGTCGATGCTGGGCTTAACACTAAATGACCGTATCAGAAATGATGTCATTAGACAGAGGACCAATGTGTTGGACGCAGTGACGATGCTCTGTAGGCTCAAGTGGAAGTGGGCTGGCCACGTTGCACGCGCTAGAGACGGCAGGTGGAGCGAGCGCATCATACATTGGCGGCCCCGAGACACCACGCGGGACAGGGGACGACCGCGGAGAAGATGGAAGTCGCGGGTGTGACCTGGACTCGCCTAGCACTGGACAGAGCGACATGGCAAAAAATGGAGGAGGCCTTCATCCATAATTGGGTGCCTAGGAAACAAGTTATGTCATAAGGATTTATAAATATAAGATGGCTATTTTATTTTATTTATGGCTATGCTCACGGCCACGCCCTCCGGTTTCACCTGCGTTGTTTCCAAAATGCCTAACCTATCAAATTCTGAGTTATAAGTTTTCACTTCTATCGGCAGTTCCTATAAAAGCTAATTTCTTATTTTGGGTACCTCGTCAACTGCTAGTTGCTATACTAACATTATTAATTACGGGATGTTTACGTAAACGCGTTTCATTTTAGACCCCATCGTATCTTAACTCAGGCGATGTAAAGTTGAAGTGAACCTGTTATAGAAAAAAAACATTAATTTAAATAAGCAGTATTAACAAATTAATAAACATTAGATCCAATTAACCATAAACACACGTCAACAAATTAGTTTGTCACTTTGACATGTGTCAATATCACTGTTATACTTCAGTTACGTAATAATGCACTCGACACTTACAAAAGAAGTACCTAAAACTATTCATGCTTAAACAG
Source organism: Ectropis grisescens (assembly GCA_017562165.1). Lineage (NCBI taxonomy): Eukaryota > Metazoa > Arthropoda > Insecta > Lepidoptera > Geometridae > Ectropis > Ectropis grisescens. The sequence continues at coordinate 7,742,812 of CM029769.1, read as the reverse complement.
TTGTAATATTCTAATACGATTCTCAAGCAGAACGAAACTCGTACACATAATGGACTCAGGTCAAACTACTTTAGTTTAGAACATCAAATTTTGTTGAGAGCAGTTTAGTATAATCGTAAAACTTTCTCGTTATGCTAGTGTAGATCAGATGGATGGATCGTAAAAACTTTGGCTGGGAGCCTAAGGGCCTTCGCCCACGGCGACATTTTGTAGCGACACTGTCGCACATTGCGTTGCGCAACGCAATGTGCGCATTGCATTTGAGGGCCTTGTCCACGATATTACATTTTATATGAATGTATATTCTGTATTCGTATGTATGTTTTTTTAGTGTATGTAAATGTAATTGGTTAAATATTTTTAGATACACACTCCGCTTCCTAAAATATTCTTACAGACCATTTCCATCCTAAGGTTGCCTGGAAGAGACCAATTAGCCCACTGATTATAGCACTAGTTTTTATTGTTTATTTTTCTTCTCCTGTATAAGTGTTTTTTTTTGCTTTTTGGTGTGTACAATAAAGAAATGCAAACGTCGCGCGTTTATTCAACGACGCGACAGCATCGCTACCTATTGCACGCTAGCCGCATTTGCAACACGCTACAGAAGCGATGCTAACGCTACTCTACTAAAACGCTACAGCATCGCGACTACATTGATTCATACGCGCGACTGTGTGGGAGAGAGAACGGAGGGTGTTTCGGCTGCTTAATCGCGACAGAAGCGCTACAGTATCGCGTTTGTATCACGACTTAATAGTAGCGTAGCAAAGACGCTAGCAACTGCATCGCGACTGTAGCGATGCAAACACGCGACATCATCGCTACAAAAAGTCGTCATGGACGATGACCCTAAATGGGAATGCGTGTGATGTCATTACTGACCCCCTTTCCCCACCTCCTTTTCTAGACTAGTTTTTCTCCCCACCGTAGTTTAGGAGCTGGTTGGTCACAGCTTCCGAGTTATATGGCGAATAAGCAGATAGTAAAAAGGAAATAGTCTAATGATGACCGCCAACATGAGTTAATAAAAATGGAACACTAAAATCGCATGACATGACTAAATTCGTTCGAAAATGAAACCATTTTGGCTTAAAGGTTTGTTTTATGACAGTTCAAAACTGAGGATTATTTTTGAAAATGTATTCTTTAAGAGCATGTTTCGACAGCGTTTTCTATCGAATTATTGAATTTATGGGCATTGAGCATCTTTGCGTTTAGTTATTTGATTAATGATTACTTTAATTAAAAAAATAATTGAAAACGAAATATGACTAAAATTTTATTCAGACTATAACTGAATATTCTAACCCTTTAAAGCTTGTTTTTTTTTATTTTTTTTCGGACTATTATGTCTTGTACTATTATATCTGTGTCTGGGTGTCTATGTACAATAAGTAAGTATTTACAACTTTGCTATATCTTCATGGTATTGTCTGTGAATTATCCACCAATATTTATTTATTTATTCATAATTTCTATATTAGAAACTGCGATAACTTTCGCAGTTTTAAAACTTCTCAGAGGCGTAGCTATCACACTGTTTCAGTCGTGTCAATGATACAGGACCCCCAGACTACAGAGGCCCGTAACTTGTGTAAACAAACATTTTTGGAACGAAATTTCTTATGGCAGGCTTGAAAGGAGATTTTGCTTAGTGACCGAACTGAAAAAAAAATGTGACTAAAGCCGTAAGAAAAATATAATAACGGAAGTTAGCGTAAAAGCTGCTCGTAACCAGTGTTGCTTAATTAATTTTTCAGATCATATCATAAATTTTAAAAAAGCAACTTTTTTTGGACATTTTGTTGATTCTAAATTGTCCGAAGGAAGTTCGTTCCTACCTGGCGCCAATGACACCACATATTTTTATTAAATTTATTATTATTACTAGCCTAGATTGTCCCATTGCAGGGCAAAAGCCTCTCTTCCCCTCCTTCTAGATAGCCCGATTCACGGCTTTGGTGGCCCAGTTTCTATCGTGCGATTCTAGTTCGTCACGCCATCTTCGTCTGGGTCGACCCGGAGGTCGTTTAGACGTTGGACCCCAAGCAGTGATGATTTTTGCCCATTTGTTTTCCGGCTTTCGGCTAACATGTCCTGCCCAATCCCATTTTGAATTGGCCACTTTTTATTGAATGTTATCCACAAACATTTCCCTTCATATGATACAAATAATTTAAATACAGACCCCCTTCAAGACCAGATTAATATTATTACAAATAAAAACAAGACCCGCAGAGGATAAAACATCGGTTCTTCCCTTGACTTGTAACTTGAAAACCAATATCACTATTTTTGTTTCTTTTCAGACAGTTTCGTGCCTTCTCTTTCCCTACTTAAAGCACCTACTCTAAGTTCAGTGGGGTTCATGGGGCGGTATGACGCTTTCGTCAAGGGCCGAGGCATAGGGATGCAAATCTAAGCTTTCCGAGGCATCTGGGTCCACGCCTCAGAGAGGTAGCTATTTGCTTACGAATGTTTCTTTATTTTCTCAATTTACTTGGGTAAAACCTTGAGAATTTTGGGAAGGGTTTAATTGAAGTGGTTAAAGTATAATGTGGCTCGGTTAGATAGCCTATGGTGTTCATCGAGGTTATATTTTTAGCATAACAAATACATTTACAAATACACATAATATAATATATCATATCATGGTTTTTTTTTTTGGCGAAAACACTGTTAGTAGTTTTTTCCATGAGTTGTTGGATACAACTTTCATATATATTACTTATTTCTCTACTATTACTCTTATCATATATTAATAACTGCCAGCGATGTTTCCAAGGAAATGGCTGGTCAAAGAGATACATTATCTTATGTATCCAGGTGACAAGCGCATTGCAGTGCTTGGTAGTAAGTTACAGTCTTTAAATTCAAACTGCACACTGTGGCACTGTGTTGTTATGAGTAAGCTTGTTGGTCACAAACAAGCGCATGTCATACACGCACCCTCATTGAAAAAAAAACATTACCTACATAAGGAGTCGTCCATGAATTACGTACACGTCAGGGAGGAGGGTGGGCGTTGATGAAGTGTGATATTATGTGACAAGGGACGGGGAAGGGTCTCACATATTGTGACATTTTTAAAAACGTAGTATTTCATATCTAAGTGTTATAACACTGAATTTAAACGAAATCGCAAAATATGTAACACTAGTAGGGGAGGTCACAAAAATGTGAGCAGGACAGGGGAGGGGTATAAAATCATGAAGTTCGTTTGACGTAATATATGGATGGTATCTAAGTTAGCAAGACATTATAACCAAATGTTTCAATATTACGATAAATCAGAAGCACTACTGGAGAATCAAACATATTGAATGATATAAAAGGTTATAAATAAGTTTCTTTCAAAATATCCCTTATAAAAGCATAGGGAAAAATAAATATGCTACAAATACTGAATAATAAGTACCTTTTACCGAACATCTCCCATTGATTATGAATTCAAGACATGAGAGAGATATGTGACATTTTCCGGGTTCGATAGCACCCAAATTTACGGGGGCGGGAAAACAGTATCTCAAAAGAAAAAGAATATAAAAGGATGATTAGAGGTCTTTTCAGAAAAGTTACGTCATGCAAGTATTCTCAGAGTTTCTTCAATACGTATTCTTGATTATCTGTTTATGCGTCAAAATATGTAATAGGTGTGACCTGTTTTTATTTTTAATCTGCGACTAAAAATAGGGTTTTATAAATGTTACGTCGATGTCTGTCTGTGTGTGTGTGTGTGCCTGTCTGCCTGTGGCACCGTAGTTCTCAAGCGGATGGACCGATTTCATTTTATTTTCGACCGCCGTGGTCACGAGAAGGCTCAACAAGAAAAGGTCTTCTCGTGACCACAGCGGTTGTAACACTGCCGAAACGTCAAGGTATTTAAACAATGAATTAAATCGTGATTAATTCCTGTACATTATAAACAAAGGATATTTATCCCAGGAAAATAACGGATTGGAAACTACGCAGGTAAAACTGCAGGTCTGCAGGCTAGTCTGGTTAAAAACGCGAAAGGTTGTGAGTAGGTACTTATGGGTATGGTTGTGACATACTCACATATGCGTGACATACTTAATTAGTCTCTCACGCAAAAACTAGAAAAAGGGAAGTATATTAAATTTGGTACACAGACAATAGTCTGGAATATTATTTATATTATTTTTGATGAATACTATTTTTTCCTCTTTTTAAAATAATGGGATCGGGAAATACCAGGATGAAACTGAGGTGGCCTACTGTGAGTAAAAAATATTTCACCTCTAAAAAAAAACTTTAGCAAAACGTTGCAAAAATAAAATCTGATAAAACTGAAATTTATTTAGGTACCGTATACGTATTACAAATACGTTAACCTAAAATAGAGTGTGTGTTGTAAATAGGCTGCTACATTAACAAACAAACAAATATTTTTCAATTACCCAAAGCTCTAAATTTTGCGTTTACCCGGGGAATAATTAGAATTCTGGGAATCAGTATCCTCTCAATTAGAGGAATTGATACTGTGAAATAGCGAGACACGTTTCAATCGTTCTCTGAATCGCTCAGGCAGTAAGGCTAAGTACTCATGGGACGATTTTAACCCGCGCCCGATTTTATTTCAGACCTCACGAGACCGCTGATTTTCACGGTTCCGCAGCCGCAGCCGGTGACATTATCGCCCGCGAACGTTGCGGGTCCGCGCGCGCCGCGGGCGTAAATCGCTTCGTGAGTTGTGCTTTTTTTACATACATATGCATTCTATAGAAGCAGCGGGCCCGCAGCCGCAGTGGGTGCGGCCGGAAATCGCTCCATGAGTTCTTAACTTCACTATGTCAGGCGAAAACGCACTTATTTGTAACGTACAAATAATTAAATTCGTAAGGTCGGTTTTAGTCCCGCTTTCATTTCTGGATATTGTTTCCAAGATATCATTTTGATTATCAAATATCAAAAGGAAAAAAGGGCGTTCTCAATTCGGTGGTAGGTTCGTTTTTTTTTTGTTTGCTACGCGTTAGCTTCGCCAATAGGGATGTTAACGAATGACAAATTAATGTTTATTGTTAATTTTATAATACTCGTACTTTGTATTTAATAAAATATCGAAAATACGTTTTTTATAATTTCATATAACCTGGTAAATTAATAATAAAAATGATATTAAATCTGTTGTCACGTTACTGCAAAAATCAATGTGGCATATTACGTCACTGACCGGAAAACAAGCTGTCGAATACTGACTAAACTGTTTACTTTTCTGCATTTTTATTACAGTTCGCGATTTTAGCGACGACAATTTTGATTGTTTGTATTCAAGTTAAAATAAGAAACTGAACATACATTCTTAAATCGCGACCTATGTTTTGCGGTTAGTGACGGTCAGATGTCAGTCGTTAGTTTTTTTAACCGACTTCCAAAAAGGAAGACATTATCAATTCGACCAGTTTGTTTTCTTTAGTATTCAAAATTAAGTTATTGTTGTGCTTTACTTATCGAAAATACTAATATTTTCAAATATATTTTTTTAGTAAACACGTGCCAATCTTCAAAACAAAAGTAATTTCGAAAAATTGTGAACATCCCTATTGTGAATCAATTTTGATGGCTATTTTTTGTTGGTACATCATAGTTCATATATATATATTTACAGTATACCATAGAGACCATAGAGATATAACCTAGTGTCTAAATCATAACCAACGAAAGACCTTTGAAGATCAGCAGTCCTTTACAAAACTTAGCTTAAACTCGATTTTTAATTAACTTAATGATTTATATAACCTTCTCCATTTTCGGATTCAGCTAAACTACTTAGAGTCAACAGGAGCATTTAGAACTACACATACAAATAACAAAGAACTAGGAACATGAAACTATCTAAAGACAGACATAAGTGGATGGAGGATAGGGATGCCTTTACTCAACATTGTAACACAATTATCAAGAAAAATCATATCGAATAATAAAGCTCTAAAACGCCTATAAAATTGTTCCATTCAATTTACTTGAGCCTCTCGCTGTCTGAAGGTCAACGTCGTGAAGGATCCTTGATAGCTGAGAGCATTTGAAGATGCCGATGTAATTAAGTTCTAGTTTGATTTTAGTTGATTTCATCTTTAAAAGTTCAACTGTATTGCTACGTTTCTAGTATAAAACATCATCTTACATACAGCTGTATTTTAAAACTTGGCTGAAGCTTAATTGTGTCTTTTCAAGTTAATTTTTAAATATTTAAAACAAACTCATAGTAAATAATTTATACTTATCTGATTACTCAAAATATTGGTTGAATTTTATTGATTTTGGCGCACCACTAGATGGATTTCTAGATGGCCATGGTCATGGCCACGCCCTCCGGTGTCACCCGCGTAGTTTCCACAGTGAGCTATCAAATTCTGAGTTATAAGTTTTCACTTTTACCGGCAGTTCCTATAACTGCCAATTTTTTTTATCATTTGTATGTTTTTAGTGTTCCGTAGCCAAATGGCAAAATACGGGACCCCCTCTTCCTTGTAACTTCTAAAATAAGAGAATAAATAAACAAAAAAAAATTATGATATACATTACCATGTAAACTTTCAACGAAAATTAGTTTGAATGAGATCTAGTAAGTAGTTTTATTTTAATACGTATTTATATGTATTATGTTACTTGCTGCTACGGAACCCTTCATGGGCGAGTCCGACTTGCACTTGACCACTTTTATTATATACGATATGATTTTTAGTGATTTTGCAAGAAAAAATGCATTTAAACCTTAATATTCACATTTTCACTCTTCTACTATCTCTATTCTCTACTTCTCCATTTTTAATTACTATATTAGTTCTGAAATATTTTTTACAACTTATACAGTAAAGTAACGTTTGCCTAAAGGGCAATCACAAACAAAAATAATGCAATCTGGTTTGTTTTTATCAATTTCTTTGAAATATACTACATAGACGGTACAGTCTCAAGGTTGGCCAAGGTTGCCCTACCCTAAGAACGTTATCTTAGAGGTTGGTCATTGGGACGCATGCCTAAAATACTTGAGTTTGTTTGGCTCAAAGTAGATATAAAGGATGGGTACCCCTGCGGTCCCTACGGATTGTGGAATGTGTGAAGCAGCACCGAATAAAACGGCATCAATTAAGATATGTATTCTTATGTATTAAGAGTGACAAGACGAGCAGGTCATGTGCCTGATGGTAAGCAACATGCCTGACACATAACAGCACTGTAACACTTAGCTAATGCCAAATGAAAGTCCAAATCATTACCTAGCACTGCACTTCGTTCGTAACCCAGAGATCTAAGATGTTATATCTCTAAGCCCTGTAATTTCTCTGGAAACATTGCCCTTCAAACCGGAACACAGTAATGTTTACACATTACTGCTTGGCGGTAGAATAGCTGGCAAAGGTGTGGTACTTCACCAGGTGGACTCTGCCAAGAGACCAACCACTACTAAGTAAGTGCCGAAGGAACTTCGCTGTGACACTACACTACGACACAGCCACATTGAGTTCAGACTCATTTTGATCGTCTTGTAACTTCTCTTTCAATGATAACCAGGTTATGATGATGAAGCTGGAAGGTGATCATAGGAACTATGTAATGAAACGACGCAATCCCATCGAGTTTCAGCCCGTTTGGTTTGTCTTAGTGGCTACTTTGGTGCCAGATGGTAACCAGGGTGTATTGATGGAGCTGGAAGATGGCCATTATATTTTAGTTCTTGTATTTATTAAAAGTCATAAAAGCTTATTTTCAAATATGTGTTTTTTTACAATAAAGCTTATTTTGTAAGAAGAATTTCTATCAACTTATAGTAATTGGATTCTTTGTGTAAATGCCCGCTGAATAGCTATGCCTAAATCGAGGCATAATTTTATTAATTTTATCTTTTTAGTAATATTTTTTTCATTTGCCGTCAATGAAGGAAAGTAGTTTTACTCGTATATTATTTTAAACCTCTAAATAATTTTGACCGGATTTTTCATATAAATAATCTCCTATGTGTGCCGGTTCGCAGTAAAATTGTTTTTAACGACAAGGCAGACATTTGTTAGTTGTTAATTAATTGTTCTGATACCCATCCGCAGGCCGAGGGGGAAGGGGAGTCACAGGGAACATGACCCCCCACATACATGACCCCTCCGTCCCCAAAAGCGGATACGTTAAATTGAAGACCTAAAAAAATATTTAAATTGCACATAGACTATTTTTTACGCGGGAAAACAACTGGAACAGGAACTATGCGGGTAAAATCGTGGGGTGCTACTAGTAAAGTCTTTTTTACTCGATTTATTGTATTTCTATTGGTGACCCCCAAACCTGTGGCTGCGTACTGGTGACCCCTCCATAATTCGAGGTTGGGACCGCACCTGTGATACCAGACTGACTTATGCGCAGCGGACTGTCTACACGCATATGTATGCATGTATAGGACATCGTATATACCAGGCAAATCTTCTGAGTTCACGTCACGGACATGGCAATATATCCATAGCTATGGAGGTGACGTATTGTGCTACATTAATGTAGTTGTTTAATACTGAAATTCAAATTGTACAGTAAACGTGGAGTAAAATATCTTCATTCGTGTTTTTGGAATATCAACCTTGAAACGATGTCGCTTTTTTGAGATACGAAAAGTCCAATAGAAGAAAGGGCAAGGTGGTATTAGATCATGCAGTACTTTGGTCAACCATACTAACAACCGGACTACTGACACTCCGCAGTGTCATCAGCTCGGTGATGACGTGCAACCGAACTACTGACACTAAAAAGTTGCAGTAGTTCGGTTAACCGAACTAACAACCGGACTACTGACACTACTCGGGCTGTCCCTCTATGGCTGTCTTTATTGTTATGTGTAACATCGATATAAACCATAAGATGTGCCCTCCCAATTATGTAATTTCAGGCGCACGAAATTATGTCATCGTTAGGAAAAGTGACTTCACTCTTTCCGTTGTAGACGGTTACAGGAATCGGTGAACGCCGGACGTTTTTACCTATCACTATTCATTGTCAACATCCAAAATAAGTAGAATCACAGCACACCTCGCCGCTAGCGATTTTAGGGGTCAAGTAGATTGTTGGTGTGTAAACCACCAACGCTACACACACAGATGCAGTTTATTACCCATTTCAAGGTGCTCCGAGCACATCCAATGGTTTATATCGATGATGTGTAACAATAAAAAAAAATCAATCTCATCTAACATTTTCAAACAAATTTCGATTGTTCATGTTCTACCATTTATTTGTATTGAGCCCGTACGGTCTCAAGGCCAGTCAAGGTCCTCTTAGTTGAAGTATACTTGATACGATAGACCACTCGACGTGATCAAGAGCAAAGTTTCACTTCTATTATCTCGCTGGTTAACTTTGACCTTGATTTTTTACTGCGTCTCGTTTACTCGTCGCGTTGTAGCGTAGGAGACTGGCCAAAATATATTTTGCAGAAAACACAACAATGTTAATATAACTTTAATAAAATGAATAGTCAATTTAAATATAGATTGCCAGTCATTATGCCGATTGAAGTGACTCTTATAACTCAGAATTTGATAACTTACTTTGGAAACTACGCAGGTTAAACTGGAGGGCGCTACTAATTATACTAAAATTATAAACCTGAAGAGTTTGTTTGTTTGTTTGAACGCTAGGATCTCGGGAAGTACTGGTCCGAATTGAAAGATTATTTTTCTATTGGATAGTCCATTTATCGAGGCTATATAACATAACGCTAATATCAATAGAAGCGGAGCATGAAACAAGAATGTAACAAAAACGGGAAAAAATATTCCTTTTTAAGAATTTTCGTGCTTTGGCATGACACCATGACAGCATGTGTCGTGTGATTAAGATGGCGTCATTGAATATAAACCTTTGCTAATTGGTACGACCGATTACGATTGATAGGTACGATTTATGAACGAATTACGATTGAGTTGGCACGACCGATTTCGACAGGTGGCGTAGCAGGTATCTAAATATGTATACGGAATGCCGATAAGTGGTATATAATGTACCATGGGCGAAGCCGGGGCGGACATCTAGTCTGAAATAAATCTTCAAAGCATCGTCGTCTAAATAAGTCTTCTAAGCATGGCCATCTAGACTATGGTCATGCTTCTAACCGAAGATTTATTTTATTTACGAGCGCGACGCTTGATCAATTCACATCCCGCGAAAAATCTGTGTATGGCACGCCAAAAAAAGTTTTCACTTCAGAACTTAACCTAATAAAACTAAATAAATAACATGACAAATGTAAAAAAAATCTTGACTCTCTTCTTGTGGAATCCTAGCCGTAGAAATATTAAGTGGGCTGCTTAGGCAGCTTTTAGCCTACCACCTATTCAGTACGGACAAAATTGGGACGGACCTGTTACAACAGGTCCGTCAGGACATTTAGATTTTAGAGTTTTGTAATTGAGACAATTTTGTATCTATTTATTTGTAATGTTGCACGCCCTATGGGTTCGGATACGAATAGGTATAGTGATACCTTGCTTAATTTTTAACCCTCGACCAAAAAAAGAGGTGTTATAAGTTTGACGTCGATGTCTGTCTGTTTGTCTGTCTGTCTGTCTGTCTGTCTGTCTGTCTGTGTGTGTGTCTGTCTGTGGCACTGTAGAGCTCAAACGGATGAGCCGATTTCGATGCGGTTTTTTTTATTTGAAAGTTAATATCTGTGCTGATGTTCTTAGCTATGTTTGGTTAATATCGATTCAAGATGGCCGCCTCCACAAAACAGCGGACAAAATATTTCTTTACAACCTACCTCAATATGGGTATCAAATGAAAGAACTTGACTAGTAGAATACTATACACTATAAAAAAAATCACATCCAAGATGGCCGCCACCACAAAATAGCGTAATATATTATTTTTTTTCACTACTACTTCAATATAGGTATCAAACGAAAGGGCTTGACTAATAGAATACATTGTACTATAAAGATTTCAAATTCAAGATGGCCGCTTCCACAAAATGGTAAAATACATTTATTTTTTCACAACTCCCTTAATATGGGTATCAAATGACTTGACTAGTAGAATGTTGTACATATAACAAATCTAAGGTAGTCGGGGATTAATCAAAATTTTAAATGTTGTTCTTGTATTATTCTGTACCTGTAACTAATAAATTGATGTAAAAACGAATAGGACTAATACCCAAAATACAGGTGTGCTACACACCTAGTTTGGGATTCAGAAATGTAATTCTAGAACGTACCTATTTTATTGAAATAAACAATTATGTTGTATTTGTTGTTGTAATACCTATTCCAGCAATAAAGATAATTTTGATTTGATTTGATTTAAAAAAGCCGAAATATTATCGAAACACTAGATCAGCAGCGGTGCAGAGCCTTAGCTACCAGTGGTTAGGTATGTAAATTACGGCACCTCCTGACTGCGCTGGGTCAATGATAACTTTACTCCCCTCTACATATGGCCTATAATAATGTCAACGTTTTTCCTTTTTTTTTTTAACTTTTATAGGTTTACACTTGACCGCCATCTCGCCTGATGTTAAGCGACGATGCGGTCTACGATGGAGCGTGTTTACCTAGAAGATACCGATTCACTCTCGATTTGAAGACACAAAGATTGTAACCATGAGGGAAAACCCACTCAGGCAACGTGTTCCACAGCCTAGACGTTATTATCACAAAAGTAGAGTCAAATCTCTTCGTTCGTGTCTTTTGAACATTAACCATGAAACGATGGCGCTTTTTCGAGCTACGAGCATTCCGATAGAAAAAAGGGCAAGGTGGTATCAGATCATGCAAAGCTATTACGAAGTTCGCTGACACAACTATCGAGACGACGATATGAATGTGGAACTGATCTGTATGATCTAATACCACCTTGCCCTTTTTCTATCAGACTGCTAGTAGCTGAAAAAAGTGACACCGTTTCTTAATTGACATTCTAAAAACTGGAACAAAGATTAGGTTAGATTAGAGAAGAAGGTTAGATTCTACTTATGTGCTTAGAACGTCTAGGATGTGGAATGTGTTTCTTGAGTGGGTTTTTCCCGATAGTAATAATCTTGGTGTCTTCAAATCGAGAGTGAATCGGATTCTTCTAGTCTTCGTACTCTTTGTAGGTCGAAATACCGCTTAACGTCAACTTGACGTTTCAAGTGTAAACCAATAATAATCTTTTTTACTTATATAAGTTTACACTTGACCATCTCGCCTGATGTGAAGCGACGATGCGGACTACAATGAAGCGTATTTACCTAGAAAAAACCTATTCATTCTCGATTTGAAGACGCAAAGATTGTAACCATCGGCATCGGGGAAAACCCACTCAGGCAACGTATTCCACAGCCTAGACGTTCTTATCACAAAAGTAGAGTCTCTCTTCGTTCGTGTCTTTGGAGCATCATCTACTATCGGTAACTATTATTAATATTTTTACCAATTCCCTAGAAACGTGAAATAATAAACAGAAATTGCTTTCCCTTTCATTTGATACATAGATTCTCGTTCAAAAAAGGAACAGATACAGAACGATAACATTACGGACATTTTTCTTCACTCACAAGATACCTAGGTATTTCCATTCATATGATTTACATATCTATAAATAAGAATGAGCCAGGAACGAAAATTCGGTACTATACGGCACCTTTGGGAGTTTTTGCGAACAAAGAACCATATACTGTACCTAGAATGATTTATTATAGACCTTAGCTAGCATTGCGTAGTTCTACTAAATATGTATCTATACTAAGGAATGGATTTGAATATTCCTCGATGGTGGTCAAACTCAATCAATTATAATTAAAAAGTATGTCTATATAAAGGCTCTAGAGATATTCAATGCAAGTAGAGCGGACACAATTACCCCATGTAGGTAAGTCTGAGTTGGCGAATGTTTCATATCCTCGAAGTAAGTTTTTCTTGAAAAATAGTTGTTCCCACACAATGACCTAACATTGACCAAATGCGGTCTACGATATGGATCTTGCTTACTTAGAAGAAACCGATTCACTCTTGATTTGAAGACCACAAGATTGTAACCACCGGAAAAAACTCATTTAAATTACGCATTCCACAACTTAGACGTTCTTATACAACTAACTATTCTTTGAAAATATTCAAGAGGTCGGTACTAGTGAAATTTTGTTCTAATCTTATGCTTGGAAGTCGTTCTTAACCTGAGGCTTTACGTAAACATATATATTTATGTATGTAAGGTTGTTATTAGTGTAATATGATTATTTCTGTCTGAACAGACATAGACCACATTACTCCCAACCTTCAGTTACTCCCTATAAATCTCTGTACAGCTACCAAAAAACCTTCTGAAGCTAACAAAACGTTGCTTAATGGCAACTTGAGAAGCTCTGGCAAATCCCTCGGGAGCTGGGAAAGTTAAGCTAGACTCTCACTAGCGAGATTTAGCTATATAAAATATATCAAATATGTGCTAAAGGCGTATGCGACCCAAAAACTTGTTAATTTTTTGAGTCTAAAATCAAATTAGAAATGTCCATCTTAATAGGCGTCAAACAAACCAAAAAAGCATACATTTGAAGTGAAGCTAAACCTGTGAAAGGAGGTAAAGGAGCCCTTTATTCAATACTAGATGTACCCTGCCACGCTTCCCTGTGGCACATTGTGATGCAAAAATTAGATAAAAACAATCCCTGATGCGGATTATCTATATCATTCTAAAATTTCAGCTCGATCGGTGTTTTTGAAGCGTTCAGAAACCAACATAACGTTTTTATATATAGAGATGGGACATTTTAAATGAAAAACAAATATTTGATATCAGTGATAGGCCATTCGAAAAATAATCAAAATTCCAAACTTGCGGACGTAGGTCCGAAATGCAGTGATATTCGAGTTTGTCATGACTCTTGGGCTTAACAATGAATGAAAACGTCGTGAGAAAACCGACATGTTTCAAGAAACAATTATTTCGGGGAAGTAAGCCACCAAAACGAAATTGGGCACCGTGGTGAATTATGGCCTCGAATCTCTTCTTGAGAGAGAGAGAAATAAGGCTCCGAACACTAGCTATGGGACCATAAAGTAGGCTTATGCTTATGTTTAACGAATAACTTTTCAGAGTATTGATCTACCAAGTGGCAGTGTATGTCAGAAATAACTTAGGCTCATACAACACGCGAGGAGAGAGACACTCTTGCAATATACGCAACGCTGACAAATAGGACAGTATACCACACTCTCTCACGAGATCGGAAAAGCTGACTCACATTATTGGACCAGAAGTTTATAACACCCTTCCTAAAATAGTTAAATCAGCCCCGAGTTTGGGCAGCTTCAAAAACCGATTCAAAAACTGGCTTGTCGACCAAACTTTTTAAAGTGACAGAGAGTTTTTAAAGAGTAAAGTCACAATAAAATTGTAAAAAAATATATTATAGTAAATTGTTGTCCATTACAATTGTCATAAATATAGCATATTTTAATGTTTGACACTTATCTGTAGGTACGATACTTTTACGATTTTCTTTACCAAATTTACTATCGTAAAATGATATGTTCAATTTAAATTTTAAAAATGTATAGAGACGTTGTATGTTTTTTTATGTTTTTAAATTTGACGTGCAAATTGTACTTTTATGGATAATGAACTTTGACTTTGAGTATTACACGAAATCGCGTTCAGTTTATTAGTTAATTAACGATACTTTGTTGTCCCTTTAAAACAACGGTGAGTGCCCAGCTTTACAACCTTTGGAAATATAGGTACATATCTTCAAAGGTAGTCAACTGCTTACAATAGTACAGCGTTGAAGTACTTGAGAGTACTTCGGGGTATTGAGCCAATTTCTGAGATGTATCGGGCCGTTTTAGCCGACACGAGTTGATCAATTGATTTTGTGATGAATTATGTAGCAGCTAGGTATACAAGGGTACAAATAAAACATACTCGACTGAGAAATATGTTGGCCATTCAACTATATGAACGGGATCATAATAAACACATTGGAAAAATACTGTTTCATACAAGAATATGAGCTAAATCGATTGAGGCAGACTTCAACCTCCCCTCGCTTCCAATGCTGAAACCTGATAGGACATTGGCTCACACCGCAGCGCAGTGAAGAAATCAGACTTGTTAGCATCTTAGTTTGAGAAATCTTCACGTTTAAGTGCTACAGTTCTTACTCTACCCAACAGTTCTACTTTTACGTCAGTAATACACATTTGCCAAATTTAGGTTCGAAAAATGCTACATAAGCTAGATGTGAATAAACCCAGTGGTCGGTGCAGTATTACTACTTTAGTATCGAAAGTTTGAACTGATGCGTCCCTTTTGGCGCTATCTCCAAACTATGGCTAAGTACCTACTGAAGTCGTGGAAGCTTGCTAACGTGCCAGTGCCCAAAACAGCAGACATGCTGGTTCTGCAAACTCTGGCCCATCTCTGTCAGATCCATACTCTGCAAGACTATAGGACGTGTCTTACGCCACAAGCTCAGTGTAAGTACGTAGAATCTAACGACTTCAGTGATCAGCTCAGCAGCAGAATAGCTCTCGTGCCTGAATTTATATGTATATGTCCGCAAAATTTTAAAAGCTGTCAGATTATAATCTAACGTTGCGTCGTCAGATTACAACCGTGAGATTAAAATCTTTCGTCTTAGATTACAATCTGACGGTATTGATAATTTTACGTTGCCATATACACAACGTGACCATGTACCATATACACAACCTTTACCTGAGTAACAGCTGTTAGTTTCGTAAAGTCGATATTTAAATTTTCAACCAACATTCAACTTAAGTTATACTCCGCCTACTTACAAAGCCTAACTCACGTGCAATGTTATTTTAATGGCAACGTCAAACTTGCACTTGTAAAAGCCTCTAAGGTACAGGCAGAGTTCGACCCTCATGATTGTTAGGTCGGACTTTCTAGACACACCAAGGCTATTTTATTGGTAGATCTGTAGTGTAAGATAAACTAATTCTTTTACCACCAAGCATTAATGAGCAAACATCACTGTCTTCCATTTTGAAGGGCAATGTTTCCATAGTATTAGGTAATATAAGAAATAGAAAAAACCTTCTTAAATCTCTAGGTGACGAGAGCAGTACAGTATTAAGTAATGAATTGGACTCATGATCCAATAACTTTGTGGCACTGTCCTGTCATGGGCAGGCGTGTTGCTTACCATCAGGCACGTGTTTTACTCGCCTTGTAACTCTATAACCTAATATTATAAAAAAAACTAGCGGCCCGTTCTAGCTTCACTCGGATGTAAGAACCATTAACCGAAATAAAAACTACCCTATCTTTCAAGGTGGATCAAACTGCACACAGTGTGTGAATTTGATTAAAATCGGGTAAGTAGTTTAGGAGTCTATCGCGGACAAACAACTGGACACGTAATTTATATATATTACTGGCAACCCGTTCCGGCTTCGCTCGGATATTGTCGGATAAAGCTCAGTAATCGAAATAAAAACTATCCTATCTTTATCTATATCTTTTAAGTTGGATCAATCTACACACGGTGTCCAAATTTGATTAAAATCGGCTAAGTAGTTTAGGAGTCCATCGCGGACAAACATCGTGACAGGAGATTTATATATATTAAGATATAATTTACTGATAGCCAAATCTAATTTACTGGTCACTAAATTGGTCACCAATTTACGTCTTGACTACTATCTTTTAGTGACCAACGTTCAAACTTCTTCTTATCAATAAAGTATACGCTAACAATATCTGCAATCCAAGGCCCTATAAATCCTCGGGGTGCCCGTAATGTGCCGATATCCCCATAACTATGAATGGATTTGACCCAGGATTGAAAGTTATGTCTTACGTAAGTGATCTGTGTAAATAATCTGACCTACATTATGATGAAGGTCTTATTTACTTTCATAATATGAAATGCTATGGGGTTTCTCTGAGTTCTCTGGGTTGTTTCCGAAGTAGTAAACTGTGAGAAGGGGTGAGAAAACTACGAGTAAAGTCACGAAGTCGTCTGATAAGCAGTAATGTACAAATAGTAATATGATCTGGTTTAAAGGTCTTCAATTATTATGATTTTAAAATGTAAGCATGTACTCTATTTCAGATTTTTATATAATATAGACTGACGAGACGAACAAGACATGCGCTTGATGGTAAGCAACAAGCTTGCACATAGCAAGAGCTCTCCACGCAGTTATTTGGGTATAGTATCGGAAGGGCCTAAAAGCAAAATGGCCTATAGGATGATAGAAGGGTATAAAGTAATAAGATTGAGCACTATGCCGTCACTTGTAAGCTGTCCAACTGAGTGCTGTTGAAGAGGGGGGGGGGGGTTCTAAACCTCGATAATTTCTCGTTATCACATGATTTTTGTACGGCGTTGCGGAATAATAGATTAGAAGAGGTATTTAAACTATAAAAATTATAAATTTTAAAATTGTTATTGTTAGTTTGAGTAAAAAATTCATGATTTTCCGACGATTTACAGAGTAAGTTTGGTCATTTGATTATGTTCGGCTTTGGTTCCATACCGTTTCATTACCTCTTCTAATACATATTATTTCGCAATGCCGTACAAAAATCATGCGACAAGGAGAAATGATCGAGGTTTAGAACCCCCCCTCTTCAACTGCACTCAGTTGGACAGCTTACAAGTGACGGCATAGTGCTCAATCTTATTACTTTATACCCTTCTATCATCCTACATAGGTCTCCTGCTGTATCAGATGACCCATAAATTTTGTTCACGGGCCTGCAGTCTACTACATAATGACACAAAATCTAAATGACCTAGTAGCAAAACGTTCTATTATCGGAATGACTCGAGATCAAAACGGCCTGGTACCAAAATTACCTATTAACGAAATGCCCTCTATATACAGTAAGAAAAAAAATGTCTTGGTTGTACAAATACTATGATAACAAAAATACAGAAACCGAAACAAAAAACATTATTCTAAATTGAACTAAACTAAAAATTGCATAAAATTTGAATAATTATGTAGATGTTTCTTAACCTAAAACTACTGAAGGGGTCTGGAAGTAATTTAGTACATAGACCCACAACACTTAGGCCATTTTTAATCCTAGGTAAATAAAGGGCTCGGAAACTGTTGAGGTGGAACCAGCGGATGCTACTACACTTAATTTCCATTGGGATGCAATATAATCGAATCGAATATATTTATTCCTAACGACTGAAAGACAGGGTTTACTATATCGCAAAACTTTTCTGTAATGCTACTATAAGTATATATATAATTATGTATGTACTTGTTCAGTTTTCGTTTCACTTCCCTTCCGTATCATAAAATCCTAAGTTTATTCATGAGAAGGTTTATGAAAACCCTTGAAAGTTAATTCTAAAATGAGGTCACGCAATATGCAAAGCGCATACGGTAATACCTATTTTAATATTCATCATCATCATCATCAGCCACAAGACGTCCACTGCTGAACATAGGCCTCCCCCCTAGATTTCCATAACGAACGGTCCTGCGCAACCTGCAACCAGCGGTTTCCAGCGACCTTTGTGAGGTCATCTGTCCATCTAGTGGGAGGCCGTCCAACACTGCGTCTCCCGGTTCGTGGTCGCCACTCAAGAACCTTTTTTCCCCATCGGTTGTCAGTTCTGCGAGCGATGTGGCCTGCCCATTGCCACTTCAGCTTGCTTACTCTTTGAGCTATGTCGGCCACTTTCGTTCTTTTGCGAATATCCTCATTACGGATTCTGTCGCGCAAAGAGACTCCGAGCATAGCTCTCTCCATTGCTCGCTGTGTGACTTTGAGCTTCGTTATGAGACCAACAGTGAAGGACCACGTCTCAGTTCCATAAGTCATCACTGGCAACACGCACTGGTTAAAGACTTTCGTCTTTAGGCATTGGGGTATTTTGGACTCAAAGATGTGCCGAAGTTTCCCGAACGCTGCCCATCCGAGTTGGATATTTTAATATTAAGAGAACGCATTTGTGTACGGATTTAGACACTACTCGCTAACCTGTGCTCGTAACTATGGCGAGTTACGCAGGTCATAGAATAGATTCATTTTGATTTGATGTGTTTTCATTCATTATCATACAATGAATGAATGTTTCATTAGCAACACCCTATGCTTTTACCTGCGTCGTTTTCATTCCTGTAATTTGAGCAACAAACAGCGCAACTATCCTATTTATAATCATAGTAGGATTAAGGCTACTCAATCTTACTGGAATATTTTACTATTCCAGAAATCTTTGGCGAGCTACTGTCGAACTGCAAACTTGTTCTAGTAGCCTCAAAATATACATTACAATTACGTATTACAATTTCTTAATTGAGCGTGAACATTCTACATTACGACGCAGGCTAGTAAAATTAGTCTGCGGAACGCTTTATGACCCACGAGTTTGGGGTTGATCAACTTTGCTTCACATGACTTTTACAGGGGTGCCTAGATGACCGATTAAACTGCTTGTACAGCCTACCGGTAGATAGTGTTTCAACATGTATCACACGTCAAGCAACTGTCTTCATGTCCAATAACCGTATGATCTACCGAAGTCAGCTCTGCAGGTCTGTCGGTTGATTTGGTGTCTGGATGGGGGAATCTAGAGGCTATATATTCAGTTTAACTTCGACAGGTGCCTCAACTTGCACCGTTTAGGTACTTACTAAGTGCATACAAAGTACGCGTGACAGTATACATATACTTATGTAGCTAGGTGCATTGTTCTCGACGATTTCTCAAAAGGCACTTTCCAGGTTTGGCAAAGTATTGTCAACATCCCTGAAATTGAGGATGTATACTTAAAATACTGTTACCGTCATTACCAAGCGGACTGTTTGCTTCTTAATCATCTTTCTATGGAAAATCAAACACAAATAAAAAAATAGATTAACAAACAGCAACATTTATTGATAAATTCCAATGTTTTTGATAAATACGGAATCCTGAAATTCAGAAAAGAAAATACAAATTATCTGGCAATGGTTTCCCAAACATTCAAGTAAATTTCTCCTGTAGAGTTTTAAGAATAATATGTTCTAAAGAAGTTACTGTGAAGATCATTCACAGTTTTCCTTGAAACAACATTAAGACGATTATAGTCTTTAGAACAAATCTTAACTTCCTCGCTTTATTCCCACTGAGCCCGAGTCGTAAGTAGACACAACCCAATTATCCAACGACCTCTCTACTCGTCTATTTAGGTTACGACACAAATAGCTATCACCTAAATAATCCTAGATAAACTAGTTACATGTTTACTTAAGTACTGAATCCCTATACAAAATCATCTCAGCCAGACCAAACCCAAGAGAAAAGCATAACTTTCACGAAACTCAATAAAACTTTCCGAATTTGCCAATATCACCAGAGTACGTGGGAGGAAGGTAAGCAAAGATCCGACCTACGCTTAATATAATGTATTTTTAAGAAAACCCCTTTCCATTAATGGTGTATTCTTCAGCAAATTCTTTAAATGCAAGGGATTCCGGTCCTTATTGTGGTGGTTTGCGGCTGAAATTGCAGGAATGCTCACCTGATCCGAACGGCATGATCAAGCGTGAAAGGCGCCCCTCCCCTGTCCCGGTCACACCGTCCCTCCCCGCATTGCACGCAGACTAATGCACCGCACACACACTAACACTGCAACTCGCGACGGTTTCACGGCTTCACTGCTTCACGGGATGTTATGGTGCCGTATGGGGTTGTTGGGATACGGTATTCGTTACGTCAACAAGGTAAGGACGGCGTCAAACGAGGAGACGCGGTGGCCGCGACGATTGGCGAGCCACATCTGCCGTCTAGATGCGGCGCGCGCCACTCGCGCCCCCCGTTCCCATGGAAACCGTCCGGGCTATATCTCCCCGGTCCTCTCTATACGAAAACAAAAATAGCAAATTAATTGCGTAATCGTGTGCTGTGAAATTTTTGCAAAGGTTAATTTTTACATCAAAGGGTGTACAGTGAATATGTGACGTCCGAAGGGTGAGGGTGAGTTACAAGGTTGCAATCTTGTTTGCGCGGTCCTTGCGTCTGCTGAGCTGAGAGGTAATCGATTCGGAAAAGCTGCAATATTTTTACTTTTATTTATAACTTACAAATCTGCCTCTTTTTTTAACTTTTATGTCTGTTGTCAGTATCTTATCTTAATTTTATGATACCATTATTTTGCCTTACGTAACTCAATATCTTTTCTGTTCTTTTGTTGGTCAATAAACTGATAGCGCCGTAGGTCCCTTAGCAAAACATGTAGCCTTCGGGGTCACAGCTGACGGTGTGTAGGCGGTTTTATTACCCAAACGTGACTGTCATGACTTTCCAAAGTGGGAAAGCCACGGAAAAGCCAAATGCCAATTGGGACTAATTGATTGGAAAATGGGACAGAAGAGGCAGCTTTAATTAAGTACTTTATATGTCGTAGCTCTTCAGTGCGTTTGTTTTCTTATCCGACTCCTAAAAGGTGGTTTTTTTTTTAATCCAATGGTTTTTTTTACATTGACGTTCTAACTTATTTTAGCAAGGATTATGTTAAATAAATAAAGCAGGTAGAATTTGAAATATGTTGCCATTGAGTGGGTTTTGGTGTCGAGTCAATCGCTTTGTTTAAGTGAATCCACTCCCTAATGTACCGTATCTTTGATTAACTTGTGTTTGTTGAACTTGAATGGCATTGATCGCCAAATTCCGAAAAGGGGGGTGACTCCTGGTTTGACTGCGTTTCTGGTGCAGTGGATAGCTATTGTCATTCAGCGGATAATGCTGCCAGTATTTTGGGTTTCTTTGCACAGGTAACAGTGTAGGCTAGGTTGTTCGTCAAAATTAAATGTGATAATATTTAAATGACATTTACTTCGTGCCAAGGGCCATCCCCTATATGGTGCCAAAATCTGGGGTCATCTGGGGTGCTCCGAGTGGAAAAGAGTATTCCACCTGCAGAAGCGTGCCATACGAGTGATTGTGCGAGTAACGCAGGATACTTCCGCGCGAAATATTTCCAAAGCCTAGGTATTTTAACTCTGCCGTCAATAATAATACCACAGATAATACTGCAAATGACAATGTACGCGCGAATTCACCTGTCAACGGATTTAACGGACGAACGAAAAACAACTTTTGTGAAGTCGAGCAAACTCACGCATGTCATGGGTACAGTAGTATATACGTAGCAAGCTACCAGACTCTATCAGGATGGCCCCCGGCCATAACAGTTTCAAACACCGGCTTCAGCGCTGGCTTGTCGAGCACTCATTTTATGACATTAATTAATTTTTACAATTGTAATTTATTTATTGTTATTTTCGGATTTAACTACCTATTATCAATTATTACTTCGAAGTGACGTGTAAATTGGCTTTACCATATAAATGAATATGAATATATGAAAAAGAAATGGCTCAATACACGTCCTGACAACATCCAGAATCATAATTCGCATGTTTTTCTGAGTTCAAAACCGTACAGCAAATGCGGTCCTCATATTACGCACACTCAACTCCATTTCGCGCCTGGCCTAATTGTTATTCTATTAAAAATGATTATACGTACTTGTTTGACACAAAATGTCTCCCTAAGATAAAGTTCACCAAACAAACAATGTTCCCAGGACAACGTCACGAAACCAAACACACCAGACGCTTCAGGAACCAATCAATTTGAAAAAGTTCCCCTAATTTCAAGTTTGGCGGAACACTGAACAAGTTACAGAATGTTTACAATGGCCGTGTTTGTTGGTTCTGTTGGGCAAAGGGACATAATTATACTTATGTTAAATTTACAATTTATAAAACCGTATTAGTGGTGATAACATCGGATTTTAGCCGACTTCAAAAATTAAGGAGGTAGGTTCTCAATTCGGTTACATTTTTTTTTTAAGTGTATAATGTTATGTGATAGCTCCGCCAATGGTGCGTTTTCAAGAGACAAAAATATCTGTCAAAGACAGTTCCCAATTTTGCCGTAGGTGGCGCCACTGTTTTATTTTGTTAGAGAAATTTCACAAAAACCAACAGTGGTGCCACACTTGGCAATATTTAGAACTATCTTTGACATGTCTTTTTGCGTCTGGAAAATTTTGATGGTTCTTTTATTTTAATAGTTTCGAGGTGGTCTCATATCAAATTTATCAAAAACTAAAACTAAAATTTACTGAAATATAAACTAAAACTAAAATTTACTTCCATTAATCTGGACGACGCGACGCGACGTAGAAGCTTCTTATGATTATTTGGTTGCGTGTCTAGAATTTAATATTGAACTGAAGACGGTTTTTTTTTTCGGAGAAAATAAATATTATTTTGTAAAAAAATATCGGCAAACTTCGGCACATCTTTGAGTCCAGAATACCCCAATGCCTAAAGACGAAAGTCTTTAACCAGTGCGTGTTGCCAGTGATGTCCCATGGAACTGAGACGTGGTCCTTCACTGTGGGCCTCATAACGAAGCTCAAAGTCACACAGCGAGCTATGGAGAGGTCTATGCTCGGAGTCTCTTTGCGCGACAGAATCCGTAATGAGGATATTCGCAAAAGAACGAAAGTGGCCGACATAGCTCAAAGAGTAAGCAAGCTGAAGTGGCAATGGGCAGGCCACATCGCTCGCAGAACTGACAACCGATGGGGAAGAAAGGTTCTCGAGTGGCGACCACGAACCGGAAGACGCAGTGTTGGACGGCCTCCCACTAGATAGACTGGAAACCGCTGGTTGCAGGTTGCGCAGGACCGTTCGTTGTGGAAATCTAGGGGGGAGGCCTATGTTCAGCAGTGGACGTCTTCCGGCTGATGATGATGATGATGATGAAAAAATATCTCAACGGCTACCAGGCCCGTTTTTAGGGTTCCGTAGCCAAATGGGACCCTTATAGATTCGTCATGTCTGTCTCTCCGTTTGTCGCCGCCACTTTTCTCCGAAACTATAAGAACTATACTATTGAAACTTGGTAAGTAGATTTATTCGGTAAACCGCATTAATATTTTCACACAAAAAATAGAAAACAACATTAAATTTTGGGGGTACCCCAAACTCCCTTACTTAGAACTGAAACTCGATTTTTTTCCATCAAAACCATACGTGTTATCTATGAATTGGTCTTCAAAAATGATATAGAGGTTTCTCACATATTTTTTTTCTAAACTTAATAGTTTGCGCGAGAGACTCTTCTAAAGTGGTACAAAGTGTGTCACCCTGTAACTTCAAAAATAAGAGAATGACAAAACTAAAAAAACGAAATGGGAAGCCGTTGATGTCGTTCTTTGCATCCTGCTCTGTCCTTGGAAGTTTGCATAACTCTATCTCGTTTTGTCTTTTTACCTGGTCCTGCGCCCCCGCTGGTGACTTGTGATAGTAAGCGAGATTCGTTTCATCGCCGATCAACAGGGTTTTACGTCGCGAACAGACTAGCATCCTGCAAGCAGGCATCAATTTGAAACGAGCAACATCCATTATTCTTCTCGACCATTTTTAGACAAGAAAACAATCCGCCACACTACGCCTCCGCGAGAAGCTTTTGTTTGTTAATCTGAATGCTAAATATATGATTTGTTGAAAAAAGAGTACTGTCAGAAAAATTCAAAATTCTTGAGTGACCTCAGTTTTTTTTAAACCATAGTGTTTCTAGACATCTAGAGAAATATCTAAACCAATATTTGTCAGCTTCCGCGCTCTAAATGCAGCCAGGAACGACAGCAATAGTAATTTAATAATTAAATAAACACTGATGAACTATAATACTAATAACAAACATTTGTATTTATCACACAAATATATGTTATACCATTTCGCCTTAAAGTTCCAACAGCATATGTACGTAAGGAGCCAATTTTCACTTCTCTCACAGGGAGAGTGGTAAGGGTATAAGCCACCACGCTGGCCAAGTTCGGGTTGGCAGATGACCCCTGTTCGCGAAGTATGACTATTTCTTGTAACATGACGGTTTTGTCACGTGGTTTTCTGGCACCGATGAAATCAGTGACGATAGCAAAACCGTACATCTGCATATGGAGAAATACTCAATGATGCAGGTGATGAATATCACCAAAATCACCGAATATGAAAGTGATATTCGATCCAATTACCTAACATTGAGAAATCGGGTATTTTACCACTAAGTCACTAGATTTCACACAGATACATCTTGAATCGACTGTCCTAGACTATATGTAGGTATTTTAAACACTTTACCTACCTCTTACTATTCATAGATCGCGAGGTTGTTCGTTCGTAGTTTTATAAGGATAGCTAATATTGACTCTGACAGCATTGGTTGGACCAATATTGATTTCTTCGCTTCACTAGTCTAGTCCTTCAGTATTCATAGAGTGTAGAGTGTACTAGTGCGAGTAAAAGCGAACTACTATTTTTACTGTAGTCACCTTTTTTATTTAACCTCCGTTGTCCCACAGCTGGGCAAAAGGTCTCCCCCAATTATCCTCCACTTTATCCAGTCCTGAGGTCCCATCGTCCAATCATTTTGAAACCCTCC
This sequence comes from Ectropis grisescens, assembly GCA_017562165.1. Taxonomy (NCBI): domain Eukaryota; kingdom Metazoa; phylum Arthropoda; class Insecta; order Lepidoptera; family Geometridae; genus Ectropis; species Ectropis grisescens. Next base: position 7,717,387 of record CM029769.1, on the reverse strand, counting down.
GAGCTCGTCCTTCCAGCTCGTTGGAGGACGACTCTGGGGTCGACTGACCGATGGCCTACACTCTGTAGAAACCCTGGCCCATCGATCACCAAACACTTGTAATCACGGAAATCGGCTTGTAATAGAACGTATGGTGTTGCGAACACGGTCTTGTCTTTTACAAAGTAGTGTTGACAAACTGTGCCTGGAGTCTGTGCACCGTAGGTTTGGATGGGCACGATACTTGTGTCTAGGCCCGGATCTAGGGGGGGAAGCCGGGGCCCGTGCCCCGGGAGGCACACCTCAGGAGTCGTCAAATTGAGCGCCTCATCACTTATTTCAAATCATCGTCGTAATACCCGATCCAACATTATCATCATGAATTCTTCCTTCCTCATGTGGGGGAAGTTAGAGGATCTCGAGGGATATTCGAGGGGTAGAAGTCCAAGCTTCATAGGGATATAACCCGTTATGCCCCTCCTGCACATGGTGCATGCACCGATCCGATGACCGGTCCCTCATCACCGAAGCATCCCTAAGAATGATATGGGCGGCTTTTTCAGATTTTGCCCCGCCTAAAAAATATTGAAGATCCGGGGCTGCATGTGTCAAGCAGTTTGCGCTTTAGGGAGATCCGAAGTTCTCCCTTCATTAGCTCTTTCATGGACCAGTATCTCTCCAAGGCGTTGTCTATTCGACGACTGATCCTCCTTGTCTTGCCTGTTCTCGAAAGAAACTATACGTAAGTGTACTACTTAATTGACATAAATTATTGCTTGCCCATCTACCCCGACCCTACGTTTTGTGCTATTAGTTATATAGAAACATATTTTCTCACAAAACATTGTTTTTATAATATAGAGAGTGATGAGACGAGGTCATGAGCCTGATAGTAAGCAACATGCCTACCCATAACAACACAGGGACACACAGCTATTGAAACATCATTGCCAGTTATTCTACCGCTAAGCAGTAATGTGCAAACAGTACTGTGTTCCGGTTTGAAGGGAAATCCGGAGAAATGACAGGGCTTAGAGATATAACATCTTAGATCTCTGGGTGACGAGCGCAGTGCAGTGTAATAGGTAATGATTTGGACTCTTCATGTTCCAATAGCTGCGTGTTACTGTGCTGTTATGTGGCAGGCAGGTTGCTTAACATCAGGCACATGTCCTGCTCGTCTCGTCACTTTTTTATTTAAAAAAAAATGTCCAAATCATTACCTGGCACTGCATTGTGCTCGCCACTCAGAGATAATTATAAGATATTTTATGTTGTAATTTAAATAGAAATGTATTAATAGATTGCCCTTCAAACCGGAACAGCGATGTTTTCACATTACTGCTTGGCGGTTGAATAACTGGAAAAGGTGTGGTACTTCCCTAGAGGAACTCTGCAAAGAGTCCTACTACTAAGTTACTTAGCTTTTACAACTCCAAAACAAAGCCTTGAATATAATAACTAATAATCTCTTTCAGTGCCACCATTATTTTCTAATAGTTCCCAGCGATGCCGCCTAATATAAATGAAGAGCACGCCAGGCGTGCTCGCGGCATGGCGATTGACATTAGTAAGAACGCGCTAGGCGTGTCGACGGCATTAAATGAGTTAATATCGAATAGTGTGATAAGAGATGTTTTATTTTTGGTAAGCTCTTTTACCGTCGTATTACAAAACCTTACTTAATATAAGTACTTAGGCCACGATTCCCAGAAGTGAGAACGTAAACAAAAAAATACGCATAAACAGCCAGTTTAGCGTATTTTTAAGTTAATGAATGTCATCTACACGAATAAATAAAACTGGAGTGCCTGTTTGTAATTTCAAATATACAGTACCTAGTACATAACAGTATACTAATATTACAAAGATGAAGATTTGTTTTGTTTGAACGCGCTAATCTCAGCAACTACTGGATTATGTACCATGGGAGGTGTAAGCCGGGGCGGACTAATATCTAAATAATTGTTTTTCTGCGAAAAAAAAAACTTTTTTTGATTTCAATTTGAAATTAAATTCAGACACTCGACCAAATTGTATTCTAATCTGGCTTTTCTGACTTCTCCGGGTTTTTCGAGTTTTCTGAATTTTCTGAGTGTTCTGGCTTTTGAAATCTACGTTCTGCATTTTGACCTGAGGGTCTACTGCCTAACTAAAACAGTCTAGCTTTGATAGTGCTCTTTCTTTTCGTTTCTTGAAATGATAGAGACAGTAGTAGCTAAGCCATAGCCAATTTATTTAAGCGGTAGAAGGGTTGGACGTCTACTCTCTTTCTACGAAAAACGTAATATCGAAATAAACTCGCGACTTTCCTTCTCCGATTCTATTTTTTTTTGTGCGATCGAACATTGTTTGACGTTTAAATGTTTTAAGCCTACTCTAATCAGAGTAGGACGAAACGACGGTTCGATGTATACCTATTTCATTTTAATTTAATTACCTATTTCGAAGTTACGTTTTACGTTTCGTAGAAAGGCAGTAGACGTCCTGATCTCAACTGACTTTATTTGCTAAAACATATTTTTCAATCGCCAATCAGATGTGGAGGTCTATCTTACATGGAATCTACAGGACTCGTTGCATGTTTTAATCAGAAGGAAATATACGAACACATGTGCAGGTGCTTAAAACGGTGAAGGAAAACATTGTGAGGAAACTGACATGCACCTAGAACCTATCGAAGTTATGTGTCATCCACCAACCCGCACTGGGCCAGCGTGGTGGATTATGGCCTTAACTTTCTCCTTCCGAGAGAAGGCCCGAGTCCCAGCAGTGGGAACATTTAGTGGGCTGTTGATGATGGAATATACGAAAGTTTGAACGATCAACTACATACTAATGATTCAACGCAACGTGAGTTTAGGGGGCCCTGGGCTAATACTACTTCGGAGCTCATCTTTTTCGCATTATCGTCTATTTTTTAGCTGGGGCCCCTGGAATACGGAGGCCTCAGTTAATGCCCAAAAAAACATAAATATGGTAGAACCGGCCCTGGGTAAATCTAACAATTAATCCAAAGTTGCCCAATAATAACTATGACACTAATACGACTACTGTAAACAAAAAATAGATAATACATATTCAGCGCCATCTCACGAAAGAGGCACGAACTAAGCTAAGAAAACCGATACGCGCGGTTTCAAATAGTTCTGAGCCTGACAACTGTTTGTAGTTATGGCAACACAATCGTGGTTCTGCATATCAATAACAGATGGCGTCACTAAGAATTGAAATTATATTACGGAATCTAAAACTTTTTTTTGCTGTTGGACATTCAATCTCAAATTTAAATCTGAGAGTCAATGATATTTGGGTATGGCATGCTTATCGTATTTGTAATGTAGTATGTAATTATTAAGATTAGTTAGTATCAAGTCATACATTTGAGTTATGTGTAGGTAGGTAAGTACTTAGTCAATTTGAAAAAGATGCAAATATGTAGGTAAGTATGTAGTTATAAATACATCATAATTATTTTGTAATTACTATATACATAGGTACAAGTGATAGGTGTATGTATGTATCATTTTTGATAGGGTTAAATCAGGGCTAATTAAAAAAAAAACTTCGTATAAAACAAGCTGATCCAATCAATATATTCTGTGAATTTGTGGCTCAACAAAACAGTCACCAAAGAAAACTTATATACATAGGTAGGTACTTACCCAAGTATTTTAGTACATGCCTAAGCATAGAAGAGATAAACCTAAATAAAGTGAGTAGGACAGTAGGTAGGACCTAAGTACCAATCCTCTACCTACTTGGAAGATAGGGACTTACTTCGTGCTCACTTTGTCACTAAGTCTACTAGCTTTGCTTGTATTCTCCAGATGATTTACTTCTTTTGTCCTCTACTTCATCTCGAGTTATTCTTGTAAGTCAACAGGAAGGAAACAAATGACTGCGGTGTACGGACGGAACCACGCTCAGTGGGGCTCCGGAATTCACCGGACGTCTTTGCAATGCAATACCTATTTATTATCTACGCTTGACGAAAATTGAACTACGAAACTGTAACACAACAGCTTTTAGAGTGTCATATAATAAACGAATGTGGCGCTTCGTGCTTAGTGGTTTTGACTGTGGGTTCGTTTTATTGCCTGTATTGCACGGCAAAGCATTTTGGGAGCATCTTAATGGGAGCACATTTTATTTCCGTTGAGATGTTTTGGGCTTTTGAGTCTAAAACGAAACTAAAACTCATATGGATTTACAAAGACGACATTTTACTACACTCGTGACGATATTTAATGCTCATTAAACAATGAGCATTAAATATCGTCATGGAACCAATTTTAGAAACCAACATTGATATCGCGACAAATTCTGTCTGTTTTTGTACACGATGTTTTCCTTCACCGGTGACAAACTCGTACGCTAGTAGATACGTGTAAAAATATTCAGAAGGGCAAACAGGATTCGAACCTGCGAGCCTGCGCCTGCGACCTTGTAATTGAGAATCGGCCACTAGCACACCATGGCCATCTTTATTATCTATTCTATACCATGGGTTAAGATTTTGATTAACTATATTGGTAATTTGGTACCTATACCATGGACGTACAAAAAAAGGTTTTTATACGTCCATGACCTATACTAGTATAAATAAATTACATATAAAAAATTGGTTGCCTGTAAAGTCGGTATACGGGCGAAAGTTTTACGTGACAACGACTTTGAGTGGTAAAATAATTTTACGGAAGGGACGCGTGCCTTTCACTTTTTATGTCTGTCTCTCTCGCTCTTAGGCGGGCTAACCATGCCCGAGTGGAAGGGACGCGTGTCTCTCACTCGCTCTCGTTGTGAGCGCATAACGTGAGCGGAGCGTAACGCAGTTTCTTGAAGTGTCACTCGGCAAACCAATTTATAAGACGTTGTCACGTCGAAATAAATTAGTTTTGTAAGTATATTTTTGTTTTTGTGTTCTAATTAAGTGCAATAAAGAGTTTATCTATCCATCTACTTACTGTCCTTTTCAAATTAGATTGGTAATTCTGTTGAATCGTAGAAAAGAAATGTGCTTTGTAATCAGAAGACAAAAGTACAGAAATAATGGAAATAGAGCAATACCAGAATTGCAGGGAAAGGTTCGTTCTTTAGAAACTTATAGATACGCCTGCACCTAAACTACACGTTTTGTACCTACCTATTATTATTGCTAGTTTCTGCAAATCATCGTTCATATAATAAACAGGACACGTAAATACCTTATAGATGTACCTGTATTATAATGTTTCACAATCTAATGTATAAAATTCTCGTGTCACAGTTTTCGTTGCCATACTCCTCCGAAACGGCTTGACCGATTTTAATGATTTTTTTTACTTATCCGGTATCTATGAGAGTCGGCCAACATTTATTTTTCATCCCCCTAAATGTTAGGGGTAGTCCACCCCTAAATTTTTTTTTTATTTTTTAGACAAATATTTTAATTTCAATTTTTTTACGATACAACATACAAAAATACATAAAATCCTCAATTTTCACCCTTCTACGATCAACCCTTATTTTATTAGGAAATTATTTATATGGCAAAACAACGTTTGCCGGGTCTGCTAGTACAGATAAATATTCTAGTACCAAATTAAGAGTTAAACATAACACACCAAGTTAGATATTTTAATGTAAAAAATCAGTCTAGCCCGTAAAATATTATGTTATTGACAAGAATTCAACATTTTTAAACTATTTTTTTGTACTTTTTTTTCATTACCGTCTTTGTTGATGTACGTTCATGAATTGAAGAGCATCCGGCAAAAGAAGCTACACGTGCTACCAATGCCACACACAACGAAAAAATTAACATTCACAAAAAAATATCATTAATGATAGTTTGAGCAGTGGTGGCTAGTACCGAGATATTCGGTTTCAGAAGCGTGAAATTGTTGGTTCAAATCCAGTTGGTGGCACGGCACGGTTGAATCATAAAGATATTGAGGGCATACTTTGTCAAGCAAAAAGACTTTGTCGCTGAAATAGTTAGATATTAGAATACTGAGTACGAATATAATATCGATTACTACGCAAGTTTTATAATGTATATAATGTATCGTCGAAGCCAACTTCCATTTGGTCGTCGTCCGTTCCCGTCACAAATTAGAATACATCTCTGTTTATTTAAAGATTTATGAAATCATTTTGAACTTCAAATATTATCCTCTATTGATATATTGTATTGCACATTTTATTCAATATAGTTACTCACATTCACTCGTATAAAGTAGCAGAATGTTCTAATAAACTAAGGCGCAGCTAAGGAAATAAAACAGTACCGCAAAATATTGCTGCTTTGAAGATAAATAATGCTTTTCAAGAGCGCTATAAATAACTCGGTAATACAACTGTGAGTACTCTTTAAGTTGAAAACATCTCAACATCTTTCTAGAGTATTGAATAGCGCAAGTTGTCATTGATTGTTGTCCGTTTATAAGTCTTTTTGTTTGCGAACAATGTTTTAGGGACGACACTTGTGTTTTGTTTTTTGTCAATGAAACGTGAAAAAAAAGAAGGAAGTAGTTGTCAATTTATAGTAACAGCTTTTTGCGTAAAGTTGATCAATTGCAATAATCCACAGTGATATATTGTCTGTAAATTCTGTTGTGATATTATGATATAGCAGAAAAAGATTGAATGATTAAATAAAACGGTGTTCAAAACTGATCTGCCCTATTCGCTAAATAAAAATAATTATACCAACGCTTATTTTTAGCTTTAGTTGTTTTTTTGTGTGGTAGATAATGGTTGGTGGTTTATATGTGGTTACGTATAGATTTCAAAACCAACTTTTTACCAAAATCGAAATTGATTGAAAGATTGAATAACCTACCTAATAACGTTGATTTTTCAGTACCTAGATATCGGTGTGATGTCAAAATATTCCTATACTGTGTTATAATTGGTCTTCGCTCGTTTCGGTTTTCCTCTGGATGCAATAACATATAGTAGATAAGAGTTTGAAATAACACATAGACCGTTTTGTGTTGCGGGAAAATATAGGGAACAGGAACTTCGCAAGTGAATTCTCGAAAAGTTACTAATCATTTTTTAATTACTACATATATGGCATATGTAGTTGGTACTATAATCTTCCTACAGACCTTGCCTTGATTTGAACAATATAAATTTTAGCGGTCCTTCATTAACGTGAAGACATCTCTATGAAGTGTTGCGACACTTAGATATTTCACTTGGTCGCCAATTTATATCGCAGAATAAGGTTTGCGGAGTCAGGTAGTCATATTAGCAGATATCGCACACTGCAAAAAAACAAAGGTAGGAGACGTAACATAATAACCCCGTTCTTGAATTCTTAGAGTGTAAGTTACGTAAATTGGACTTAGCTACTACATACTATAACTTGTCCTGGTCCATTGATTTATGTCCGATCTATCGTACTTTTGTCAAATGTCAACATCATCAGTCAAGATGATTGACTTACAATATGTTACAAAAGAATTTTATGAAAGAACCACAATTCCACAATAGCCGAGAAACTGTAATTGCATTACTAAGAATCCAGGTAAATCCAGAGATGAATGAGTTGCATATTTTGTCAAAAATATGGTTCCTCAAATCGTTACGGCGTAACGTATTACGTTAGAGTTTACAACAACTGTATATAGTTCATCTAATGTACAACAATTTGTAATACGTTAAAGTGACTGTTACAATATCACTGTAGTACGTATACCTAAAAACGTATCTCGTAATCTCTCGGTCAGATGCTCCAAATGCTAATCCGGAAATGTAAATAAAGGGTGCCATTACTTAAATTTAAGTATCTTCACAAGCGTTAAACGCCGGTCACACATAAACCTAATTGTCTATTTCAATTCACATAACTAGAGGACACAATGCCGGCGTAACAATTTGGCTAAACTGACCTTGACAAGTTCATTTACTTACCGGCAGGGCGATGACAGTAGTAATGAGATAATGTGACCATTTGTCTCCATAAAGGGTGAACTTTTTGCAGGGGGCAGAGGAACAGTGGGTAAAGTACAAAACTTGAGCTATTCTTTCAACTAAATGGTCTACTAAGACCTTCATTATCATTATCACGGAGCACCGAGAGTCGATTAGACAAAAAACATGAGTTGAATTTCTAAAACTGTTTAGCATGTTTTATTGTTATGGCATAAGGTATGGGCCAACATTCAGTCAGAGCAAGGTTAAGAATACTCAAATTTCCTATTTAATTCTGCTGAAATTGAGCATTCACTTTGTCGGTGTCATGTCGTTTTTGTAGTAAACTTTTGTTGCCTGAACCTATAGCTTTTTTTAATCTATTTTCGTCTTTAATTTAAACTGTGATACGGACAAATGGACCCAGTAATGTAGTCTGGTATCAATAAAACTTCGCTTCATTAATATTCAGTAGCGCCGCAAAAGCAAACACCCATAAATCCCATTAAGGAACTAATAATTGCGTTTCAAGTAGGAGTCCCCAAGGGTTGGTTTGCCTTTTTTTGTGCCATACCAAGTGGGTGTAAGGATTCTTTGTTTACACTCTTGAGAGATAAAGACTTTTCTACGGGCTCCGATTGAAGAGCATTCTTGTCTAGAAAGAGGTTCGAGTAGTGTGACGTGTTTTTATTCACACAGCTTTTTTTTCGAAGAGACTTGCTTTTTTTCTTCTAAATACTCATTTCCGTTACGCAGTTACTTTTTGCTCAGTATTTTTGTGTTATTAAGAATGAATGTTATAAATGATACTAATCCCTTAGTAGACAAATGATACCGTACTACTCATTCTGACACTAGCGTAAGATCAATATTAATGGGAAAAGATACCTACTCATACATTCATCACAGATCAAATTTTAGCTCACATCGACAATAATGATTAATCGCTATCTATAAAGATGTTTCTTCTCTTTCGGTCATCAAGAAAGATGTTTTTCAAGATCAAGTAGGATCATTTAAATGACATGTTTACTTTGGAAAGATATTGTATTCCTGAAATTAAGAATTGAGAGAAAAACTAAATACCTTAGTCCTTACAGGCTTTTTCTAAATTTCACGCTAACTATGTAAAGGTATTGTGCAAACGTAAACACTTTTATTTTCCAGTTACCGACATAGACATGGAACACCTTTTGATCATCAATGGGTATTTCTGGACTGACTATATCAAAAGTGAGCTACCTGTGTATTTATTTAAGATTTTATATCGGTTCTACAGAAAACAAGTATTCATCGGTAGCTTATATCTGCCACAAGATACAAAAAGTGTCCACGTTTGCGCCCTGCCAAGATACTTGTAATAAATAAAAATAAGCGCCAATAACTTCTCAGATATTATGAAACTACGTCAATGTACTTGTTTTAAGCTACTTGCTTAATCTTATATTCACAAAACTTATACCGCTCAGCTGCTTATTTTTTTCAGCGTCACTTGTCTGGCTACACGTGCTACTGCGTTTTTTATAGAACCGTCACTCTTTAATGAACCGTATGCTCGGAAATGGCCGGGACGCCCTAGCCAGGATATCCTGTTTGAAAAATAAAAGAGCTACCCTCACACCTTTGCAGCAACGCATGACAAACAAAATTGAGACGAATATAGCTTCTAACTAGTGGTGGTAAGGTTGAAAATTGTATTAGGGGATGCTCAAGGGTTCGTAGTGCAAAGGAATAAAGTATCTGTGTAGGTGTGTGAGAGCAGCCGTTCCCTAAATTGCCATCGCTTTGTTCCAACTAGGTGTTTCGAGGTGTGCTTGAGTATTTTGTTTTCATTTCTTTACGGCGCCAAATTGAGTTCAGAGGAAATGGATGCCGTTTTCGTTAATTGCGTTTGAGTCTCTTCAATTGGAATTGGAAATTATAAATGGGAAAAAAATCATTAGGCGTTGGCATACACTTAACATGAAAAATAAGTTTTCGAATCATTTAGTTTTTAACCATTATTATGTTTTTATTAACTTAATGTGTTACATGTTTACTTAATAGGGTTATATTAATTCGAGAAGATGGTGTTTGGTGCTACTTTGACCTTAGTTTATTTTTTAACCGTAATAGGTAAACAATTCTTACTATGGAGACAAGTATGTGATCACTAGTGAAGGATACACGCATTTGACTACAACATTTTCCTCTAAACTTAGCTTTCAAAGTTTTTTTACGCAAATTGGTCATTGTTGCATGATTTTACCCATAATTCGTTATCTTTTAGAATGATGAAGCCGTTTTTCACAGAATCGGATTGTTTTTAAAATTAAAGTTTGAACTGCTCCAAACCCATCGCAGATTTTTGGTTTAAATTTCATCTCTAAATTTAAATTAATAATCTCTATATATAAAAATCTTATGTTGGTTTGTGTACATTTCATAAACTCAAAAAGTTCTGCACCGATCGAGCTGAAATTTTACAATGATGTATAATCCGCATCATGGATTGTTTTTATAAAATTTTTACATCACAATGTGCTACAGCAAAGCGTGGCAGGGTACAACTAGTAATTTATATTAATCTTTATTTAATGTAACTCCAAATATCAGAATTTGATTTGCATACCACAACAGCTATAGGTAAATTAATTATTCACAAGCTATAATGAAACTTCGTATTGGAACCCCAAGAGGTCGTGTACCTACTTAGTTTTGGATCCATCGGTATACTCAGTCAATTTGACTTCTGAACCATAATTAACAATTTATTCGTGCTTTAAGTCACCCCATGTACACGAAAGAGATAGTGATTATTTACTACACCTCAAAAGTGCTGTATAACTGTACAGCGAAGAAAAAAATGTAATTAAACCGAAGATTGGTATTTATTACACATTTATTACCTTTCATGCTCATTTGACTTGGACCTACTTGTATTATCCTGCGTAGAGGATTATGATCTAGAGAAACTAGACTCTCTTCTTGTAACAGAAAGTCGCTATTCATAGCTGTTGGCACGTAAACTGGACTACGTAATGGATTTTTTCATGTTTTAGTTAAGTTTGTGGTATCGTAACGCGCATCTTTCGCTCCGTTACTCCGCAGCCGCACTGGTCCGACTTTACATCTTTATTTTAGCATGTTGGTGACGTCAAGCCATAAGATTTCCCCCACCAAAAAAAACGGCTGAATAAGTTTTCACTTCACACCTTTTTTTTAAGGTGTACAGTGGCGAGATGAGCAGGACATGAGCCTGATGGTAAGCAACATGCCTGCTACATAACAGCACAGTGACACCCAGCTATTGGTTATTGGAACACGAATAGTCCAAATAATTACCTAGCGCTGAACTGCGCTTTTCACCCACACATATAAGATATTTTATCTTGATGACCTGTTATTTCACTGGATACATAGCCCTTTAAACCGGAACACAGTGATGTTTGCACATTACTGCTTGGCGGTAGAAATTGGCAAAGTAATTAAACTGTTACTCCGCACCCGGACTGGTCCAATGTTACACCGTTACTATAGCATGTTGGTGACGCAAAACCATAAGATTTCTACCCACAAAAGTACTAAATTCAGCTAAATAAGTTTTCACTTCAAACACAATAAATTCTAATCTCCACCCTAACCAAAGCGAACGTTACAGTGGCACATCCATACTAGGATTTTATTTTAATATCGTAAACTTCCATCTCGCTTACTCTTTCAAAGAATTCCATCTCTCCTTTTTTGTTGAAAAAGCGGAATCTGCCGAGACCCGCCACGCTCATTTCGTTCCTTCGTTCAGTCGAGCTCACGTTTTGTTCGTTCACTTATTTATCATTCAGTTATTTCGCGCCGGTTGTTAGGAGAAGTTGTGTCGCTCTGCGCATGCGTGAGCTTACCGACTTTCGACGTTTTCGAAATTCGAACGAAAACAAAAGTAGAGAAGTGAATTGTCGTGCTAATAAAATTATCACTGATTTAACGTAAAATAGGGATTGTTTTTTTTTACAAAGTAATACGGGTTGTGCATCGGACCATATTTGCGAGTGAGTACGACTTTTTTTCTTATTTCGCATGCTTGAGCCGACACCGTCACTGATTTTGATTTTATCCGGGAGTTATTTGCATTTATTTCTTTTGGACTGACAAAGGGAACTGATTGTGGAGCTTGTGTGATATCAAAATCTTTATTTTTGGATGATAACCGCGTGGTTTTCTGTGTAGGTATCAGTCGCGGTTGTCATTTGTTTTGTGTTTACCTTTCAACGAAGTAAACAAATTGTACATACTCGTTTTATGTGATAATATAATAATGATGGTTATTTATTATGAAGGTAATAAAAATATATTTTTTAACTAAGGCAAGTGAAATCTTCCGTGTTCTCAATGAAAAGGGTGTAATCTCAGAATCTCACAATCTCAGGGTGGCGAGACAGAGTTCGTTGTAGGGATGGGCAAATAAACAAAATATATCGATATTAATAGTATCGATACTTACCAAATGTATCGATATATATTTTCAAAAATATCGATATTTCGATATATCGATATATATTTCAAGAGAAGGTTACTTAAATATTAAGCACTTATTAATTAGATAAATGAAAATACATAATATCTGCCATATTATTGACGTGACAACGACTAATAAATCGATGAACGCCGGCTGCGTGCACGAAAAAGTGTCCCATTACGCTCATTGTACGCTTGCACCGCATCTATCAGTGTTTTGTTATACGTTGTCGTTCGTAAACTAACCGACTTTACAGACAACCAATTTTATTATTTATTCATAATTCGTACATATTTTAATGTTCAAAATTAACCATCACTGAAACCAGTATTCGTCTGTGTTATGTAGGTGCATGAGTGCGCATTTACCCACCGTGTTGTCACTAGCTCCGCTCCAACCTACATATACAATAGTCTGATATAGACATCAGCAGCAATCTTTTTTTAAAGTGCCTACCTGTCAATCTGCTCCTATTATCCGGCACTGTTAAATTAACGACTGAAGCTACCCTTTCGGATATTAGAGCGATTTCCAAAAGAACCGGAGTAAAAAATTTGGCAATTCACCCAAAAATCAATTGGATTTTATTTAACTTTTATAGGTTTACACTTGACCGCCATCTCGCCTGATGTTAAACGATGACGCGGTCTACGATGGAGCGTGTTTATCTAGAAGAAACCGATTCACTCTCGATTTGAAGACACAAAGATTGTAACTCTCTCAGGCAACGTATTCCACAGCCTTGACGTTCTTATCACAAAAGTAGAATCAAATCTCTTCGTTCGTGTCTTTGGGACACCAACCATGAAACGATGTCGCTTTTTCGAGCTACGAGCATTACGATAGACAAGAACAAAATGAAAAATTTTGATTAACCCCTGACTACCTCGGATCTCGGATTATCTGTATAACGTTCTACTAGTCAAGCTCTTTCATTTGATACTCATATTAAGGGGAGTTGTGAAAAAAGAAATGTATTTCGCCATTTTGTTGTAGTGGCCATCTTGGATTTAAATTTGTCCTAGTGCTCTACTAGTCAAGCCCTTTTATTTGATACCCATGTTGAGGTAGTAGTAAAAAAAATAATACAATTTGGCATTTGTGGTGGCGGCCATCTTGGATTTGAAATTTGTTATAATGTATAGTATTTTGCTAGTCAAGCCCTTTCATTTGATACCCATATTGATGTAGGTTGTGAAGAAATATTTTGTCCGCCATTTTGTGGAGGCGGCCATTTTGAATCAATATTAACAAAACATAGCTAAGAACATTCGCACGGATATCAACCTTCAAATAAAAAAACCGCATCGAAATCGGCCCATTCGTTTGAGCTCTACGGTGCCACAGACAGACAGACAGACATCGACGTCAAACTTATAACACCCCTTTTTTTGGTCGGGGGTTATAAAAAAAGGGCAAGGTGGTATTAGATCGTGGAAATCAGTCGCACACTCTCCGATGTGTATCCGATCTGACTTCTTCTCAAAAAGTGGTTGGTCCAGACACTGGTTAAGCTTATTGGGGACAGATCCAGAACTCGGAATCTCTGGCGTAGCTGTTTTCAGATTTAAAAGCTGCTCATGTCTGCACCATATAGACATTTTATTTATTTTGCTTTTGCTGATGTTGCTCGGTCAGACCTCACATCTGGAGAACGATGTCCTGAATAAATTTGACACTGAAGAATATTCTGAGCGAATATAGTTGCTTGTGTTTCATAAAGCATTTAAATACTGCAATTGGAGAATTAAAGTGTATATATGCTTGAAAATTCGAGGCAAAACATATCGTTTTCGATATCCGAAAATAAATATCGAAAATCGATATATCGGAAATAAAAAAATCGACGATAAATATCGATTATTTTCGAAAATAAAATCGATATTTCGATATATCGATTTTTTTTGCCCAAGCCTAGTTCGTTGACTCGTCCGAAATTGCGAACCCCCAGACGATCGTAAAGTCGTAATGTTTTCTAATCATTGCAAATGGGTCTTATATTATGTACTTAGATGATTTGTTTTGTATGAATATGGCTAATACTGTTGCGACAAAATTAGATACACCTACTTACCTAATTTATATAATTTATGTGGGTAAGTACCTACCTACGTAGATGATAGATGACTATGTGTAAGTAGGACTACCTAGGACCTAGGTAGACACTAGTAGGTATGTTGTAGTAATAATGTGTGTCAATTATTACTGTGTTCCGGTCTCAAAGGCAATGTTTCTAGAGAAATCACAAGGCAAAGAGATAAGTAGGTAAATCGTTTTGTCTGGTTGACGAGTGCAGTGCAGCGCATGGTAGGTATGTAGTAGGTACCTAGTGTTTTGAACTCTTCTTGTTCAAATAGCTGCATGAATGATAATTGCAGATTCGTTTCACAGTTCAGACACATGTCTTAGCTAGTTCTTCCGTCACTGTTAATTATTCAAAAAGTACTTATCATAAGACATTATTACATACCTATCTAGAGTATCATAGGTACCTATAATGCTATCGTTTAAATCAACGATTCAGCGTAAGATCTTATTAAAAGATTACTATGTTCCGGTTTGAAGGGCAATGTTTCCACATAAATTACAGGGCTTAGAGATATCATAGGTAATGATTTGGACTGTGCATGTCCAATCTCTCCAATAGCTGCGTGTCACTATGCTGTTATGTGGCAGGCATGTTGCTTACCATCAGGCACATGTCCTGTTCGTCTAAAGTAATTAAAAAAACGTAGGTACTTACTATATTGTTCCCACGGCTGGGACTTAGTCTTTCCACTTACAACTATTAATTGTAGCCCTGTACATAGGTAGGTATAGGTATATACCTAAAGAGTATACTTACTCATAACTGATTATTGTAGGTAGGTATTTCTTAAACCGCATTAGTCACCTGTTTCGACGGAATAAGACATACCTAGAGCCATTTAATATATTAGCCCAACTTCATAATTTCCTTTAGGATTTGTCTACGGATTTCATGAAGACCGAAATCGGTAAAATACCGGTAATTAATTACGCTTTTCAAATATCTCTTTTTCTTTGTTTGATGTTCTTTATTTGTAGATTTAGCTGTAAAATTGAACAAGATGTCGATATAATTGTTTCTTGAGATATGTAATGGAAGAATAACAATTAAATTTTTCGGAACAACAATAAAAATTATACTGTTATTTGCAAACTGGTTAGTTTAGACTTTTGTTAACACAAACATTTACTTGTTTAAAGTAAGACTATTGTTTGTAAAATAAAAAAATGGTAATAAAGACAACGAAATCCCCTTCATCATTATTAAAAGCACAATGAGCTCACTATGTTTATTTCTTCGTCTTTCATGTGTGTATAAAAAGATGTGTTTCTGTAATCTGGTTCCAGTAGCTTTTTCTTGACAATAAACATTTGTATTTTTATAAGTAATTTCTTTAATTATCGTAAATAAACTTATTGTATATAAGACAACTTTAAAAACTTTTAGTGGCTCTCCGTGATATCAGTATCGAATAGGAAACGGAATTTGTTAACGCCTGTTATTTTAGTCCTATAAAAAAATATTAGTTCAGTGAGTGTCACAGCGAAATTAACAGTGGTATCCTTTTCAGTGTGCAACTGAAATCAATTCACTTGCCATTTTTTTTATTCTATGCTCGTTTACAGGAATAACAAGAAGTGTTCGAGTCCTGTCAAATAAGTGAAGGTACTTTGTTTACGTCGCGATGAATGGGATATCATTGTCTAACTACGGCAGTTATAAATTTATTTGTTAGGTACTTAAATAAGCATTAGGTGAAACCCAGTTATATCCACGAACCCAGTTATATTATGTGTATTGCGCTGATTACAGAAATCACGTTCATTGAACCCGTGCCAAAGATAGTTAAGCAGCTGATGTGATGAGCTGGCCACCTATTTAAATACCTACAGAATCGTGTAGGAAGGTAGGTATTCAACGGTTGCCTAATTTGATGATAGGTAATAGCCTCCTGCCGATACAGGTCTAGAATCTGGAGCCACGTGGGTAGATTAAGTATAAACATTTGCATTTTTCCGTAATATTACATCCGAACATATCTGTAACTAAAAAAATATCATCAGCCGCAATACGTCTACTGCTGAACATAGGCTTCCCCTTTAGATTTCCAAGACGAACGGTCCTACGTAACCTGCAACCAGCGGGTTTCAGCGACCTTTGTGATGTCATCTGTCCATCTAGAGGGAGGCCGGTATCTTCCGGTTCGTGGATGCCTCTCGAGAACCTAACTAAAAAAATAACAATCTGCAATCCTTGCAGTTTGTATCATTAGGATAGTGTCAGTGTTTCATTATGCTTTATTTGGGTTTAACTTCTCATTATTTATCTACTCTGTAGTATCCCCCTCACGCCCTAGTTAAATTAACCGTTCAGATATACGCAATATTAACACAGGGTTTCTTATCTCCTTTATAAAATAAAATAAAACCGTAAACCAGTTGACATAAAGTACAGAATCGGGTATCAATGTCCTAAATCTGAATGCTGCTGAACATGTAGTTATTTCGAATTTTTAAATACCTACTGGCTTATTAAAATATTTTCGGAATGTCAATTTCAATACGACGACCCTTATTCTAACTCGAAAAAATCTTAACTCCATGGTTAATTAAATAAAAGTTGAACAAAACTGTTAAAAGGCAGGTAAACGAGCCACGGATACTCGTCGCGGCATCTAGATAAGCTAAACAGTGACTTCCTGTTCACTAGGGTGTGTAGAGTTTCTGGTACAAAAATACCGCTTTAAGATAACTAAAACAATCCGATTTTCAAGTAAACATAAAAAAATGTGATAAAATATTTTGATTAAATTCAAGTTATTTCTTTGTACTTTTAGGTGTACCTACCTATAACTGTACCTACTTAGTTTTGTAAGTTTTGGTAATTTTATCGCATATACTTTTTAATTTGCCGTTACTTGATTATCTGTGTAGGAAACTCCGATAATGACACCAATTGCTAAGAAACCATCAAGTAAACATCTGTTTGTTTGTCGCAAACAAAAGTTTGTCAACCTAATAATGAGAAACAGCGTCACACGAGACAACGAGAAACACGTTTTCTTAGCCGTAGCTTAAAAATATAATACAGTTTAATACAAATATTATAACGTTAACATTTGATAGTTTTTGGTTTTCTTTTTGCTCCTGCATCATCAGATTTTTGCAAAAATCTGCTTTCTAAAAGTTGTCTTTAAATGCATTTAATTGTTATAACAAGTAATCCCGTTTATAACTTTACTTTTAGTTCTTATATCCAACAACATCATGGTCACATTATTCTTCGTATACCATTGACACTGGCCTCGACCCTGCTGCTCATGATGCCATATATTAGTTACTAGGTACAGAATACCTAGATACAAAATTGTGTAACTAGACATTAGCATTATTATATTTATTGTGTTGCTATGGCTCAGAATACGGTATAGTTCATTGACTAGCCTTCAAATACATACATTTTTAAAGTGCATCGGTTAACCCGCATTGCGATTTTACCCGCATTTTAATACTTAGTCCGATTGCAAAGTATTGAAGTTAACCACACGCGATTTCACTAAACGTTCCAATAACAGTAAAATAAAACTCGACTGCAAAGAAATATCTTGCATTTATACGAATGAAATAAAAACTAATTTTTGTTCATTGTGTTGAACAAATGAACATCGATACGGCATTGATCAACTAAGTACAACATTTGAAAGTAGAAACATCAAACAATACTAGTAATGGCGAGACAAAACATGCTTTGTCTCCGGAATGGAAGAAACAATGTCCAAAAATCTGAAAGAAAAATAACTGCCTAGTTTCGTATCGTAGGCAAGGATCGTGGAGTCGAGATCAAACATCTTGTTTCCCATACGAATGCGTATTTGGTAACTCTCGTGGGAGTTGAAAGGTGTTAATGATAACAAGGATCGTTTTACGAGAAATTCGATTCTGTAAAAGTAAGAACTAATGAATGAACATCGGCTGGCAACTGGAAGTTGTTAAATTTGAAGGAGTAACTAAAAATAAATAAATAAAATAACTTTCAATACTGTCAGTTCATAATTGTTTTTTTTTTGATCTGGCAAAATTTAGACCACCTTTAATAATATGTGGCAAAATTGTATTCTTGAAATATTTTCCTTAGCCATAAAACCTTGGATATCTATGCATAAAGCAAGATTTACTAAATACATATAACCAAATATACATAGTAGTAGTACATAAGTACTGTATTATCATTTGTCTTGCTATCTGAAAGACGATTCAATGGGTGCCTTTTCACTTCGTCAACGTTTAATTATCCCATCGTAAATCTGATAAGCTTTGTGTCAAGGTTCAAGTCCTTTACCAAGATTCGGCATTTAATTTTCTTCTCTTTAAAGTAGCAGTTAAACCTGATCCTTCGTAATCAGCGTATATTTTGATAGCTTCTGTCGTAACTGAGACAATCAGCTCTAAAGCACCAAAGGTACGTTATAAAATACGCTTTTAGATCTCATTAAAACGCTCAGCTTGGAAGCGGTGATACGGTGATGTTAAAATTACCAAGTAAGTACATATTTCTAAAAATAACGCTAAAATTGAGACAACTTCATTATCCCTAAAAAATTCAAAGCAAACCTATCTCAAAATAAGAAATACAACGAAAGAAAAGGTTTTGCATATGGAATTGAAAACACAAGGTATAAAAGTGAATTTGCATTACGAATAACTTCCCAAATTGAAGGGTTCAGAAAAACCCCAGACGTTAATAATGATAGAATGAAGGGTCCGATCCCTCTTGCCTTGAAGCCAAGGTTTGTTAATGTTGAGCTTTGGTCAAATTTAGTTGATGTATTATTTTGTTTAGATGATTGTAATATTAATATTCTGACATTCATTTTGATGTATATTTCGTTTTATGACTAAAAGACTAATGATATTTAAACCTAGAAGGCAACCACATCTCTTTAGATAAATGTGAACTGCACTTTGTCTCCAACAAGGCCTTTTCTCAGGTTGATGAACTTAACCAGACAGTAGTCAGAAATAACTCTAAAACCATTTTAGCACTAGACACAAAAAGCTTCTCAATTTCAACAGAGTATAACTAAATCAACACTACCTAGCGTTGAGTATATCGAACATTACCTACGCTGTAAAGGGGTTCATAAATTAACAAGTAATAAAGGCCAGACTGTGAAACTGCCTACAAAAATGATTATCGCCTCAGTACCATGCCAGCACAATCATTGTAACTTCTATAGCTCGTCTCTA
Organism: Ectropis grisescens; assembly: GCA_017562165.1. Classification (NCBI taxonomy): domain Eukaryota; kingdom Metazoa; phylum Arthropoda; class Insecta; order Lepidoptera; family Geometridae; genus Ectropis; species Ectropis grisescens. Next base: position 7,697,736 of record CM029769.1, on the reverse strand, counting down.
AGCAGTAGTGTACCGTATGTTATTGTGAGACGGTACTCGATTATTCTTTGTAATTGACAGCACTTGCACTGACTCATCTGTTTATTTCATAACATAAGATCTAAGACATGTCGTGACCGGTACATTCATGTCTTGAACTTGACTGATCCACCACATTTGTTAGTCGGATGTTGACTTAATAAAAGAGTTTGGTTTGTTATAATTAGTTTAATTAACAATGTTGTCAAACGTAGGGTTGTCTATGAAAGAAATAAATGTCTATAATTTTTATATCAGTGATGTGGCGACCATTTACAAATTTACAATAGAACTTGTTTTTACCACTATGTCCATGTCCATGATCATTATCATCATTAGCCTATCTTAGTCTACTGCTGGACATCTGCCTCTCCTATGGTTCGCCACTCAATCCAATCTTCAGCTATATATTTCCACCCACTGCCTACCGTTTTCCGCATAGGTATCAGAAACAAGACCACTGTGGTCTATGGTCTTCCGTATCCCAGCTCTCCATCCTCCATCTAGTCTCAGGGTCTCCTACTACGTTTGCCGATTCGCGGTCTCCAATCAAGAACACGTCTATTCCAATGCTAAAAAGTTAAAATATAATAAATTACAACAGAAGTATTTATTTAATTGTTTATTATGGCTATCATCATTTGCATACCCTTATCCCACTTTATCTGGGGTCAGTACAACATGTACGCGCACATGTTTTACCGACCCCAGATAAAGTGGGATAAGAGTATCCAAATTGTACGCTATCTCAATTCATGTCTCAATTAAAAACCCCTTTTTAATTTTTGAAAATAATTTTAACTGGATTTTTGTGTGTTTTCTATTATAATTTGGCACCTACCTAGGTATTGCAAAAATACAAATAATGTAGGATTACATTGTATCTATATAGGATAGCAAACAACATTTTAAGAATATTTGAACTAGATATTTCATTTGTCACAAGTACGTAAAAAATCATAAAATATTTAATTATATTATTTCATTTACTTATTAACCTGCCGAGAATTCGATTTTGGTGAAATTGGTACAAGATATGTAGGCAATCTGTCTGGTAGGCTACTTTTTATTGCGGGTGAATTATGGGAACACAATAACTACACGGTAAAAACTTAGGGACACTGCGAATGATTAATATTTTATTTGTTTTTATATACCATAAATTGCTATATCACAAAGGTGGAGTCAAACCCAAAGATTTAGAGATTGTCAAACCCCTAACATACTTTTCATAGATTAATTTCTTGGAAATGGTGTACTCCAATAAACTTATATTTATTAGACAATGTGAATAAGTTCTAAATTGAGTTTGGTATTAAATCGAAATAGCATTTTTCTTTCCTGATTCATGATTTTTGTTTCTGTTATGTTAAAACAATATTTTAACAGTATTTTTTTGTTCTAAAAACACATAACATATATTTAATATAATATGTAAAGGCTGTGTTTAAACAATTCAAAAAGAGAAGAAGCTGTCATTCGAATTGTAGTGATGCGTGTGAATTAATCGATGTTGTTGTAACAGATGTAACTCTAGAGATTTGCACATGGCTCGACTAATGTAAGCTTGTTCGAGTTATTATCATTCATTTTGACGATTGTTATCATTTCAGCTGAGAGCTTTCTGGTTGGTTTGTCATATCTGTATTTAATAAAATAATACGATAATAATATTGACACAAATAATATCTTTAATTTCCTGAGACAGAATAAATGGTTAGGTATATAAATTGTTAACGGCTTTTAAATTGGTAATAATTAATGACCACCTAATCAGCTAATTGTTCATTATAGTGTAAATTTCACCATTAGTGAATATGTTAAAATATTCTACTTTCTCTAATTTTGCTTTTTTTGTTTAAGTCCAAGTCCAAACATGTTTATTGTAGTTATTTTCTCATTTTTTTTTCATTAAACGTTTGATTTATCCACTCTTTCACATTTAAACCTCTACCACAAAATCTACTGTTACTCAAAGCTCATACTTAATAGTTTCAAACAGTTCAAATCTTGTTTTTAATTATGTCCAGCCCGAAATTAACTGGACCAATTACTTCTTTCGAATCTTAAATCTTTTTTGGAGGAAGTAGCTGATTAACGGGTTTTGTATCTTTATGAGCGGTTACCTCTGATTCATATAAACCTTATGTTTTAAGTGGAACCAATTAAACGACGTTTGTTGAAGATTTTTCGGTGTTTGGTCACTGAATTTTCGAACATGGAAAGTGATATTTGATTAACTTATTTTTGAGATAGTCAGTACTAATCAAAATAATATGTTCCGGTATTTTCACAAACATCGGTTAACAGTTTATTTAACACAAATACGTACAAAAAAACGTAGATTACTTACATTTAATGACCCTTCTTGGAGCTGCAGCGGATATCCTTTCATATGTCTTGGAAACAAAATCAGGTTTTGCTAATCGATGCTACCGTTTAATTTTTTCGCATTATTTTTTATTACAAGTTCGAAGTTTTGCGTGTCGAAAATTGCGACGAACGGAAATAAAAATATGCATACGCAATTTTCATTGTATAATTCGAATATGTAAATTTCATCGCATTTACTTATTTCTGGCTTCTGTAGCGTTGAGCTTGGATTTTCTGCCGGGCTGTACTTTGAATTTATTCGTTATTCGAGATTATGATCTTAATATTTTTAAACAAATTAAGGTCTCAGAAGTTGATTAGTGGTCTTGAAATTTTATTTGTGTCAATGATATCCTTATGCATTTTATTTGAATGGCTAGGTGGGATTAAAGTTATATATTTTTTAATGTGATGATATATGTTCTATTTTGAAATGTAGGTACAATTGTCAAAACTTAAATTATATTTTTAGTACCGATTTACACACCACAACATAATATACACATTGATGTTATATACAATAGAATCGGTCAATTACATCCCATTAATCACCAATAATGACTGTTAATTTTAAAACTTCATTACTTTACCCGCAATTTGACTCCAAATCAATATCCTGAGTTATTATTAGTAGCGTTCCAATTTAAATAATTTGTTCTTTTCAACTACCTCGGGTGCCTTGCCGGCGAGTTAACCGGTCAAATCACCGGTGATGATGAATGATTACTGAGATTTCGGATAATGACGGCTCGAGCTCGCTTCCAACTGACAGGTTAAAAAGACTACTGCAATGTTCGTATACTAACATCATGGAAATTTCGGTATAAGTACATTGGCTTACATTATTTGACCAACTACTTACTTGAAATGTAAATAAATATAACGTCTAGGCTGTGGAATACTTTGCTTGAGTGAGTTTTCCTTGTTGGTTACGATCTATGTCTTCAAATCAAGAGAATTGCTTCTAGGTAAACACGCTCCAACATAGACCACATCGTCGCTTAACATCAGGCGAGATGACGGTCAAGTGTAAACCTATGAAAGTAATATATGAAACTATCAAATTCAATTAAAAACAATAAAATAAAAGTCGTTTACTGTTTAGCTACTTTTAAAAAATTTGATAACGAGCTATTCACGTGCCATATAACTGGATTTTCTAATTCGATATTCAAGCGCAATATCAAAAATCTTACAAAGAGTGTAAGCAACAGAATTAGATGTTATTGTTCATACATAGTATTGGATAATTAATTATTTAATTCATTCATTCTAATTTTGGATTAAATGCTAAATGTTACTATGCGCTTCGGCAGAAGTGTGGTTTTAAAAGTAGATACCGTTATTTTGCTTTTACTTCCAGTCCTCGCGCACAAAATAAAAAAGACAACAGTATTATTTTGTTTTTTCTTACCTAAACGTGAAATGTGTAATCAGTCACCGTATTGAGCGAAATGATGGATAGGTTCTATTGCTCCCGAGTTACTTTGAGAGCTCAATTTTGTAATTTAGCAAAGTGGTTTGTTATTTAACGTAGCTACGGTAAAACTTGGTGTATTATTATTTCTATAACTGTGCTAAACGTAACTGCAATCTAATCTGTTTTGTATAAATGTAGTTTAATTAGAATACTCTATGCACGTTAGGAATAAGGAACTTATAAGTTATTAGACATGGATTTAGACAGTCTACTTTACGTAGATTTCTACTAGATTTTGTGTATTAAATTTATTTCAAATTTTCAAGCAATTCTTAGTTTTCATTTGTTATTGTGATGAGACGAGGAGGACATGTGCCTGATGCATTAAGCAAAAAGCCTGCCAATAAGAGCACAGAGACATGCAGTTATTAGAATATGAAGAGTCCAAATCATTACCTTGCGCTGCACTGCGTTCGTCACCCAGAGATATAAGATGTTTTATTTTCATGTCATGTAATTTTACTGGAAACATTGCCCTTCAAACCGGAAAACAGTGACCTTTTCACATTGTTGCTTCGCAGTAGAATAACTGGCAAAGGTGTGGTACTTCCACAGGTGGACTCTGCTAAGAATCCTTCCACAACTTGACTTGATGCTATTATTTTCTTTATGCAATTGTACCTACCATCTATGTTGATTTCAGTCTTCATTTTCACTAATTCTTCTGCGAAGTACCTGGAAAAGAGCGCTTGTAGTGATACGGCAGCCACTTGTATTATTTGTTTGTTAATGTTCTCTTCTCATTGAAATATGTTTTTGTGTGTCGCAATAAAGTTTTTTATCTATATGGAAATACGCGCAATAGTAGAAAAAATATTACAACTATTCTACCGTCAATTAGTTAGTGCAAATCTTACTGTGTTCTGGTTTGAAAGGCAATGTTTCCATATAAATTACATAAGTAAGATATAAGTCATTTTTTATTCTCTGAGTGACGAGCGCAGTACAGTGCCACGTGGTGATTAGAATTAGAACACTTGCACTGTCCTATAATAGACAAGCTGGTAAGCAATTTAGCGTCAAGTAGTACAAATATAATTATATAAATAATATACTTAATAAGGTATACTGTACCTTGCCCGTCACGTTACTTTGTTGTGGAAAAAATACCTTATTTTGTTAGTAATTCACCCAGAAAATTTTACATTTGTTTAATTTTACGTTAAAGGGGAGAAAAAAAATCACTATGCTTCGACGGTAATAGGATCAATCGTATAATTTTTGAAGTGATAACTTCTTTTGGCGTGCAACAGACAGATTTTTCGTGGGCTGTGAATTGAATTCTAGCGCACGCTCGGTAATGATAAGAAACCTTCGGGTAAACTAGGGACCATGGCCGTTGGCTATCTGGAAATGCGTCAGCATCATCAGTTTCCAAAATAAGCTATCATAGTATAAGTTTTGACTTCTATAGGCAGTTCCTATGACTGCCAATTTTTTTTTGTTAACAGATAACTTACCTAATCTGCTATAATCGTTATTTGAAAACATATTTTATTCCTATCTATAATCGCGGTCTTTCATTTAAGCTTATTTCATATTAAAATAGAAACGGTGACTTTACTCTTGCCTTTCAATTAAATAGGTACTATAGAGAGCTTCATTGTTCTTTCTTTTCATAAAATATTGATTATCGTGAGTAGGCGGATGTCTATTGTTGTTTCAATAGGTATTATCTTATATCTAATTAAATAATGATGTTGTGTTGTTGATAAAGATACTCTATAAAATATGAGCTATATAAGTATATGAATGAACTTTCCAAGTTAAGTTATTGGTAAATAAAATACCTATGGTTACGTTTTAATGTGGCAGAAAGATATAACTTGGCTAATAGTAATGCCATATTAATGTAGTTTATTTTATTACAGTAATACAGTTAAAGAAATAGTCATGCCATAATTATTTATGTCGGTATATTGTATTCCCTAAATGTATCCAACTCATGCAACGGAAAATGCTTCAATGCATGCTAAGTGCACGCGCCTGCTTGCAATTGAAGTAATGTTACAGACTCTTCTATATTAATTATTTTTAAGCGAGAAATTGATGATAATAAGCGATACATTTTATTCTATGATCACATCGTTAGGTATAATAGGTAATCATATCTGAAACAGTGAATAGAGCAAATAAAATACTGGATTGAGTATATTATAATCAAATAATAATATTTGTATCTATCGCTAGACATTCCACACACAACACGAGCTAGTTCAAACTAAACAAAGCTTGCACTATGGGAGCAAGATAGCTGACACAATATAAGAGTAAATAAATACATGTGATGTATAGAAACTAGGAACACCCAGCTACAGACCAACAGAGTAGTAGTAGGCGTCTTTAAAGAATTCGCATGTGGTAGTACTACGCCCTTGACAGTTTTAGTACTGCCACCTCTGAAAACATTGCCCTTCAAACCGGAACACAGTAATATTTGCACACTACTCCTTGGAGGCCGAATAATTGGAAAAGGTGTGGTAACTTACACAGACTGATTCTTCAACAAGTCGTACGTACCACTACTAAATATTTGTAATTAGCGCAGAAATGTGATATTGTAGTGAGAATTCAATCAATGAGCTCTAGCGCCGGAAAAAGACTTACTACCTACTAAGTCATGAAGCCAATAAGTAGTTTTAATCTCGTGACTATGATAAAATATCTTCGGTCATCACATTTTTTTGTGATTTCGGGTTGGTCCTAGAACAAATGTTGTAATGGTAAATGGTAATATAGCGTGCTGCTTTCGGTTTAGCATACCCGATATGCTGAAACTAGTATAACATTTCCACGATGTAGCCACTGCATTAATACCATAGAAAAATTTCATTAAAGTGAACTTTTAAATTACTAAAAGCAAAAAAAAAACAATTTTATTCAATGAATGAATTCAGTGAATTAATTTAAAATATGTAACAAAATATATTTCTTTAAAAAAATAAAGTGAGTTGCCCGTAAATTATCGAAAACGTTTTAACAACCACGTTAGTTTTCATACTAAACTAAAATATTTTGTGTAAAATTTTAGTTGGTTCACATAATTAAAAAAAATGTGTTGAAATATTAAATGCCAAATACATTTAATTGGCATTGACCGAAATATGTATTTATATGCAAATAAAAAAAAACGCTCATACAATCTCTAAAAAATAATAACAAAATGAGCTTTATTGCTTTCATCAAATTTTAATTTATTCATTTTCGGGATTTCGGGATGTTAAATGGTTTATTATATGTACACAGGATAACTCACACTGATATAGCAGGATGCCCTAATAATAGATAAATAATACAAATGGAGTAACGTAAGTCAATAGCTAAATACCATTGGGAGCGGTATAAGTCCGGAATTCGGTCCGTGGGCGGATGAATGAACTGAGTTTGTTGACTGATCCGTCATACAGCCTTGTGGCGTGAGTTATGTTGACAAAATGATGATAGTGCGGAGCTTTTATTTTATATAGTTAACATTATTATGCAATGCATTTCTGTAATTTTTTAATCAATGTTATCGATAGAGTATATCTTTTTTATAGTGTTAGCAGCGCCCTTTAGGTTAATATATAAACAAGTAGCATTTATGTTTTTCCAGACTATTATTAATTGTGTTCCAAATTTCAACCTGTCCTGTTCAGACGTTACGACGTGTTTGAGCGACAAACATCCAAACTTTGACATTTATAATATTAGTAGGTCAGAGTGACGCGTTGACCAGGACATGTGCTTGATGGTAAGCAACACGCCGGCCCATAACAGCACAGTGTTATGCAGCTAGTGGAACATGAAAAGTACAAATCATTACCTAGCACTGCACTACGCTCATCACCCAGAGATAGGTATAAGATGATTCATTTTTATTACCTGAAATTTTTTAATGGAAACATTGCCCTTCAATCCGGAACATATTGACACACTGGATGTACGTTATTGCTTGGCGGTAAAGTAACTAGCTAAGGTGTGCTACTTTCCCAGGCGCACTCTGCAAAGACGCAAAGAGCCCTACCACTGTATAACCTACCTATCTATCTACTTATATATTGTTATTTATCGTTAAAATCTTGCGCGTTCATTTCAGTCCGCCTTTGTATGAAAAGCTTCAGATTTGGAGGCGAACAAGAAAGTTCCCAATTATTAGAATTCGGACAATGATCGAGATTCAAGCGAGAACCCAGAACAAAAGACCCCCGGACAATGTTCGCTTCGCGCTAAAGTTGAATCCGAAGAACAGACCTACTTGAGATTCGAAATTCTATTTTCGAAATTCAAACAGTTCATTGTAACGAACCGCCATTCACTCGTTCACATCAAAAACTGGCAACATTGACAGGTGTGTTCCCGCCGTGCCCCTTTTTTCAACGTCCTTTCCTGTTTTGAATTCAGTACGTAAAGTCGTAACCCACCAAACATCTTTATGGTTAAACTTAAACCTTAACGTTTCGAGTTAGAGTCAAAGTTTGCTTGCAACAGAAATCAAAGTTGTACAAGAGTTAACAATGAATGGATCATTTCCCTTACAATGTGCAGCAACGGTTTCTGAAACTTTCCATTGGAAACTGTCACTTAACGTTATTAAGTTAAGGGTGAAATTGTCTTTGTGGTGGCTATCGTATCGTATATCCTCTGTAATTTGTGTTAAGTTCGTTTTAATTTATTTTGGGACCTTCAAAATCTCGGTCCAGTTTGTGATATTCTTCGAGACTTTAACAAGTTTTGGCAATCTCATTGTTCCGATACCGAATTTTGGCAATTTGTGTTTTGTTTATGAAATCTTTAGTGGTTTCTTTAGAATTATTCTGAAATTTTCTAAATCTTACATAATATCAGGAAGTGTTTTACTGTTGAATCGTATAGGTTTCGATTGGGTACCAGTATTTACAACCTGAATTTTAAATACAAGTGTATCCTGCTAAAATGGCAACACTAACTTTTGTTTTTGTAGTCGTAGATGACGATGACGAATGATGTTCCAGGTTGAAGGGCAATATTACCAGAGAAATTACAGACAGGGCTTAGATAATATATCTTAGATCTCTGGGTGACGAGCGTCACTCTAAATTTTCATATATTTTTTTATATATAAAATAAATAAATAAATATTGGTGGACAATTCACACACAACACCATCTGACCCCAAACTAAGCAAAGCTTGTGTGATGGCAGCCAGATAGCTGATATAATACTTATATAGTTTTAAATACATACTTATTATACATAAATATGTATATATATTTTTTATATAAAAAAAATTATTTCCATATGACAGAGCTAAGAGATAAATTACCGTATATCACCGAGTAACGAGCGTGGTGCAATACTAAGTATTAATTTGAAATCTTTGTTTAAATTATTTGCTTTGACTTTGATTGCTTATCAGTTCGTGTTACATAAAAAAATACACTATACAGATAAATTTCCCAAAATCAAGTAACATTTTGAAACATTTTATCCTCGGAACATTGTCATATGTTATCATTTCCGAAGAGTTCTATCTTTATCGTTCCTCATCTGTACAGAATAGAGAGAAGCAGTTTCCTTACTAAGTTGATATTCTATCCACAATGTGTTTTCGTTATTCCAGTTTTCTATGTGAAGTGGTTCTCATGAGACAAAGGTAAAGAGATTTAAGTGCAATCCGTCAATTACGTTCCAAGTTTTGAGAAACACGTCTCTTTTCTTCACACGCGTTAGAATCAGGCTTATTCAGATGAAAGTATTGGTTTCAAAATAATATTTTACTAGCCCATTTGTGTTACCCACGATGTCCACGATTACGTTATTTCTTCTTTCCTGGTTTGAGCTCTAGATGGCACTAGCCCAAAGTTTCCTATACTACTATATTCGTGTAGAGATTATTTGAAACCAACTTTCTTATTTACTCATGTACTCATTAATATCCAGGGGTTACACGTCACATATACATAATTCTGATAGTTCTTAATGAATAATATGATACAGTCAATAAACCAATGGAAAGATAGGACTAGAACTTTCTTAAAAAACGCACAACTAAACAACTAACTAAAACGAAAGTTACGGCTGGTTTTCTCGGGATAACGGCGACTGCCGTTCCGGAAGCCCCAGGTTCAAAACACACGCGCACCACTGTATTATCTAAGTTATATGCGTAATACCGCTAACTTAAAAACATCGGGAGGAAACCGACATTTACCTAGAATCTTTCAAAGTCGTGTGTCTTCCACCAACCCGTACTGGGTCAGCATAGTGGATTATCACCTTGACTCTCTCCTTGCGAGAGAAGGCTCCGAGCCCCAACAGTGGGAAAATTTAGTGGGCTGTTCATATTAAGCAACTAACTTCAATCTTCAGTCTGTCGGAAGAGCCTATCGTGATAGAGCTAGGCTAGCTAGCGCGCACGTTTTCAAAAATGTTACTTTTTTTTCTAAGAGTGCCAAAAAAAGTTTAACTTAAATTTTTGAAAGGTACATTTATAAACATAGATTTTTTTATCAAGTCTTAGTAAGTATTATAATATTTTTTGTCTCAATAAATAATTGAATGCACTCATTCGTCCCACGTTATAGCGAATCATAAATTATGGCTTCGCACAAAAAGCGATAGATGCTAATCTAGATGAGTTAGCTACAAAAACTGCACTAAAGTGCTTCTAATTAGAATTTATAGCGGACTTTAACCCGTTACTTCTTATGTCGATTGATTGGCTCGTAATAATTAATAATATGCAACAAATCTGAAGGATGTCATATTTTGTTGATTCTCACGGTTCGTTTTTGACGAATGCATATTTTTATTAAAAAAAAATGAAGATAGCCTTAGGCGTTATGTTACCATTCATATTTAGCGCATCGTAGACCACCAACCCGCACTGGGCCAGCGTGGTGGATTATGGCCTTGTCTCTCTCCATGCGAGAGAAGGTCCCGAGGCCCAGCTGCGGGAACATTTAGTGGGCTGCTTATGCGTAGACCGCTTAATACCGTAAATTTATAGATAAGATAACGATCAAAATAATTGTTTAAAAAAAACAATTTATAATAAGTCAAGTAGGTACTAATATCTCCATGAACTTTCATGGCGAAGGGTTTGAAATTAAAAATATAAAAGAAGAATTTGGTCAAAATTAAAAACATTCTTAAATAAAATATTATTTATTTGACATTGACACATATGTATTCTATAATATGACGCTGTTAATCGATAGGAAAAAATTTTATAATCTTTTTTTGTCTAGTAGATAAATACCTATGCAACTAGGCATTATTATTTTATCACATGTTTGTCCATTCTCGAAAAAGTATCCCAACAATTATCACCATACTAGATTAGTATATCCCAATAAAATTATTACATACTGGATACATCATAGCATCATCCTAAACACGTGCATCCTAAACACGTGTATGGCAATCATACAAACTATAAAAGAAAGAATAGTTTTATTGTAGAAGTTGGTATAAAAATGTTGTTTTACATAATCGTAGATAGAACCAATTGTTTTGAATAATTATAAAAATAACATCACCTGGCAGTCACAGCCGCGTACTTATGAGTTTCCTCTCGTAGCATGCGTACCTATTCCGCGCCATTTCTGATGGCCGCTAATAATTGGCGCCCCTATCGTAAAATACAACGATAACAGAAAGTCATTCAAGAACAATTAATTAGTTCACCTTTTGACTAGAAAACTTTAGTGGTGGCACATACACTAGTCCTCTAGACTTCAGTGATAGCACATACTCTAGTAGTCCGTGTTACCTACTATTCAGGTTCTCTGAATGGTGCCACTATTCTAATTTACAATGATAAAAGAAAGTAATTCAGTAAAAGTAACTTAGTTTAACTTTTGGCCACAAGACTTCAGTGGCTTACTTCTGACTCTAGTAGTCCTCGCCTGACCTCATGTTCGCTGATAATTGACTGCCCTAGTGGCTTAGTTGGTAGTAGCTCTGCCTGCGAAGCCGAGGGTCGTGGGTTCGATCCCCACTCAGTGCAAATATTTGTGTGATGTATTCAAATGTTTGCACTGTGTCTGGGTGTGTCTATGTATAATAAGTATGTATTTAAAACTATATAAGTATTACATCAGCTATCTGGCTGCCATCACACAAGCTTTGCTTAGATTGGGGTCAGATGGTGTTGTGTGTGAATTGTCCACCAATATTAATTAGTGAGCCAAGATACTGAAGGTACAATGATAAAAAAAGTCCTCAAAGAAAAGTACTCGTAACGTGGTTTAACTTCTGACCAGATAATTTCAGTGGTGGCACATGATCTACGATCGGTAGATGAAATCATATGACTCAGTTGATCGAGTCATGCTGTAAAAAATAAAACCGCTATCAGATAATAAAAGCAACTGATGTTTTAACACGTACTTTGCCAAGAATTTAGATTGGATGTTTGCTCTTCCTATTGTGAAAAGAATAAATTACTAACAAGCCCATACCGAGTACCGATGAAGGGAGTTTTTTTCGTCGCCATCATTTTATTTGACGTTCGTCATCGTTCGTTTTATTCCGTAAGTCATGGTGGCCTAGTGTCGATAAAGTGGTATTCTTAGTTTTGTGGTCGTAGCTTCGAATCCAGCCTCCACCTCTGTGTATTTTTCCTAGTACATAAATATGTACAAGTATATCAACATCCAAAAAAAAAAACAACAAAAAAAGGAAAAAGAACATCATCACCAAACTTGCATGCGCCAAACTGCACTTGGCCAGCATGGTGGATGCCCTTCAGTCTTATTTCAGTATTAAAATTAATATGGTTGTCACACATATTTAATGGGGTAAACTGGAAACTCACGTGTAATGTGGTTTGTCAATCCGATTCGAGTTTCGGCCGCGTCCGGCGGCCTTTTTCAAGGAGAGTGCACGCGCGCAATGGCTGCCCGTATAGTTGTAGATGTCGGGTCGGATTGACCGACCATTTTACACGTGAGTTTCTCGTTTATCCAATTAAATATGCCCTTCAGTCTCTCCTTGCGAGAAAAGGCCTTGAAAAAAGAAATTGGTTGCCTGTAAAGTCGGTATACGGGCGAAAGTTTTACGTGACAACGACTTTGAGTGGTAAAATAATTTTACGGAAGGGACGCGTGCCTTTTACTTTTATGTCTGTCTCTCTCGCTCTTAGGCGGGCTAACCATGCCCGAGTGGAAGGGGACGCGTGCCTCTCACTCGCTCTCGTTGTGAGCGCATAACGTGAGCGGAGCGTAACGCAGTTTCTAGAAGTGTCACCCGGCAAACCAATTTATAAGACGTTGTCACGTCAAAATATCATCGACCAATCTTGCTGGTGGGATGTTCGACGCTTCATGTACGTTCTGCCTCTGCCACCATTCCGGCACAAATTTTGTTCACCTTTCATCACACCGTCGCGTCGCGCCGTGAATTGTGAATTTACTAATAACCTTAGATACAGGTTCAAATCTCTATTTAATATTTGGACCACTAAAAGTAATTTAACATACTAATTAAATCCTGATTGCAATAAGAGCTTGTTATTTAAATACTGTTTACAGGACTTTTCGCCGAATGAAGACTTTTATAGGCCATTATCTTTATCCTCGAGAGGGGAAGCTAAATTGAAGGAACTCTGGATGAGAATTTTAGATTAGGGGGTGAAATATTTACAAAATGTTTGATACAATCACAAATCCGTCTCTTGAAGAAAATCCCGTCCAATGTCTCGAGACTTTATTAGAATGTTTCGTGTTTTGCAAATTGACGACGATTTTTGGGAATTGGGTCATTAAAAATAATGCATTAATGTTTTTTTAATAAAGAGTGATGGAATGTACAAGGGATGCGCCTAATGTTAAATTATTGACTGTGACCCATGCTAAATTTCTGTAACAAAATGAAACAATGGCGCTGATTTTGCTACTTTATGGCGAAACCGGGAACCATTATTATTGACAGATGGTATTTTTGCATTCCGAAATCACCTCATTACAGGAAATCTTCTAACCTTTGATAGAGAATAAGTAAATAGATCAGGTTTTTCCGCACGGTTCCTTTGTACCAATCGTAAGCAGGTGACGTGCATATTAGCTATGGCAACAGAGTGATATGCCGCGACAAAAGTATGACACTTCCACAAGAGCGACAAGACAAGAGCGATCAGACCCGTACTTTCGGTGTAAAGCGTTTGTTCTAACTCTATACGTAGTATATGTAAACTCTTTGTTTCTAAATCTTGTTCTAAGTATAGTACGTAGCATAGTACGTGAAGATTATTGTTTAATACATCATTTTCTCTATTTTGTAAAATACTAGCAGCGCCTTGTGGTTTTACGCTCTTATTTCCCGTTGCCATGATTTCCCTAGATGCTAGATATTATTATCCACCTGACCAGACTATAAATTAACTGTGTTCTTTTCAAACTGATCCGTTCCGCCGTTCCTTTGTGATTACTCAATCACAAAGAAACAAACATCCAAATAATATTTTTATAATTTAGTAGGATTTAAAATATGGACAAATACAAAATACAAAAAAACCTTAATACGTCCACGTTATTTTAAATAAACACAAGAAATCTATTTAAAATAAAAATTGAAAATCTTCTAACACTTCATAGATATTGTTCCAAGTACGCCTAAAACGCGAAGATTTAAAATCGTTTAGAAGTAAAAGAAACAGTAACAAATGGTTTCGTGTCTGTTGCTCGTTGCATCTCACCTGCCGATGACCATTGAGTAATTTCTGTAATGCGGCAAACGATTTACGTTGGCGTAGCAAGCCGAATCGAAAACAAGGCTAAAGCGTGCTCGCTTAATTACGGAATGGCCAGTTTTCTACGGAGCCTCTTCAGATGCGGACGTATTAAGGGATTTCTGGGTTATTACACTCTATGAATTCCTTGGTCCGTACTTTTTATTAATAAATACAATTATTGTAGAAATAATAACAGTAATAATACTTGAGGAAGATTTTAATTTTTCTAACGTATTTTATAATATTATTTAAATGAAATAGTGGTCGCAAATTGGTCTAAACTTGATCATAAAGCAATGAATCTATTATCAATTCGTCCACAGACTTTCATAGTAAACAAAAGAGTATATATGCGTGTGTGGCAAAATACATGGTAGAGTGTGTAATGTTTCTTTATAACCGGCTTCCGAAAAGGAGGAGGTTATCAATTAGACCACAATGTTTTTTTATACAGAATGTCGAACGCGGTGCAGCCACCGATGAAAAATAGTTACTTCACAAGCGCTAGCTAACGATTTGGACTCTTTTTATTCTAATAGCTGCGTGATACTGTGTTTATATGAGCGGCGTATCGCGTACTATCAGGCTATCAGAATAATTTATTTTCTCCAAAAAAAAAAACCTACTTCAATTTAAAATTTAATTCAGACATTCGGCCAAATTTCATAAGAATCTATCACTACCAAATACATGAAGCCATTATTTGTACTATTTAGTGTGTTGTTTATACTCGTATTTCAAAAACCACCTCATCTATTTCGATAAAATTTGTGTGGGGCCTTCTCTAAACTATGATCTATCAAACAAAAAAAAAATCGCTATCGCGTAACATACATAAAAACAACCTCCTTTTTTGAAGTATGTTTAAAATAAAACGTTTAAAGTACTGTAAAGTTTTTAATTTACCCCCGTTTGATCTAATTCTAGCTCCGCCCCTTGCAATTAGTAACTGTGGTTCTTCACTCATCAGCAGTGCAGCTGCACGTACGACCCGCTTCAATGGAACCGGTGGTTGGTTTTTGTGACAAAAAGGTGGGCGAATGATTCGTGAGCAATGGATTATTGGAAATGATTTTGCGACTAAATTTCGGGGCTCTTTCGAAACATTTGTGCAGTGTAAATGTTCAAGCTTTTGTGGTTTAAAAGTAGCTTTAATTTGATAACTTTTTACTCGCTTAGTTCCTTTGTGTTCCACCATTTCGTTTTAGGCTTAAATCCCATTTTGTTGCAAATAAAATACAACTTTATATCATTCAGGAAATAGTATCTAACTATCTAATGGTGAAAGAATCTCTAAAATCGGTATAGTTCTGTTTGCGTGAAAGAAAAACAAAGCAACAAAAAACAATGTGTTTTCTTTTTAATACAACATAAAGTATTAGTTAAGAATGTTTAAATAATGAGTGTACATTATGAAAGTTATCTTTCGTGGAACATGCCGGTTTCCTCACGATGTTTCCTTGTAATGTCCTTTACCATGTGACGTTTTGGTTCGGTTAACCCTTAAATGTTCAGAATACGACGTTAAATTCCACATCATATTTTTAACTGACTAAAAAGGAGGTTATCAATTCGATACGTATTTACTACAACCGATGGGAAGCGGTGAACCAAACAGTTCAATTGTTTCCAACCACTCGTTTCATAGGCGCGGAAGAGCAACCGAGAAATTGATAATATCTATATTTAGTTTCGATTCCATCATCATCGCTCAGCCATTCAGCCCCATCTTCTAGTATCCCAGCATGGAGTAATTCCATCGTAAGTAACCAGGGAGTTTATAATCAGTGAATCTTTAACGGTGTATTGAACATCGTGATGAAACCAATGAAGAATCTTGTGAGGCCATCCCGCTCTTGGTCAGCGTGGTGGATTAGGCCTTGTGGCTTCTATCTCTCCTTGTGAGACAAGGCCCCAAGTCTTAGCAGTGGAAAAAGAAAGCAGGCTGGAAACATTGCCTTACACACCAGAAAACAATATATGTATAATGTGTAGTAATGCGTGCTCGATACTACTTGGCAGTTGATAGATGATCTGAACCTTGCCTTTTTTCCTATCGGACTACTCGTAGTTCAAAAAAGCGACATCGTTTCATGGTTGACATTCCAAATACTCGAACGTAGAGACTACTTTTGTGATAAGAACGTCTAGGATGTGGAATGCGTTGCCCGAGTGGGTTTCCCCATGGTTACAATCTTGGTGTCTTCAAATTGAGATCGAATTAGTTTTTCCTAGGTTAACACGCTCCATCGTGGACCACATCGTTGCTTGACATCGGGTGAGATGGCGGTTAATGTAAACCTATACAAGTTAAAAAAAAAGAATGTTTAGTATTATATTAGCCTATATTGTCCCAAAGTTGAGCAAAGGCCTGTCTTTCCTCCTTCCATTGATCTCTATCAAGAGCTATTGTAGGTCCTTGTTGTGGGCGTTAAGCTCATCTTTCCACCTCTTCGTGGACCGACCTTGTGGCTTTTACTCTCCGGGACCCAGGATAGAATATTTTTTTTAAAGTCATTTCGAATGCAGATTTCCAAATTGAATATGAAGACTCACTCATCAACTGAGTTGTACAAAATGATGCTACTGATAACTACACTCAACGGCATCTCAAATTGTACTTTCTCTGAGTAAGAGAACTCAAGAGTTTTTATCTGTAACGCGGTTCCGACTCATGCTTGGTGGCCAGTGGAATGTTTACGGTCCACGGACTCTTTCGAAACAGTCTTAGGCGCGCTAGTGCGAATGTTTTTATATGGCCATCGGACATGCTTTAATGGATCCGTGTCGGCGTTAGTCTGATTTGATGGATCATCGAGATTGCTTTTATTATAAGTACACTTGCCGGTTTTATTGTGATGACTCGATCGCTGTGAGCTCGTTTTGCCAAACGGGTATTTGAAACTTATTTTACAAAAATTAAATTAAAACGATGCTTGTTTGTTTTATATTACTACTAACTAACCCCGCAAGCTAAATAAACAGCCAACCCACGCAGTTCCCGTTATTTAATCGTGATAAAAAGTAGCCTATACCTTAATTTGCAAAACGAATAACTCTATAGTAGCAAATTTCACAGGGGCCACTAAACAAAAGAAAAAACAAACATCCCTTTGGAAATTGTGTTTCTTATTAACTAATGAACACTTAAAATAACGAAAATAATAAAATATTGAAAATACCAGTTACGCAATATATTTTAGTGATGATTTAGTGTGATCCCTGTGAAATTCGCTACTATGGAGTTTTGTTAATTCTAACACCTCCAACAATATGTGTACAAAGCCACAAAGTTTCATGATGATCAGTTAAGTAGCTTTTCGTGTGAAAGCATAACAAACAAACTTACATTAAGTATAATACATATTGGTAGGGATTAGACTAGCATCTACCAGCGACTTTGCCTACGTAGAATTTAGAAAAAAGCTATTCAGTTACTTTCGTTATAAAGATTACTCAGTGGAACTACGTTTTTAAGGATAAGTTACTCTATTCCGGACAACATATAATCCAAGTTCCAAGTTTTAGACAGTTGCGTTTACTTCTGACAACGTGATTGAGCAACAAACATACATACGAACATCTAAGCATCCTAAATTTCGCATTAAATGTATAAGAGCTTTTTGGAGCTGTTATATAAGTGATTTCAATAACGAAAAAATACCTAAAGTTATAAACTTTTTAGGCTTTTGTAACTTTAAAAGCAAAATCTGTTTCATAAGAAGCTTTAATGCGATATCTTCTGAACTTCTTATGAATACTAATGAAGTGGCGCCCCGCAACCGTGGCTCAATGTCCTAAGAGAATACTTAATTGCTTTCGAAATAAGTACTGACTCTTAGTATCTTAGTCTCTTTGTGTCGCTAAAAGCGATGGAGATCTGAGAGCACCTCTTTTGGGTTCTACTGAGCAACCACAGACGAACGGTTGTGGACAGTAATATCACAGACTAAGATAGAACTTTCGGTGGGAGAGAATTAGTAATAATAAACTAATATGCAGCTATTGGAACATGAAGAGCCCAAATCATTATCTGACACCGCACAGCGCTCGGAGATATGAAGTATTTCATCTCTTAGGCCAGTAATTTATCTGGAAACATTGCCCTTCAAACCGGAACACAGTATTGTTTGCACGCTACTGCTTGGCGGTAGAATAACTGGCAAAGGTGCGGTACATTCCCAGGCAGACTCTGAAGAGTCCTACCACTACACAAATTTCACATTACATTTCGGAGATTTACTTTTGTTTATTTATATAGATTTTAGGTGCAAATGAAAACATTTCGAGTGAGCGGAACGAAAGCACCTTACCTACTTGGTTATGGATAATTAGCATATGACTCGAGCGTGACTCATGCGCCCACTTTTCACATATTAGTGACTTAGCGATAAATTGTTGTGATTTACATTCTGTTGTTTGGCTGTGGAGCTACTGTTGTTTGACTTCAAAATTAGAAGATGGTTTTGTTGTTGATCAAGTAGTAGTGTCATCATCCTCATTGACCAATTTTCGTCGACAGGTATAAAGGCAAAAGTTTGTGTTTGCAAGTGTGTATGTTTGACTCCGTGTCTTAGTAACGATTGAATTAAACAGCTAGTAAGTACATTACCAGAATTATTTTTTATCCTTATCTAGTTATCGTTATTCTCTCTTTATAAACTCAGAGAAAACTCTATATTGAGACACAAACAAACATGAATAGTTTTGTTAAAAACTAGGGAGTTCCCTAGTGTTTAACAGCACCACGAATTGCGGTCTTAATGCTCAGAACAATTTCTCACCAGTCTTTGCTGTTGTCAATGAAGGCTCCGTATGAAACCAAAAAAAAACTCTTCTTCGTCTCAAGTTTACCGAAATTCTCCATCTCTTGGCTCCCCTGCAACTACAGTTTGGAAAACACTGCCTTAGATTTGCCATTCAAATTCCTCAGGGTAATTCCGCTTCTGGTTCGTGCAGCAGATCCGCGGTAACATTGAGATCGACGCAGGTGGAGGGCCGTTGCTCTCACTCGTGCCTCTTCGGACGCGCTCGGCCGCCTTCGTGACATTCGAATTAGGAACTTACTGCAATTATTTCAACAACACTATTGATGTATAAACGAGCAATTCTTGTAGCCATACTAATAGATATTATAAAGCTGAAGTTATTTGTTTGAACGCTAATCTCAGGAACTATTGGACTGATTTTAGAAATTCTTTCACCGTAGGATATGTTCGTCATCCCTGAGCTAAAGCCTATGTATAATGTACCACAGGCGAAGCCGGGGCAAACCGCTAATATCTTAATATATAAAAATCCAGTGTCATGATATTATGTACTTGTTTCCAGTTAACTCTGCACCAAGTCAACTGATACGAGTATATTCACGAAAGTTTGCATTTATGTATAATTTGATCCAACTTAAGAGATAGGATAATTACTAGCTCAATTTACGGTTGTAATTTTTTTTACTGCAAATTATTATATTATGCTATGACATTACCCGAGCGAAGCCGGTACGGATCGCTAGTTCTTGTATCATATAATAGGGATAGTTAATTAATTAATATAGTCTCGGAAATGGCTCCAACGATTTTCACGAAACTCAGTATACACGACGTCTATTCTCTTTCAAAGAAAAACGTAATTTCGAAATAACCTCGGCTTCGAAATTAATAAAGGTTTAGAACATTAAAACGTCACACAATGTTCGATAAGACGAAACGAAGTAGAACCGGAGTAGAAAAGTCGCGAGTTTATTTCGAAATTACGTTTTTCGTAGAAATAGTGTAGACGTCCACGTGGTTTCGGGGCGATAAATCGATATAACTAAGTTTAATTATTAGAAAACGTAATTTTTTCGCTGTTTTCAGGCAAAGAAAAACCGAGCAAAGCTTAGCCATCCAGGTACCTTTTTAAATTTCATCGGGACGTCAACAAAAGCCGTTTTAAGCTCATATAAAGACTATTTTCGTCGTCCGTCATCGTATCGTCAAATAATCGTCTATATTTAAAATTTATGTTTATATCGACGTAAATAAAGGTGAAATTTCTTTCATCTATTTTTACACCTTTCATCGGGTTTTCTAGTCCCTTCGCTGCTTTTTAAATTTACAGCGCAACAGGCAAAATGTATAAAATATTTTATTCTTTAACCTCATACAGTTCTTGAATACTCCGTCCTAATAGAAGCAGCCCACTATTATTTCCCAGTGTTGGGACTCGAAGTCTTCTGTCATTTCAAATAGAATCTGGACTATGACCCTGTGTACCATCACGCTGGCCAAATAAAACTTGCACATCTATTATCGATATAAAAGCTAAATAAACATTTCAATTTCATATTTGGAATAACATATTATGTATTATCTCGAATTTTCAAGCAATCAAATAATCGGTCAAATAAATAAGCAATGTTGTTCATGTCAATAATTTATTCTTGTCATGCAGATGTTATAAAAGTCATGTCATTGTTACGTTTTCTCATGATTTTCAATTATGCTTATTGCGAAGCTAATGGCAGTGCTTTGCCAGTGTAAAACTCTTCCTATTTCCCACGCAGTTGTTACGGGAAATTAGTACTTATTTGAAGTACTGTGTTACCTATTTTTTCAAATAAAAAATAATAGAACTGGTAATAAAAGATAATCAAAATCGGTTCAACCGGTCGGGAGCTACAATGCCACATACATACACACACAGAGAGACAGAAAGAGTAAAATTTATAAAGTCCCTTAGATTTTGGCGTGGAGGCATCAATGCAATTGATGAATACATAAACAAATCATGTCTTAGTTTTTAAATAGTGATTTGCGAAGTATTTTCAATAATTAAACTTAGTTATTGCAGCAAAGCGGTACTGTGGAAGCAATATAATGGAAGTACGGAGTTCAAAGGGGAATTCTCATTATAAGTTCGCAGCGTCAGCGACAGGGCAGGTGGGACACAGAGCTAGAACGTCTAGAAGCTACGTTTGAAATAAGACTTGGAATTTCGATATATCAAGCTTGTACCGTCTTGGAATGTAGCATCTTGCGAAGATCTATGCCAGTTCTTGTGCTTTATTAAGGTTTTATTTGTGACACATACATGGCATTACGAGTAGATAGACCGTTTATGACAGGCGATTCAGTCAGTCATTGTGACATACGTGAAATACTCGTCCGCAAGCCGTGCATTTTTTTAACAATACAATAGATACAATACAAAACACTTTATTGGCACCACAAACAAAGTTGACAACAAGTAACATATAAAATAACAAAACATAATGGGCACAAAAGGCGATCTTATCGCTAAAAAGCGATCTCTTCCAGATAACCTTTTGGCTCATCAGGAAACTAAATTTGAAAAATTTTGGGCAGTGGTGCGATTAACATTATAACTAAATAATTTTTATTAAATAATTTTATTATATATGAATGATTTAGACTACATAATGAATATACAATAAATAGGTATAAATTTATATGCATAATATATGTATGTACAATAAATATATACTTATATATAATACGAAACACAAAATGCCGAGAAGAAAAACACAAGTCAGTGAACAACTTTTGTCAGGAAATGCTGTCGAATCTGCGTCCTGAACGAAACGACAACAACAATGGTAGGTGTACACTTTATCGCCATCTCGCCTGATGTTAAGCGACGATGCGGTCTACGATGAAGCGTGCTGATCTAGAAATAACCGATTCACTTGTCACGATGTCCAGACTATAGACGGCCGGGATGGATATAAATATACCCAGACTATAGTGTATATATCCATCAGGCGAAACCCAATCAGGCAAAGATTTCAAAGTTTTTATGGTCTTATCAAAACGGTGGAGCATCTTCCTCAAATCAAACCTCCACACACTTACAGTTTAAATTATAGTTTTCTGGTAAGTACAAAGTGACTCTGAGCTAGGTCTCTGATGGAAGATCAAATGGACATAGCGAAACAGATCATAGATAACTCGTCTTTGGTTCTCCTTTTAGAACTAAGGCTAAGAACTCACGGAGAGGTTTCCAACCGCGCACACGCGCGGGCGCGGGTCCACGGCGGGCGACGGTTTTATTTCAAAACTTACCGAGACCTCTGATTTTCGCGGTTTCGCAGCTACCGCGGGTAAGATTTTAGCTCGCGAACGTGGCGGATGACGGGCGCGCGGCGACCGTGCGGGAGCCGCGTAGTAGCCGCGCGCGCCGCGGCCGTATACCGCGTCGCGTCGTGAGTTTTGATTTCAATTATAAATCTGTATTTTGCACAAGCTGCGGGCGCGGTTGGAAACCGCTCCTTGAGTTCTTAGCCTAAGTAATTTCGAAAAGCCCCGTTTTGTAACAACGAAGTTATTTACGCGAACACGAAATCTTGATTGTAGTTTCAAATTGGGTCGTCTGATTTACGACCGCGTTACGGGTCGGGCCACACGCGTCGTACGACAGCGTACGACGGCGCGGTGGAAACGCATTGAAACCGGACGCCCTGTATCAGTTTACGCAGAAAAATGTAACTGGTTGCCTGGAAGATATTGCTTTTAGCGATAAGGCCGCGAACTGTTACGCTAGTTAACAATGTATTGTATTTTTTTTTCTGTTTCCTTTCAACTTGAATAATAAGATAAGTCGGTAAGGTCGCTAATACCGTACTATATTGATAGACAAGTCGGTAAGGTTGCAAATACCGCACGATATTGATTGACAGGTCGGTAAGGTTGCAAATACCGAACTTTATTGATTGATAAGTCAGTAAGGTTGCATATACCGCTTGTTATTGATTGACAAGGCTGTAAGGTTGGTTGCAAATACTGCACATTACTGATTCACAAGTTGGTAAGGTTGAAAATACATGAAGCAGTAAGATTTTGTACTGTCATAGCAAAACACACCCATTTAGTTCCCGGAACAAAATAACACCTCACACATTCGCGCGTCGTAAAATTCGCTGACCTATTTGGTATTCAATACCCGTAAGAGTAACGTCCAACTGGGATTTCCAGTACCGCTTAAACGTTTAGCCGTGTTAATATTAATATGCGTTTCGGATATCGTGAGAGAATCCTCGTTTGACACGGTGTTCTTCGAATTTAGTTTTCAACTTCACGAGACGTGGGAATTTTAAATAAGGACTTGGCTGAAGTTGGATGTGTAGAAGTTCTGGATTAAACTGGAAATAGGGTTATCGACGTCGAATTAAATTTATAATTGATATTAGATGATTTATTGATCTGGTTTAAGTCACATTTCCTCCTTTTTTACAATGGAGCTTGAGGCTAAAATAGCGTGCATGTAAATATCAGCTTACTGCATGGTTTACGGTTTTAGTTTCCATATTCCAAAAATTTGCATATTATATGTTTAGCTTTTGACGTCACAAACGTCTAATATTTTGTACCGATTTGATACGGTGTTCTGCCAATTTAGTTTTCAATTTCACAATACGTTTTACGGTGCCGAGGTGAAAATACTATATGCCCAATAAAGTATTTTTTTTCTGACTCAAGTTATGATTTTTTTTAGTAGATATAGTTTAGTAGAAATGTCGATGCGAACGACGTTGTTAGACCCATTATAAATTACCCGTGACACTGCTGGCTGGTATGCAAGAAATATTTCCTGCAGCTGCTAATTTATTTACTAATGGACTGTTTCGGTACATAATAGTGTCGATGAGAACGAAGATGCAAGGCAATCTAGAAATTACCCACAACACTTCTGGCTGGTAGTGGAGAAGGGAAAGAAATTTCCCTACGACAAAATACCGGCAGTGTGGCTTGGTCAGAAGGGAGAATTTATACTAAGGACTTGATTGAAGATGGATGTGTACTTTTCGTCGAATACAATTTTAAAATTAACATTTGACGATTAATTACTTTTGTTTAAACAATATTTTCATCTGTTTATACTGTCATCAGCCTGATGCTAATATCGTCTCGGGTTTTCAGAATCCATGGTGTCATCTCTATTCTGTAAAGTTCGTTTAACTACTATCCCCGCCGTTTGGGGTAGCCCTAAGCTGCCTCTAAGGTCTCCAAGTAAATCCTTCGATCGAGCACGTAGATTGCTTTCTTCTGCTTTACGGGTGACACGGCAGATTCCTACTTTGTTTAAAAGTCTCTGTCGAGACTGGCAACGTAAAATACGATTTCCAATATATACGCTACTGGTTTTGTTTTAAGAACCAGATTTGAAGATATAATTACCTATGGCCAGCAGTGGAAGAAAAATTGCATATTTTTATTAATTGAATTATTATCACTGAATTATAAATATTTTGTGTGGTGCCGCTGTCTTTTTTCTAATCAAACTACGATGGAGTGTAAGAGAGTACCAGTGCAGAGCTATATAATTATTTGGACTCTTCATGTTCCAGTAACTGCGTGACACTGTGCCGTTATGGATAGGCGTATTACCATCAGGCACAAGTTCTACTCATCCCGTCACTTAAAATAAATCAGGGTAGACCCCCCATTCATGCAACGTTTTTCTTAGTTAGGTTAGGTAATTGTAGCTTCCAACTTACATTTTACGTGCTCCATTTTTGACAATGTCTTGACATTTTTGTGACCTAACATAAATCTACACTAGTTATGAAATATCACACCTCATCTTTGTCATTTCGTTCAACAATACGCCCACTTTGTAATAAAAAACGAATAAATAACACGAGATAAAATCATTTGATTAGCATAGTGGAGATAAGATTCGCACTCATGTCTAAATCTGTACCAGGGATGGGTATTCTGTAAAAGCAAAGTCGAGGCTTCGATTTTGAATTCATCGCAGTTATAACTTGACCCCAACACTTGTGAGACTTCTTCCGTAAGCAGAGATCAGTGTGATTTGGGCTTTAATGACTGATCGTTGTACTTCATACATTTGTTCGAGGCTTAGGCCAGCCCAAAACTTGTTAGAATTTTGAAACCAGTGGGTATAAAAAAAATCTGATGTGTGTCACGTCAAAGAAACAACATTGAGTTTAAATTTTGTATAACGGCGGTAATATCATCACAACAGCTTGACGGAGCTATAAACGTCATCATCATTATCTTCAGCACTGTAGCATCTGTGCTATTTCTAAATTCTCAGTTCAATATTTCTAGAAGTTCAATTGGAAATGCACGTCAAAGTAGAATAACATTTTTATTCAGAACATTAAATCAAGGCCTACGACATCCGAAAAGCAGTCGATTTTTGAACGAAAATCAAGTTACAAATTGTTTTTAATTTAATTTTTGACATTCGTGATCGTAAAAACAAATAAAATTGGGAATAAGGTTGATATTTTTTTTTAACTTAAATATTTTTACACTTGACCGCCAGATCAAGATTGTAACTATCGGGAAAAACTTACTCAAGCAACACATTCGCAAAAACACATGACACAGCCCAAACAATCTTCTCACATGAGAAACCTCAAATACTCAAATCTTTATTGCGTCATATGTAGGTACAGTACAATCATGTGTTGTTATTATAGTTATTGTATTCGTTACCTCCTTTTTTGAAGTCGGTTAAAAAGTAGAGCCAAACCTCTTCGTTCGAGTAAGTTCGTTAACAAACAATATTCGTATTACTTACTACTGCTATAAATAATAATAATCGTATAGCAATTAGTATTATTTGCTGTGCCACTGTAAATTGTTCAAACGATTTGGGGTCTCATTATAACAGACATGAACTTACTGTGAAATCAAGCGTAGAGTTTGCGTTTACAGAATAACCATGCTTGTCATATAGAAGTTTATGGGCACCAAAACTACCGAATCCAATTCACAATCGACTGTTTTCTGCAGGTAGAATTATAAATTGGATTCGTGTATAAGTTTCGTGGGAACTTGGCTTTTTTATTGTTTTTAGAGATTAACAGAGGTCATAGTCCTAAATGATGGTCACTAATATGACATAAGTATGGAAAAATGTAAATAACTTAAGTTTAATGTGTGAGAAGCTTATTATGACTAGTTAGTACTAAGATGGTTGGTTCTATGTGTTGTCTGTTTTTTGTAGCCTATAAAAATATATTTTACTGGGTATGAAATATTTTTCAATATATCAATCAATCTACGAGTATCAATTGTCATATTTCGTAAAACCGTGGTCGTGGTAAAGGAAAACATCTTGAGAAAATGGGCGTGTTCTAAGAATCTTTCGATGTCGTGCATCATTCACCAACCCGCACCAGGCCAACATGATCACATCAAACTTTGATCCTAAGTTTCTTCAACAACAAGAACAAGTTACTACGAGTATTATTATAGTTGTCGTAAAGATCAAGCCATCTTTTGAAATTGATAAATATTCTTTCTTACAAAAGAATATTTTGCATTATCTATTATGTTATGTGAATACGGCCCGAGCAAATATATTATAGAACAATCCAAAACAAATACAAGCCAAAACACCTAAAAACTTAAACTTAATATCTCTGAAATCCATAAAATTTGATTCTTACTGGAAATAACAGATATAGTAGGTAAGCTTAGTAATTTGAATGAGGGATTGCTTTTTTCTTTTAAAATGAAACGGTGAAATTAAGTGTGAAACGGTAAACGGTGAGTTAGAAAGTGCACCGCGGTGACACTTTGACGTCTTTTTATGTTTGTCTGTATGTTATGTCTATTGTAATTAGCTTTTTTTAAAGTAAACAATGAAGAGACGAGCTGCACGTGCACATTACGTTAATCATGCCATCTGCACATAACAGCACGGGACCACACAGCTAATTGTACATGATGAGTCCAAACGATTACAAAACACTGCGGTCATCACTCAGACGCAAACAATTATTTAAAAATCTTTAAAATCTTTAAAAAAAAATTTCTTTGCTCTACAATTCCAGAATCATTGCCCTCCAAAACAGAAGACAGGAAAGTTCATGCATAACTACTTGGCGTTAGAATAACGGCAAATATGTCATGTTCTCCAGGCGAAAAGGTTTTTTTATAGGGGTAGAGTCTGCTATGAATCCTACCACTGTAAAAATATCTCTTGATACGAGTACGTTGCTATTCTGTAGTTCTTTGTTCGTGACAAGACGGATACCCTATCATGTAGGCTATAAGGCTTTCGTTGTCCTGTGATATTGGATATTATAGACTAGACTCGCAACGTTTGTTAAAATAATGGATATGTTGTTTCTCGGTATTATATAACATGTATTTCTTTTTATTGAGTTCTAGATAGAACATAGTTATTTCTAATTAAGTAGTTATTGTTTTATAAGTACATATAAAGAACAGTCTATGTTCGATTAAAGGAATGTTACAGGCAGCCTAATTTTTAATTCCCACTGCTTTTATTCGAGGTTTTCTTTTACAAGGAGAGAGACAAAGCCATAACCCACCACGCTGGCCTAGTGCAGGTGTTCGTGTCTTTAAAAACATATTACTTAAAACATGCTGATTTCCTCACAATGTATTCCTTTATCGTAAAAGTCAGTCAAGTAATAGGAAAAATACTCCGAAGTGTATCCGGGATTCGAACTTGCGACCACATGATTATGAGATTAAACGTCCTCGAGTCTAGGTCTTCACGGCTTTCGTTCTGAAGACGGATCACTAAATTAACATTTATTTATCAAATAGTTGTTGTTATTTATGCTATAAGAAGGCGTGGTTACCATCAGGCGTATAGCCTGCTCCTCCCGTCACCTAATTAAATTATTACCCTTCAAACCGAAACACAGTACTCTTAATTACTGTTACACAGGAGTTACTGCTTCCTGGTATGTTGTTTTACGCAGATATTGTACTTCCCCAGGCGGATATCAAAGAGTCCTACCACTACAAAACGTAATGGTATCTCGAGATAATCACATCATCTACATAACGGGTTATTCCAGTCTCAATGACTAATTACGAGTCAAGTTCACAAGCACTGCGTTTTATTGTTATACTTCGTAACTTCCTCACAATGAGAGAAATAATTAAAAGTAACTGAAGATTAACTAACAGGTTTGACAGGTTTCATTGGGCTTATTTGGATACTTCTTATTACTCTTAAACATATAATATGTTAATACTTTGATATATAAATATGTATGTTGTTACTCGATTACTTTGTAAGAACTTGAATTGTGTTGTGTCATACTGATTTTTTTAAACTACGCAAACAAAGTCGCGTAAAGATGCAAGTATGGATGAAACTAAACATCCTACTAATATCATAAATGTCAATGTTTTGATGTATGTTCAATCACGTCTTAATTTATGAACGAATCGGGTTGAAATTTAGAATTTTATTTAGAATTTTTGTATTTTACAGTTATATACTACAAATTTATTCTTTGAGTGTTGTGCGTCTATACAGAAAGAAACACTGTGACGAGCTTACAATTCATAAACGAGGATTTATAGAAAAAATAGAATTGTTGTTTTTGTGGCGAATCAACAGCAACCCGTCAGATTATAGTCTGGGAGAACTGGTTGGCTTTTTATCCCGGGGAATCCACGGGTACGGGAACTACACGAGAAAAACTGAAGGGCGCTGCTAGTGTATTATAAATTATGCTTACTTTTATCCCCTAAAATGCGAAGTTTCTAACAGAATAGTCCTTTTCTGCTTCTAAGTTCTGTTAGACATAGGACTCTGCGTTTGACCTTACGGTCCAATTCTCAGCTTTGCGTTTCCACCTTAGATAAAGAATAAGTAAATAGATCAGAGTTTTCCGCACGGTTTCTTTGTACCAATCGTAAGCATATGTCGTGTATGTTAGCTAAGACAACAGAGTGATATGCCGACAAAAGTATGACACTTCCACAAGAGCGACAAGACAAGAGCGATCAGACCCGTGCTTTCGGTGTAAAGCGTTTGTTCTAACTCTATACGTAGTATTTGTAAACTCTTTGGTTTCCACACACTGCTGTTGCCTCACGATGACTAGCTACTCTGTTTCCAGTGCTTCCATGGTTTTTACTTTGTTTGCTCATAACAACAAACAAAGCATTGTATTAAAAGTCTCATAAGCATAGCTGTCCACTATCAATTAATATGTTAATCACCCGATATTGGAATGCAAATTGTCTTCAACCAATTAACAACCAATTAATCTATTTGCATAATTAGATTGCCATGTACAATCTATTTCGTGTGTTGCACGAATCTCAAGAAAACCCTTTCATTCAAACTTTTGTATAGACAAACATCAAAACGTATAAATTCAAAGCGAACTTTAAAATAAGCGAAAGCCATTTGCTGACAATTTTGGCATTTGCTTTGACCTTTGTTTTGCTTATTGTTATACGAATTTGGCGATTTACATCTAATTTACATTTTAGCGTACTTATGATGACGAAAATAAAGATGTACGAGTACACCTACATATTTATGTGCTAAGGTGATCCTGTGACCTTAAAAGGTAGAGTAATGGCGATAGCACTACTACCTACCGCCAAATGGCAAATATTTCCTCTAGATACCACGAGCCAAAAAATATGTTGAAATTTTGAGTACAATCATATCGTAATTATAAAAATGAACAACTTCTTTAAGAACTTAAGCGCAGGTCCTGAACTATATTGTTGTAAAAAACACCGTTGTACATATTTTTAACCGACTTCCAAAAAAAGGAGAAGGTTATCAATTCGACCCCTATGTTTTTTTTTAATTTTTTTTTATGTATGTTACCTGATTTCTCGAGAACCTCAACACCGATTTTAAAATTTCTTTTTGTGTTCGGATGGGTATGCTTCCCGAATGGTCCCATATAAATCTTATCGAAATCGGTCAAGTGGTTTTTGAAATATGAACCAAAAACTGAAAATTTGCGTACAATTTTCTGGATGACGTAGTTGTAGATTTCACAAAAGTTATGAAGCTCGACCCTGTCAATACAAAATTGGGTAAATGCTTTAATAAAAACTTGTTTTTAACCCCCGACCAAAAAAGGGGTGTTATAAGTGACGTCGATGTCTGTCTGTCTGTGTGTCTGTCTGTCTGCTGTGGTACCGTAGTAGAGCTCAAACGGATGGGCCGATTTCAATGCGGTTTTTTTTATTTCAAGGTTAATACCCTAGCAAATGTTCATAGCTATGTCTGGTTAATGTCGATTCAAGATGGCCGCCTCCACAAAATGGCGGACAAAATATTTCTTCACAACCTACCTCAATATGGGTATCAAACGAAAGGGCTTGACTAGTAGAATACTTTTCACTATGACAAATTTCAAATCCAAGATGGCCGCTACTACAAAATGCCGAAATACATTTCTTTTTTCACAATTCCCTTAATATGGGTATCAAATGAAAGGGCTTGATGATGTACAGATAACAAATCCGAGGTAGTCAGGGTTTATTCAAAATTTTTAATTCTGTTCTTGTATACTAAAAAGGGTAAAATAAACTATTTTCGTACAAAAAATTAAACCGACTTCAAAACCACAAATAGGCATTCAAAAGCGAAAAATAAACTAAACTCATTATATTACAAGCGCTACTCACTCATCTATTTGAAGTCGGTGCCAGTCAGGTCAAAAAGTTAGTAGATTGATGCTATGTATAGGCACATGGTAAGTAGGCACAGGTAAGTAGTATCTATCCTATATCTGTTAGATTTGGCTGGCAGCGACTTCAAATAGATGAGTGAGTAGCGCTTATAATATAATGAGTTTAGTTTATTTTTCGCTTTTGAGTGCCTATTTGTGGTTTTAAAGTCGGTTTAATTTTTTGTAAGAAAATAGTTTATATCAAACCTTATTTCGGACATCAGCAAAATTCTAAGGTATACCTAATACCTTAGAAATTTGATGTTGCTCTTCAATCTGTGTTCCAACTAAATAGTTAACATAAATATACTGCTTAGCGGTAGAATAACTGGCTAAGGTGTACGGGAAAATTTGTTAAAGCTACTATTGTACCCAAAGTCGTCGCTGTGTTCAAAATAAGCCTGAAATACCTGCATCATAGTTAATTTTAACGAGAAATTCTTTTATCTTTCATTTATAGCTACTATGAACTTGGTACCTATTAGGATTTAAAATAGGCACTTGAACCTTAGTTACCTACTCGTACCTAATTAACTCTAGGTCGTTGGCTGGTGTTAGCTACAAAAGTGCTTGTTAAGCGTTAAATTTATTACAGTACTCCAGTGTTAATTATTTTAGTGTAAATTAACGTAAATTTAACTAGTAAATTGTAGGTATTTTCTCTTTGAATAATAGTAAAGTAAAACAATTTATTATTCAGGCACTCGAAAGTGATACGTCTGAATAAACTGAAAGCTAGAGCCACTACAAATTAATTCTGTATATTTCATTCAGATATAACTAAACTAAATCAATATCTTTCTTTTTAGTCAAACCAACTGTAGTAAAACAATATTTTGATTTTTGACGTGACGTCTTATAAATTGGTTTGCCGGGTGACACTTCAAGAAACTGCGTTACGCTCCGCTCACGTTATGCGCTCACAACGAGAGCGAGTGAGAGGCACGCGTCCCTTCCGTAAAATTATTTTACCACTCAAAGTCGTTGTCACGTAAAACTTTCGCCCGTATACCGACTTTACAGGCAACCAATTTTTTTTTTAACCTTTTACACGTCACGTGAAATCATTTGATAATTTATTTTTCAAGTCCTGCGTCGTTCAAGTTTCGCAGACGACGTCTAGTCGAAAGCACTTTCAAACAGAAGACACTTTTTATTAGATTTCTATGAGAACCGCGACGTTCTCAAGATTGAAGGCGATTCATATCGATTCCTCGTTTTTTGTTCGCATGACTTTGAGACCAAACGAAGCAAGTCGATTGTAAAAGCTTCAAGTTACCCCGACTTATATTACAAAATCTCAATTTGGACGAAAGTGTTGATTACAAGTTGTGAGAAAAAAATTGGGCGTAAAATCTTTCCCACACATTGATTTCGCATTATACAAAGAAGTTGGAAGACTTTTGCCCATGAGAATATCTCTTGGTCGCAAATTGGCAATTAACTTTTTTAATTTGGAATCGCATAATTAAATTGTTTAGTTTTTTACATTTCCGTTTCTTTTTACATCAGCCACCAAAAAGAAATGTAAGATATTTCAATTAGGTCCTTATCAAAAAATATACATTTACTTCTCAGTTATGGCCTACACTTATAGCATATAGTCTTAAGAAAAAAAAGTCAACCTCGGGATGAGAGACAATAAATAAACTATAAACTAAAACAAACCTTTTTTAGCCTTCTAAAAGATATATCAAAAGTCATAAAATATTTTGTCCGCGTTAAGATATTGGAAGGTCAAACATTGAAAACAGTATTTTGCGAATACTGCGCTTTCATGGTTTTGATACTATTTATAATATTTAACTAAAAAAAAATAATAGGTATTTAATAAATACCGTAAGGTGGAACAGAATCTATTTACGTTGGAATTACAATTGAAAATTATATTCTCAAACAAAATCTCTGAAACGTTTTTTGTGCAATAGTAAGGTGCGCTCAAGTATCGCATTATACGAGTTCAACCGTTGGTTTGTCGAAAAATAACAGTGGTGGCCTTTTGGCTATAGCCACAGAATAGATATTACTACAGAACCCTCACTTAGCGAAAATTGTTATATAAATAGCGACTCTTGCTGGGACGCAACAAAGTGCAATTCATCTCGCATTAGCGCTCAATGCCTATCGCAATTTTTAACCTAAACATTTGCGCTCTCTTCTAACGCGTAACTCTGTCGCTGTCTGGCGCGGAATTATGCGCATCGAAAGGGTTGTCGACATATTATCTAATAAAAAATTAAATTAACCTTTCGTTATGTAGGTAGTTCATTGTATGTATGTAGGTAGTTCATTGTAGCTCAGATTATATATTTTAGTTATTTACTTCGTAACGCGCAAGACAGCTAGAAGAGGCCGTAACATAGGGTCGGACACATTGAAATTAAAACAATAAAAGTATACTTTGACTGTTTTTATTCTACTTGATCGTCTAAATGTTGTTTGATAAATATGTAACATATTTTAATCTACTTACCTACACTAATACATACAACCAGCTTCGATTACAAGCTATTTTATAATGTCCCGTACTTGTACGGTTAGCAGAAAAATATAAAAAATAATGGTATATTTTGTACAAATAGGAAAAAATGATAATTCTTTGTTTTTTGACTCGTGGATCCATATACAGCGTAATAAATGGAGACGTAATTTTGCGCTTGAAACGTGTTGCGCGACCGACGTTGTCAGACGTGCGTTCGACAACCGCCTGGCACTTGTTCCGTGCGAGGAACGGTCTAGCTGTAGGCTAAAACCGCGCGACCTTGAGCGAGTGAGGATGCACTGCTATAGCGTCCAATTTCACGATCGTGAGGTCCTTCGTTCGATTCCCGTCTGCACCTTTGAATACATATTTTTCAAAGAGCAGATGTATACATTTTTCATAGCCACTGCTTTAACAGTGAATGAAACTATCGAAAGGTGATAAAAGTGAAAAAAACGCTTGTTCCAAAAAATACTTCTTCGAGGACATATTATTGACATTCGTCAACCCTTACTTTGCCAGCGTACTTAGTGGGTTATGACCTTGACACTGACTGCGAGAAACTCTCGAGACCCTGGTACTTATTGGGGCCATAAAGTGCCTGCTTATTTTTATTATGCAGTGTTCTTTGATTTTTCTTGTCTGACTTCGTCGATGTTTAGTTACAATGTTTAATTTTGTCCAATCTGAAGATACAGGTGTATGTGTGAATACTATATTAAAATTATAAAGTCATATCGCCTATTGAATTAACATTAAAAATAGTTAGAGCAGCTACTTTGCGAATAACTTGAGCTCTTGACTTGACAATGAAGTGCTATGCTGGAAAAGGTCCAAGGAACAACTTGACGATAATTCCTTTCGACGTGAACTGTGTTCAAAGGTTCTGCATTCTTGGGTGGTCTGTTATTACGCTAAGTACGAGTGTAGAACTAATTTATAAAAACAAGCCTGTTCTGAGAAAGATATCTTCGAGAACATGGGATATTGGCCAACCTACACTTCGCCAGTGTGATGGCTTATGGCTTTGACTCCCCTCCTTGTGATAGAAGGCCCGAAACCCAACAGTGGGAACATTAGCAGCTGTTAGCGAACCCTAAACTAGGCTAAGCCTGCTATTTACATATGTTGGAAGTCCAATGACATGTTTACAATACTGTTTTGCGCTTCGTGAAAAAATTGCGCTGCAAAATCGAAAACCAATGAGTTTAATTATACATAATATGTATATTTATGACAGACAAAAAAGACAAATGTAACCAACGTTTATTGACGTAAAGCGTAGAAAGAGAAAGACAATGTAAAGTCATTTTGCATGAAGTGTTGCGTGACTTTGACATTTCATCCGGTAAATCGTTCGGAAAGTAAATATGTGCGTTCTTTGACAATTTATATGTCAGAATCAGAACAATGTTTGCCAAGTCAGGAAGTACCTAATAGTTAATGTGAATTTAGTCTTTTAATTTTAATGATAAAAATGATGATTTGGTTTCGTGATTTAGGCGAAAGTGTTCTTAGAGCTATGTTTGATGAAAATCATTTCAAAATGGCCGCTGCTGCAAAATGGCGGATTACATATTTTTATACTACACCTGCTCGGAAAGTACCTTGATACTTTATCAAATTTACGGTAGAAAGTACGTCATTGCATATCGAACAAATATGCGGCGAGAAAACGCATCTGAGCGGGAGAGAAAAGTGTATGAAAATCCATTTCTTACGTGGTTTTTTTTTTAATTTTGGGTAAGACTATGCGCTGGTTACCTAAATATCAAAAGCCAAAAAGTTTTTACAGTGAGTTTTTATCTCCAAGTTCGCAAAATGACACTGGCCACTAGCTGTGTGTTGGATGGTGTCAAACAATTTGAAAAAAGAACATGTGAAAATTGCAGACGCCATTGGCGCCATTTTCAATTTGTGTGTTGTTTGAGGATTCAGTTTTCGTAGAAAAGTAAAATAAAAAGATTTAGTTTTTTATTTTCCTCGTAGGTGTAGTATAAAGCACTATGTATCACTCGAGAGAAAGTGCGATTCCCGATCTCGGGTGTTTTAAAGACAAACGACACCCTCGACGGTAATCGGTCACTTTCTCCTCTCGGTGAACAATGTACTTATTACACAACTCCTTCAATTTGGGTGTCAAATGAAAGGGCTTGAATAGTAGAATATTAAAACACTTTGAAACATTTGAAATCTAGGATGGCCGTCGCCATAAATTGTCGGAGTTTTTTTTAATATTTTTAATTCCAGTAAATTTTAGGTAAGTAAGTACTTATTGCGTACGTTCATTTTCCAGACCGTTGAACATTCTAAATAACAGCCCAACAGGTTGATTGGCACAGAAAGCGCAAATTAAAAGCAATAAATTATGTTGATGGACATATTTAACTTTGAATGTTCCAACCTTTTCAAATGGCGTCTTCAGTAAATATTTCGTTTGCTCCTGAGTATTTGATCTCTTTGAATTACAACCACTCGAGTTTTGAGTGTGCGTGTGAAGCAAACAACATTTTCTCGCGTGATTTATTCACTTTCGCCTGAATATCGCCTGGGTTCAAAACGCCTCGGGGATGCCAGATGGCTTCAATGTAACATCCGATTTTTTCCACTCAACTTCGAGTTATCTAAATCTGAGGCTCATTTTTTATAGAACGTGAGAATGTATATGTTTTTATTTCGTATATGCAAATGGAAGGCTTAAGGTTTTCATACTGAATAAGGACGTTTACCGGAAATCCATTGGTGTAAATTATGTAAAGATGCAAGACAGAGAGTGTGTACACACATAGCACATATGTATTAAGATTATATTTATAGGAAAACTACCTCTATATCTAAAAGTCACCAAAAAAAACCAAAAACTTAAGGTCATTAAAAACTAGACATTACTAGACAATCTAGACATAGTATTTCGACATTTAAAATGCCAGACCTGGTGTTTTTTTTGTTTAAGATATTCATAGTAAGCTGTGCCCCGCGGATTTACTCACGTAGTTTCCGTCCCCCGATTTTCGAAGATTAGGAAAAAGTATGTCGACATAACACCTCCAATATTTTTAACTAGGATAGTCCTCATTTAGATTTAATGCAACAAAAAACTATGAAAATTTTTTGGAAGCCGTGAAATGAAATTTCTAGGCGTGCTAATAACACCTAATAGAGCAATTTTATTAATGCGCCCGCTTCGCGACCATTGACTCATCCGTCGGCGCCAAAAATGACGAGTATGTTAATCAGTTGGCTAGGACTACTAATTGTTCGCGATTCTCACGGAATTTCATTTAATTCAACATGACGTAATTAGCGACAAAAAGCCGCTTATAAAACAACATTGTTGTATTATTATTCACTTATAAAGACTTTTTTGTTTCTAAGCGCCGTATTTGAAACTTTGACTCAAGGCTCAAGCCAGTCAACCTGGCAAACCTTTTGAGAAAATTTAACTCGATACAAAAATGTTTCTTTTTTTGAAGTCAAAACTTAATTTGGGGCACCACATACAGATTTTCCATGAGTTGTGAATTGAGCTCAAGCGCCATGTTCGGAAATGAAAGAAATCTTCGGGTAAACTCGAATGATCTAGAAAATTAAGTGACCGTGGTCATAACCACACCCTCTGGTTTCACCCGCGTTGTTTACAAAGTGAGCTATCAAATTCTGAGTTATTCATTTTCACTTCTTTCGGCAGTCCCTATGACTGCCTATTTTTTTAACACAAACACATACATAGGTTTGCACTCGACCGCCATTTTGGCTGCTGTTGTGCGGTCTACGATGGAGCGTGCTTAAATAGAACACTGATTCGCTCATTCCCTCTCGATTGGAAGATACCAAGATTGTAATCTTCAGGAAGTACTCATTCAGGCAACCCATGCCTAGACCCTAGATTCCTTATTATGAAATCCTATTCAAACTTCATTCGAGTCATATCGCGTACCGTCTACATTATGTATTAGATTCTGTTTTACCCACCATAAGTTACATCGTTTTCACGTTTGACGGCTATACATTGATCCCACAAAATTGATCTCAATTTACTATAACCGCGGTAGAGATTGCCGATTATATCTAAACTCTTACTTCCGGTCGCTTCTACACTTCGAAAGAAGGGTCTTATTTTTTAGAATGATATTCTTGTGATTTTATATCTATCCCGCAATTTGCACGATGTAGGCATCAATCCGTCCTTCTCGCTCGTTTTTCGAATGATTATTCGTTCGCATTCGTGATAGAGATAGATAGATGCTTGTGTCGTATGCTTAGTGCGATAGCTATATAGTATCACATGCGTAGGACTTCAAATACAGCCTCTCGTCTCAAATCTACGCATTGGAACGAGTTCTTTTTATCTCGTTATCGTCTGGCGAGTTTTTATGGTTGTGGTGGTTATGATACCGGAAATGTTACCTGTTTCTCGCTGCATCCTTGTACTTCAACATTTTAGACCTTTTTTATTGTTTATTAAGGACTCTTCAGAGTTCGTTTTAAACGGACTTCAACGTAGAGGTTTTTCAATTTATTTGTATGCATTTTTGAAGTGACAACTTTAGCCGTGTTGACCATTTTTTGAAGGGGGAATATCTTATGGATTCAGGTCATTGTCATGCGGAAAAAGCTGTGTCCACCTATATCTGTGGTTATGCAGGTTAATTGTGCAAAATTAGTGATATTTAATACTAAGATGCTAAGTAATACGTTTTCTCTTCTATCTCCCTCTAACTCCCATTTTTTTGTGTATGGAATTTTAATCTCTACTATTACTTATATTTGCATCTCTGAGTATTTTTCCAAGCGCAGATGTAGTAGTTAGCTCATGGAAAGCGTTCGGTGACGATGACGCGAATCCTATGATTTTTGTTCACTTAAAAAGTGCTCAATGTGCAAGTTTTCACTTCATTATAGTCTAATATTTGTATCATTCCATGCAGTTTGTTGTTTAGTTTATTGAAGAGAAATCTTTGGAAATTCTGCAGTCGTTATATTTTTTCTTTTAATTGTTAGTTAAAAGTTTTTGTGTTTTTTTTTATGAAAGTACATAATTTATGTAATTATAATTTTGTACCGAAGTTTGCGATACGGCTGCGGTAAAGTTGGAAGGTTTATTTCAAAAGTTTTAACATTAGTATAGTTTAGTGGAAAACTTAAAAGATATTTAGGTACTTACAGCAATATTTTCCTTCTCTTGAGGTTTAATTTTTCCAATATTAAGGAAGAAAAAATGTAAAAAATAATGTTTTAGTTTTACAAAACTTGACTTAAGCTTGGTTTTGTCTTATTGAATTCGTTACGTCACAAACAATTCAAGTTTTTACATTGATTTTATTTACTAAAACATTTGACAGATTCTTGGCTTTTTTAATTTTTCGAATACTTTATTTTAAAATTCTAAACATTATCGGTGTTTCTCCCAAGATCAATGGCGATGAACTACTGGTAGTATTTCTTTATACTGTGGTGCCAGTCAGTGAACTGTTTAATCATTGTGAATTAAAATATTTGAAAAAATTGTTCAATTAATATTCTGTCATTATTTGTTCTGTGTCTGGATCACAGACTAAGTAGAGAGATACCTACACTGTCTAGATGTTTCTATGTGTCATAATTTTACTTAGAGCAATAATTTGTCTCAGTAATTTTAAATCTACTTAACGATCAAATAGATACAGATTTAAATTATAAATTCCGAGAAACACAAAAAATAGTAGCGTCATCTGAAGAATACATCTTATAAGATTCGAACTGAAGTGACTTTATATCGCCATAAAAGTCGAGATTTTTATGCTGGCAATAAAATTGCAATATTAACACATTTTTTGTCTTGTTCCAGATATAAGTGATGAACGGATAAACTATCAAAATGCAAGTGCAATTAGTGGTCGCGTTAAGCGCAATCTTGCTTTGCGATGCAAAATTACCGAAGAACCATCACATACAGCCGAATGAACTGCCATCGAATCCTACCCAAAATACGGAAGCCTTGAAACTGCTGCAGATCGAGCGAAAGAGTAATAAAACGAGTAGAATAATCGATCAATACAAAGTTCGACATCGAAGAGATGTGTTCGATTCTAAATCTTACGAGTCAGAGTTGATTTGGGCACATTCGGAAAGATTGGACGAAAACGGAGACGTCGTTCTGCGATGGGTGAATTCAGATTCAAGTATTACCTTCAGATTGGAAGCGAGAAGCCTTGGGTATATAGGAATAGGGTTCAATTCGCCTGGGAACATGAGAGGTGCAGATTTTCTCGTTGCTTGGGTTAATGACAAGAATGGCAACGCTCATATTTTGGTGAGTTTTTATCTAGATCGTAAACATCTGTTACTTTGTTTAATTATTTTGGACCGTGTTTTTTTAATATTTCCTTTTATAGATAATAATTTGTACATTTAAATGTTAAGGAAACGAATATATTTGTTTTCTTTCTGTTAGGTCAAATTCACATTAATTTATTTTGGTTTTTGGGAACAAACAGAAAAACATTAAACAAAAGTATTCCTCTTTCTGAAATACAGTCTATTCCATAAACCTATTTCTTAATATTACGACTTTAAACAATTGAACTTTCAGATACCTTACGTACCTACACAATCGAGCAAGAACTGCTTAGAGTAGAAGTGGTTTTCAAGTCCACTTCATAGTTAATCAATTTAGAAGTTGTTACAAAAGTAATCATCTCTACTAAGGTTTATAACTGAAGTAGAGTTTGTTTATTTTAATTAGTATAAACGCTATAAGCTTAGGAACCACTAATTGGTTTTAAAAAATGCATCTGACAGCTCGATTCATGACGAAGGCTAAAAAAATTATCGGTTAAATATAAATACATAATATCATAAGTTTGCCCGGAAAAAAAGCCATCAACGATAAGGCTGCAACTGTAATAATGGTTTCACTAGTACACTGTTGATTTCTTATGTTGTAAGTATGATTTCGTAATGTAAACAATAAATCATTTTAATTAATCGATAATATCGGCTGGGGTTACCAAGGGGCACAGCAACTCCATCGAATAATCAAAAAATATGAGCGGAACTTACCGATTATAATAGAGATACTTACAGTATAACAACCATTATCTGTGAGAAGACGGAAAAGAGATGTTTCCATCGAGACAATAGTTTGCGGTTTTTGGATAGACGTCAGGCGTGTCAACGTCCAAGAACCCAACCGTGACCAAGCCAGGGCCTTGATTCTGTAAATGGAAACATCAAACTTCGAACACGCTCTATAATGTACTACTGTTCTTCCAAATTTTGGAACAAGTTATAACTAATTTTGTGCCTTAACTCAAGTTAATATTTGACCCAAATACTTGGAAGTTCACTTTGAAACAGTAGTTTAACGTACAAAGAATTGTTAATGAGGTTTCGCCTATGAAAAATGCCGAAACCATGCTATATGCTACATCCGAACTGCCGTATTTGATCTCGCCAAAGAAAGTCACAAGCGATAAATATTAAAATCAGTAAGTATTATTTCTACAAAACTTGAAATAGTTTTACAAAGAATAAAGGAAACAACAATAAGTAGTAAGCTTTTTTGAAACGGGTTGAAATTATATTTTCAAAAATTGTCGTGTACTTTGATATGGCAATAAGTGGACTGCCGTGTGTGTACTTTTAAAAGATATTTTTTAAAGTTATTACTTAGATTAGCTCGTTCTCGTTATCATCGAGTTTGTTTATACGGGATACAGGTCCTGAATAACTATGTTCTGTCGCTGTGGACGTGATTCAAATGTAACTAGACCTAAAATGGCCTATAATTTGTGGTATCCGGATTATCCGACTGGAATTGTACAAAATAATCAAGGAACGGAAAATTCTGACCATGTTTTGGGAGAATATAATGGTTTTAGGCTGTAGCTTGGGAAAGGCCTCGAGGATTCTCTTGAGAAATATAAGTTTTGTGTTGCAAAGGGATATTATTGTATAAACATGATATTATAAGTTAGGGTTAGTTAGAAAATCTTAGTTCGATATAAGCACTAGGTTTCAAATTTGTTTAGATACTGTGGGAAGTTAAGTTCTGTAAAAGGTGTGAAAGTTTACACTTTTTACAATTAGTGGTTTAGATGGTCCGGGTTCACTGTCACTTTGATTTATGCATTCATGCTTAGCGCTGCATTATTGTGCGAAATGTAAATACTTTTGTTCTAAGTAGCTTAGTTCCGCATCACCAGAAGATAGCAAAGGATGGATTAAATAGAAACAACAAATTTATTTCTGTAAAATAGATATATTAACTATACAATAAGTTGTAGTCGCCATTTTATTACACAACGTCATCAGGCCGGCAACTAATGTACTTTGAAAGACGTATAGCGTATAGCTGATATAATAGAAATGTAACTTTCAAGAAATGTTAAATAAGGAAACATTTCGTTGAAGAAAGATTGTATTATTGAACAGAAATCTATTAAATATTTTGTAAAATCAAAGCTTTATATTTTACATTTATACTTAACAACAATGCGCCATCTACGTGATCAGAATGCAATCTTGCCAAGCAACCTGAACGTTTTCTGTTATCGACATTACTGTGTTTAGTCGTTCCGTTATTACATTGAAACTCCCTATTCGAGAGCCACTAAAGCGAAACTATAGCTGTTGAATATTAAACTAACTCCAGGTATTTTGCATTCAATGTTGATAATTACGTTCCTAGAAAACGATGTACTAAAAGTCTACCAATTTTATTACAATGAACTTTAAAAAAAAACTTCAAAAATGTTGACTTTACAGAACGTGAAAAAAATACATAAACCTGCCAAAATTTAGCCAGTTCCTATGATTGAATTTCTTTTTTAAATATAAGAGATTGCTGCTGGCGGCTTGTTTCTGTGGTTTGAATAAATCAATTGAATTAAACAGTTAGTATTTGTTAAATGCTTTGTTAACCTACTAACTATTCAATCAACTAGTGCGAATTAATCTGAAACAATGATTGTAGATACCAATATTTTAGTATCTGAAAATGCTCATCTATCAGTTGCAAAGCTTGCTCATTGCACCAAAACTAGCTCGTAGAGTCTTTAAGCTGTTCTCTCCGAAACCAAACCCTGATACCGATGAAGTACCAGTCTACGAGTATAATGGCTCAATGCTTTAATGAGTTTGGAAGCTGGTTTAATCCGAGATCCCGGATCCGTTCAGGGTTGACGAACCCTCCCAACTTTCGATTTATGTTTCCCCCGTATGAGAAAACTTGCTGACTCTTGCGGTTACACTCGATGTATGCCAAAAAAAGTATATATTAGCAAAACCGATAAGATAACGTTCTAGAATAACTCAAACATGTTAAAAAGTGCGTTAATTTCAAGTATCTTTCAAAGTTTTTTCTATTGAACATCTCGAAATTCCAAAAAGCGACACCGGTACATGGTCCAAAAATTCGACTCCACGGTTTGACTCCCCTTTCGTTATTCGTACGGCTAAGCAATGGAATATGCTATCCGTGGTTCTAAATTAGTCTAAGTGGGTTCGCAATGCCTACAATCTGGGTGTCTGCAAAACAAGAACGAATCAGTTTCTTCTAGATAAGCGTGTTCCATCTGGCAGTGGTAGGTCTCTTTGCGGAATACAGCTGGGGATGTACCACACCTTTGCCAGTTAGTCTACCGCCAAGCAGCAATGTAAAAACATCACTTTGTTTCGGTTTGAGGCAATCTTTCCAGTGTAATTACAGGGGATAGAGATAAAACCTAAATTCCTGGGTGATCACTGATCAGCCCAGTGCAATGCTAGGTAAAGTTTTAGACTTCGCATTTCAATAGCTGCGTGTCTCTGTAATAGATAGGCATGTTGCTGCCATCAAGCATGCCCTGCTCGTCTCGTCACTCCATACAATAAAAAATCTTAGATCGCATCGTCGCTTATTGTTTTACGAAATGGCGGCTTCAGTTTTTAGTTAAAAAGTAAAGTTCTCCCAATACAATATTTTTAAGCTATTGCATAGCTTTTATCGCGGGCCTGGGGACCGAATTTTAGTGATCGTGCATCTCTTTCTTATGTTCACAAGAAAGAGGGATGGAAGACCGTAACGCCGTCCTCCCCACTCGGTCATTCGACTTTGAATCTTATTTGTATTAGCTTTACAGACTAAATGCTCTTAGCATTGTTGCCAACTTAACGAATATCCCGTGATATTTTTGATGGTATACAAATGTCACTCTTCAAAATAAAAGCAATTCCGAAAAATTGTTAACATCCCTATTGCTTATGTTGATAAAAATGCATGCAACATGCAATAAGCTTTACCGCGGCAGTCTCCGAGTGCCACACTTCTTTCTTTTTTTTCACGGAACGAATGGGGTTGTTGTTTAAAACACAGCTTGGTTGTCTGGTATAGCACATAGACTGCTATTTATTTCGAAAGAATAGCAACAACAAGAGCTACACGAGTAAAACTGCGGGGCGTTGCTAGTACCTTAAATAATAATTGTTTAGAAAATTTAAATCTTTAATTCCAGAGGATGCCAATGAGAATAGTTTGTCTGCGTCCAGACAAACTATTCAGCTTTACATTATTAGTATAGACTAGCTGAACCCGCTACTTCGTTCGCGTAAGCAGATGTTACTGACTTATAAATTAATTGGAAGTATCGTACGTCAAATATTTGGATAAGTAGTCATTGAAAAACCTTTGAGTTTGAGTGAATTTGTTTTTCCACACAAAAATTTATTCAATTTTAAATTTTTTTATTTTTTTAAACAAAATCAAACATACTTAGTAAGGTTTCGTAGTATCGAACATAGCCGCAAGTGTTAAGTTTGTAGGATTTTTATAGGATACATTATGAAAAGTCTGAAGCTAATGTGCATGATCTGATACCTACTTACCTATTTCTTTTTATCCGCAAGCTGTTTTCTAGCTGTTACCCGCGACTTCGCCGTAGTAAAATTTTGAACGAAGCCTGTGTGGAATCAAATTAATTAAAATTT
Source organism: Ectropis grisescens (assembly GCA_017562165.1). Lineage (NCBI taxonomy): Eukaryota > Metazoa > Arthropoda > Insecta > Lepidoptera > Geometridae > Ectropis > Ectropis grisescens. The sequence goes on along the minus strand of CM029769.1, from coordinate 7,653,284 downwards.
TGAGTTTTAATGATATTCAAGCAAGTTGAACCCGTAAATCTAAACCAAGTCCTAGTGAAATGTTAATGTATGAATTTAATTGTAGGTAACACAGAAAAAAATCAAGAACGAAAGAATCCAAATTTGGCATCATAATTTACAATACAATTTAGAATACCAGTAACGCCACCTAGTGATGAAAGAAAAAAATACATACCACAATAGCAAAACATCGATTCAAATGGCCTTTAGTGCTTTTAGATTTTAACTGGCATTAGCGCCGTCTAATGAGAATATTATTTTGCTTGTTATTTTGATTGTGAACGCAAATCACCTATGTTATCTACGCCAAAACGGGTGCATATATTTTTTATTTTTGGCTTTTACCTTACCATCACATCAAGTTCCTTACGAAAATATATGCTTATATTAATTAATATGGAGTTAAATTTTTTTTTTTTTTTTTTTTTCTAACTGATTTATGACTGCTGGCCCGGAGGCCCCTACTGCCTATCTGACTATTGGGTTAGCGCCGGAGGCTGGGACCCAAAATAACCTAACCTAACATTCCTAACATACTTACGAAGTCTAACCTGAAAGAAAAATCGAACTAAGAGAGAGAGCTATCTACCTAGCTATCTAACTCATACATACATACCGAAAACATAAGCACTCTAGCTGAGCGCTGTCGGACATAGTGCGCCCGTGAACCGCATGTCGCGGAGGGCAGTGACGCGGGTACGGTGACTATCTCACTCACGCGAGGGCGCCTAGACGGCACGGCCTCGGCTCGCGCTGTCACCGGGGAGAAATTCAAGGTTCGGCACTTAGTGCCTATTGACAGAGTTACTGCCTCACACCCACCGGGTCGTGACGGGAACCGAACCCGGTACTACTACGCGAGTTACTATGTCTACTGACTTATTATTGGGGAAAATGCAAGAGAGACTTTGCCGGCTGGCTTAGTTTTGTTTTAGAACGACTATGTCGGCTGACTGATTATTATATGGGAATTAGCTAATTGTCATCTGACTGATTATTAATACTAATAATTCAGAGATTGTCTTCGGACTGATTATTAGGGAGAGACGAATTAAAGGCGGGTGAGGCTTTATGAAAGTTCTAATGTCAGCTGACTTATTATTAACAATGACTAAAATCCGCTGATGGATTAGGGAGACCCGGTAACCTCGCCGGTGAGGTGATCGGGGTGCCATTGGTATCCGGCGCCTATACCACAAGTGGCTTGTCTAGACCGCCGTGAGCCGAGGACCGGCCCGTGCCCGCCACCACCGCGGCGGCGGCGGTAACGTTCCGGTAACCCGGGACCTCGCGGCGGTCACTATCGAGCGAGCGTAGCGCCTACGGCCCAGCGGGGAGAGGGAGCGGACAGGGCTAAAGAGCGGAGTTTAGCGAAAACTCGCTATGGTCACTTACTGCTTGCAGTAAGTCACCTGCTCTTATTTTCGACATGACGAGGTTAACCTCGTCAAAGTCGATAATGAGGAGATGTTCATGAGGAAACGTAGTTCCTCATGAATGGACGAAGGCGCGCTGGCGGGAGCCTGCGGCCTCGGGTCGCGACGAGCGGGACGCTCGGTCGACGGCGCCTGCGCTGCGGCGGCCACAGGGGCCGGGGCAGGGGCAGGCGCGACAGGGGAGCGGGCGGGGCCGCCGCGCGGAAGGCACGGGAACGACCACGGAGTGAACGCGGGCGGTTGCGCGGGAACAAAGCGTTCGCGCGCTTTTTGCGGGGCGGGCGCGGGGCGCCGGGGTTGGGACCTGAGGGGTCCGGGCGCGGCTCTGGGAGCCTTAGGACACCCGCGATAATTCGCGGTGTGTCCCGTGGTTCCGCAGAGAACGCACGAGGGCGGGGAGGGATCGTCCCGCTTGCGCTTGCACTCGGAGGTACTATGACCTCCGGCGCACTTCACGCAGCGGGCCGGGGCGGCGCAGTAGCGGGACGCATGTCCGTACTCCTGGCACCGGTGACATTGGGAGGGGTAGCCCCGCTTATGCGGGGCTTCGACGGTCAGGCCCGAAAGGCCCATGACCGTCTTGAGATTGAAGACCTGTTTGCCCGCGACCGTCTTATCCAAGACGACGAGCACCAGGTTGAGCGGCACTTTGGTACGCCCGCAGGACATGCGGGATACCGTGCGGACTGGGAGGCCCTGGGTCTCGAGATCGGTGCGTACGAGACCGACACCGAACTCCTTAGGGATTCCGCGTATGACTACGCGGAGGACTTTCTCATCCTCGAGAGGATGAGTGTGGATGGGGACGTGGTCCTCTAACAGCTGACGCGTGACCTTGCGGTACGCATCAGGCGTCGTGAGGTTCACCTGGATACCCAGGCGATGACCACGAGAGCGGAAGCCCGCATCGACCTCCTGCAGGAGAGGGCGAACCTTCTCCCAGCAGGAGACGTCCCGAAGGATGAACTCCGGGGGCGGGCGGACCGGACGAGGGGAGGAGGGGAGGGCGAAGCCTCCGGGATCGGGCGCGAGCGCTTCCGCTTCTTGCCGACGAGCGTGAACCCGTCGTCAGAGTCGGAGACATCGGACACGGCCGTGTCCATATCGGACACGGCCACGGAGGGACCGGCGGGAGCCGGAGAGCGACTCCTCACGGAGGCCTCGCTGTCGGCGGATCGCACGCGATCCGCACGAGCAGCGCGGTCCCTAGAGGACTCGCGGACGGGTGCGGCGGAAGGCTTAGTACCAGGGCGGTACGCCTTGGTCTTAGTTTGGACTTCGACTTCTTCTTCTTCTTCGAAGGAGAGTCATCGAAGTCGGACGGGCGGCGACGGAGTCGCCGCTTGAGACCCAGGGACGGGCCGGGAATCGAGCGGGCGGCGGCTTGAGCAGCCTCCATTTGGAGCCGAGAGTGCGCCATGAAGTGGCGGGGCGGGGCGGGGGCAGGGGCGGGGCGGGGCGGGGAGGAACGAAAGGCGGCCATCCTCGAAAGCTCCGAAGATCTTCCGGAAAACGGCCACCGTTTCGGGAGGGCAGGCGCCGGGTTGGACCCGGCGATGCGCTGGGCCAGGCCTTCGCCGCCGGGATATTCCCGTCGACATACAGGCGCTTGACCCGCGCGAGGAGAGCCGATGCTCCTCCATGCTGCGCTACGCAGCACGGAGGATTACGGGCGGGAGGAATGGAGGTGAAGCCTCTTAACGGCACGCGGACCGACTAGTGACAAAAGGGAAAATACTTACGTACAACGAGAGGCGTTGTACGTAAGCGAAACGGAGGGTGGCGGCCGGGGAGAAAGGCCGCCTAGCTCTGAGAAGAGCTGTTTGTACGCTTTACCCGAGCCCTGAAAACGGCTCGTCGACACGTGTGCGTGCGACCGGACCCCCTACGGAGGGAGCCCGCTGGCACACGTGCACGTACTTTTGAAGCGGCGACTCGCAGCTCGTAGCTCGGTGCCCGATGCCGCACGACGACACGCAGCTAGGTGCCCGAAGACGCGTAGCCGCGTCGACACGCAGCTATGAGGCACGAAGTCACGGAGCTCTGCGAACTCGGACGAAGACAGCGCCTGAGCGAGAAGGCGCGTGTGTGAGCGAGAGGTCGATCGGACGGAGCGACACGTGTGCCCCGCACGAACGCCAACGCCACCTAGTGATGAAAGAAAAAATACATACCAAATAGCAAAACATCGATTTAAAGGGCCTTTAGTGCTTTTAGATTTAAACTGGCATTAGCGCCGTCTAATGAGAATATTATGTTGCTTGTTATTTTGATTGTGAACGCAAATCACCTATATTATCTACGCCAAAACGGGTGCATATTTTTTCATTTTTGGCTTTTACCTTACCATCACATCAAGTTCCTGACGAAAATATATGCTTATATTAATATGGAGTTAAATGAAAATGTAGACTTATTAGCCCATGTGAAATTTTAGACTCTAAACTATATGTGTTTCGTATGTCAACTCATATCGTTGTGCCGTTTTGACGTGATAGTTAATATTTGTTTCCTTAGGGCCCATGCTTCTTTTCAGGTTGATAGGTAATAAATACATAAATGTGGTATTTCAGACTATGAGTTATTTCTGTTTCAATTTTCTACCAAATTTGCTTAGTCTTTCCTACGTCACAGTAACCTATAAGTAACCGATTTGTTATTTCTGAGTTCAAACTACGTGTGTTTCGAATTCAATCCAAATATGTTCAGCCGTTCCAACGTTGTCCTGTAAATATTATGAATGTCACTGAGTGTTTGTTTCGTAATACATAGAGTACTTATACATAGGCAATGTTTAGCCTATGTGTTCTTCCAGACTGTAATCTAATTCTATTTCAAATTTCAACCCGATCACTTGATACGTTCCGCCATGATTAAAGCGGCAATAGAAATACATCATCTGCGAAAATTTCAACTGTCTAGCTATCACCGTTCTTGAGCTACAGCCTGGTGACGGACGGACGGACGGACGGATAGCGAAGTCTCAGTAATAGGATCCCGTTTTTACTCTTTGTGTACGGAACCCTAACAACGGTCTGCTTCGGTCACCGAAGCTTGTTGAACACTACCTTTAAATTTTAAACAGTATTTGGATGGAAATAATACGTTTTCTAATAAGTTACGGCTGGTCTAGTAAGTTACAGCTGACCTAGTGGGGAGAACGGCGACTGTCGATCCGGAGACCCAGGGTTCAAAACCACGCGCACCACTATCTTTTCAGAGTCATGTTCGTAATGCCGGTAATTAAAACGGTGAAGGAAAACACCGTGAAGAAACCGAAATCTACCTATAATCTAAGTTCTAAGTCATATGTCATCCACCAACCGACACTGGGCCAGCGTGGTGTATTATAGCCTTGTCTCTCTCCTTGCGAGAGAGGGCCCCGACGCCCAGCAGTGGGAACATTTAATGCGTTGTTTATGCTGCTACTTATTATGCTGATATGTTTTCTCCAAAATACAAAAATCTAGTTCAATGACAGGTAATTTAATTATGTCATTCGACTAAATTTTATAAGAAGGTATAACTATGTCGTACAGATATATCTAACCTGATTTTAGTTTTTTTGTTGATATTTGAAAAACCACCTCCCTGTTTTCGATATCTAAGATCACCTTTGAAGTATTTTCTACCAAACAAAAAAGGAATTATCAAAATCAACTAACAATTAGCAGAGTTATCGCGTAAAATAAAACCAAATAAAAAAACATGCTACCCGATTGAAAACATCCTCCTTGTTTGAAGTCGATTATAACCGAATGATGTTTGTTTTTCCGCACAAAAATATATTTTTGACAATTATTTTGTCATCCAAGACGACGCGACGCGATCACGTGGGCACTTTCTAGAATCTAGATATTCTGTGGATCGTCTGTGATACACAGAATACTTAGAAGTTAGTATGTACCGAACGCGCCGCGCGTGTCGTTATTATTTAATGTTTGTGTAATTTCCGAACCAACAGACCGATATTGTTCAAATTTTGACGGGACAATATAAAAAATGTGTTCTTTCTAACAAAAAAAGAATTAATGAAATCAAACAACGCAAACATGAGTTACAACCAAATACACATTCTGACTTTCACCCCCCTCCCGCAAGAAAACCGATCAGAATTTGGGGATCAAAAGTAGCCTACAGCAATGTCCTCAGTATAAACTAAAATCATGCCAAGTTTCAGCTGAATTGAATCAGTAGTTTCGGCGTGATGCGTGATCCCTATACAGAAAGACAGACAGACAGACAGACAGACAGACAGACAGACATGAAAGAAAAAAAATGCAGTTTCGCCATCAGTAACGACTAAGGAGTGCCCCAAAAAAATTTTTTTCAAAATATCTTCAATGTACAGAATTCGACCCGTTACAGTTTTATTATAAGTATAGAAGATACATGTGTGCTATTAGATTCTAATGGACTGGCAGTGTGGTCAAACTTGTATCATTAGCTTTTAAACCTTGAACCTTATTTATTTATTTTACAGTTACTCAAAAACTTACAGCTATTGCCAAAACGTTTACCGAGTCTTTACTTGTCTCTATTTATCTGTATTGATTGGTTAGTAGTTACCCTTTGGGGTCAAAGGTTCTTTAATATTACGAAATTTACGAAAATATTTATCTAAAGCTGCACTAGTAGGCTCTGTAGGCTCATATCAGATTTGGCTGGGCAGGGAGAGAAAAACGAGTGGTGAAGGTGAATGTTGATGTACGTCAGAAAGGGGCCCCTGAAACCTACGCCCGAGTCACAAGTCTCGGGAACTACTCGAGTTTTTCTCTCTCTGCCACACGATGGACCCGGCACCCGCACGGTGAATCCATGGAATGCTAAGAAAATCGTCTCTCTTATTAGTAGTATTTTACCTAGTATTATTACTAGTATTTTAACTTCAATTTATTTTAGAACGTCAGATGCTTTTAAACGTTATTTTACTTTTCGTAATCTTTGAAATCAGTGGTACAATAAATGATTGTACTGTTTCATCGTGTTCCAATTGTTTTTTGACCAAAAAACATGATTTATTTATGACACATTTATAAAGCATAACTATTTTACGTGACGAAAACAGTTAAATTTAATCGAAACGAAACTTCAAACGGTGCGCACACCTTTTTAGGAAAATAGTGCGCACCGAGTATGAAATTTCACACACTTATGGTTTATACAGAGGTGTGCAGAATGTTTTTTTTTATTTGCATAAAAATACTTTCAATAAATAAAATAACATTACATACATTACGATGTATTTGTCACACACGCATAAATACTAAATACTCTTAAATACTCATTTGTGTATTAAAAGTCCGTGGACAAATTGAGAATAGATTAAAATTGAATGTCCAGTAGAATATCGTAACATTCTAAATTTGATTTATTATGTTAGTAGGATGTATACACATTACTGTTTAACTGTAAAATAACTGACAAAGATCTGGTACTTTCTCAGGCGGACTTTGCAAAAAGTCCTGCCACTGCAGTGGCATTATGGATAGCCAATTTCTTTGATGGATAGTGATATTATTTACAAATCAACGTCATAATTTTTGTCTAGTGTAAAGTCTCGAAACCTTAGATTAAATAAACTTTTTGCTCGAAACCTAAAACATCGGCGACGACACCAATTCTGATTTTCATTCATAAATGATTTCAGTCTAGACATTCTAAACTAGGTCTTTCGCTTCACGTAATAAGGTGTAATAACTTAGCATATAATACTTCGTTCTCAGTACGTTCACTTCGTAGAGGAGTCGTATATCTTTGCTAACATTTACCTTTCACAATACCAGACCCAGCCCATAACTGCATTGCGATACTCATTATGAGACGACCTCTTAGCCATCTCATGCTAATATATCTAATTCCACTCTGACAATAGTTGCTCAACGATATGCTAATGATTTAAGGTCGATTTTGTAATTAAAATTTAGGACATAAATGATTCAGGCGCAAGTATAAGTAGTTTTGTAATCTTACTAATATAATAAAGGTGAAAGTTTGTGAGTGTGTATGTTTGGTACTTCTTCACGTCTACACGGCTGAAACGATTTTAATAAAATTTGGTATGGAGTTAGCTGATACCCGAATAACACATATGTTACTTTATATCCCGAAAAAATAACGGGAACGGGTACTACGCGGGTAAAACCGCGGAGTGATGCTAGTCTATAAAGTACAATAAAGGCTTGTAGGCAATGACACCCTTTTACGAAAAGGACTGTAAAGTCTTGAACATCGCCGAAAAATTGCCAGCTTATCGGGTTTTTATCGGATACACTTCGGAGAGTGTGCGACTGATTTGCACGATCTAATACCACCTTGCCCTTTTTTCTATCGGAATGGTCGTAGCTCGAAAAAGCGACATCGTTTCATGGTTGATGTTCCAAAGACACGAACAAAAAGATTTGACTCTACTTTTGTGATAAGAACGTCAAGGCTATGGAATACGTTGCCTGAGTGGGGTTTTCCCGATGGTTACATCTTTGTGTCTTCAAATCGAGAGTGTATCGGTTACTTCTAGGGAAACACGTTCCATCGTAGACCGCATCGTTGTTTAACATCAGGCGAGATGGCGGTCAAGTGTGAACCAATAAAAGTAAAAAAAAAGTTGTACTTGACATCTCGCTTGCTGTTTGCAGATATGATTTAAGATGATTAAAGAATCTCACCTTATATATCAAAGGATACTCACTCAGGCAACAATATACATGTTATTGTTACGAAAATGGATTCAAACCTTAGTATTTATTCGATGATAAGCCATTTTCGAGCTATCCAATAGATTTTTTAAAATACTGACGGAGCGACCATGGCATGCGCCTGATGGTAAGCCACACGCCTGCTTGTACTTACAGCACCGTGCATGCAGCTATTGAACACGAAGAGTCCAAAACATAGTCTAGGTCTGCACTGCGCTCAACGAGTAACGTAAGATGTTTTTATTTATATAGTATAGTATGACGAGACGAGCAGGACATGTGTCCGATAGTAAGCAACATGCCTGCTTCATAACAGTACAGTAAGCAGCTATAGGAACATGAAGAGACAAATCATTACGTAGCACTGCACTGCGCTCAACACACAGAGATATAAAAAGTTTTATCTCCTGTCCTGTAATTTCACTGGAAACATTTATCTTTAACCGGAACACAGTAGTGTTTGCACATTACTTTTTGGCGGTAGACCCTTTTTTCCTATACGTGGATTTTTTATTAGACTTTGATCCATGTGAACGATGGACGTTTGGTTTCCGACAGATTCAGCTTGTTTGCACTTAAATTGATGCCAATGTTGGCATGCCAACTAATCCAGTGCTTCCAAAGACATTTGCATACAGATGGTTGATAGTTCGAGACACTAGTATGCCTAGAGAGCTTGCTTGAGTATGAATTCACGGTTGCCTATGTGCAAAACGTGTGCAATTGCCAGTGTAACTTGACCTATAAACTGATGAATCCGCTCAAGTTCAGTATGTAGTGGTAGGACTCTTGGCAGAGTCCGCCTGGGGAAGTACCACACCTTTGCCAGTTATTCTACCGCCAAGCAGTAATGTGCAAACATTACTGTGTTCCGGTTTGAAGGGCAATGTTTCCAGAGAAATTACAGGGCTTAGAGATATAAGATCTTAGAACTCTGGATGACGAGCGCAGTGCAGTGCTAGGTAATGATTTGGACTCTTCATGTTCCAATAGCTGCGTGTCACTGTGCTGTTATGTGTCAGGCATGTTGCTTACCATCAGGCACATGTCCTGATCGTCTCGTCACTCTTTATTAAAAAAAAAAAAAGTTCAGTAGTAACTTCGTATGTTTCGTTATGTGGCGAATTTTTGGAGTTTACTTACTGTCCACTGTGAATCAAGCAGGTGCACTGAATCGCGTTATCTTGACTCAGTGTGTTGTCTTCGGAACAATGACTTATGGTGTATTAATACCTGTGCTGTCATCGAGAGCTTAGTAGGTATCTATTACAAGACTTAACAAGCAGCGGCCCACCCGAGCACTTCCCTTTATCTTCATTTTTCCTTGATAGTATATTATTATAATAGTAATAAGTTTTTAAAATGTTAATTTTTTTTATTTTTGTTGTAAAAACTTAGAGATTAAGAAGATAATTAAATAAGTGAAAAATAATTTCTTTATTAAAAGACCACACAGAATAAAGAAAAAACAACAAAAAATTAACTTAGTAACTAATGGGTGAGACTCTTAATTGGCTTTATTATGTGTTATTCCAGGCTATAATCTGTTACAGATATTAACCCGATTCGTTTAAACGCTCGGCCTTGATTGAGCAACAGATATGCAACCTTTCTAAACATCGAAACTGTCTAAATTTCGAAAATTTTGCATGGTTGGTTCATCATCATCATAATCAGCCGCAAGTCGTCCACTGCTGAAAATAGGCCTCCCCCTTAGATTTCCACAACGAACGGTCCTGCGCAACCTCCAACCAGCGGTTTCCAGCGACCTTTATGAAGTCATCTGCCCATCTAGGTGGATGCCGTCCAACACTGCATTTTCCGGTTCGTGGTCGCCACTCGAGAACCTTTCTTCCCCATCGGTTGTCAGTTCTGCGAGCGATGTGGCCTGCCCATTGCCACTTCAGCTTGCTTACTCTTTGAGCTATGTCTCTTTACTTCTTTGCTTACTCTTTGAGCGTGGGTGGTTAATAACTTAAAAATATTGAGGGTTAGTCTTAGTACTAAACTGGGATTCATTTTTATGTAAGCTTTAGTATTAGCAATATATTTTAGACAACTAATTATTTTACCGTTGCAAAAATTAAGGGGGGTAGGCGTGAGTGAAATGAACCATTGGCGCGGTTAAGCGCTCACGATGTCCATAAATATGTAGATTAACTCTTTATTTTACTTAATTTAGAAATAAACAAAAGTCACTTAAAACAAAACAAGATGGTAGAATGTATATGCTACTAAGTACTACGAAACATATATTACAAAGTCTCATTTTCTTTGACTTTGTCGCGTCGAGGTTATTGTACCATTGCATAAGTTACCGTATTTAGATAAGTGCTGGCATCAAAACAAAAGACAACAATATAATCTACATTCTAGAAACAACTCAGACCTTTTTGTGTTGCAGTCGTTTGTGTGCACAGCACGTTTGGTTACTTTGGTTGTATTGGATTAAGAGATTAATGCTTAGTTTTTGAAAATAATAAATTGTTGCTTTGTTAGTGGAAATATCTATACTAATGTTACACTTCGAGAGTAAAAGTAAACCAATTTAAGAATCTAGCTTCACAACTGATACACCTTTCCGTTACAAACCTTCAAAAAGGAATTGCCAGTCGCCGGCTTAGCTCCATCTACTTAAAGCCCCAGCCCCTCCAAAACTCTGTTTGAGATGGCGGGTAGTAGTAGATGGTTCTGTACCGGCGCCCTCTATACTCAACTTTACCAGTCATATCCATTCCTTTAAATAACCCGAGACTTATTATTTTATATTAACACATATTTAGACTCAACTCCCTGTATTTAAATATAATACTATACCCGAAATATACTACAAACGATACAGGTGACAACACTAATATTATAAAACTTTTTGTTTGAACGCGTAAATCTCAAAAACTACTGGACCGATTTCAAAAATTCTTTCACTGCTGGAAATGTGCGTGATCCCCCTAGTGCTAGAGACTATATATTTACCACAGGCGAAGCCAGGCGACCACTAGTTGTTTGATAAATCAGTTAATGATGAATCTCTCAGGTCCTAGGTACAATTCCCACTCAGTACACACATTTGTGTGATACGTGCGGCAAAAAATATCAGCATCTGTAATGTTGGTTTGTCGCACTTTTGTCAGTTATTTTACCACCAAACAGTAATTGCAAACATGTGTACCGGTTAAAGGGCAATGATGCCAGAGAAATCACAGGGAAATATATAAATCATTACTGAGTGACGAGCGCAGTACAGTCCAATGATTTGGACTCTACATGTTCCAATAGTGTGGCACTGTGCTGTTTAGGGCTGTTGCTTACCATTAGCTACGACCCTGGTTGATCTCGACATTGTGATCACCATCAAATAAAAAAAATACTTTTTTATTCCTGTTTGTAGGTAGGATAACACACTGTAGAAAATATTGAATTAAAAGATGACTCATACAAACTATCTTCTTCGAGAAGCAAGTTACATTTTAGCTCATACAATTTGTTTATAATCTAAGTTTATAGTAATGTAGAAACAGTCACAGATGATTAAAGTTAAAGAAAGTCAATATAGCGTAATATCAGCCGAAAGTCATGTTTTATCTGCGGGTCTACCGCCTAATAAAATCTGCAATGAGATTGCTATTACTGTCTCTAATTTCAAGCGAAAATAAAAGAGCACTATCAAAGCTAAGCCAGTTTTAGTTCGGCGCCTAACTCTCTGGGCTGTTTTAATAACATATACATTCCAATTAATTACTCTATCATTCGCGTTTACTTCTTCACAACCTGGCTCTATGCTCATTCGATCAAATAATTTGCAATACCCTGAAACTCTACCCACAAAGCGACTCAAACAAAAAGGTCTGTCAGATAAATTTGAACCTTTAGGTCCATTACCAAACAAACCTATCCCATTCTCTAACCAAATACCTTTAAGGTGTAACAATCTATTAAACCTTGCAATATATCCGCCGGCTCACCGGTAAAGCCTTACAACCTTTCCCTGGCACAGATTAGGTGCCACTAACCAGGGGTAACCTAACAAATGGTTAACCACTCCTGCGTAGATTCCCTGCTTAGCGAACGTGGTAACTTCGGGTGCGAAAGTGTTTGAAACTTTTTAATCTCATTATATTAACGTGAATGTTTCAAAGCCAAATGCTATATGTGTGTTCTTTACTTACGTCCGCGTGCGTATATAATTGCTATGAAAAACGCCTGCACTAAAAGGGATGTTGTGAGTTATGAAATAGGTATCAGCTACATTAACACTAGGTAGATCCTCTTTCTTCTCTCTTCATTCTCTGTGATTACTTGAACTAGGACTACATATTTAAATACTTTTTAGATAGATAGACTTAAAACAGAAAATAAACAAATAAATATACAGCCGAACTAATAACAAACATACAGCTCCTATTTTGAAGTCAGTTAAAAACAAGACAATCAGCTATTCCGAACGTATTCTCAAATGCAAAAGGTTGTTCCGTTTAAAAAAATGCATTACATTTTTCCCGATTACAATGTTCCATTGTAAAAGTTGTTGGTAATGGCAAACACGCCACGTCCCTTTCGACTTAGTACATGTGTTCTGCGTAATCCTGTACATTCAAAATATAAACACAGGGTAGTTTTATCCCGGAAAAGACCCTGCGGTAATGCTATTAAAGTATAGGGTGAAACTAGTAATTTAATAATTTGAATTCCACTTAACTTAAGGGTGATAATCTGATTATAACTGCAAGATCGATAGTAAAACGTGTTTTGTATACCTGGACACAGTTGTATAAATGTAATTATAATGTTCAATATATTCATAAATTTGGTCGAATAGTATCTCACAATTCAAAAGTGTCAATCTGGCAGCCCGAGTTAGTACGCGGTACATGTAGACAATTTTGATGTTTCTAAATCTATAGTTAATATACCCCTTCATGGTATGCGTGCTATACCTATATTAAACTTAATTGGTGCTCGCCATCATGCCATTAACGTTAAAAATAGCAAACGAATCTTGTGTAAGCAAACCTATGTGACAAAATGAATAATAATAGGTTTTAAAAAATTGGTTGCCTGTAAAGTCGGTATACGGGCGAAAGTTTTACGTGACAACGACTTTGAGTGGTAAAATAATTTTATGGAAGGGACGCGTGCCTTTCACTTTTTATGTCTGTCTCTCTCGCTCTTAGGCGGGCTAACCATGCCCGAGTGGAAGGGACGCGTGCCTCTCACTCGCTCTCGTTGTAAGCGCATAACGTGAGCGGAGCGTAACGCAGTTTCTTGAAGTGTCACCCGGCAAACCAATTTATAAGACGTTGTCACGTCAAAAATGCACATAAAAACAAAAATAAATACATGATGATAAACATTCCAATAAGCAAGATTAGTATTCAAATGTAAAGATTGAACTGATAAAAAGCAATTGAATCTGCGAAGTTATTGAACTTTAATTTGAACTGGGTGATGACTCAATGCCTAAATTATTCAATTATAAAAACCTGTCCGATCGAATGTTATTTATATGGTAAATGCTTAAATTGCCCCTTAACGAGTTAATTCTATGAGGTGCGAACGCGAAATGTAAACAACCAATTACAACAATTTAATAAATAGAAAAATGCCAAAAAAATCTATCTATTTATTACGTTTCGTACCGCACTTAAATCGAAATCGATTTTGGTTCTGACTGTGCAAATGTAAGTAATTTAATGGATTCCAATCACAAGTTTCCCACTAAAAACTCTAAAATTCTCATTAAAATTCCATAAACAAACTGTCTGTCTGACTAATACAGTCATGGTTTTACATAACATGTCAGTTTTACAACCCGACGACGAATGACAGGTTCGAGTTTCGAATTACACGAATGTCAGCCAAAGGAACGCATTCTATCCGTGTTCTATTTTCAAATTAGTATGCGTCGAGTGACCACTAGGTGTTGTTTTGGGAATTCAGTAAGTGATGTTCTGCGCGACTGTACTTTAATGTAGGGCCGGTGTCACACGCATCAGAGATTACTGGCAGTTTATAAATGCAGTACAGTCACGTACACATGAGTCATTCGCTTTGGCATAAGCTTAGGTAAGGGCTAAAGTACATAGCAAGCAGTGTTGCCACATTGAAGACTTAATTTTCTGTATAAATTACATCTCTGAATTTCGGGTTACGCAAAACATATCTTATATTTTATGAGAAATGTATGTTCTATTATTACTTCTTGGATTAGTATTCTGTAATCTGCATAATACTGTATATTTATTGTAAGTAAATTAGGTTTATTATATCTCAATCCGAAAGATGCGTCTGTTTGCATTTGTCCCGCTGAATATGTTTTTACTTTTATCAAAGATTGGCTTGTGCTTCATTACCATTTCGTTATATTATACTAAATAATTTATTCTGGAACTTTCGAATTAGGTTTCTGTTATGAACGAAGGCCTTTTTTACCAGGCTGAAAGAAGGGTTATGTTTTTCGCGCGTATCTTGTATGTTTGTAAATGAATTTCCTCCAATGTACTTCTAAACGGCTGGATGGATTTTGATAAGATGTCTTTAGCTTCGTCTCAATTACCCAAGTGTTCTTAGATAGTAAAATATGTGGTTTTTATCTGCTGACTTTTTACATTAGAGTTATTTCGGTGTTGATCAAGAGAGTTGCCTATCAAACTGATTATGCAACTTTCATTTCTCTAATTAGCTTTACCATCACTTAAGTTGAAAAGTTGCTTTATATTTGTGACTTTGGTCCATAAAACACGAGACTTGCATTTAGCCAAAATTTACTTATCAGTCGCATCGATTTATAGCACTTCTATGGCAACACCGGGACACCCACCAGGCGAGATACTAAAGCTTCCTGAAGGGTTGGATAAAAGCTCCGTTTACGGTAATCGCAGCTTTTTCCACGCATTTGAGCCGCCGCCAGTAAAGCTTGATGTTATCATAAAGCTCTTACTTAAAAAGAATTTTATATGTCACCTCGTTATGTCTATTTGCCAAATATGAGAACGATGTAAATCTTGAGAATTTTTGGTATATTTTATAGCTGAAAGAAAGTTGAACTTGAACTTGAACAACAAGCAAAATTAATAGCTTGCCAGGTTTTTATTGGATACATGTCGGGGAGAGTATAACTTGCTCTATTTCTATCTTACCTACCGCTCGCAGCTCGAAAAAGCGTCATTGTCAAACTGCAACACCAAAGAACAGCTTGTTATTGTGCATTGATTTCTATGAAGTACTTTAAATATCTTTAATTTGAGCAACAGATGCCATATTTTGACTGATACACGATAAAGTCGCCAATTACTTCTTTAAGTATTTCGCTACTGCTATATTTTTAACCTACTAAAAATATCCTATTTTAAGTAGTATAAGTAGTTTCTCAGGTTAAATTTGTATGGATGTTGATGAATCTTTTTGTTTGTTTGGTAGGTCATACTCAGACTTCAGAGGTGGTCTGGTATAAATTTTATCGAAATCAGTGTAGAGGTTTTTGAAATACCAATAAAAATCTAAAATTTGCTAAAAGAAAATTAATGCTGCTTATTATTAACTTAAGTTGATTGCTGAAGGGTTAATATGTGTAAATGTAAATAACCACATAAAGCAAACAAACGCCTTTTCTGTATAGCCACGTTCATTTCCGACGCTATACAAAAATAATAAAAGGCTTCATAACATACGAAATCACCGCATTCCGAGCAGGAAGTGAAGCTAATCTATAATCGATACCTTCATCGAGTTACAATCGATCGAGTGAAATTATATCGATGCATTCAAACCCTAAGGGCCTGTTCTAATAACTGTGGAAAATTGAGCTAATGCAATTCGAACTCGAATACTGTGGGTTCTGTAGGTACTGAAAAGTATGTTAATCCGGAAACAGGGGGAGTCCTTAATTCTGCTGTTTATTTTATGTTTTAATTATATTTTAGTTGTAATTCAATTTAAAATTAAACAGCTTATAGTTTATTTTATAATTATTCTACTGTCCTATTAATAACTAGAATAAATAATAAAGAATGTCACTATATTCAATAATTTTCATTTCTTCACTACATTTCATTTCAGTAAACTCAGATGTCAATTAGATACATTTTTTCAGTGACTAGTTTTCATAAAAAAAAAAGTGAAATGTTTCCTATTAAAATTTCATCACGATCTGACCAGTTCTTTTGGAGTTGTTTAAAATTATTCATATTTTGTGTTATTTTTGTAACCTCATATTTCAACTACTTAATATAGTCCTAGTTGCCTTTATAAATAAAATCAATTAGATACTTTTAGTTTTATTCAGATTTAAATCACACCCCGTTTTCACTACTGAATTTTTGAATAAAAGTCAAGAAATTTGAGAATGGCGGCCTACACCCCGATCCTAACTAAGGGACCTTTATGGATTTCGCTTTGGGTCTTTGGGTATGTAACCCCAAAAATTCCCGCGTCGCTATTCGTCATAGTTTTGGTAATTTATTAGCCGTACACCGTACTTAAAAGGAAAAGGGAGCACCTTTCTTGTTTTATGAGCTCCCGAGCCTCTATTCTCTAAGGAAAACTTGGTGTACGTTATAAGCAACTTAGTTCTTTAATTAATCACCCTGGGATTCTACCTATATAACTTTACAAAGTTGCTTTAAGCTTTGGTATTGTTCTGTTATTTCGGTCGATATTAATAATATAATTATACACAAATATTACTAAAATCTTTTTCGACAGAATAGTGAAGTGTCACATTTGTTGTTTTTGTTAGAATATTGAAATTTCTTTAATCTATAGGTTCACCTTTCAAAATTCGTCACTGACAAATGATCGGCGAAATCTGGATGTCAAACGAAGAGTATAAGTATCTTGTGGGAAAACTTGCTACTTTTGCACTTTGGCTGCACCAATAAAGTGAATTAAGTTTAATTAATTTAAAGTTCTTCTCGAATCTGATGATCTGAAGGTCAAATACTAGCCCTATTTGGTTTATACAACATATAATTAGGCAGTAGCTTACAGACTATGAGAATAAATAATTTCATCTAAATTTCGCAGATTAGGTATGTTTAGCTGTTAAAAGTTTTACGGAATACAGATCCCGGTAGTGTGACCATTAATTTTGAGGATACATGACCTTTTCGCTTTATCCTTGGTCTAGCCATAAAGCTACTCTATGAATTGCTTTGTGATTGCTCTGAAGCAATTATTTTTGGCTAAGGATAATTAGGCTTTATCGTGTAGTTTATGTTAGTTCTTGTAGTAGATCGCGGTTTCTCTAAATGGTCTGGGTAAAATTAGCTTATGTTTTGTCGTAGAATATATAATATAGATGGTTTTGTTGTAATTTAGCTCTGTATTGGTTTCGTCGTAGTGGTCTAGGAGCTAGAATGTCTGTTTTACAATCGTCACGTTGTAGGTTCGAATCTTGTTTGCACCTCTTGATTATTTTTAAGTGTCAATTTACGAGTTTGTGATCTTCACTCGTCGGTGAAACAAATATCGACAGGAATCCGACACATCCCTAGCCTTCCTACTTGTATTAGTTTGTACACTTTTTTGACATTCTCTGATTTTTTTATGTAGAATATTGGACATGCATAATTATGAATGCATTAATTCTGTAGCATTTCATATTTAAGCATTGAACAAATGTATGGGAAATGGTGCAATGTTTGTACACCTTGTTATGTTGGCACAAGTAGAGGTTCATCTGCTAAGATCTGCAAGAAAAACTAAAAGGATTAGTTCTGATAATGCTATTACAAAATGGCCGTCTTCAAAATCCTATAATACCTCGTTAGCAATTGTTAGCAACAATACATGTACAAACGTAGTAACGTAAAGAGTACAAACGATTCGCACGAAAATCGCAAAACAAAAAAACTCCGCATGCGATAAATCAAAAGCGTGATCTGAATGTGTAAAATTTCCTTTAATTTTTTACTGTGTTTTTAACCCCCGACCAAAAAAAGGGGTGTTATAAGTTTGACGTCGATGTCTGTCTGTCTGTCTGTCTGTCTGTCTGTCGTGTCTGTGTATGTGTCTGTCTGTGGCACCGTAGAGCTCAAACGGATGGACCGATTTCAATGCGGTTTTTTTAATTCGAAGGTTGATATCCGTGCGGATGTTCTTAGCTATGGTTGGGTAATATCGAATCAAGATGGCCGCCTCCACAAAATGGCGGACAAAATATTTCTTAACAACTTATCTCAATATAGGTATCAAATGAAAGGGCTTGACTAGTAGAATACAATACATAATAACAAATTTCAAATCCAAGATGGCCGCCACCACAAAATGGCGAATTATATTATTTTTTTCACTACTACCACAATATGGGTATCAAATGAAAGGGCTTGACTAGTAGAATACTTTGCACTATGACAAATTTCAAATCCAAGATGGCCGCTACCACAAAATGGCGACATACATTTATTTTTTCACAACTCCCTTAATATGGGTATCAAATGAAACGGCTTGACTAGCAGAATGTTGTACAGATTACAAATCCGAGGTAGTCGGGGGGTTAATCAAAATTTTTAATTTTGTTCTTGTTACCCTCAGAAATTTACACATATGTGTTCGACTTAAACTGGGACTGTGTGTTGAGTTACTTGCTCTCTAAAGAAGTATACCATAAATAAGGTGTGGTGCTATGGGACACCAGATAGGATCGAAGTTACTTCAGATAATATGTAAGCAACACAATTTGCAAAACAATTCTACTGCCAAACAGTAATGTGCAAATATTACTGTGTTCCAGTTTGAAGGGCAATGTTTCCAGAGAAATTACAGGGCTTAGAGACACAAAATCTTAGATCTCTGGGTGACGATTTGTGTGCTGTAATGATTAGGACTCTTTATGATCCGATAGCTGCGTCCCACTGTGCTGTTATGTAGCAGGCATTTTGCTTACCATCAGGCACGTGTCATGCTCGTCTCGTCACTTTTTATTTAAAAAAACAATATATTGTTTTATTTTACTATTTATGGTCCGATGATTGATCACGGTCAGTTTTTACGCAACACTTCCGTTACGTATTTTTCTTACGGTTTTAGTCTTACATTTTTTTTCATTTTGATCGCGCATCAAAATCCTTAACTCCCTCAAACCCGTAAAGAACTTCATTCCAATATTTTAAAAATAATCTGTTTTATATTGTTTCAAATTATTAGATCTGTTTTCATTAAAATCGACAAAATAAGTAAATAACGTCCCAGACATCCACTTTACATTACGCAACGTAGAGCTTTTAAACTTCAAATAATTAGTTTGAAATGAAAAAATCAAATTCTCATTAACGATTCTTCCATGTTTGAGTAATATAATGTAATGGACCCGTCGATTTTCAATAGCGCCACATTACCAAGTTTACTACATCTGTAAAATGCCATCAACTCCAATTTAATTGCCAGAGTATACTATTTAATTTTGGTTTTTATATATATGGTATGACCCAACGAACCCAATCCAAGAATGTGCCCTCCCAAACTTCAGGGCGCACAGAATCTTGTTATCGTTGGGAAGAGTGAGGTCACCCTTTCCGTTCTAGTCGATTGTAGGAAGCGGTGTGCGCGGTGAACGCCGGACGTTTTTACCGGTTTGATGGACATAGACATTCAAAAGTATTATTGATATCTCGATATCCAAGTTTGAAGAGTAATGTTTTCAGTTAAATCATAGGGCATAGATACAAAACATCTTATATCTTTCTGTTGATGATAAACGCAGTGCAGTACTGGGTAATGATTTGGACTTTTCATGTTCCAATACCAGCCTGTCCCAGTGCTGTTATGTTCAGGCATGTTTCTTACCATCAGGCACATGTCCTGCTTGTGAGAGTGACGAGCACTCTATGCCACAGAACATGTTCTGTGCTCTATACTATAAAAATTGGTTAAAAATACTAGCGTATTCTAACAAACTTAGTTAATGTTTGTGAACTAATAAATCTAATTTCACTATATTGCGGGCTGTCGTTAGTATTTTTCTTCGAAGACATCAAATATGCTAAGAACCTTCCGGCCCTTAGAGTTCAGAATAAAAACTTAGTGTCTTATTAATGGTGATTGGAAAACTTCGTTGTTTGTACGTAAAAGTTGTGCCAATGATGTAAAAGGTCAAGAGAGAATTTACGACTGTTTGGAAGTATTTTGATTAAATAAACAAAGAAACTGACCTTTATTTTCTGTCGCTAATTAACCAATCTATCATGTTTTATTTCTGACTAGTATCGCCCCCGGTTTTACTGGCAACTCCCGTTCCCTTCATTTTCCCGTGATAAAAAGTTTGTGCTACTCCGGGCCATAAGACTTATTTGATGACATTTGACTAAATGAAGTAGCTATTGAATTCAGTGTATTCTAATAACATTCAGTAAGTTCCATACTAAATTCTTAATTGCTCTTACTCTTACAAAATTATTGCTTGCTTCTGAATTCAGTCGACTAAATTTAGTCAAATGTAATAAGTATTTTAAATCTAACTGTGATATGAAGTGTAAGAATATGAATGTGTGATGAAGAGTCCCTCGCACAAACTATTCAGTTTAGAAAAAAAAAATATGTTAGAAACCTCAATATCATTTTTGATGACCTATCCATAGATACCCCATATGTTATTGATTAAAAAAAATATTTTGAGTTTCAGTTCTATGTATGGATATGTATATTAGACCACCCCTTAAAAATTTTTTTTTCTATTTTTTGTATCAAAATCTTAATGTGGTTCACAGATTACATCTACTTACCAAGTTTCAATAGTATATATAATAGCTCATATAATTTCGGAGAAAAGTGGCTGTGACATACGGACGGACTGACAGACAGACAGACAGACAGACATGATGAATCTATGAGGGTTCCGTATTTTGCCATTTGGCTACGGAACCCTAAAACCCTAAAAGGGAAAATTTGTATTTTGTATTATCATTATCTCACAAAAAATATGATTAATCTACCGTTAGAGGGAAATACTTCAAGTCATTCTTCTGAATCCCAATGAATTTCTAAAAAAGTTACATTTTGGTAATACGTGCAGATTTGCATTGCTAAACAGACTAGTCTATATATCTCCTCGTTATTGTTGTGGAATCTCATTTGAATGTAATGCACTTTACATAAATAAATTCCATACTTATAATCATAATATTTTAGCTAGATGTAAATTTGACGTAGGTATAATGGAAACACTGTCGTCTCTACAACTGGTTGATTTTATCCACTAAGATCATCGATAATAAAGAGTTTTCATATACTACGTATAGAGTTGGCACAAACGCTTTACACCGAAAGCGCGCATCTTACTTGCCTTTTCGCTCATGTGGAAGTGTCATACTTTTGTCGCGGCACATCACTCTGTTGCCATAGAAAGGATGCAAGTCATTTGGTTGCGATTCACACAAAGGAAGCGTGCGAAAAATCTAACTCTATACGTAGTATATGTAAATTCTTTGGATATAAACCATCAGATGTGTCCTGAGATCGAAATTGGTAGTAAACTTCGTCTGTGTGTAGCGTAAGTGGCTTACACACCACAAATCCACTTGGTTGTTGACAACGAATAGTGATATGTAAAAACGTTTGGCGTTCACAGGTTCCGGCAGCCTACTAGAACGGAAAGAGTGAACTCACTCTTCCCAACGATGACATAATTCCGTGCGCCTGAAGTTTGGGAGGGCACGTCCTCTGGTTTTTATCAATGACTAAGATCCTATACTGTATGTATGTATTGCGTTGATTTTCATTGCGCAACCCGTCGGTCGGTGGGATCACAAAGCCCTACTAGGATGGTTTCGGGCTTTAGAACGAAGAATAGAGTTATACCATACTCCTATATTATAAGACTATATTTCAATAGACGACGGGTTTTAAGACAAGGACTGAACCTTATGACAATGCGCTTAAGTCGTTTAGAAGAAACGACAATAATTCTATTGGACAACGAATCGGTTTCTTCGGTTTAGACAGATTTAACTCTATTCTTCGTTCTAAAGCCCGAAACCATCCTAGTTGGGCTTTGTGAGTATAAGGCATATATCATATCCATGATTGCTTAGAATTGTAGTTATTTCTTCGAGTAAGACATAGGTCTGATGACAAACAACAAGCCTGCCAATAACAGCCAAGAGCCACGCAGCTATTGTACAAATAGTTTTTGTATAATTTAGAAGTAAAATATGAATGATCTACTATGACCGAATTCTCATGAATACTGGGCATAAACAAAAGATTAAAGAATTGAGACAAAATACAGCACAATAATTAAATCAATCAGTACAACCTCAATGGCAATGCCACAACAAATAACTGAGTCATCCATAAAACCCCAAACGCATATCATCACATATGATGAACTCCCGATCCCTCAATATTGATAAAGTAGGCGATTGTGTACCAATTACCAATTCAAACAACGTATCCATATAACCGCGTGATATATAAGCCGCTGTAACTGATTTAATTTAGAATGCTGCCTCGGTAAAGGAATTTTAAGTGACTCGCTCGAAGAAAACGTGATATGGATGAAGAATATGACCAAATGATTGGGGCACCTTTGGGTCACCTTTGTGACTGGGTGGGAGTCATCCAGCGGATTTGATATGACCCAGACTCATTTGTCATTTCACGTCACTTGTAATAAACTCTAATCTAAGTGGTCAATTTGTTTCGTGTATCTGAGGTCAAAATCACAGAATTGAAAATAGTCATAAGTGATTACTTTATATTTGTACAAAGATGATTGTGGGTGTCACTATATCAAAAGATACTACACTTAATTTTATACCTACACTACTATATTTAATTACGTTTTGAGTTTCTTTAAATGAGGAGTAAATAGGTAATTTCTGAGCAAACGAACGCAAATATGAAGCAAGCAGAGTAATTGTGGTCGATTGATTAACTAATTATGTAATTATTAATTACTGATTATTGTTAACAATTAATTATTTAGTGTTACTAAATAAGCCATGATTAATAATAATAAATAAAAGTAATCGGCCTAAAGGTAGCGGTTCGCCCGGAGACCGCGACGCGAGACCGTGACCGGAGACCGCGACAGGCATTTGACACTATGGAATTGTATGGGCGCCAGTTCGCGCCGAGACCGCGACAGGAGACCGAGACACGTGTCTCGAGACATGTGTCGCGGTCTCGGCGCGAACTGGCGCCCATACAATTCTGTACAGTCAAGTGCCTGTCGCGGTATCGTGTCGCGGTCTCAGCGCGAATTAAGGATAAATGAAATGCATTCCACTGCAGTACTTACAGGACAAAAACAAAACACTTAATTACACCACAAAAAACTAAATAAAACTATCATTTCGTCTGTCATGTTTCTTTATTTTATCCCCAAATTTCAAAGATTACCCTTGATTAGTCACAGTCTCAGTTTAAGCTTCCACACATTTGAATGCGGCTTTGGAGATAAGGAAGTGCCTCGAACCGTAAACAAGATTAGATAAATAGGCTTAAACACGCATCCGATATTTAGATAATTAAATTGGAAGATCTCGAAATAGTCCAAAATTGAACCGAAGTTGAAGCGAGCATTGTGAGAATATACAGTAGGTATATATTAACTTGTCTTATTTAAATACTTAAAGTTAGGACAGATCGTATATGTCTATATTTTTTTGTTAAATTGATCCCATCAAAAACATACTTAAATGTGAAATGAGAGCCAAGTTCAATACTATGATATATGGCTTGATTGTCGAATTTAACAACAAAAGAAGTGATATGTAATTGGGTGCCAAGCTCAAGGATCAGTCCTGCAATTGATTAAAACGACATAATATTTTGTAAGAACTTACAATTGATTGTTTTCTTATAACTTAACATAATATATTAAAACCTCAGACCTTACTTGGCTAGTTTTCACATAAGCGGTTCGTCTAATATGGTGCGTGCTATACCCATGGTGCGGCTCGCTAGTTTACTTGAATGAACTTGGCTGGCCACACTGCCGTGTGTCTAGATTTGTTTCTTACAATGTACAGTATTGTGACGAGAAAGACTGGACTCTAGATGCTAAGGTCTGCCTATAACAGCCAAAGTGTTACGCAGGTATTTCACGAAAAGTCTGATTCTTAGTGTTGATGAGTTCAGTCTCTGAGTAACGAGTGCTGTGCAGAGCTAAATAATGATTAGGATTTAGGACTCTTTATGTTCCGATGGCAGCGTGACTATGCTGTCACCGCAGACCATCAGACACATGTGTTGCTCGTCTAGTCATTGTACTACGTATAAAATAATTGTTTTACCCCCGACCAAAAAAAAGGGTTATTATAAGTTTGACGTCGATGTCTATATCTGTCTGTCTGTCTGCCTGTCTGTCTGTCTGCTATCTGTCTGTCTGTCTGTGTGTGTGTCTGTCTGTGGCACCGTAGAGCTCAAACGAATGGGCCGATTGCGATGCGGTTTTTTTATTTGATTGTTAATATCCGTGCGGGTGTTCTTGGCTATGTTTGGTTAATATCTATTCAAAATGGCCGCCTCCACAAAATGGCGGACAAAATATTTCTTCACAACTTACCTCAATATGGGTATAAAATGAAAGGGCTTGACTAGTAGAATACTATACACTTTAAAAAAAATCAAATCCAAGATGGCTGCCACCACAAAATGGCGAATTATATTATTTTTTTCACTACTTCCACGATATGGGTATCAAACGAAAAGGCTTGACTAGTAGAATACTTTGCACTATGACAAATTTCAAATCCAAGATGGCCGCTACCAAAAAATGGCGAAATACATTTCATTTTTCACAATTCCCTTAATATGGGCATCAAATGAAAGGACTTGACTAGTAAAATGTTGTACAGATTACAAATCCGAGGTAGTCGGGGGTTAGTCAAAATTTTTAATTTTGTTCTTGAATGTAATGTAATTCTTGTCCGGCTTATACATACGTATCACACGCAAGCGGCAATCAAATGAATAATTGCTTTAACACTTTTTAAATCGGCATGTCATGGTGATAATCATGTTGACGTTTCTGTGTAGTTACGATGACAATGCAATAATGAATTAGCGCTTGTTTGGAAATTTTGTAAAAAGTCTGTATCCCCAAAAATGCTGGCAAATTTTTAGGGTTGATTAAATGTATACATATAAGAATCCTATTTAATTGCGGAAGGTTGTGATGATAGTTAGATAAATGTTTTTTGTATCCCAGGATAACACCGGGAACAAACTACGCGCGTGTAAAACCAATGGTTGGATGTTTGTTGCTCAATCACGTCATAATCTATTAGGTATCGGATCGGGCTGAAATTTGGCACATAGTTAAATTAGTCTGAAAGAACTTTTTTAACAACTAAGAAAGAACTACTTTTTATCCCGTGTTATTAACGAGGACGGGAACTATGCAGGTAAACCCGCGGGCACTGTTGGTAGATAATGAGTAATAATAAAATGTAGTGTTAAAACATTAGGCCTGTAATCCATTTAGCGCAAGGTGCATGCGGGTGGACATACACCTGCAATTTAATTGATCGTAAACACACACATATGTACATTGAAAGAATTGTGGCTTCGATAAAAACTAAAGCTACGTCACACGGCAGGTGACAGAACAGCTGATCCTGAAATACCAAGTCAGCTGATGGGATCAATGACCTTTCAAAATGGCAACAGATGTGTGAGTATTCGTTTGAATGTATGTAAAGAATTCGGGTCTTTATTTGCGATTTATATGTGTGATTGGTATTGCTATGATTTTATTTTTTTAAGTTAAATGAAAGAAATCTTTGGGTAAACCTTCCTGTAGTTCCTTTCTTCCTTCTTTACCCGCGTAGTTTCCAAAGCGTGCTATCAATTGTAGTGGCAGGACTCTTGGCAGAGTCCGCCTGGGGCAGTACCACACCTTTGCCAATTATTCTATTTGTTTATTTGTGTTCCTGTTTGAACGGCAATGTTTCCAGAGAAATTACAGGGCTTAGAGATATAAGATCTTAGATCTCTGGGTGACGAGCGCAGTGCAGTGCTAGTTAATGATTTGGACTCATAATGTTCCAATAGCTGCGTGTCACTGTGCTGTTATGTGTCAGGCATATTGCTTATCATCAGGCACATGTCGTGATCGTCTTGTCACTCTTAATTTAAAATAAATAAAATTAAAATCCTAAATATCTTAGATCATGGTATATGAATACCTAAGCATAAAATGTCACCACATGTTTTAGCAAAACATGCTACTTGCTTAAAATTAAGATATATAGGTAGGCATGAAAATTAGACTTAAAATAAAATTATTAGGTACTACATAAATCCAAATTCCAATGGCGTAATGAAACCGTTTTGCCGTGGTAGCGTAGTGGCCATCTCCACCTTAAATTATAAGACTATGTCATAGGCTCGAATATCGCTTGCACCCACGGATATCTCGCACCCTTAGATAAAGGTTAAGTAAATAGATCAGGGTTTTCTGCACGGTCCCTTTGTACTGATCGTAAGCAGATGAGGTGTATGTTAGCTATGCCAACAGAGTGGCCACGACTAAAGTATGGCACTTCCTCAAGAGCGACAAGACAAGAGCGATCAGAGCCGTGGTTTGCGTTGGTTTGCGTTTGTTCTAACTCTATACGCAGCAATTATATTATCTCTATATTATCTATTTTATGACGTAGTTTAGCTTTGCTTGCACCCATAAGCATTTTCCTATGTGCAGAGGTACAAGGTTGCATTACCACTGGCCTTAATGGTGAAGAATAACATTGTAATGAAATCGACATGTTCAGTAAGACACCTTTTGAGGAGATGTGTTATCTGTTCACTTGCACCTGGCTAGAATGGTGGATTAAGGCTTTGACTCTCTCTTTATGAGATAAGACTTAGAGTTTCACCTGTGGACCATAAAACAATCTGTTTATGCTAACAGAAAATCAACCAGTAAAGATAATGAACCCATGTATGATTGCATACTATTAAAACTTTTACGCAACAATGTGGGATTCTATTCTCAAGTTCAAACGGAAGCATTAACATTCTTTCTACGTACAAAAGAATAAGTTTTGAGAATTCAGTTGATGTACCACGCATGGGAATCAAAAACACAATAGAATGTACGTCAAAGTCGTTCGCGAATTATGGTCTGACATCATAGAAAACTAAACCTTATGCCATTGTAATTGAAGCTATTGCATTGTACAGTTAGAATCCAACAAAGTTACAAATGCAGTTGAATGGAGCATCTATGGTTATAATGTCTGAACACAATTGATTGACATTAATAGATTTTTTTGCTTCGTGCCTTTTACCGACTGTATACTAAGTTGGTCGGTTGTTAACCATCTACCTGAGATAATGTATTTTTGGCATTTTTGTGCAATATAGAATTGCGTTCGAAACTGGTTTTGTGATATCTGTGCAGCGCGCGCGCCATTGATGTAAAGTTTTTTCATTTTGAGAATTTCACACATAACATAGTTATTTCAAACTTTGGAAGAAGTTTTGTACATAATTCATGTAATACCGAGTTGGTACTAAACATTTCCCTCGCAAGAAGAGAATCAGAGCCATAATCCACCACTCTGGCCCAAAGCGGTTTGGTGTATGTTTGACGCATGACTTCGAGAGATTCTAAGTATAAGTCGGTTTCCTCACGATATTTTCCTTCGCCGTTAATATCTTCGAAAAGACAGTGGTGCACGCGGGATTGAAACCAGGGGTTCAGGATCGGCAGTCGCCGTACTCATGACTAGACAAGCCATAATGATTTACTGTCGTAATGCTTTTTCATACTTGAAGCTTCTAAAAATAAACTCCAAAAATTTTGGTCCCACGCAATTTCGCCTTTTCTTTTATCCGACGACAGTCCCATTTTTCCTTAAAACGTATGTTTGATATGAGATGATAAGGAACCCTCTGCCAAACTTAAGGCCTTCTAAATTTATCCATTTAGGTTGTGGCATTAGTCAGATACATTTCCTTATATCTTACTCTTTGAAAGTGGTAGTGGTACTTCAAAAATCAATGAATGGAAAGTCGTCATTCAGAAATATAACAATTACTGAAAACAAATGAAACACCGTTCGACATAAAGTCGAAATTATTACAAAAACATACAGTAATTTGACACGAAAGTTGATAAACAGGTGCTCATAAAATCAGCACAATTAATATAAGACAGTCACAGAATAAATGATAATCACTATAAGATTTGGAGCGCACCGTGGGAACGTGGAGATTTTATTAAAATATGCGAATAAATCTGGTTCCGAGCATAAACTTACATACAATTTCGTAAATGAAGCCAAAACTGCGATCGCGAATTCAACTCTTAATTTAAGTGATATAAAAATGACTTTTGCTTACAACAGCTTCATTGCTTTTGAAGGGATTGGCGCTACTATTCTAAAAGTTTCAAGGAATTCATCGAACAGATTGTTTTTTCCGGACAAGCAACTTCCATCGTACATCGTCGCTTTGCATCAGGCGCGATGGCGGTCAAAAACAAACCTATTGTCGATAAGAAAAAATTTGCAAATATTTTGCGCCTTCAGGTATCCCATGTTCAGATTGTTTCTTAATTGTTGTATTTGGTAGTTACTTATGTTCAATTTCTGATGAAAATAAACTAATAAGTATGTAGGTACTTGTATTTTAATTCTGTACAACTTTTTTAATAGGGATTGATTCTTTGTCGAGCCCCGCCTGGGCAAGTGTACATTACTGTGTTCCAGTTTGAAGGGCAAAGTTTCCAGAAAATAAAACAGGGCTAAAAATATCATTTTATATCTCAGGGTGGTAGAATTGTAGTGCAAGCAGTGATAAC
This sequence comes from Ectropis grisescens, assembly GCA_017562165.1. Classification (NCBI taxonomy): domain Eukaryota; kingdom Metazoa; phylum Arthropoda; class Insecta; order Lepidoptera; family Geometridae; genus Ectropis; species Ectropis grisescens. The sequence goes on along the minus strand of CM029769.1, from coordinate 7,624,383 downwards.
GGTGATTTGGAGTCATGTTCAAACATATACATGTGGTGCTGTGCTGTTATGGGCAGGCGTTTTGCTTGTCCCGTTACTCATAAGTGATTTATGAAATTCAGAAACTTATTTGTAAATTCGATTTAAATTATTTTATTCAATGGAAATGTATACACATTATGTAACTAGCGGCTCATTCCGGGTTCGCTCGGATATTATAAAGACTATTTATTGATATATCCTGATCGTCTCGTCATTCTTTATATAAAAAAAAGAGTCCCCGCAGAATACAAACTTTAAATCGGCCGATAGTTTGGTCGGCTTATTATCTTATTAATCAGTATGAAGATGTATGCAGATCCGCACATTACAGTGATTCAGTATCGGTCGATAAAAAAGTTTGATGGGCTTCACAACAGTCCATCGCGGACAAACTCCGTGACGCGTAATTTATTATATATTAAAATTTTAATTGGAATGTAATCAATTAGATTTATTGTGTGTTTGTGACGTGTACCTACCTATGGAGTTATTAATAAAAGTAGTACATTGTATTGTATTGGAAACTAGCGGTCCGCCCCGGTTTCGCCCATGGTTCATATATAGACTATATCACACAGAGATCACGCACATATCCTACGGTGAAAGGATTTTTTAAATCGCTCTCGTAGTTCCTGAAATAAGCGCGTTCAAAGAAATAATCTTGTTAGCTTTATAATATTAGTATGATAAAAATAATATCGTTAAACGTCTAACGTTTGGGAGTTTAGACGTTATATTCTCAGCTAACTTTGAAGGTGACTGATTTCGATTTGAAAGGATCAAATTGCTAGCCGCTTTTAGCGTACATCCTGTCTGTCACATATATCACAAAACACCCTTGGCTCAGAGCCAAGAGTCAACCGTCCAGACATGTCAGGGAACTTGCTAACAAAGGGTTATTGTCTATTTTAGAATGGGTGTAATATGTTAAATGGAACTAAACGTTTTTTTTGAATGTTAGGTACAAATCTAGAAATAACGATTGTGGCTCCATTGTGTTTTGTATTTGGCATATTTTGCGAAATACCGATGTATTTTGCAATAGGGTGTTTCTATGTATAATAAGTACGTATTTTAAACTGTATAAGTATTATATCAGCTATCTGACCGCCATAGTACTGTATAATCTTTGCTTAGTTTGGGATCAGTTTGTGTTGTGTGTGAATTGCCCACCAATATTTATTTTATTTATTTATTGGTATACTTGTTTAATTGACATCTCTTTCCAAGCCTTTGTCGTTATATAATTTTACTAGCAGCCCGTTCTAGCTTTGCTCGGATATTTTCATATAAAGCTATTACCATTGATCGAAATAAAAACTATCCTATTTCACAATTACACAATTGACATTAATATGCCAACTTTCGTGAATGTCTGTTCAATTGGTGAAGAGTCCATTGAGAACAAACATTATGACACTGGATTTTTATATATTAAAGTTATATGGGCGTTTTATCAAAAAATGTATACCCCTCATTTGCACTTGGCACTTACCTTACTTGACCAGATTCTATACCAAATTTGTTTTACAATTTGTACCAAACTTGTTGTCTGGCTATCTGTGTGTGTTTATATCAAAACAAATATTATTACTGTCAAAAAGTTTGGTATAATATCCAGTCACAAAATGTTCCTGAAAGTGCCAAGTGCCAAGGGATGTATAATTTTTTTGTAAAAGCCCATATATACAGCATTATCGATAAGGGTAACTGTCAGGAGTTCAATTGTTTTTTCCCCTCACAAAAAACGCCTACGAAGTTTTTACTTAAAAATACTAGTTGGAAACTATGTTTTTTACCAGACTACTTCACGCAAAAGGTCATAAAAATGGCTTACGCCGACCTAAAGGCTAAAGGATACAGAATGTTCAACCCCCTATCATTACAAAGCCAGGTGCTACGACAGACGGCACCAAACTAATAATAACTAACATGGCACGTGCGTCCAACATCTGCCTACGAAACGCGAAAAAAACTCAATAATAATAATAAAACCCAATTATTTATCTTTTATACACTCTTATACATCTGTTCTATTTTTGATGTCACATCATCTGCTCTTGCCTTTAATCTATACCCATCGTCAACAACCCATTTTGTACCCTAACTTTCATGGATAGAATCCAATTTCGTTTGTGATTTTAACATCCGTTGGATCTCACTCGTTTCTTGTGTAAAGTAAAAGGTATTCCAAAGGTTTGGGTACTTTTAAGGATTTTTTCCATTCGAAAGGTTAATATAGAACTTTGGGATGTGGTAAGTTCAATTGGTGGGTTCTTTTATTTAATCGCTGTTTTTTATTTACCTCAAAGTTGTGTTCGGAGTCGTTCTGAAAGGGATGGATAGCTTTTGAAGGTTTGGGAAATCTGGAGAAATAGCTATAATAAGATTATATCTTACTAAAACTCCGTGGGAATTTACTTAATACATCGCAACGCAAGGACTTTGTTTTGTTGTCAAAACGTTCTGCCATGGAAGTTCTGCTTGATTTATCTGAGATAAGTCTTATTTTGACGGTATAGCTTGCATGAGCAGTTCACTTTATGTTCATGTCTGATAAGATTAGTTTTCTTCGCTCACAAAGGTTGAGTTAACGCCATAATCCACCACGCCGGCAAAGTGTAGGTTGACGTCATCGAGAGAGGTATTCAAGGGCGGATCCAGGTTTGGCTCGGGGGGTGGGGAGGGGTTACATCCCAACAAACAAATACGTCGTATAAGTCTTGACTTGTACGACCTAAAGTTGGATAGCAGTCTTACAATGGTAATGAGATGACTACCAGGTCCTATAGATGTATTTAATGCAACTAATTAGTCGTGCGACGAATATGTCATAGTAAACTGGTATTAGCAACGTTGGGGAGACTAAACGATACGACGTTATATAACAGTCTTAGCTAAAACGTTTGTACGACAACGCAATAGTCATACCAACGTTATAGTCCAATAAACGTTTTGAACACACCAAATTATGTTTTTGGAAAACCTTTCTACGACATTTATACAACGTGGATGTTATATAGACGCTTTCATAGTGCCGTTTATATAACAATCAGTACCTTGTTTTACAGCGGTCAATTAAATACTCTTAAATGACTGGGTTGTTTATTGACGACTCAAATATAACCTTTATATTACATGATGTCCGTTTGAAGTCCTGTCCTGACTTTAATCAAACTTGCAGTCGCATTTAAGTCAGGTTTTGACTTTATAATGATTAGACGGCCATATTTACGGAAGTTTGATGAATTTTTCCTGTCATGGCGACCACCATCATCATCATCAGGTCGTACAGAGGTAAGTTTGCGACAAAAGCAACAGTCAGACATTTTAGAAAAAATAAACCTATTTTTGTTAATGAAAATATGATTATAACACAAAATTACGAGGGGGCATGAAAATCTGAATAGTATTCACATAGGTATATTATCATAAAACTTCAGTTCCCAGTTAAACTAAATAGCATGAGAGACAGATAAAGTAAGAGTAAAAGATATGAAAATTAAATAACATTCACCTTAGTATTTCCTTGTAGTATGTTTTTATTTTACACTAAAATAAATCTTCGAACCACAAACACGTTGCGACGAACATATATTAGTATGAATAAGTCGTACAGGTGTTGTTACTTGACTCAAACAAAACGTTTTAGTCATTCAATAACACCTGTACGGCTACAATACAACAAACGAGTCGTTGTAAAGTTAGGATGCGACTACTGCGCGACGAAAGTGGTTATCACATAACATTTGTACGACTGTTGAATGACGTTAACGAAGTTGGCTCGAGCTTTCTGTATGACCATTATACGACCATTTAGGTCGTATAACTGCGGCCATTTTCGCGTTTAGTAAACGTTATTATAACGTTAGAGTATGACTTTATTACAACGATGTATGGTATTCAGATAACGTTTACTTAACCTTTATACGACGTTAAATTGTTACTTGGGATGGTCATGGCCAAGCCACAAACTTGTGCAATAAGTACATGCATGCTTTTTATTTAGTGGTCCGCCTACGTACTGGACCCACCTCATCACAGCAGATGACTTTGATAATGCTGTTTCATTTAAAATTAGGCTAAAATTTTCAATCCTGAAGACTTTGGAAGAAGGGTTAGAATCTTGCCTGCACTTCTGTGTAATTTTCCAAGTGTAGATGTACAAGTTTGTGGTGTACACCACTACTGCCTTCAATGGCAAAGGATAACATAGCGAAGAAACCATAAAGTTCCAATAAAGACATCTTTTAAGGACATGTCATCCAGCAGCAACCCACGCTTTGAGAGAATTTCCCAACACAAAAGAACTTTGTATTTATACATAAAAATATCCTAAAAACCTCATGGTGTCCCTAGAAATTTGACTTTCCATATTTACATCCGTTAATATCACGAGAGAAAATTCATAACAGATTTTAAATTAGATTGCTTTTTTATCAAACGGTGTTACATTTTGAAACAAAATGTCTCAATCGCGTTCCATATTTCCAATTTTTATTTCATGAAGAGACCAAATCATTACCTAGCTCTGCACTGTGCTCGTCACCCAGATATCTAAGATTTTATACATCTCAGAACTGTAATTTCTCTGGAAACTTTGCCCTTCAAACCGGAACACAGTAATGTTTGCATATTACTGCTTGTCGGTACAATAACTGGCAAAGGTGTGGTACTTCCCCAGGCGGAATCTGCCAAGAGTCCTACCACTACAAAAAGAATTAAACATTTAACTGAAGTAGAATCAAACCTTTTCTTTCGATCATGCTATAATCTTCACTCTATTTAATTCCAGGATGCTCACGGACTCATAGAGGAAGACCGCGTAGTGGCTGATGACGTTCAGAACTACGAGCTCATCTCAGGGTACCAGAACGATACTCACACCACGGTGGAGTTCCGAAGACCTCTCGATACGTGCGACAAGCAGGATTTCGTCATTGGGGTAAGGTTATACCAAAGAGTTTATATATATTTTAGTATTAAAATTAACGTGGTTGTTACACATATTTAATTGGATAACGGGAACCTAGAACGTGCATTTTTTTGATTAATTTAATTTATCTCAATATCATGAGGAAACTCTGTATATAGATAGCCCTGTCTAGTGCTTTGGTTGTGTGTACACTGTATAGGCTACATAATCATGATTAAAATTATTATTTAATTACGTCGCGACGTTGTAACGCGACCGAAATATCGCGGAGGTAATTAAATTATAATTTAAATCCCGATTAAGACCTGTGTAATGTTTTAAACCTACATTTAATTTAGATTGATGATATGAGGGAGTCCAGTGCAATTAACACGCTTGCCTAGTACAATGACAGTCTTGATGATGACAATGATGTTTTCAGTTCAAATCACGTAAGTTTTAAAGCTATAAATTCATGTTTTTTATCTACAGGACGAAACAACACAGATCCTCTGGGCCCTGGGTCCTCCTGGGTCAGATGGTGAGCTTCCCAAGCATATGAAGAGCGGTTCCCGGCCTCTGAGGCTATTGCAGCCGGTCTCCAAGCCTGACTCGATTCCTCTGCAGCACTGGGATGTTCGGTTGACTAATGTAAGTACAGGACGTCTACTCTCTTACTACGAAAAACGTAATTTCGAAATAAACTCGCAGCTTTCCTACTCCGGTTCTATTTCGATCCGTCGTTTCGTTTAAATGTTCTAAGCATAGATTAGGATTTTTTTTGCATTCCACATCTTTGGTTTTAAGTCTACTCTAATTAGAATAGTCTTGTACTATCGTTTACGGATTAACACTAATGTTAGCGTTAGGAGTTGCGCCAGATGAGGCATTTTCGTTGGTACCTGAATGTTTGTGCTTTAGTAAAATACTCTTACTAATGAGATGAGCATGCAATGAAAATTGAGTATTCTTCCCATACTCTAATAAGTAAATGTATTTACTTATTTAATTTTAAATTCCCGTATTGTTGGTTGTATTGTTATATTTATCCTATATACCATGGGTGAGAAACAGACCCACGACCTAAAGCGCAGTGTGCAGACTCACAACTGACTGAGGCATGAAGCTTGTCTATACTTGACAATAACAGGTATCTTGTTGGTAAGTGTGCTCCATCCTAGACCGCGTTGTCTTTTTATTTCTGATGGTGGTCCAGTGCAATCTTATCTTTATTTAGAGAAAAATTTACACATTAATTTCAATATCTTTTCCAGCTTACGATCCCTCACATCATGGCAACCCTTTTCTGGTGCAAGATCTTCAAAGTCCCCGACCTTCCCAGAAAACACCACATCATTGGCTACGAACCTTTAATCGACAGCAGACCGATAAAGAACGGAAGACCAGTTCTGGAGAAGAACGCTGCTTCGCCAGTCCATCATATGGTGCTGTACGAATGTGCGGTGGACGATGATGTCCACACCTGGGATGAGTGGGCGATGGGCGAGGGCGAATATGGACCAAAGAGGCCCAGTATTTGGGCAACTTGCGCGACACCTATTGCGGCGTGGGCTATGGGATCTAAAGGTATTTTTTTATTTTTAAGAAAATTTCTATTTCGATTTTTTTTAATCGAATCAAATTGATTTTTCCGATTTGAATCGATATGATAAATTTGAATCGTTCGTTTTGACAATAGATGTATTATAGGTATATGTACTGAAATTTTGTAGTGGTAGGGCTCTTAGCAGAGTCGCCTGGGGAAGTAACACACCTTTACCAAGCAGCAACGTGCAATTATTTGGTGTATTATGTATGTACGTTGTTCCGGTTTGAAGGGCAATTTTTCTCCCGGGAAATTACAGAGAAAATAAATGTAACACGTTTTATATAAGTAACGAAGTCAGTGCAGTGCTCGACAGTGATTTGATCTGTGAAAGATTGTATCACTGCAACTTTGCCAGTTATTATATAGCTAAGGCATAACGTTAGCACATTACTTTGTACTTACCGGTTTGAAGGACAATATTTCCAGAGAAATTACAGGGCTAAGAGATAAGTCATCTTGTATATCTGGGTGACAATCGTAGTGCAGTGTTAGGGACCGATTTGGACTCGTCAAGTTCACATAGCCGCGTGACACTGTGCTACGAGTATTATTGTGGCCAGGAGTTTCGCTTACAAATCGTCTCTCGACCTATATTATATTTTTAAAAAAATCGTGTCATAATTGTGACGCTAATTGTGTTGCTAAGTATTTTAATTTTACTTTGTTTTCTGTTTGTTTATGTCAGTCATAATAAAAAAAAAGATTTGTTAGAAAAAACTGAATCTTGCAGCAAGTACAAAGTATGTAGGTACATAAATATATGGATATACCTAAATTACCTTTTAGTAAAAAAATCGGCAATAATACGAATACGAGCTCTTGAAATAGTATTACTTTTGTGAAAAAATTCGCCTTCAAAGCTTCCTATCCAAACCAGAAAAATAATCAGCAAAGCCACAAGGAAAACTGAACAATGAATATAACAAAGCCTGCAAAGAACATAGCAACCAATTTGCAAAGAATGTAACGTCGATTCCAGCCCCTTTAAACCAGACTTGATTATTATCATCCCAACTTCTTAATCCTTTCCACGGAATTATACTCCTTGTTTCCGTTGGATTGCGGTCGATATTTGTATGTGTGAAGGTTAATTAATAAATTTAATTTACAGGCGAATTTCTACCCGAAAACGTTGGGATTCCGCTAGGCGAGAAGGGAGGCGTGTCTTACTACATGCTTGAAGTACATTATGATAACCGGGAGCTTCATAAAGGTAAGGTTAAATGCTATTTCAATGTTTTCTCACTATTTTTATACGGAGTGATTTTTTGGCAACCAGACTAGTGACTAAAGCTATAAATATGGCTCTCTACAAGAAGAAAAGAGTACAGGCCCTTGAACAAAATTTATGGGGCATATCAACAACCAGGAGACCTATATAGGTTGATAGAAGGGTATACAATAATACGATTCAGCACTATGCCGCATGTGCATGTGTTCAGCACTATGGCATTTGTAAGCTGTCCAACTGATTACAAGTTGAAGGGGGGAAGTCGATATTTTCCTCTTGTCGCATATATTCGTCAACTCACAAAAATCGCTGGAAACCGCTGGTTGGATATCAATGGCCAAAAACAATTACCCACTTGTATTTAATTGGATAACGGGACACTCACGTATATACGGTCGGTCAATCCGACGTTTCAGTGCCAAACGGGCAGCCGCCGCGCGTGTGCACTCGCCTTGAAAAAGGCCGCCGGACGCGGCCGAAACTCGAGTCGGATTGACCGACCGTATATACGTGAGTGTCCCGTTATCCAATTAAATATGTGTAACAACCACATTAATTTTTATTTTAATACTAAAATTACCCACTTGACTGATCTTACGATTTCCATAATTGCACATCTAACCTACCGTTGTACCCGTTGATGTCTTTCTTTGCTCCCTGCTCTGTCCTTAGAAGTTTGAACAACTCTATTTCGTTTTGTCCAATCATTGGTGGAAAGTAGACATGTGACATGGATATTCGGCTTATCACAGCGCAATTTTTTACCTCGTCCTGCGCCCCCGCTGGTGGTGACTTATGAATTAAAGCAAATTCGTTTCGTGCGCGATCAAGGGTGCTTAATCTATGGGGGAGGCCTATGTTCAGTGGACGTCTTGCGGCTGATGGTGATGAATGTTTTCTCTTGACCGCCATCTCGCCCTTTGCGGTCTACGATGGAGCGTGTTTACCTCTCTAAACCGATTTCCCGATTTGAAGACACCAAGATCGTAACTTAAAATTGTGTACGGGTTAATCATCAAAGGTTTTTTGACTGTTCCAGTACAAGACAGTTCCGGCATCCGTGTCCATTACACGCCATCGTTGCGTGCCCACGATGCCGCGCTACTCGGAGCCGGTATTGGTGTGTCAGCGTTACACGTCATCCCGCCCAAACAACGGAGCTACAAGACTGTCGGCATCTGCAGCTCTGAGTGCACTGAACAGGTAAATGCAAACGTTTGTGTAACTCGTGCTTGAAGAAATAAACCTTGTGCTAATATAAATAAATCTTGTGCTAATATAAATAAATCTTGTACTAATGTAAATAAATCTTGTGCTAATATAAATAAATCTTGTGAATCTTGTAAAAAATATAAATAATCTATATATATTATAAACTAGCAGCGGACCGCGGTTTCACCTGCGTAGGTCCCGTTATTTTCCCGGGATAAAAAGTAGCCTACCTATGTGTTCTTCTAGACTACAATCGGTATTCCTAATTCCAGCTCGATCCGTCCATACGTTCGACGTGATTGAGCAACAAACATCCAAACTGTAATTTATAATGTTAGTATGACTGGTGGATACTCGTATTCTGCAATATCAGGCGCGGTCCGATGGGGGGGCAGTTTTTGTAGTAGTAGGACTCATGCCAGAGTCCGTCTGGGGGAAGTACCAAACCTTTGCCAGTTAGCAGTAATGTGCAAACGTTACTGTTTTCCGGTTTGAAGGGCGTTGTTTCCAGAGAAATACAGGGTTTTGAGATATAACATCTTAGATCTCTGGGTGAACAGCACAGTGCAGTACTACGAAATTTGGACTCTTTATGTTCCAATAGTTGCGTGCTGCGTGTCACTGTGCGTGCTGTGATGTGGCAGGCATGTGGTTTATCATCAGGCACATGCCCTGCTCGTCTCGTCACTCTATATATAAAATGTGCTTTCTTTGAAACGGTGCAATAGGCTACAATCCTAAAAAAAAACTAATTAGGCCGTCAGGTAGATTGCTAAAAAATATTGTGCAATATTTTTTTATTTTGTTTCAAAAACTTAAAATGACGAAGATACAGCGATTAGAAGTTTCGGGTGACGTCACTTGTGGGTACGATTTTTACCCACAAGTGACGTCACAACCTCACGACCTGGAAGTTTGATTATCTATATCTTTGCCTGTTTTTAATCATTTGATAAAACAAAAAATACGTTCCTCATATTTTTCCATGACTTCGCTGATTGACCCTCTCCGATAATTGTTGTTTCAGACAATGCCAGAAGGGGGAATTAACATTGTGTCAGTTTTATTACACGCCCACGGAACCGCAAGGAAAATATCTTTGAAACATATAAGAGGAAATGAAGAACTTCCGAGGATATCTGAAGTAAGCGAGCTTTATTTTCTTATGTTTTATTTAGGTTTTATTTATTGTCACAGTGTGCTTAGAATACTTTTAAAGTGCGTAGTTTTATATGTACGCACGGTGTGCTCAGTTAAATTAATAAATAATTTAAAATAATATATAATAATAGCTTTACCTTTACCAAAACGAATACTTACCATTTTTAGTATGTTGTGTGCACAGATTTCTAAAACAAAAGGCAGATGGAACGTGCGGAACACAGATCCTTAGGTCCGGAAAGCAAATATCAAACGCCAAAGCAAATACAAACTCCAGTCAGTACGAAACTGACTTCCGTCTCGTACGGGAGTCCCGTGTGATTTTATGTTTTGTTTAAGATTATGCCGTCTTGTGTCATCAAACATTGCAAACATTGTTCCCAAAAATAAAAAAAAGGAAATTTTATAGGAAAGTTAGAATATTTTTACTGGTATTTATATAATTTAGACGATTTTATTTCGATTGATGAATAGAAACACAACACCTCAACGAAAAAAGGTCAGTGTTGCTATACTAAATTGAAATCATTTTCCCTGAAGTTAAGGTAAAATATAGATTCTAATTTTGTTTTGAAGATACTCGTAGACCAAATTATTGATGAACATTGTATAATTGAATTTTAAGCCCTATTTTTATAATCGTTATTTTTTTTTATTTAATGTGAATCGATGCCAAGAACAAATCGTCGCCGTTACTAGGGTTAATAAAAATACTAATAGTGTTGATGAAAACGATAGTTATGAAACGAATAGATAAGAACAAATTCTCGCCGTTATAAAGCTTCTCGTCTATGACCTGTGGATTCTAACTTGATCTGTGCAGTGCTGTTAGCATATATATTTTCAATAATATAAATATAACATATTTCTTTCTTACTCCTTGTTGAATTAGAGCCTCCCAGAGCAGATTGTGTTTGATTGAGTCGAAAGCTTTATTGTAGTCAACAAATGCAATGTATAGGTCTTTCCCATACTCTTGAGATTTTTCTATTAACTGTTTTAATACATGCATATGATCAATAGTTGAAAACCCTGCTTTAAAACCAGCTTGTTCAATGGGCTGTTCTTCATCTATAGTCCTTGATATTCTATTTAGGATCAGCTTTGAAAAAAATTTGTAAATGTTTGACATGAGGCTAATAGGTCTATAATTTTCAATTACGTTTCTGTCTCCTTTTTTGTGGAGCAAATTATTAACAAGAAATCCTTGCATTATATATTATCGGTGTAATAATAAATTATTTTAAAATAATGTTTTATGCGTTTATTATACGTGAAAATTTCCAAAGCTTAAGACAACAATAGTGGGACTTTTTTCTTAAGACTGGGAACATTACACGCACACCAACGTGAGTAATTTGACAACATCGGTGAGAGCTGTCACGCATACATAACTAATGACTGGCCTCACAGTGTCGTTCACGAAGGTTTCATCTGTTTAAAAATCTGTGGTTGTGTGGATCAGCGTACCAAAATGCTCGTTTTTGGTTTTAAAACCAGTAAAAGTTTATTTAGACATAGTTATCAAACAGCCATCTAGTATATTTTTAATAAACTATTAAGAAAACCTGTGATTATACAAGTTTGCTAACATATCAATAGATGGCGCTTAGTGAGAATTATAATTGTAGTAGCAAAAATAACCAATAGGGAGCGCTAACATAGTTTCCTTTATAGTGATTCGTATGCTTGATAGATGGCGCTGCTTCTGGGTTTTCGTTTGAAAGGTCGTTTTAGTACTACCCGTACTTATTAGATGGCACTTTTCGTAAACTTACATTATTTCGTTTCAGGAAAAATCTTACGATTCCCGTTTCCAGCAATCCCGAGTGGTACCAGGCGGTAGGAAATTCAAGAAGGGAGATACTTTGATCACGGAATGTACTTACGATAGTACGTCGAGGGATAAACCGATTTTGGGCGGATATTCGGCGACACAGGTAATAAAATTGATATTATGCGACAGTAACTTGATTATTTAAAGCAAATGAATTAAATCGCAATTAGCCATTTTCAAAAGAAAAACTAATAATTCTATACAACGTACTTACTAGATTGTGATGGTTGGTATTAATTACCCTAAGAAGTAATGATTAAAACTCATGGAAATAAATAATAGATAGTAAAAGAAAATAGAGAAACAGAAACAACTATGTAAGTACCTATACACCAAAATTAACTTTACAATTTTCCGAATCTACTAAAGTTCTACATGTAGATATTTAATAGTCGTCAATCAACTCAATCGACATTGACTCTACCTACTGTAAACTTGGACAAAATCTCTTCAAGTTATGTTTCTCGTAAATAGATTTTCACGGAAATTTCAAATCCAAGATGGCCGCCACCACAAAATGGCGAAATATTTTTCTTTTTTCACAACTCCCTTAATTTGGAAAGGGATTGACTAGTAGAATGTTGTACAGATAACAAATCGGACATAGTTGGGGGCTTGTCAAAAGTTTTAATTTTGTTCTTGTTGTATTTTTCAGGAGATGTGCCTTTCCTTCATCTTATACTACCCGCGTACTGAGCTAGCAGGCTGTTACTCCATGACTCCGGTCAAAGAGTTCTTTGAGACCTTCGGTGTGAAGCAATTCTATGGCCTTAACTTCATGCAGGTCGAGAATATATTCCTGTCTTCCGGGTGAGTAACATTGTCTGACTTTCATGATAGGTAAAACAAATCGTATAATCAATTCTTACCAATGTTATAAACGCGTGGACCTTTCCAATTTTATTCTCCTCTTTTCAAGTCAAATGGGCATTGTTGTGCGAAACATATTTCTTAAGCTGTTTATTAATGAGTCAACCAAATTTATTGATCATATTCAAATTGTATACCTTATTATAAAGATGTTGGATCATCACTGCAATTTTGTGTTTTCGCATAAATTTATCAGCTTTTTTTAAACCTAACTTAACGCTACTTTTGTTAACTGCTACTCAATTTCTTAGCCTCACCATATAATCTTTATTATTCCAGAAACTTCGAAAATCTTCCCCCGCAACCGACGCAGTCAGACTTAGAAGATGATTCGAAACAGCCAACTCTCGAACCACAGATTGAAATACAAGGGGACGACCAAGGCGTTGGACTCATGAGTAAGTTACCTATTACCTATTCTGTTACAAAAGTGCGTCTATGCTTATGGACAGTACGACTGACTTAATTGTAGAATATAACAATGGCGCCACAATAAAAAAAAAAAACTTACTCGTATTAGATAGATAGATAGACGCATTATTGAACACACCAAATCAAATAAAAATAATTTACAAGAACATAACATTTTATACTACTAAAACTAGTGTGACAATCGGTGGCCTTATCGCTAAGAGCGATCTCTTCCATGCAACCTCAGGGTGGAAAAAAATGTATTACAAAATTAGACAACTTATCTAACGCAGTAGTTCCCCCCCCTCCATCTCATCGTTTTCCCCAAAGTGCCTAAAGAAGTATAACTTCCTACTTGCCGGAGACGATTCTTCAAAGACAAGTGAAATCTAATAACCTGCAACTTGGCCAACGAGGTGGACTGTGCCATATACGTGTGTACTTGTTTAACGGGAGACACTGTGCCCCAACACCGAGGACTTGACTTCAACTTTGACTTTAACTTTGTCTTTAATTTTGACTGTAACTAAGACTGACTTTGATTTTAACTTTCACTTTAACGTTAACTTTCACTTTGACATTAACATTAAATTTAACTTTGAATATAACGTTAACAAACAACAAAGTTACAAAGTAAAAACTTTGAATTTAACTTTAATTTTGGCATAAACTTGTAGGTACTTTAACTTAATACATGTTTAATTCCAGAGGAGCTAGTAATCTTCGAGCCGGCCGAGTTCCGTGACAAGTCGTTCATGGCGCATCTGAACGAGATGCCGTGGCAAGAGGATCTGCTCACCCGACAGATCGAGCGTTCCCTCTACTCCGGCATGCACATGACCTTCTGCAAGAAACGAGATGACGCTTGGGGCGTGGTCAGTATACCTACACAACACATACGGCAAGGCCACAATACATAGACTCGGCAGTTTAGTTACCTTGAACTTGGCTCGTCATGCTACCGCGTGTCTAGATCTTGATATGTTTTTATAATCAGTATATAGTGACTAGACTATCAGGATATATGCCTGATGGTAAGCAACATGCCTGCCCATAACGCTACAGTAACAGCTATTGGAACATGAAGAGTCCAAATCATTACCTAGCACCGTACTGCGCTCGTCACCCGGATATATAAGGTTTTTTACATGTTAGCCCAGTAATTTCCCTGGAAACATTGCCCTTCGAACGGGAATACTGTAATCTTTACACACTACTGCTTGGCGGTAGAATAACTGGTACTTTCCCAGGCGGTCTCTGCAAAGAGCCCTACCACTACCCTACTTCTACTCGCCAGTTCTGTTAGCTTGAACTTGGCTTGTCATTATATAGAAGATATATATATATTATGTCTTGTAGAACTTACCGTACCGTGGGAAACTAATATACCTAAAGACCACGCGATGAAACAAAATAAGTATTACGACCTCCTAAACGAATTAACAAAAAACGGCTATGTAGTTAGTTTATACGCTGTAGAAGTGGGAGCGAGAGGTATACCAGCAAAATCTCTCTATAACCTACTGAAAGACCTTGGCTTATCCAGAAGTGCAGTAAGTTCTATACTAGAACGTGTATCTAAAGCTGCACTAGTAGGCTCATATCAGATTTGGCTGGGCAGGGAGAGAAAAACGAGTGGTGAAGGTGAGTGTTGATGTAGGTACGTCAGAAAGGGGCCCCTTAAACCTACGCCCGAGTCACAAGTCTCGGGAACTACTCGAGTTTTTCTCTCTCTGCCACACGATGGACCCGGCACCCGCACGGTGAATCCATGGAATGCTAAGAAAATCGTCTCACATGTTAATCATATTATGTCAATATTGTCAATATACGAGCGAAGCCAGAAGGGGTACTAGTGTTTATAAAAAGTACTAAATGTATTACTATTTTCTATGTTCTATGTACTCTAGTGTATGTACTTTAATTTTTTAGTTTCAGGAACTGTTTTAAGAAATGAAAATTTCCAAAATCAACTTCATACCAAGGGCCACTTTTGACTTCTGTTGATTAACCACACTTTTACAATTTTGCCAAAAAGTGAATAAAATTTGGTTACTTTTGCCATAAACATGTTTTTTTCTTTGTTACAGCCGATCCAGATCCAGAACTACCCAGAATTTAAAGAGCTTATCGACAACGACACATCAGAAAAGTCTTGCCATTACAAAAGCGTCAGATTACCCTCAGTAACTAAACAGTCATCGTCTTCTACCAACCTGAAATACCACTTGGCAACACTACTGGCTTTATGTACAACGATCTTAGTCACACGGTAATAAAAAAAAAGAAAAATGTTTGCTTGAGCCAATGATTTCATGTTGTTTTTCGTTGCTAGTTTGTTTCTAAATTCATTTGTTTTCAGCCAGACTGTGTATCACGGTTTGGTATGTATCATATTTTGTACTCTGTGTACTTGCAGTGCTGCCATCTAATACAAAAAAGAACATCTAATACCCGATACAAAAAAGTTATCAAGTTAAAGTTAACAAATTTTTATCAGTATATCTTTTTGCAAATGGATTTATTATATAATTGTCGTATTTAGTATTATTTTTTGTTTTGGTGTTTCACTTTTATTTCCTCGTCCTCAAGTCAAAGGGACATTGTCAAACTGAACATGTTTCTCAGGCTATTTGTTATTATGTCTATCAAGTTTATTAGCCAGAGATTCTGACTGTTACACTTTATCACAGATGTTGGCAACACTGCAATTTTGTGTTTTTTATGCAGTGTACATAAATGTATCAGCTTTTTTTTGTTAATCCGCTACTTATGGTCATATACCAAAGGCGTGTCTTTTCGCTAGGAATGAATGTTTGTGATTTTTGTACTTAGATGTTTTGCTCGTGTGTTTTACAACATGAGCTTATAAGTACCGTTTTTATCAATGGATTAATATGTATTTTTTTGTAGTAATTATTCTGAACTTTTATGGTTTTCGACTGATATGGTTTTTAACTTGATTCTTTTAGGAAAAATGTTCCTTTCTATCAATTTTTGTCTTGATTTGTTCCTTATAATGCAAGTTTTCTATTATAAGTATGCTTGTTCATTTGAAGGTTGGCGGTTTTTATATGGTTATACTATAATGAGAGCTTTTAAAAATATGAACTACTTAATTTAATCGATAGATGCTCATGCTAGCTCATGCTCATGTTTTCCTTACAAACTTAGCTTTGTATGACGTTTAATTATTTGACAATGACATAAGCCTGTTGGACTATTGTCACAAATCATCTTTCGAACACAAGAAGCATTCTATTTTTGGAATAGCTTTCATTTTGGGTTTTGCAAAAACAAAAGCAAAAATGTTCGGAGTTAGTAGAAAAAGGGAACTAATGTATTAAGCATTTATGATGAAATACATTTCGTAAGATTTTCATGGTAAAGAACTAGGGAAAAATGTATTACTATTCAAATTTGAAATAATCAATGCAATAAGTAATTTTAGTATCTTAGATGTCTCTTAGTGAGAAAAATTTGAAGTGAAAAGTGCTCTTAATGTAAAAATATATGCTTTATTGTCTAATGCATGAAAGGCTGTGAAGTATTCTTACTGAAACTATTTAAATAATGAGTAATATCTTAGGTCACAGTTGTTCTTCTATGTAAAATATAATTTGAAAATTCCTGAAATGAAAAGGTTTGGAAACAATTTTCGTAGAGTTATTCGTAACGACAATGCTGATTTTATATTGTAATTTTATCAACGGAGATATAAAATTTTCTTGTCAAATAAAACTTGAAAGTCGTCATTGGGATGTTAAAGAAGAATATTGGACCTGTAACCAATCATAACTCGTATTAATGTCAAAAGTGCTTTATTTTAGAAAAGTTAAGAGTTGTAATTGATTGGCAGTTCATACCAGACAACATGAAAGGAATGTTTGCAGCGTACTTCACAGCCTGTCTATAACTTTGAGTCAGATTATCTATAACGTTTACTTTCTTGGGCTGTGACCAATAAAATAAACATAACAAACGCTGGTACTGTACAGTCCAGCCCTGTACAGACTGCCTAGAATCACAGAAACCTTGAACGCCGTAATACAAAATTGACTTAAGTATAATTCTGTCATTTTGAGTCTGATTTACGTCACTAACGTAGAAAATTTCTATGCAAAATTTACCGTCTTCACTTTGCTGAAAAAAATTACAACTTTTGGATCACGGCGGTTGGAGTCGATTTATACTGGAATTTATGGTAAAATTTGTGTTTCAGTTATTTCCCATAGGAAATACTGGTTATCCGAACATGCTCTCATTTTGAAATAAGCATAAAGTGTAGGTAGTAGTATTTTTTACACAAATATTGAATGAGCCTTCGACTTTTAAGGCTGTGTTGTAATTAGAAGTAAAAGTTGGCGCCACTATCGCTTGTCTAAACTGTTTGTCGTTGCTATTGCTCTGAGAGTAAATACAATGACATTGACAGCTTAGTTATTCGATAGACCAGGCATAGTACTATGAGCTCTTATGGCGAGACAATTGACGATCAATGTTTTGTGTACTGCGATTGAGAATCGTATTCCTATGACATAAGGTTCGGAATCCCGGTCCACGAAATGAAAATGTTTGTAAATTGCCAACAAAAAATCCATAAGATATCATTGTACGGCCACTTGTTAAACGAAGCTTTGTATTTTTGTACAATTTCTATAAATGTCACTACGTGATTTCCAGTCATGATATTTTATTATTATGATATTGCATTTCGCTATTTTTTTAACTTATGATATCTATTATTTCTAAGGTTACGCTTAGTAATTAAGTTAAATTATTTAAAAGTCAATAAAATGTTTTATTAATTTATTAAATAGTTTCATTTATAAATTACTTAGGTCTATAAAATGTCTATAAAAATATAAATTGCTTAAAATTATGATGAGAATAAATTGAGGCCATTTCAGCCATCTGTTGCAGCATAATCAATTTGTAGCGTATTTTACAATACCTAAAGGTATAAAAGTAATTTTGACATCCGATATTACGCTTTTAATAATTAAATTAAACCAGGGGAAAGGTTCCAGAATTACATGTTTAAATACTTAACTTAATTTTCTTCGACAGTACCTACTACAAAACCAATTACAATTTAAATATGAATTCAGACATTTTAGTACATTTTATAGGAAACTTTGTCTACGTAGTCCACATAAATTAAAGTAAATTTTAGTATTTTGTTGATATTTCAAAAACCTTTGAAATATTTTTTACAAAACAAAAAAATAATGATCGATTCCACAATTAGAGGAACTTTTGCGTAACATACAACCAAATTAAGAACCTCCTCCTGCCTTTTTGAAGTCGGTTAACAAAGAGTTATCCAGCTTATTCTTTCTTGCAATAGATGGCGGATTTAAATTATTCTGACAAACATTTTGCAAGACGTAAACCATTTAGTAGTGGTCATGATACACCTTATTGTCTTTAGGAGGTGATTTCTTATCCCCAGAAAGATTCCCTGAATTAAAATTAGAGCTTCCTGAATTAGTATTAGTGAAAGCGTTTGAGATAGGGTTTTGATTATTCGGGTGTTCTTCTACACCGAAGCGATTAGAGCTCTCGAAGCCAGTATTTGAACTACCACTATTGGCATTGAAGTTCTCTGTATTTACATTTCCATTTCCAAAGTTAGAGTTTTGATTTCCGGGATTGGAATTATCGTTAAAATTAGAGCTGCCTGAATTTAAATTAGAGCTACCGGAATTTAAATTAGAGCTGCCGGAATTTAAATTAGAGTTTCCGGAATTGAAGTTCCCAGAGCTAGATCCACCGTTGTTCTGGAATGTGTCGATAAAAGGATTCGGTTTCTGAGGGTAGGTCTGTGGCTTCTGTCTGTGGGCTTCTAGGGCTTGCCAGTTGATGAACCAGAAAGGTTGCTTGTCGATTGGTAGTTTGCTGAGACGGTCTACTAGGTCTCGATCGCCGTTCGCTTCTACCGGCAATCTCTGTGTAGTACCGTCTACTTCACCAAAACTGGAAAAGAGGAAATAAATATATATGAGGCATGAATAAATAACTATAACGGACTAAATTACACATCGAAATCTAAACTACATACTCTTACACACGCTAATTATCCATACATCAATAATGATCTAGAAATAATCAAGTTGATAAATATCAATACAAGCGTGCCTATCGTGTTGAGTATAAGAGTATTATTTATGAAGTCGTGTTGGCGTAGTGGCGAGAATATTCGCCTCACAGTCGCAAGGTCGTGAGTTTGAATCCCGCCATCTCTGAGTAGGTATATTTAAAGTGCAGATATACCAGTTTGTCACCACTGGCTTTTAAAGAAATCGACATGTTACATAGGTAGGTATAGATTATAGACTTTAGCTATACGATCTATCGAATATAATATATCATATCCTTATGCGTCATCCGCCAACCCGCACTTAGCCAGCGTGATGGTGGATTATGCCCTTGACCCTCACAGATTCCCAGTAGCGGGCAACATTAAATGGTATGTTTAGAATTTAAAAAAAATCTTTTGAGTTTTTTTTGAGTTTCAGTTCTAAGTATGGGACACCCCCAAAATGTAGATAGATAGATAGATAGATACTCTTTATTGTCCACAATACAAAAAAACAATATACAAAACGATATATAATTTGAGCTAGTGAAATAAAATGTATTGTTTTTTTCTATTTTTTTGTATTAAAATCTTAATTCGGTTCACAGAATACATCTACTTACCTAGTTTCAATAGTATAATAGCTCTCATAGTTTCGGAGAAGTGGTTGTGACATACGGACGGACAGACAGACATGACGAATCTATAAGGGTCCCGTATTTAGCCATTTGGCTACGGCACCCTAAAAACTATAGACATTTGTCGCCTCTAAAGTTAGATACACTTAAAGCATCACAAATATCATCATATGATTTTATTTTTGGACTCAATTGTGGTCGAATTTAGGTTATGCTTTGGCAAAGCATCAAAGTAGATAGATCTAAAAAAAACAAGACCATAACTGGCGGCGGTGAGGGTGACACATGTGGATGGTTTGATGGTGTATTATTTTGCATATTATATTGCATAGGTACACCATATTACGTAAGTAAGTTAAAACGTAAAAGGAAAACGGTTTTAAACAGGTTTTAATTTAAACGTCGTCTTTTTCCTTACCCATAAATTTTACTGATTCTTGTGAGTAGGTACCTACCAGCTAGTTACCTATATCCAAAGAGTTTACATATACTACGTATAGAGTTGGCACAAACGCTTTACACCGAAAGCACGGGTAGCATCTTGCTTGCCTTGTCACTCTTAAAAGTGTCATACTTGATTTCCGTTACTATTCCGTTATTTAAAAAAACCGGCCAAGTACGAGTGGGACTCGTGCACGAAGGGTTCCGTACCATTAGCGAATAAACGGCAAAACCTCTTTTATTGTATGAGAGCCCCCTTAATTATTTATTTTATTTTAATTAATTATTTCAAGAGAACATAAAACTAAATACTCTGTGAATAGTTAAAGCGTCTACTTACCACCGTTATCAATATCGAGCAAGAAACGGTAAAAAAATCAAGTTTGTTGTATGGCCCCCATTAAATATACATTTTATTATTTAGTATTTGATATTATAGCGGCAATAGAAATACATCATCTGTGAAAATTTCCACTGTCTAGCTATCACCGTTCTGGAGATACCTGCTTGACAGCCTGGTGACAGATGGACGGACGGACAGCGAAGTCTCAACTAGGGCCCCGTTTTTATCCTTTGGGTACGGGACCCTAAAAAAAGCATCTCTGTGTTTCCGAATAATATAACTGTTACAAAATTCAAGCCGATCCGTTCAGACGTTCCGACGTGATTGAGTAACAAACATCCAAACTTTCGCATTTATAATATTAGTAGGATTAATAGTAGAATTTTTGGTCAACTTTGATGACATTTTGTGTTTTTTTAACCTATACAGGTTTACACTTGACCTCCATCTCACCTGACGCGACGATGCGATCTACGATGGGGCGTGTTTACATAGAAGAAACCGATTCACTCTCGATTTGAAGACACCAAGATTATAACTATCGGGAAAACCCCACTCCGGCAACTCATTCCACAGCTTAGACGTTCTTATCGTAGACGTCTTTGGAACATCAACTATGAAACGATGCCGCTTCTTCGAGCTACGAGAACAAGTAAACTTACCGATCCCCTAGTGCTTCTGTGGTGACTTCAGGGTAGCCTATAGGGCGGATTCCGGCGAAGAAAGGCCGTTGCCCCAACGTGAGGGCGGCGAACGATAATACCAGCAGGGTAGGTAGAGACATTTTCTGTGGGCATTAAAAGTTTTTATATTATGTGTAATTGCGTATGATTTGGCAAGTTACGTACAATTATTAGGTAGTAGTTTATTTAAGGAAGATGTATTAGGTCTGATTCTCTGAAACTATTTCTACGTGGTTGGATTAATACGTTTTTTTGTAGAGGTCTCCGTTATTTCACGAAACTGATGTCTTTTAGTCTTGAAGACCATCATAATACCTATTAAGACTGTGAATAGACTGTTTAAATCCATTTTTACCTACTTTAAAAAAGGAGGTTTCTCAATTCGACCGTATATATGTTTTTTTTTTCAATTTTAAAGTTTCGGATCCTTTTCGACCCGTGGGCAAATATGGGGTATAACGTATAACAATTTGAACAACATCTTAAAGTGAAAAATATTATTAGTTTTTCTCAGTAGTCGTGGCTTGGCCACGAACCGTCCCGAACCGAGGTCAGTGACCAGGCTACTAATGAGCCCGAAGTGGAACCTTTGCCTCCAAGCCTACGATGATGCGACCATGTATTGCTTGGTGTAATGCTACCGGTACCGGCGAAGACTGAGGGTGGAATGGTGATGTTGGGTAGTGAGCGTCACGGCTGTGGGGTGGAGGCCACGGCGAGAGTGGAATCGACAGCTTAGGTACGCCTTACCTAGCGCAGTTGTGACGGAAATTGGTGAACGCGGCGGAACTGCAGAGGAAGAGGATTGTCGGTGTTGCGGAACGCCGCTCTTAGTATGTTCTGCAGCCGAAGAGTAAGTGGTGGGACCGTAGATCTCACTCCTCGCAGGAAAATGGGAAAGGATGTTCAGATGTGCGGGCGTCTAGCACCCACTCACTGGTAGTCCCCGAGTTGGTTACGGCGTGCTTTGGGTTCAAGTGCGGGTGACGAGAATGTTGGGACGGGCAAGCCTCGGCGGGTTTGCGGAAGAACGCGACAGCGTCTCTGGACGACGATTGCGACGATAAGCGACAAAGATAGAATATTGCGGAGGTTGTATTTGATAAAGGCACCCCTTGTGGTAAAGAGATCAACACAACCCGACTGTTTTCCTCAGCCGGAAGGGTTTCACTTAAGAATATGAATATGAATTTCCTCCATTTAAAAGAAATGGAAATTGTTCATGCAAATAGGAATTGCGATAAAAAATCGAGGCAGAAGGGTAAAAATCCCAGCTTATTCTCACACAAAATCGGTCTAACAGATTCGGATGAGGATAAATATGTAAACATCATGACAAGTTTTTTATGTTTCAGACACTTAGGTAGAACATTTTCCTTGCCTAATTTATAGGAGCAGCTATACAATTATCTTAATAATCTAACGATTATAATTTAAATCGAATGAGCGCAAAAAAGAGCGTAAAAAATTCTTTGTGAGAACCACACGATAAGATATGCAAAAAGCAATAAATATGGAAATTCATTTTCGAGCCGCAGAAGAAGAATAATTAGAACACCATACATAATATTATAGAATATAGGTAGAAGGTAGATAACTTATATGTATAATGATAGAAATTGGAATTGGTGGTCAAACGCAGTTTTATTCGCGTTAAAATAATAATGGCCTTGTGGCTTAGTAAGTAGTAACTCTGCCTGCGAAGCCGAAGGTCGTGGGTTCGATCCCCACCCAGTACAAATATTTGTGTGATGAATTCAAAGGGTTGTACTGTGTCTGGGTGTTTCTATGTATGATAAGTATGTATTTACAACTATATAAGTATTATATCAGCTATCTGACCGTCATTTTACAAGCTTTGCTTAGTTTGGGGTCAGAAGGTGTTGTGTGTGAATTGTCCACCAATATTTAAAAATAGTAAAATAACGTCCGTTTTCAAACCGGCAAAAATTACACCAAACCTGCATCAAAATTATTGTTTCACAAAAATGCTTTCATAGATTAATAAAACCTTTCTATTTACGTTAGTAGTTAAAAATAAAATAGAATATGTACACGTCCTATTCATGCATAACAACAAAAAGAGGCAAATGAAACAAATGCATGTAATCTAAGTTCCACATATCATTGCACTCAGACCTTGACAAATACGTGTTTTAAATCTAAGTACATTTTAACTTAATTAAAGTTTATCCTACACTTATATCTCTATATAATTGTCAGACATTTTATTTATAGATAAAGCTATTTGTAAATATTTGTATGATATTATTGGTTATTGGGTAAACATCTATTTTTATATAAAATTAAATTACTTACCGTAATCCGTACGTTGCTTTGCAAATGCTCTAAGTGGGCCTTGATACACAAGCGCTTCTTACAACGGTATTCCACCGACTGGTTTTACCGATCGCTGCAAACAAAAAATATAGTATATGAAGGAGGAAAACTTGGAATTTGTTGTAGGATGTCTTGTATTTAAGTGCCTTGTCGCAATAATTTATTATTTAATGTTCTACAATATTTTTGACAACGAAACACTTTTTGACAACGACAAAGTTTTATGAGGACCAAAATGGGTATTTTTGATTTTATTGCAAAAATCCGAAACCTGCTCATGTGAGTATAAACACCAATTTTTGTTATGTTTAACCTGTATTTGATCTAATTTTTTATTCGACGAGCTTGAATATTGGCCGCCATTTTTCAAAAACCCATACTCGAGGCTTACGCAAGCCAAAACATTTGCGAAAAATCAAATCGTAAAAGAACCAAAATATATACTGCTCCTAATATATTCCTGCTACTGCTAATACATTCCTGTAGATTCAAGTGCCATTTTTGCGTCCCTTATACCCGGCCTTCGGATGTTGGACAGTAGATCTCTGTGTTTGTTGGGTGCGCCTATTTTCTTGGATGGTACTCAAGATACCCTTATTTCCAGGACCCAGTCCCTTGCGCTGCTGTCGTGTCATTTTAAGCACCTTCCGGCGCATGTCTCTTTTGCTCTCCTAAGAGCTTGCTTCTCTTTGCCCAGGTTGACGTATGTCATCAGGACGGCCCATACTTGGAATTGTCACAATGAAGTTAAGTGTTTCGATGATACTCTTAGGCAGATTGTTGAAGAGACGCTGAATGTCGGTTTGAGTGATGCCCAGTGGCGCCAGGCTGGTTTGCTGACACGTTTCGGGGGCTTGGGTGTGCGCCGATTGTATGAAACCGGTGCCATCGCTATTCTGGCTTCCTCGCATGGGGTTGCGGATTTAGTTGCCAGGATTTTACCTAGCTTTGGCGATTCTCCTCGAATCTCTTTTGTCGCTGAAACGCTAAGCTTTTGGTCTGCATTATACCCAGCCAATGACCTTCCCAATGATGTGCAAAGACACAGGGATAATTTGCTGGGATCCCACATCCTGACGCAGTTGCGTGTTGGTTCGTCGGAGGTCGAGTTGGCCCGCCTCAATGCCGTTTCTAAGCCGGAGTATGGTGCCTGGCTGCATGCCCTACCTTCTCCTCAACTAGGCACGCT
Organism: Ectropis grisescens; assembly: GCA_017562165.1. Lineage (NCBI taxonomy): Eukaryota > Metazoa > Arthropoda > Insecta > Lepidoptera > Geometridae > Ectropis > Ectropis grisescens. The sequence continues at coordinate 7,599,400 of CM029769.1, read as the reverse complement.
GCTGGACGACGATTCCATTAGGGTGGCGGTGGGGCTTCGTCTCGGCTGTGCCGTGTGTGAACCTCACAGGTGTGTTTGCGGGGCGATGGTGGATGCTACTGGCTTGCACAGTCTCAGTTATTCCCGTTGTGTGGGACGGCGACCGCGTCACCATGCTCTTAACGAGCTCATTCGAAGAGCACTCAGGTCGGCCGAAATCCCCTGCGTACTGGAGCCCCCCGGTTTGTCTCGCTCGGACGGTAAGCGGCCTGACGGACTAACTTTGATTCCTTGGCGGAGAGGTCGCTGTCTCATTTGGGACGCCACGTGTGTCAGTACCTTTGCATCCAGTCACCTTCTTGCCACTTAGCGAGTGGCAGGTGCGGGCGCGGAGGCAGCTGCTAGAAGCAAACACCTCAAATACTCTCTGCCCTGGAATCATCTTACGAGTTCGTTCCGTTCGCCGTGGAAACGGGTGGACCCTGGGGCTTTGAGGCGAGGGCTTTTGTTGCCAACTTGGCTCGTCTTCTTAGGGACAGAGGACGTTATCCCCCGCTCGGGTCTCTATCTGACCCAAAACATTTCTTTGGCCATACAGCGGGGAAATGCCGCCAGTCTGATGGGCACTTTTGGGTGGGCGATTTGACGAGTACGGAGACTAAATTGATGACTCCAAACTTGTGTTTGTAGTATCTAGGTTTTTGATTATTTTTTTTAATTGACATGTATATTGTAAATTTTTATGAATAAAATTAATTAATTAAATATATATATAGAAATTGTTAGCACCATTTTGGTTCTATAAGTATATATTATATATATATATATATATATATATATATCTATATATATATATATTTACATCCTACAACATTTTTGGCGTCATGCACGTCGTGCATCATTACGACGTCCTCCCAGTTCCTCTTGCTTATTTTAACATCTCTTAATGAATATTGCTTAGTTTTTCGATTGCCAGCTCCGTAGGATACATCGTTTTCTGATAATTTTATTTTTCGCGATATTCCTCTTACGTTCGTGCCGCAACATTTTTGAACCCCGAACCATGGTCATTAATTATAAACGTCCTGGATATATTGATCTTGATTTACTAATGGCATCGACTATTTAGCGTCTGCATAGGATGAACGGCATTTGTGAGTGCGACGTTGCCAGCTAGTTTAGATTTACTTTCTCTTTCTTTTACTTCAATTTCGTGAGATCTATAGTTATACGGATGCCCGATATTTTTATATTCTTTATTATTATCTATCTACAAATTTATTCTCACAATATTAAGGTATTGAAATTGTTATAAGGCGTCTTGTTGTGATCACAGACGGCATATGAATTGTGATTTTGACAAAGTTTAGTAATAAACAATTACTTAATAAGCAAAAAAAAATTAAGCTCCTATTTATGAGATTTTTACACCAATAATCGCAGGTATTATCTAGAATAACAAGCATAAATGTACAGATGTACATGTTTGTTTACTCATATTTTTTTAGCTTTGCTTTGTTTGGGGTCAGATGGTGTTGTGTGTGAATTGTCCACCAATATTTATTTATTTATTTTTTATTAATTTAAGACAAGTAGGTACGTAATAACCTCATTTGTGGATCAACACAAATGTAAATAAGATAAAATCGGGATTGTATTCTGCCATGGACTGAACCAATATTATATATAGACGTCCAATGTAATATACGGACGTCCAATATGATATACGGACGTCCAATATCTATATACGGACGCCTAATAGTTATATACGGATGTTCAATAGCCTGGCCACTTTAATTATAAAAATACGGCGCTATGTGAAGCAGTTATGTTTGGCAACGAGCTACTGTATGGTAGAAATACTGCTGCCAATCGTGTTGCGCCATACTGGATTATTCCCATTTGTCTCACACATTTATCCCTAGTAGAAACAAATGGGTGCTGAGTTTCTGAGAGCGGGTGGAAAACGGTTACTTAAAGTCCTTCAGCAGCTGTTCTACTCCGTCATACTTGACGGTAATACGCCAGAAGCGTGGAGCTGAAGTGTGGTGGTGCTCTTCTACAAAAAAGGTGACATCACTTTGTTGAAGAAATACATACCCATCTCACTTCTGAGCCACGTTTATAAGTAATCACGAATTGTCTCGCACGCAGGTTTGACGACTTCCAGCCACCCAAACAAGCCGGTTTCCAAAAATATTGGTGAACAATTCACCCACAACACCATCTGACCCCAAACTATGCAAAGCTTGTACTATGGCGGCCAGATAGCTGATATAATACTTATAAAATTTACTTACTTATAAAATACTATATTACGAGTACCACAGACCATATCCATACACTTCGGCAGATTATACAGAAAACCGACGAGTATAATCGGCTACTATGTATAGCGTAGGTATATCGAAGTGTTTATCCAACAAAGCCACCATGTCTATCCGTATTCAGGACCAATGCACAAATCCGATCCAAATGCAAAAAGGGGAGACAGGGAGACGTTATCTCTCCGAAACTGTTCACCTCTGCATTGGAGGATATTTTTAAGCTTTTAAACTACAACGGATATGGTATCAACATTAATGGCAAATCCATCACCCACCTTCGATTTGCCGACGATATAGTCATAATGACTTTGGCTCAGTGCTCAGAGACCGGACCATGTTTGAAACGGCAGTATCGAAAGTGGCGACCATTACGCTTATCTAGGTCAGATGATCCAGTTAGGCAGATCAAACTTTGACAAGGAGGTCAGCCGACGAATCCAACTCGGATGGGCAGTGTTTGGCATCACATGTTCTCGTCAGAAATATCACAAACTCTCATGGCGAAAGTTTACAATCAGTGTGTGTTACCAGTGATGATATATGGTACTGAGACGTGGTCGCCAACTATTGCATATTGGCATGATATGCAAACTCAAAGTTGCGCAACGGGCAATGGAGAGAGCTATGCTTGGAATTTCACTGCGTGACAAAACCCGCAACTAGGAAATCTGCAGAAGAATGAAGGTCATCGTCATAGCTTTTAAAATTAGCAAGTTGAAATGGCAATGGGCAGGCTGCAGATAATGATGTATAGCGTATATGGGCTATGAAAAAGCCTTCGATTTCATCGAAACCTGGGCAGTGCTTCAGTTTTTTACAGCGTTGAAGTGTATAACAGCAAAGCCACAATGTCTGTCTGATTACAGGATCAGTGCACAAAACATATCCAGCTACAGAAAGGCGTGAGGCAGGGAGATGTTATATCTCCGAAACTGTTCACACCTGTACCGGTTATTGTTGGCAATACAACACTCGAAGTTATTGGCGAATACGTTTACCTAGGTCAAAAGATCTAAATAGGTAGATCCAACTTCGACAAAGAGGTCCAGCGAAGGATCCAACTCGGATGGGCAGCGTTCGGAAATCTTCGGCTCATCTTTGAGTCCAAAATACCCCAATTCCTAAAGACAAAAGTATTTAAGTAGTGCTTGTTGCCCGTGATGGCTTATGGAACTGAGACGTGGTTCTTAACTGTGGGCCTCAACACGAAACTCAAAGTTACACAGCGAGCTTTGGAGAGAGCTATGTTTAGAGTCTCTCTACGCGACAGAATCCGTAATGAGGATGTTTGCAAAAGAACGAAAGTGGCCGACATAGCTCAGAATAAGAAAGCTGAAATGGCAATGGGCTGGCTACATCGCTCGCAAAACTGACAACCGATGGGGAAGAAAGTTTCTCGAGTGGCGACCACGAACCGGAAGACGCAGTGTTGGACGGACTCCCACTTTATTTGGACAGATGACCTCACAAAGGTCGCTGGAAACCGCTGGTTGCAGGTTGCGCAGGACCGTTTGTTGTGGAAATCTAGAGGGGAGGGCTATGTTCAGCAGTGGACGTCTTGCGGCTGATGATGGTGAGAGATGACGAGGGACAAATGGGAATTACTGGCAGTATGAAGAAATATTTTTAAACAACTTCTCTTGACGTCCCCGGTGGGAAAATATCTCACTGGATTTGAATTGGACATCCATATATAGCAATTGGACGTCCGTATACAGCTATTGAGCGTCCGTTTATAGCAATTGGACGTCCGTATATAGCTATTGAGCGTCCGTATATAGTAATTCGACGTCCGTATATAGCTATTGAGCGTCCGTATAATATAGTAATTGAACGTCCGTATGTAGCTATTGAGCGTCCGTATATAGCAATTGGACGTCCGTATATAGCTATTGAGCGTCCGTATATTTCTTCTCTTTATCGTCGACGCTCAATTTAAGCACGTATATTGAGTCTAAGGCTAAATTAGCCACCAAAAACTAGGTATTCTCTCAAAGGTGCGAAGATACCATTCAGATAGACATACAGATTCAATTCTGAACAGTTGCTCACGTTAAATAAAGCACAGATTCGCTCATGTATGGAGTACTGTTCGCACCTTTGGGATGGATCGGCTAAGCATCAGCTGGAAACTTTGGAATCGATTGAGAGACGTGCCGAAAGGCTCATAGGCAATGACACTCTTGAGCGTAAAAGAATCCAAAGTCTTGATCATCGCCGCAAAATTGCTAGCTTATCGGTTTTATACCGGTTATACTTCGGAGAGTGTGCAATTGATCAACATGATCTAATACCTTGTCCTTTTTTCTATCAGACTTCTCGTATCTCAAAAAAGCGACATCGTTCCATGGTTGATGTTCCAAAAACACCAACAAGTTTTGACTCCAAGTTTGTGACAAGAACGTCTAGGTTGTGGAATGCGTTGCCTCAGTGGGTTTTCCCTTATAGTTACAATATTGGTGTCTTCAAATCGAGAGTGAATCGTTTTCTTCTAGGAAAGCACGCTCCATTGTAGATTGCATCGTCACTTAACATCAGGCGAGATGGTGGTCAAGTGCAAACCTATTAAATAATAAAAAAATGGCAATTGGACGTCCGTATATAGCTATTGAGCGTCCGTATATGATATTATTTTCTTCTCCGAAGTCCTCGATAATTCATCTTCTATCTACATCTAATACATTCCAATAACACATCATTTATTTTTTGCAACTTTTTGAAAGTTTAAATAAAGTCGGACTTCTAATAATACGCAACGCGTACAACACCACCTACGGCGAATATTATTTTTTTGACTTCAGTCCGTGATAAATATTATGTGATCAATTGTTGCGAGCTGGCAACGTCGCAGTTGCGGACGCCAAATACGCGGATCCATGTCAGGAAATCTCCGAGTTATACGGCTGTGAATATATGCGCGACAGCAGCGCCTCACCTGCGCTGAGATTTCGTCGCGAACTTTTCAATATATTATTGAATCCATTTTAGAGTTTTTTTGGCTTCTATCGATATTTGTCCTACGGCTAGTCAGGACCGATAGGACGTAAATGGCAATGGCTATAAAAGTGGCGTCCAGTATGCGGACGCCAAAAGCAGGTGGACGCCAGTTTAAATGCACTTTTTCCTTCAGAGGACGGCTAATTGTTTGGAGGATGTATATATATATATATATATATATATATATATATAATATATACTTATAGAACCAAAATGGTGCTAACAATTTCTAAAAAATAGGCGAGAATCATCATCCTCTGACCGTTGTAGCCCACTACCGAACATAGACCACTTGTCCCCATATTATGGTACTTAACCTAATCCTGGTTGACCTAAGATCCCTTGAATGTTGTCGATCTCCATTGTCTCTAGATCCGTCGAACACTCAAAATACGTCCATCAGGGTATACCCACTTTGATACCGTATTCCACAGTTTAGGTGTTCTACCTAGCTTAGGTGTTAAACTTCTTTGTATGAGCCTTGGGAATATCAGCCATGAAAAGATGTTCCTTCGAGCTACGAGATATCAGATATAAAAGACAGGGTGGTATTAGATTATGCAGATCAACAGCAAACTCTTCTACATAGAATAGTATAGAATAGTTTAAAATAACCTACTTTTAGTGACACACATATATTGAGACATGAAAAGTCCAAATCATTACCTATCACTGCACTGCGCTCGTCCCCCAGAGATTACCTAATATCTTATTGTAGTGGTAGGAATTGCAGAGTCCGCCAGAGAACGTACCACACTTTAATCAGTTACTTTACCATCAAACAGTTACGTGCCAATATTACTGTGTTCCGGTATTAAGAGTAATGTTTTCGGAGAAATTACAACGCTAAAAGATCTCAGTCATCTTATATCTCAGTGTGATTCTAGGTAGCGATTTGAACTCTTCAAATTCAAATATAAATCATCCAAGTGTCCTTAGGTAGTATATTCCATCACATAATGATTTTTGCTGTCGGGGTTTCTAAATTTTAGGAAATTAAAAACCGCGTGGTCTTGCGAGTGGCGATGGCAAAATACCTGGCGGCATGACTGTTGAGCCCTGGAAGTTGGGTCGGCCCGTTCTGTGGGACGCAACTTGCATCGATACTCTGGCACCATCACATCTTCGAGAACCACATACTAGTATAGCCGGTGCAGCGGCTATTTCAGTTGAGCGACTCAAACGGCGGAAGTAGGCAATCCTCGGAAGTGGTTACATATTTGACCCCTTTGGGATTGAGACTTTGTGCCCGTGGGGGCCGAGATTTCATCTCATCTTCAAACCCCTTTCCGAGCGCTTGGTCGAAGCGACGCGTGACCATAATGCTGGCGTTTATTTGACCCAACGCTGACCAATGCTGGGCAAATTTCCGACTGGTAGTTTGACATCTTGATTATCTATAGACCTTCATTGGTCTATGGATAATTCAGGTGTGCTTACCGTAAGTAGTTAGTTAGGTATGTAGCGTAGTGTAGTTCTCATTGTATGTACGAGTATATTCGTTTTGTTAATAAAGGTTCTGCCCAGTAAAAAAAAATGTAAAGACGATTAATGTACCAAAAAATATTTTTTTCACTTTTTGTCTGTCTATTTGTTCCGGCTAATCTTCGAAACGGCTTGACCGATTTTGACGGAGCTTTCACTAATAGATAACTGATGTTCAAATCTTAGGCTACTCTTATCTCAGGAAAAAAACAGGGCTAAAATGCGCGTGAATCCGTGGGCAGAAATATGTCTTGTTTGTGTCATTCGCACATCTTTTAAAAACCCCTATTTTCACTTACTCAGGTTTGACTGTATACCGTGCGTTGTCTTTGCGGTAAATTTCCGAAGAACTGTGTTTTATAACGGCATTTCGACTTGTGGCTTACTTACCTGTATTTTAATTAATTTCAGATGCATTTACATTAAGTTCCTCATCTTTTTACACAGGGTTACGCAGAAATGATGTATGGGATGAGCTGGAAGGGATGTAATGGTAACTTTGTCACTATTTTTAACCGACTTCAAAAAAGGAGGAGCTTTTCATTTCGGTTGTATGTTTAATTTATCAATGATATAGTGTGATAATCAAAATAACGTAGTAGTAATAAAGTAGTACGTGCAAAATACTACTTATAATTAAACTGGATTCGTCTGTGGTACATCTATACTAATATTATAAAGCTGAAGAGTTTGGTTGTTTGTTTGAACGCTAAAGATCCTAGCGTTCAAACAAACAAATTGTAGATTGTGTAAAAAAGGAAGTACTGGTCCGAACTGAAAGATTTCTATTGGATAGTTCATTTATCGAGGAAGGCTAAAGGCTATAGAACATAACGCTACTATTAATAGAAGCGGAGCATGAATCAAGAATGTAACAAAATCGGGGAAAAATATTCCTTTTTGAGAGTTTTATACATAAACATATATCTACGAGTAAATCCCGGAAACGATTCGAACGATTTTCATGAAATTATGTATGCAGGGGGTTTCGGGGACGATAAATCGATCTAATTAGGTTTCATAAAAAAAAAACACACTTCATACGCGTCTTTAGACAATAAAAAACTGTTACATTAATATTAGAATGTGACGGTAAATTTCGCAACGTTGCGCGACAGCATATTAGCTCAGGCGTGAAGTTGGGCGGTCGTGAAGCAAAAGACCCGGGGTCGAATTCCAAAAGACTTCTCGTTTTTTTCAAGTTCCTTTTTTTTGAGAATATCTATTACTGGGATAGGTATCTAAGTATACTCAGTGTTTAAATCGAGCAAAGCTCGGTCACCCAGGTACTATTAGTATAGAATAGAACAGTTAAAAATATTTGGGTTTAGCGCATTTCAGTTGTGTGCAACCCTACACAGACGTTGTTGATGTTGTAGACCGACATTAATAGTTTACGGGAAACCCGAACGAAGGGACAGTAAAGTATGTATTCATCATTCCCAATAAATCATTATTATATACTATCTGGTTTATATAAACAGCAAAGTCATTTGCCTACGTCTGAATCATTTCAAGACACTCGGTTATTGCAAGCAATTATTGGCATGGTTAATTAATGTTCAAAGTGCGCTTACACATGTTTACAACATGTGGTTAGACACAATTTTTATAGGTATTAATTGGTATTATTATTTTATTCACAAAACAGTAACAGTATCCTAATAGTTTACATCAATGCATTACTCAACTGCATATTAATGAAATAAAATGAAAATCATAAATGTTGAGATTAAGTCAATTTACTGGGATTAGATTTGTAGGGTCTAAGCAGATTAAGCAGATGGGTAGTTGGAAAGATATTAGAGGAGATTTGAGTCCGACCGTAATAGATCCATGAATAGATGAATTTTTGAAGTGAACATTTCTTTTGGCGCACTTCACACAGATTTTGTGGTAGGCTGTGAATGAGGTTGAATGTCACGTTCGGAAGTGAAAGGCTCGTTCGGGTGAATTTGGGACCGCCGAGTGTACCCGACCGAGAAAGATACAGTCAGCTGCTGCTGCTCTTCACTGTTATGTCACTGTGTTTATTACTATATCTGTTCAATTTACACAATTTTTAATATTTCTTATTTTAGTTTTCACATTTTTTTAGGGTTGTGGGCAACCCTAAAATGGTTCAAATCGCATGATATTTTTTTCTTTCAAAATGCAGTAACAGAAAGAGGTGAGGTACCTAAGCAACAACCGTGATGCATCTATTTTTAGGGCGTAATTGACGTTAAATATCACCTTCAAATGACGTGGTCGTTGTATAGGGAAAGTCAGAAATCAGAAATGGGGAAGACCGACAGACAAAGTAGGTGATGTGCGCAGGGAGAAAGAAGGGGCGTTTCGCAAAAGTCCAATAATAAAACACCTACAGAAAGGACACTCTTTACCCTTGGCCAATGAGAGCTTTCTCATTTGCCACTAAATGCCAAGTTTTCGTGACGACGAGAAGTTCAGAAGAGCGTTTCATGTCTTTTGTCGTTTCTTGTATCTTGAACTAAATAATTATCGCTGTACGTTTCGAACACAAGCGAACATGTACGACGGAAAGACGCTGGAGTGCTTTCTGTGTCGTAGGTAGTTATAACGAGCCGGTTGTGTAGAGTTCTGAGCGAGTATCCAGGGGTGTTGATGACAAGACGTAGTAAACTTTATGCGAGGAAATCACAGAACACAATCATACGCAAACAAGCCTTGAAGCTTCAAATAATAAGGGACTTTTTAAAGTTGGAAATAGTGTCGTTTAAAAGAGTTGCATCAGTAGCAAAGTAAAACATATACTTATCTAGGCTTATCTTACCTTTTGTGGTGACAGTAGATACGCTTTGCGAAGTCCACTCAGGAAGCCGAAGGACCTTTAGCAGTATTTCTACCGTCGTACATTAGCAACTCAATAAATGTTCCCGCTGCTGCGACACGGGGCCTTCTCTGGCGAGGAGTTTGTCAAGGCCCATAACCCACCACGCTCGCTCAATGTACGTTGGTGGATGACGCACGATGTTTTCCTTCATCGTGTTTAAGTTAGCAACATTACGAAGCTGACTTCGAAAATACAGTGGGATTAGAAGCAGGGACTACGAATTGGCAGTTGCCGTTTTGACGATAAGACCAGCCGTAACTTGTTGAAAAAAAACTGAGTGAAGTCAAACAATTGCAGCCCCGTTTAGTCTGAAGCTTTCTTTGCAGTAATCGTTCCAGGAATGACGTTTGAACAGTTTGGTGTTTGACTAATGGCCGAGCAACACGAGATTTCAGAGTCCCGTTATGCAAAACACGAACAAAATATGCATTTGTATTGCTTTTTCTTTACATCGTAAAATGGTGACTTTATGTTTTCTGCGTTCTTAAAATTCCTTGTAAAATACTTTGTGGGTTTAATTTCTTCTCGAATCAAAGAAATTTGAATCGTTCGTTTTTGTAGTAGAAATATTCTGTACCTACCGGAATTTTGCACTGTTATGACTGACTCTTTGAAGAATCCGTCTGGGGAAGTACCATACCTGTGTCAGTTATTCTACCACACACAACACCATATATGACCCCAAACTAAGCAAAGCTTGTACTATGGCGGCCAGATAGTTGATATAATACTTATATAGTTTTCAATACACACTTATTATACATAGAAACACCCAGATACAGTACAAATAATTTAATTCATCACACAAATATTTGTACTGGATGGGAATCGAACACACGACTCTCGACTTCGACGTGTGATTTTTTTTTTTAATAAAGAGTGACGAGACGATCATGACGTGTGCCTGATGGTAAGCAATATGCCTGACACATAACACGCATTGGAACATGATGAGTCCAAATCATTATCTAGCACTGCACTGCGCTCGTCACCCAGAGATCTAAGATCTTACATCTCTAAGCCCTGTAATTTCTCTGTATTATTTATTACGTTCCTGTTAAAGGAAATGTTTCCAGACAAATAAATATAACTCTTTTTTGTCTCATATACCGACTATCGCATATACCGAGGGCTGGCACCAAATTTTGTGAAGGTATTTGAAACTAGCTAAAATCTTGTCACAGACCTCTCGAGCTGCAAACCTAGCTGGTGAGTAGCGGGACAAAATGAAGGAAGCAGTGCTGTGCAAAGTAGTGATTTGGGGTTTTAAACGCTCCACACACGAGTCCTAAAATCACATAAGAAATGACGTAAAAGTAGTGGGGAGGAGCCTACATCGCACCATATGATTGGTGATTTATGGTGCGATCTAGGGTCCTCCCCACTAGTTTTACGTAATTTCCTCTGATTTTAGGGCTCGTGTGTAGAGGGTTTTAAAGCTCAAATAGTAGTGTGACATTGTGTTACGTCTTGCTTACCTTCAGGCGGAAGTCCTACTCATCGTTTCACTGTAAATTATTATTCCAGCAGAACCGGTTGTAAGTATTTTTCTGTATATATCACGCGATAGCTGCGCCAATTGTGCATCGATTTTGGTGGTTCTTATTTTGTTTTGTAGATCATAGTCATTCATAGTTCCCAAGTAGTCTCAGAATATACATTTTATCGAAATTGGTGCCGTGGTTTTTGAAATATCAACAAATAACTAAATATATGCTAAGAGAAATTAATGGTCTTGTTGTAATCTTGATCTTGACTCGTGATGGTAGATTAAGCAAAAATAAATTGAAGTCTGTCTTTGTTTGTTCGGAGGAAACTCAATAAGTGTTGATATATTTAAAACTATTTTAAATTAAATTAAATTGAGTTACGGCTGGTCTAGTCGGGAGAACGGCGCCTGCCGATCCTGAGACCCCGGATTCAAACCCCACACGCACCACTGTCTTTTCGAAGTCATGTGCGTAATGCCGCTAACTTAAAACGGCGAAGGAAAACATCGTGAGGAAACCGACATGTACCTAGAATGTTTCGAAGTCATTTGTCATCCACCAACCCGGGCCAGCGTGGTGGATGGCCTTAACTCTCTCCTTGCGACAGAAGGCGCGAGTCCCAGCAGTGGGAACATTTAGTGGGCTGTTGATTGATTGAAATTAAATCGTTTCCTACAGTCTAAAGTTAATACGTTACAAAGATAATAGTAGGGGAGCCCACGACGCAAAATGGGAATTTACTCACGCGTCATAGAGACCTATTAGTGGCAAAGTTAAAATGATAAGAAAAAATATATTTGGATATCAAGATCTCAAAATCACCGCTTGAGCTCCTCTACTATAATAAAAATTGGCAGTCGTAGGAACTGCTGATAGAAGTGAAAACTTATAACTCGAAATTTGATAGCGTACTTTGGAAACTACGCAGGGGAAACCGGAGAGCGTGGCCATCTAGAAATGCTGAAGCATTTTTAGACGGCCAATGGGAAACGCTGACGCATTTCTGGATAGCCAATGGCCGTGATCCCGAGTTTATCCGATTTCTTATTATTTCCGAGCGCGACGCTTATTTTTTCGTGGGCTATGAATTGATTCATAGCCCACGAAAAAATAAGTTTTCACTTCAAAAAAACCAGTCGAATTGAGCACCTCTTATTTTCATGAAGTGTATAATATAATTTTTCGAGAAAGGTTCTTGCAAACCGAATTCTGGGTATTCACATTCGATTATGTTAAATTCTAAATCCTATTTTTCAAAGGTATTAACTATATTCGAAGCTGAGTGTGCTCTAATGTGGCAAGTTCTAACAGTGAATGTATTTTCAGTCGATGGGACGGAGGGAAAGGGCGGGCGTGACCAATCAGACATGGAGTGGACTCTTGACTTTAAACTGGATTTAAGATTAAAACCCACTGAGTATATTTATTTTCTAGTCTATCTGTAAATACAAAAATGAATCTTTTATGTATTTGTAGTAGTAGGACTTGCAGGCAGTGTCAGTCTGAGGAAGTACCAATTATTCTACTGCCAAGTAATAATGTGCAAACGTTACTGTGTTCCGGTTTGAAGTACAATGTTTTCAGGGAAATTACAGGGCATAGAGACCACCTTATATTTCTGGGTGACGAGCGCAGTGTAGTGCTAAGTAATGACTTGGACTCTTTATGTTCCAATAGCTGCATGTCACTGTTATGTGACAGCCATGTTGCTTACTATCAGGCCCATGTCCTGCGACGAGATCGCTGTAAAATAAAAAAAAATTGTATCTAAAAGTGTATCTATAAGTATTTAGACGATTATGTGCATTATGTGCCTGATAGTAAGAAACACAACTGCCCATAACAGAACAGTGTCACGTTATTGGACTATGAAGACTCCAAATAGTACTGCACTCTTCACATTCTTTCTTCATATTAAGATGACTTATTAACCTTGATGACTTATTAAACTAAACCTTACAAATTCTCTGGACACATTGCCCTTCAAACTGGAATATTTCGACATTTACAAAATACTGCTTGGCGGTATATTTAACTACGGTTACTTACATGCCGATCCGGAGCCCCCGGGGTTCAAATTCCATTCGTACCACTGTCCTTTCGAAGTCACGTGTGTAATACTGCTTGCTGCTTTTTCAGGTAGAAAAATGATAGAAAAATGGGCAATAAGTACTAAATCTGCTATACGCTCTCCGAAACCTATGCAACGTTGACCCCGTAAAAAGAGGATGTTTTAATGATATGTATCAGTGTATTGCATAAATCTCATGAGACATTTCATACCTAAAGGTGTGTACGGACTAGAGGCAGCCTTGCCCGAGGCACGCTCGGGTCACCCTGTTGCCGCAAGTGCGTACGCGCCTCAGCCCGGAGCGTGCCTCGCGCGAGGCTGTCGCGGCGCGTGCCATTCTGTCTCGGTTTTTTACTGTGCTCAAAGGTGTACGTACCTCGCAAGTATGTGTGTGATTTGAGCAGAGCTTTCATTCGACGTTATGATTTATTATGCACCTGAACGGCGGACAGGAAAGGACAGACGTACAAATAAATCAGCTGACGATACAGCGCATGTTGTGGCTCGTTCGTGGCTCGACCCAAGGCAGGTTGCCTCAGCCTGCTGCCTCATGTCGTTTAGAATAACTACCGAGGCAGCCTCAACACGTGCGTGCCGAGGATGCTCACCCTGAGGCTGCCTTTAGTCTGTACGCACCTTTATACAAGCTCTCCGACAACGCGAAGTAAAATACAATATACTTTTCAGACAAAGGATATCACTTTACCAAACAACATCTTATGTTACTATCTGTCTACTCCAGTAATGTCGTTCTTTTTACGTCTTCGGCTCCGTATAGTAAGTGCATAATACAGTGTTGTGTAGAATTTTACTCGCTCTATAAGTCATGAAAATTTTGTGACGGTATAAAACTTATCAAACTTGTGGGATATTACCCATTTTCAGCCATTATGGTAAGTGGAAATGATGCTGATGTTATGACAATAATATACTTATTCTGTAGTATGGTATGTTATGACCAAGCATGTTGCTTACCATCAAGCCCACTCCCTGTATTTCCAGGCCTTTTATATTTTATAAAGATATATTGATGAAGACGACGCGACGGATACAAGTGAAAGGTTTTCTCTATTTGGGCTGTTTTTTTTTAAATTATTATTTAAATTAAAAAAAAAAAACAGAAGTAACTATGACGCAGTTAAAAAAAATAACAAAAGCTGTGTGCACATTACTTCACCATTTTTTTAGAATAATGTGATATGACAAGCAATGTAAGAGCCAGATGGTAAGCAACACGCTACCCGACGCCATTACTTTACCATCATTACTGCCTGCCTATTATTACGTGGTATCGTGGTATTGCGTGGTGTCGTGGTACTTGTATGTTATAACATCACAGTACAACGCAGCTGTAATATTTGAAGACTGAACACAAAGAGTCCAAAACACTATCTAGCACTGCAATGTGATAAGTCTTACCTAAAGATATAAGGTGATTTATCTCTTTGCTCAGTGATTTACAAAAATATATCTTTAAAAGAAAGTTATCAACGATTCCCTAATGTATATTCAGTGATTTTGTATTCCATGTAGTATATTATTTATGCCAATCCTTTCGACTTGGTGGGTTTCAAGTTAGATCGTTGAACTTTTAAACGAACCTCCAGAATACACTCTACAAACGAAACACGTTCCAGCCGATTCACTTACGATGCTTTATTTACAGGAATAATACCCCAGAAGAAATATTTTTATTACAACTTTCAACCAAAATAATCTTTCAATAGACTATACAAAAATAACTGTAAAGGTGCTATTTCTTTCCCGAATTTACGACAAGACGATTAAAATGAAGTACAAAGTTATTAAACTATGTATCATCCTCTGTGTTAAAATCGGATCCGCGCTTGAGTCTTCGTAACTTTCTTTACAACATTTCGTGCCAATTTCCACAACTTTCGGATAGAAATCTGTCCAAAACTCAAACGCTTTCAAGTTTATAGTCTGTGGAGTACTCATTGTGAAATTCTGTCGGTCGATTATAAAAAATCCGGGCTTTTCCGCTTCGAACGCGTCCCAGTCAATTATAACGCCTGAATTCGTCGGATTCGAATACCATGCGAAATTGGTCCACATTTTCATTATGATTTCCGAAATGCTTTTATCTCTGTAATCCCATTTACCTAAGTCTTCGGGTAAAGCCAAATGCGGCATGCCGAAAGTGAAAATTAAATCGAAATTATGCGGGACTGCGATCCGATCCGGGACCCCTTCATTCGCTACATCCGAAAACGGCTTTAAGTCGAACCTGTAGAGGTAAACAGGCGCCTGTTTGCTCACGTGCTTCGCCAGTTGATAGGTAGTCGCTCCGTGGACTTTGTCCGTGTAGAAATCCAAAAACAACTTTCGCAAAACGGTTTCATTCGACGTTGGTGGAATTGGTTTGTAGAAAAACGCGACTGCATCTTGAATGTGATGTTGATTTGTAAAACACGAACTATTGTCGACTGTTATATCTGATAGTATGATTTCTTCCCTCATAACGTCGAATTCTCTTTGACTGATCCCTGAATCTTCGTTTTCACCTTTGTCGAAAATCAGTGCGCTCTCCATATTTGTGTAGCCTGTTAAAAGTGGTACTGGGGTAAACACTTCATCTTTGAATAGTTTGCTCGGGAAATCAGGAAGGAACGATCCAGTAACGTTGCTGAAGCCGGAGTCTACTATGGGTTTCCAATCTGCTAGAGGCTCCCCAATGTCAAGAAGCGCTTGATAATTAACTCTTCTTAAGCAGTCTAATAGTTGGTACGTTGGTTTCCGAAAGCAGCCGAATGCGCTAGCTACTTTATTAACAGTTGATAGTTCTTTTCTTGCAATGTTGACTGTGTCCGGTGATAGGACGTTTCCACTCATGGCTATGGCTTTTTGAAAGAGTCCTGCTGAGTAAGCTGAGACCATGTGAAGGCCAACGCTGACGGCGCCGGCGTCGTGGCCAAATATGCATACGTTCTCGGGATCTCCTCCAAAACTGGCGATATTGTTTTTGACCCAGTAAAGGGATGCTACTTGGTCCATGAGGCCGAAGTTGCCAGCTGCTTCGTTGTCTAGCGTTGAGAAAAATCCAAAGATGTTGAGTCTGTACGCTACAGAAACGAATATCACCTGAAACAAAAACAATCTTTGTTTACTTTTCTGCAATTTGTTGTGGCGTATTTATTTTTTACTGGCAGCTCTCCGGTTTTACCCGATTGGTTCACATCAATATTATTTTCGGGCGATAAAAAGTAGTCTGTGGGCTATGGATGCTATTCTAGACAATAATCTAACTGTATTTTAAAACTCGATTCATTTAGCAATTTTGACGTGACTAAGCAACAATCATCGAAAATTTTGTCATTTAAAATATTGATAGGAATGGGTTAGAAATAAAAAAATAGCATCTAAAAAGTCTAGCTGTATAGAATAATTAATTTCGATTTTGTCACGTTGCCAAACAAATTTTAATGTGCTGGCTGTGGACCACCAAACAACTGCGGAGTAGTTTGACAAAGTTTTCCAATTGTAAGTCGTGAAGAGTAGATGGATAAGAAATGTATTTCATTACAGTTTCTTTTGCTTCATAAAATTTTATTATCCTTCTTAAAAAGAACTTCGATGTCAAGAAGAGGATTTAATGATTATTGAAACTAGCGTGTATGTTTCAAATTCAGTACAATATTAAAGGATATTAATTTCCTGACTGTGGACAATAGGGTATGAGGTATGAATCACACTTTATTAACAAGACTATTAAGTATCTAATATAAACCTTTAAACGAGTAATTCTTGTTTAAGTGTACAGAATATAGCCTAAATAATAATGATATAATATATATGCAATAATAGAAACATAGCATTTAATCTCGGAAACGGCTATAACGAGTTTCATGAAATTCAGTATGCAGGGGGTTTCGGAGGCGATATATTAATGTAGCTAGGTTTCATTTTTAGAAAACTTTATCTTGTCCGTATTTTCAAGTAACGAAATAATTAACCAATCTCGTTCATCCAGGGCAGTCTCTAGAAACTTAAAAGAAAAAAAAAATGTAATTAATGTTTACAATCTTACCTTTTGTTTCAAAACTAGTTGAAAAGGGTTGATATTGTTTGGACTGCCTCGCACGAAACCTCCACCATGGAACCACACCAGTGTTGGGTAGCCTTCCACCTTGAAGTCTGAAAAGAAAAAAAAACTTGATTATGTCACTTATTCACTTAAAATGAGATTTAGAAGTTTTGAATCAATCTACAAAATCACGTAAACATCACTAAGTTAAATCCTATTCAGTAAAACTTCCTTGGCAAAAATGTTCTGCTATTCAAATCTTTGAAATTTCTAGATAATCTTTTCTCTAGAAACCAAACGCCTGAACATAAAAGTAAAGCAATGAGTATAATGTAGATTTAATGTTCAAAAATCTGAGGTTCATAACATATTTTTTATAGTGCAAAATGACGACTCACGCAGGATATTTCCTTGATCGTAAGCAACATGCCTGTCCATAATAGAACATTGTCATGCAACCATTGGAATATGAAGAGTCCAAATCATTACCTAGCACTACGCTGCGCGCGTTATCCAGATCATTAAAAGTTGTTTTCTGATATACTAGCTATGCCCGCGGTTACAATTGCGTTTTTTTTCATGGAACCCTTGTTATTTTCCTCAAGTAAGAGTAGCCTATTTTATGAGAAGATTAGCTATCTGGTAGAGAAAGTCTCGTCATAATCGCTCCAGCCATATCGTTAATTATTTATACATATGTATAGATAGGGAAAATCAAGACATGCACCTAATAGTAAGTAACACATCTATACAGAACAGCACAATACCACTAAGCCTTTGTAATGCTCTATCATTTTTTCTACTCAGATACCTACATACATTTATGACTAACTTGCAAAACCCATGGTTTTACCCGCGTAGTTCTCGCTATCGTGATCCCGCGTTTTCCGCGATAAAAATGCTGTTCTATATGATATTCCAGACCAGGGGTCGACAACCTTTTGGGAGTCCTGGGCCACATAGTAAAAAAGTAGATAAAAGCGGGCCGCACTTCTATAATTTTGTTATTCATTTGCACCCCCAAATTTTTTTTGATCAATACCATACGTCTGGATTATCTATGGATAGGTCATCAAAAATTGATAATCCAACATATTTTTTTACTAAACTGAAAAGTTTGCGCGAAAAGTGGTAAAAAGTTTCCCCCCCTGTAACTTCTAAAATAAGAGAATGACAAAAATAAAAAAGTGTATGGTGTACGTTACCATGTAAACTATCAACGAGAATTGGTTTGAATGATATCTAGTAAGTAGTTTTATTTTAATACGTCATAAATTGACTATTTTTAAAAGTAACAACGAAGTACAAGAACTTTTGTATTATGTTACTTGCTGCTACGGAAGGCTTCATGGGCGTGCCCGACTCGCACTTGATCACTTTTATTTGTTTTTGAAACAAAAGAAAAAAAAACGTGTACCTATAACATCTTTTAATAATTTAACTAACGGACTGTTTGGTCTTTTTAGTCATCGTGCCTAATATAACGGCCTTCAGTTTCAAATCATAATAGCTGTACAGGAAAAAACATTAAGAAAGTTTTAACTACATGCCCGAGATGTAAAAAGCACTCATTTTTACGTGCCGAACATAAAACGTTAGCACCGTGCACGTAGAGTGGCCATAATCACATGAAAAATACCCCAACTACCAGCATTAAAACCTGCCCTGAGAATTACAGTTTATGCAAAACAACTGCACCGAACCATTTGCGGCAGTTTGAAATGTTTGAATTGCAAGAATTTGGGTCAAGAATTAGATTAAGGTTAGGTCGGCCATGTCAAACTGGCCAGTGGTATTGGCACGATATTCTTGCATTAATGACTTTTATTTACCCGAATAGAAAGGGAATTTTCTAAGAACGGAAACACTGGCCGTTTGGCGAATGTTAGAAATGATTAATGTCTTGAAAATTATCGTTGATAAATAAGTAGACACAGAATTATCCAACTAAATCAAATGTTAATTTCTAAAGAAATACATTATTTGTTTATTAGTTTATTGCATTATTATTGTAAGTTGTAAGTAATCCAAGTAGGTATTACTTTGTAGTGGTAGGACTCTTTGGCAGAGTCCGCCTGGGGGAAGTACCACACCTTTGTCAGTTATTCTGCTGTCAAGCTGCTTGCCAAGCAGTAATATGCAAATATTATTGTGTTCCGGTTTGAAGGGCAATGTTGCCAGTGAAATTACAGAGCGTAGAGATAAAAAATCTTATATCTCTGGGTGACGAGTGCAGTGCAGTGCTAGGTAAAGATTTGGGCTCTTCATGTTGCAAAAACTGCGTGTCATTGTGATTTTATGTGGCAGGTAATATGCTTACCATCAGGCACATGTGCTGCCCGTCTCGTCACTCTATATTACAAAAAAAATTACAATGACGATATAATGAAATGTTAATATGATTATTAACATTGATACTTTACGTCACATCATACCCCGACTTATAATATAGCACTAGCAGTATCCCGCGGTTTCAGCCGCGTAGTTGTCGGTCTTGTTATTATTTCCGATTACAAATAGCCTATTCGTTCTAGACTAACTATCTACGTGCCAAATTTCATCCAGTAGTTTTTCCTTCCGTAGATTTTTCGAGAAAGGAACAAACGTCCATAGACCCTCATAAATTTTCACATAATATAAAGGTACAATAGTTAAAGATACAATTTTATGCCGAATCATAATTAAGTTTTAATTTTGTTAAAATAATCTACGAATTTTTTTTATACGCGTATAAGACAGCGTTTGATCACTCACTTGTGATAGAAGATAATGCACGCAGACTGAAGGTACCTGTTCACTTTAACCTTAGAAATAATTCCAAGAAAAACGTCTGAAATCACTAAATTTATTACATTCTATTCTTTGTGAAGAAATTCTATTTTCTTGTAAAATGTAGCTGATCTTGTAAAAGGATTTATCACAAAATTACAACATCAGAGGCTTTAGGCAAAAATAGGGCTAACTGTAAATATCTTTAAGGGTTTTTCAAGATTAAGTGATCCTCAATAAAACCTGGAGAGCATATCATACGCCCATATCATAATTTATTCAACTATTTTATAAGTATTATTATTGTATCGCTAATTTGTTTTTTTTTAATTTGAATTAATTAATCGATGTAAAAAGTTGGTTGCCTGTAAAGTCGGTATACGGGCGAAAGTTTTACGTGACAACAACTTTGAGTGGTAAAATAATTTTACGGAAGGGACGCGTGCCTTTCACTTTTTATGTCTGTCTCTCTCGCTCTTAGGCGGGCTAACCATGCCCGAGTGGAAGGGACGCGCTCGTTGTGAGCGCATAACGTGAGCGGAGCGTTACGCAGTTTCTTGAAGTGTCGCCCGGCAAACCAATTTATAAGACGTTGTCACGTCAAAATCTGGTATCGAATTTTAGTCTTTATCTGGTAACGAATATTTAGTCTTTTTAGTATGTCTGTGACAATTTCATTTTGTCGTTTGTAGTATGCTGTTGCCATCTCATCCTACAATCTATGTTTCGCTGGATCGAGATAATAAAAATGAGTTTGCCCAGAATATTTATAAGATTATAACATCTTTGTTATATTTAACAATTTTGTTTATTTGAATAGATTAGAGTAAGAGTTTATTTTTAAATTTCTAGAATTATAAGTATAGTTTACTCATTATTTGGTATATCCCTATTGTCTTCCTATTCTTCGTTTCTCCTTTTCCAACCTGCCTGCATCCAGGGCAATCCAGGCTGCCTAGAAGAGATTGGTTTTAGCGATAAAGTCACTTATTGCAACCTAAATTTTAAGATTTTGTATTTTGTGGTTTTGATTTATAATTCAGTGCAATAAAGAGTTTATCTATTTATCTACGTAAATTCAGTAAAGAATACAATGAAAATGTCGTATTTTGTTTATAAGTAAGTAAGCATACGCCTACGAGTATATGTGGGCTATTTTCCGTTTTGCTTGTTGCCTGGAAGAGATTGCTCTTAGCAATAAGGCCGCCACTTGTGGCACTAGTTCATAAGTGTTTATTTGTAATATTTTAAATTGTTTGTGTCGTAATAACGAGTTTCTATCTGTCTATCTATCATACAACGAGTAAAAAAAAGGTAAAATAAGTGAGAAAAATAAGAGTAAAAAGGTAGCGGTTTGCCCGGAGACCGCGACACGAGACCGGGACAGGAGACCGCGACAGGCACTTGACTCTATAGAATTGTATGGGTGCCAGTTCGCGCCGAGACCGCGACAGGAGACCGAGACACGTGTCGCGAGACATATGTCGCGGTCTCGGCGCGAACTGGCGCTCATACAATTCTATAGAGTCAAGTGCCTGTCGCGGTCTCGTGTCGCGGTCTCCGGGGGAACCGCTACCTTTTCTACGTTCATTTGTGAAAAATAATAATATGTGTCATCCATCAATTACGTGGTTTCAACAGAAGTCAGAATAGGTATCATCATCTCTTTCAACCCTCTTACGAGTACCTTTAGGAAGGGTCACGTTTCCTTTGTTAACTTCTCTGTATCGCTTAGTCATTTCAAAGTTTACTCATCGCTCATTAAACCTATTATTGCATATCAAGTATGTAATTTACACTCGTCATTTTAGCACTATTTACAGGTCCCGTTTTTTTCTGGGATAATAAGTAGCCTATATAGTCTGTTCTTCCAGACTATATATAAGACTATATATAAATATGCATATAGCCTAGCTGTGTTCCAAATATCAACAAGATCCGTTCAGACGTTTCGACGTGATTGCGCAACAAACATCCAAGTAAATAGAGAATCAAAAACCAAGCTATGTATGCCAAAACGAAAATGTCAAAATTTATGTAAGCTCCGTAGGTCGCGTAAATAATAATTATCTAGCATAAAATGTTATTTTCTCAAAATATAAGTAGCTTAAGTGGCTCCTTATAAATTATATTTATTATAATTATCATCCATCTGCCAGTCAAAGTACCATTTAGCCGTTCCTGAGATACGCGGGAACAAACACAGATACAATAAAACTGCTCATTTCAATATAAAAAAATATATAAATACCGTAAGTATATCCTTGTCTTGTATATATGCATTTAAGGAAAATTGTTAATTTGGAATTAGATACAAACAGACATTACAGATTTCACTTGTAGATTTTTGTAAATACTTGTGATATACGAGTTGATCGTGAAGTCCTGTGTAATGTCCATAAAATGGGCGCGAAGGCTTAAAAACTATATTACTTACCAATAACATTAAATGACTAATATTAATACGTAAGTACTAAAACATATAATGTGGGTGGTGAGTTATTACAATGGGCATATGGACATAATTTTACCGGCGACCTAATGACCCTGGCGTGTGGTGAAAACAGGTCAACATGTCGCTTGACTCATAATACCTATAATACATTATAATTGCCTTTTTGCAATCAACGTCTTCATATTTATGTTGTAAAACTAGCGATCCGTCCCGGGTTCGCTTGTGGTACATAATATATAGCCAATATTACTTATGAATCACGTATACATATCCAGTCGGTCCAGTTAATGGGCCGATGGACTCAGAACGTCGTGAGGTTAGCGCGTTCAAACAAAACACCTTTTCAGCTTTATAATATTAGTATCTATTTTAACGGCGAAATTGCTTTCCCGTTATGTTCCTACGATAAAAAGTACTTTACGGGCTGTACCATAATGTGCTAGTTTCAGAGAGCAACACGGAAAGGAGTAGGCATACACAGCGTTTCCCCTCTGTCAAAGTACAAGTCCTCGTGGACCATGGAGTTTTATAATATACTGTGGCTGAGAGCGGTGCTAGATTTGTGAATGGTGCTTTATTTTTTATGCGTTAGTGATTTGGCTGTGTGACTATGATCGGCAATGGATCGGTACAGGTATGTTTTGTATGCAATAGTGCGGCTTTGCGCTAGTGCGCAACTTTCCCCTCGCGCAAGAAATGACCGAAAGATTTGAACAATATTTTTTTATCTAAGGCTACTCCCTTCCGTGCTTGCGCGGAAGATCGAGTTGCTCGATGATTAGTTTACATTATACTATATTATTTATACCATTAGATTATACCTCTAGTCCAGAAAAGCGTACAGGCAACTTTTCATCTATAAATACAAGTAATTTAGATCTGTTCATTGACGTTTAAAAAAAGTCTTTTTTATACGTCCATGGTCTGTTATGGTATAAATAGGTAAGCAATACTATAATTTTCGTAATTATTTGGTTTTCAAAATAAATAATAAACACATTACTACTTCTTTGCGTCGCGCAGTTGGGTAAAAAGAGATAAACCGTAGCATCTAAAAAAAAATATGTTTCTTTTATTTTGCGTCTGACTACCATTTCGTCTGATAGTGAAGAGACAATGTTAATTCGTTTGTTTTAATTCTTAAAATCCTTGGACTCTGCCTTCTTATACTTACTTACTATTTATACAAGCCTATGCGTGTTCCTTCCGCTTAGAAGACAGTTATACTTGTGTTTCTAAAAAGTTACTCAACAACAATGTGTGGCTATAAAAAAAAGTTTGATTAAAGAAAGCCCGTGTAATAATGGGCGGCCCTGAAACTTGGCTTAAGGAAAGTTGAACTGTGTATTTTGAAAATACCTATACCTCTAGAGTGACGAGACGAGCAGGACATGTGCCCGAGGATAAATAACATGCCATAACAGTACAGTGACACGCAGCTATTGGTACACGAATAGTCCAAATCATAGCCTAGCACTGCACTGCGCTCGTCACCTAGCGATATAAGACTTTTTAGCTCCATGTGTTCCCTGAAATTTCACTGGAACATTGCTCTTCACACCGGAACACAGTTATGAGTTATTTAATATTACAAGCCCTTTTGCAAGTAATTTAAACTTTTGAAGGACGAATTTCCACTAGAGAGAGATGATCTTCTTATCTTCTTAGCATTCCATGGATTCACCATGCGGGTGCCGGGTCCATCGTATGGCAGAGAGAAAAATCCCGAGTAGATCCCGAGACTTGTGACTCGGGCGTAGGTTTAAGGGGCCCCTTTCCAACGTACATCAACACTCACCTTCACTACTCGTGTTTCTCTCCCTGCCAGGCCAAATCTGAAATGAGTCTCCTAGTGCAGCTTTAGATACTCGTTCTAGTATAGAGCTTACTGCACTTCTGGACAAGCCAAGGTCTTTCGGCAGGTTATAGAGAGATTTCGCTGGTAGTTTTGTAGATTTTTTGTTCCTTAATTTCTTTTATAGATGCATATTAGTAATATTCAACGTAGAGTTAGTATTTCCTAGGGGAAGGATTCTTTGCACAGTCCATCTGGGGTAGTACCTACCTATCCACCTATATAGTTACCTATGAGCAAATGCAAACTGTGTTCCAGTTTGGAGGTCAATATTTCCAGAGATATTACAGGGTAAAACGATAGTTAATGAAATCATGTAGATAATAGTGATCTTTTACTTATCTACTTTTTACTATTTTACATGTTCACTAAATTTTTAATGTTCTCGAAAAGTTTAAAAAAGATATAAGACATTTTCTTGAACTACCGAGCCATGGACTGATATAGAAATGATGAATGATGATCTTTGACCTATAACTCAAAGTTTATAGTACAAAGTGAATCAACGGAGTACGGTTCAGTTGATTCCATTTTTATAAAAGTGGGCGTAATGGAAAACCCCAAGTACTTATTCAACTTTACTTACCAAGTAGTACTTAATTCCAAAGTTACTCATAACAGAAGGAAAATATTAGTTCATGCGGAAAATGGGAAATTCCGTGATACTACTCGTAGTAGGTAGGTATCATGCGAGTAGTACGTACTCTCGTCGTATCCGTCGTTAAAGTATTAATATAAAACAGTGTATTTTAAACTTTTTGGAAATGCGACCTCTTTATGAGTTGAAATATTCTCGCGACCCGCTTGGGCCACAGAGAGAAAAAGAGTAATTTCATTCCACACTTATTAAAACTGAAGAGAGAAATATTATTAGGAATAGTTTAAATTACTTGCAAATGGGCTTGTAATATTAAATAACTCATAACTGTGTTCCGGTGTGAAGAGCAATGTTCCAGTGACTTCAATTAGGAAATGATTTAATCATCATTAACATTTCAAAAACACCACAATAAACCGACAAACACAACAAAGCCACCCTGGGTTTATTTATTGTAAAATTCAAATCGCTTTCTCTCTCGAATTGTGTTTTCAATGTAATGTTTGTAATGTAATGTTTGAATGAGATCTAGTCAGTAGTTTTATTTTAATACGTCATAAATTGACTATTTTTATAACACTGATTAAAGTAACAACGAAGTACAAGCACTTTTATATTTTGTTACTTGCTGCTACGGAAGCCTTCATGAGCGAATCCGACTTGGACTTGATCACTTTTATTTTATACCTCCATGGTCTAAACTATAAAACATTGCAAATACTTTCGAATAAACGCTTTACTGAAATAAGTAGATACTCGTAGCTAGAGGGAGTCCGCCGACGGATATTAATTAATCGACCACTAATGGCGTCGGGAAATGAGAAAAATATGCAGAAGTAATTAACGCCTTTTCCGGAACTTTAGCCATTGTCGATTGACGATTTTCCATCTATAAAATATGAGTACTATTGTACTCAATTATTTCCCGAGAACGTGGCGAAGTAAAGAGGTTGCTTCAAATTTGAGTGTTTTAAGGCTTATTACAGTTAAATTTAGGCGACTTAATCCAGAAGCAAGTTAGAGGCAATCAATTTTTGGTTCTGGATTTACTATGCTAGCGTTCTGAATGCTTATACACTTCACTGAAGTCAGTAGCGACTAAATTCAGACAACTAAATTAACAAAGCATAATAAGCCTTTATGTGCAAAGTAAAAAGTAATTTATACTAGAAAAATATTGCCACAAAATTAGGTATATTGGCTCTATGCAGCTTGAAATATTTAAATCATTTCTTTATTTGCGAAAATGGGTAGGTACAATAAGATATTACATTTGTTTTGAGAACTCCATAGTCAACCTTTTGGCATGCAAAAATCAAAATTGTCCACTAACAAAATGACAAAAAAAGAACAAAACTAAATTAAAGCCGCATATTCAACGACCGGCTATTTTGCATCAATACACTTAGAGGCCTTGTCAGTGGCAAATAGGTATACGATTTCATGTTGTTCATTCATATAGAAAATAATGCTATTAAATCAATTTAATAATGTCTCTCTTCAATAATAATATAATATGTATATATATTTTTTAATATAAATCAAAACCAAATTTAAGCCACCCGTACAAGGATGAGCTATTTTAGATGAATAGACTGTGTGACATGGTCAGTGGCAAGGTACAATTTCGTGTCGTAAGATATCATGTCAAGGTTATATTTATTTATATAAAACAAACGATCTAGGTACATGAAACAAATTGCTGATACTTTACAATGTCACTTTACATAGAATGTCAAAAGATTCATTTTTTTGTTTGTAAATGCAAAACAAAATTTTTAGCCACTTATTCAAAAACAGGACAAACACAAACAAATTTTATGTCGTAAGATACATAAAATATGTCAAATTGATGGTTATTTATGTAAATCAATGATTTCAAGTGATCGAATACCTAACTACTTAATAATGTCAGTTTACAAATAATGTTAAATCCAATCTCAATGTAAAAATGCGTCACAAATATTACATAATTGCTAATGTCAACTCTAAATATCTAAACTATCATCAGTCAGATACTCATTTATTGTGTAGTACGCCTTTTCAATCAGGCAACTTCTTAATTTATTTTAAAAAATTTGCATTTCATTAATCGTTAACAAATCGACAGGCAAGTGATTATAAATCATGGGAGCCATACAAAGAACACTGTCTCCTAGTAGTGTTGTGCTACGATTAGGGATTCTAATTTTGTGCTTATGGCGCTCACTCATCAAAGTTTCAAACAACTCCAGGTTGTTCCGCACAAACATTACACATTCAAAGATGTACAACGATGGCAACGTTAATATATTTAATTTCGTAAAATATGGTCTGCAGGATTGTCTTTTACGAAGCTTACAGATAGCTCTGACACATTTCTTCTGTGACCTAAAAACTGAATGTCTTCCACAGCTGTTTCCCCAAAACATAACGCCATATCGAAGCAGCGATGAGACATTGCCATTATATGCTGTCAATAATGTAGACAAATCTGCTCGTTTCGACAACATATGAAGAGCGTATGAACATTGATTAATCCTTGCACACAGGGTTTCAACCTGGGTTTTCCAGCTCAAATTACAGTCTAGATGTAAACCTAGAAATTTCGTTGCGTCTATTATTTCAATTTTATGTCCACAATAACTGATGTCAATGCCATTTAGTTTATTTATTCTATTCCTGAATGTCATTATTTTCGTCTTATTAAGATTAATTTTTAAATTATTTAATGTGAACCAATTATATAATTGTTTTTTTTAGTCTTTCCGGAAAAATGCCTTGTGACACACATTCATTGACAATGTAACTAAGTACGTGGGAAATGGAATTTTCTTGGCTATTGCCATACAGTATGGTAATGCCGCCAGTTCGAAGGGCAGTTTCAGGCGAAGCGTCGATGATAGCGGTGCGTAAGATAATGACACAAAATTTATGTTTGTTGTTGTACATAAGAGTTTAAATAATATTTTAGTTTTAAAAGAACCTATAGGTACCCTTTTTTATGCTGCTATGGTATGCTCATATCTATGCCCTTATAAAGTTTTAATATTACACTAGCCTCATTTGGCTCTATGTCTCAAATTCATATTTATCGACTGCTATATATAGTAAATTCGAGTATTTGATACATTTTGTACAACGATTTTTTGCCCTATTATTAATAGCATGTTGTAGAGACCAAGGAGTTTATATTTATTACATAAAGAGTTGGCACAAACGCTTTACACCGAAAGCACGGGTAGCATCTTTCTTGCCTTGTCGCTCTTGTGGAAGTGTCATATTTTTGTCGCGACACATCACTCTGTTGCCATAGAAAGTATCGTAAACAGATGACGTGTCATCTGTTTACGATTAACGCAAAGGAACAGTGCGGAAAGTCTAAGTCTATACGTAGTATATGTCATCTCTTTGGTAGAGACCATCGGAGGCTGACGTCATAGGCCGCATTATGGAAAAACAATTGACAAAAGTTTGTGCGAGTAGATAGACAATAAATGGTTGATTTTACGTTCTATTTTAATATTAACTATACATTTTTTTAATAACAGACCCACATTTAGAATTCAGAACAGAAATTTTTAACTATGGGCGAGTACCTAACTTAGTCCTCTAATTGGCTAGCTTACTGCTCAAAGCAAAAGCTTTGTGTTTAATTACTTTTAATTGACGAAACGAATCAACTTTTGTATGGCAATATTATGTGAATCTTCGACTGAAATTAAAACTTTTGAAATTAAAACTTCGACTGAATTTTTTTTTACGTAACAATATTTACAAAAAAAAATACCTCTACATTGACCATAATAATAAATAATAAATAACTAAGCAAAGGTTGTAACGTCAGATAGCTGATATAATTATTTATTTTTATTATATATTTATTACTAGCCTAGATTGTCCCACTGCAGGGCAAAGGCCTCTCTTCCCTCCTTCCAGATAGCCCGATTTACGGCTTTGGTGGCCCAGTTTCTATCATGGGATTCTAGTTCGTCACGCCACCTTCGTCTAATAATATAATAAATAAATAAATTGGTGGACAATTCATAATACTTGTACAGTTTTAAATACATACCTGTAATACATTTTGAGTATTGTATTGATTGTATTGATGTATCGAGAACTGCGTCATCGACATATCTGGTTGAAAATTCATCTGTAGATTCCCACTGCTGGGATCGGGACTTCTCTCGCAAAGAAAGAGTCAAGGCTATAATCCACCACGCTGGCGAAGAGCGGGTTGGTGGATGACGCATGTCGTCGAATTATTTCTTTCTTTTATTTTATTATTAAACCCAGTTGTTTAGCCAGACTTGTACATCTGTACATAAAAAATACTCAAGAGGTGCAGGTAGAATTTGAACCTCATGACTGTGAAATTGATCGTTCGCGCTACCCGGCCACCACGGCTACGCTGAGAAATGTAGATGACTTTAGTTTTCTGACGAGTTACTTCATTATGAAATCTTTCAGAGAAACCTCAAGCATAGCTTTTTCCATCGCAATAAGAATTAGATTATCCGTTTGATTAGATTAAAAAAAAACAAAAGCTATGGGCTGAATAAAAATGTTTAGTAACAAATTCATCAGGTAGATGTGTAGTCGGTATTATAAGTCTTAAACAAATTAAAATAAAAGTACTTCAACAATCACGTCACGTTTGTAAGTGAAAGATTCATTCGGATTACATTGAGAGCGCCGAGGGTGCTTGTGAAAGCCTAAACAACAAAGAGTTTACATATACTACATACGTATAGAGTTGGCAAATGCTTTGCACCAAAAGCACGGGTAGCATCTTTCTTGCCTTGTCGCTCTTGTGGAAGTGTCATACTTTAGCCTGTAGCTATTCTGTAGCCATAGTAAGTATACACGTCATCTGCTTACGATGGACACAAAGGAAACGTGCGGAAAATCTAACTTTATACGTAGCATATTATGTACTCTTTGCTATACGCTTATAACACTCAGGGATCATGTACATATCCAACGGTGAAAGAATTTTTTGAAATCGGTCAAGTAATTGCTGAGATTAGCGCGTTCATACAAAACAATTCAGGTATTTTGCCACCACACATCCACTTCAACTTACTTCTTTATTTGTGCAATTGTGCACGCAGTCTTTTGTTTCTTTTTAACCCCCGACCAAAAAAAGGTGTGTTATAAGTTTGACGTCGATGTCTGTCTATCTGTCTGTCTGTCTGTCTGTCTGTCTATCTGTTTGTCTGTCTATGTGTGTGTCTGTCTGTGGCACCGTAGAGCTCAAACAGATGGGCCGATTTCGATGCGGTTTTTTTATTTGAAAGTTATTTATTGTGCGGGTGTTCTTAGCTATGTTTGGTTAATATCGATTCAAAATGGCCGCCTCCACAAAATGGCGGACAAAATATTTCTTCACAACCTACCTCAATATGGGTATCAAATGAAAGGGCTTGACTAGCAAAGTACTATACGCTATAACAAATTTCAAATCCAAGATGGCCGCCACCACAAAATGGCGAATTATATATTTTTTTCACTACTACCGCAATATGGGTATCAAACGAAAGGGCTTGACTAGTAGAATACTTTGCACTATGACAAATTTCAAATCCAAGATGGCCGCTACCACAAAATGGCGAATTATATTTCTTTTTTCACAACTTCCTTAATATGGGTATCAAATGAAAGGGCTTGACTAGTAGAATGTTGTACAGATAACAAATCTAAGGTAGTCGGGGGTTAATCAAAATTTTTAATTTTGTTCTTGTTTTATAAATTTATTCTTCAATACTCCTTCAGCCGCATTTGTCACTGTTGTGTCGCTGTGCTAACTAGGTATGTTCAATTTATATTATGTACGTAATGGTTTTTTAATTTTAATTATAAAATTATACAACAGTTTTTAATAGTTATTTCTTATTTTAGTTTTCACTTATGCCATGTGGTCTTAAGCACACCCACATTTTTTTATATGGTACAGAGTGCCAGGACGAGAAGGACCTGAGGTAACCAAAATGCCTTCCCATAATAGCACAGTGTCAAGTTGCTCCGACTGTACGCGGCCACTTCTGTCCTAAACTGGTGTGCCGATAACGAGACAGCTAAATGTTTGTAGTGGTAGGACTCTTTGCAGAGTCCGCCTGAGGAACTACCACACCTTTGTCAGTTTTTCTACCGCCAAGCAGTAATGTGCAAACATTACTGTGTTCCGGTTTGAAGGGCAATATTTCCAGAGAAATTACAGGGCTTAGAGATATAAAATCTTAGATATCTGGGTGACGAGCGCAGTGCAGTGCCAGGTAATGACTCTTAATGTTCCAATAAATATAATGTTCTTAATGCCCTAGTGTGCACATGATTAGATACTTTTTCTGAACATATTATGTGAGTATCTAAGCTATATTGTTTTAAGTAATGTTTTTAAACTGAATAAATAAATTTCAATTTCAACTTCAATAGCTGTGTGTCACTGTGCTGTTGTGGCAGGCATTGTTTACCATCAGGCATATGCCCTGATCGAATCGTCACACTTTATTTAAATAAATAAATTAAACACTTAAAAAAAATAGAACAAATTACCGCGCGCCAAAAACGACATACTTATTCTAATTTTACAACTACCTACCAACGGAATCCTCAGAATTTATTAATAAAGGAATGAATGTTATATACCAAGAATACCAAACAAGATACGAAAATAATTTACATTCTGATCACGTATATTAAAAAATTCATAAGGACGATTTTCGTAATTGTTTATTGAATTTTTTCTACTGAGAATTATTTGTCTCATTAATTTGGCGTTCTTTTGGGAATGTCTATAAACGTAATTTATTTATAGTAGGTGTAATGTCGTTTAGTTTGTGAGATTAGTTATAGCTTTTCAACCGACTTCAAAAAGAAGAGGTTTTCAATTCGACTGCATTTTTAATGTTATTTAGTAAGTTTTAACATTATTTAATGTATAAACTTGGGATTGGGTGAGATGATTCAATTTTTTTTGTTGTTTGAAAGGCTGCTGTCTCGTTTAGTCATTTTTTTTAACTCGTAAAGTGCCTTTTTGTTATATCAACAAAGTTTTTCAATTATTGAAATGAGTTGTATAGTATTTTGTTTTTTAATTTTTACTAAACTTACACTTAGCTAGTTCCTTTTTCTTTTATATTCCCGTCATAAAAAGTAGCCTATGTGCTATCTCAGACCATATTCCGAATTTTACAGAATCCAAATCCGATCCGAAATACAAATCCGTTCAGAAATTCCGTCGTGATTGAGCAACAAACATCCACATTTATAGCATTAGTAGGAAGTAGGGTTCTCTTAAATCTTATCTTCAATGTTCTATTGAATCTCTTCAGGTAAAACCTTCCCCAAAGCATGTCTAGAATACACCATTAAATCGTTAAACACATTGTTGTGGATCACCTAAGCTGGATAGCAGTAGCTCGTAAACTAATAAGAGACTTGCCTAGACTCTCAGATTCAGATTATTAGTAGTTGTATACCCAGACGAGTACTAAGTCGCTTAAAGCCGTAAGCCTTGGAGACCTTTGATAAATAATCCTAATCCTCTAAGTAACGATAACATTAAACTACGTGAAAATACTATACGATACAAGGATACTAGTATATCTTTTCACGTTCTATTAATGCTATGAAAAACGTCTATGAAAAATTCGATACTTTTTGAGGACAGATGCTGATGATCCCATAAATGTATACTAGAAACATCCCGTTGTTTTACTCGGAGTTCCCGCGATTTTCGCGTTATAAAAAGTAATTTATATACTTACTCTATTTCAGACTATAATCTATGTCGAATTTCGCTCAAGTCTGTTTAGGTTTCCGACGTGATCGAGCAATAAACCACAAAATTTTCGCGTTTGTAATATTAGTAGGATGCAATGTTAGCGGAGACCCTGTATTATATATACTCTCTAGAAGTGTTGACGTCGACTTGATTTGAATGACGTAAAAAGCTTACTTTATGCATCGATATAAGCCAATAGTTGTGCCCTGAACACCTTGAAATTGGTAATAAAATGTGACTGTGAGTAGCGCAAGTGGCTTATACACAACCAATCTACTTGACCTCTAGAATTGCTAGCGGCGAGATATGCTGTGTTTCTACTTTGGTTGTTTTCAACGAATAGTGATAGGCAAAAACGTCCGGCGTTCACCGCTTCCTGCAATCGACTATAAAGGAATGACCGAGCTCACTCTTCCCAACGATTACAAATTTCGTGCGGCAGAAGTTTGGGCACATCTAATGGTTTATATCTATGACTTTATGTTCTTTATCACTTCTAGTCTTCTGGGACTCAAGCCTCTTGGAGAAGGTATTGGTCGTCCCATCACCGATTCAGTGGATGGTTGAAACTTACAGGCACTCGCCAAGACAATCTCTATATATAAAAATGTTATGTTGGTTTGTGTACAAAAACTCAAAAAGTTCTGCACCGATCGAGCTGAAATTTTAGAATGATATATAATCCGCATCAAGGATTGTTTTTATCTAGTTTTTGCATCACAATGTGCCACAGCAAAGCGTGGCAGGGTACAGCTAGTAAATTATAAAAGTTGGTTACTAGAGTAATTTCGTTTTTTCTTTTAGATCAGATGTTTACAGTACTAAACATTTGAATAGTCTGCAAACTATCAGACAAACGATACGTGGGACTCGTGTCTGTGGTCACCATCGTTCATACGAAAATAATGCCTATACTCTGTGTTACACGAACGTAGTATATTTTCGGATATCCGCTAGGTTTGGTTACAGCTAAACTTTCAAATTATTGCCTAGCACTACACTGCACTCATCACCCAAAGATATAAGACTATTTATTTCGTTATTCACCAATGTCTCAGGAAACATTTTTCTTTAAACCGGGGCACAGTAATGTTTTTACTTTATGGCGGTAGATTAACTGGTACACGTGTAGAACGAGTACTTTCCGAAGTGGACTTTGTAACTAGTTCTACCAGTACAATTAGCCTATTCAATATACCTAAACCTAACCAACCTGACCTTCACTTGTTTTCGACCCGCGGGTCTATTACCTCACAAAACCTGTCTTAGCTTTGGTACTGCTCTCTCTTTTCTTTTCGCTTGAAAGAATGAAGATAGCAATAGCAAAGCCAAAGGCAATTTAGTTAGGCGATAGAAGGACCGTTTTGAACTGAACCTTTCGATTTGAGTTACATTTCCTTGTTGGTACCAATCCTATGGTAAAGATCCGTCATCTGCGTATTCCCATGGGGTTCTGCCACCCTCATTGCCAACGTTATATCGGTATTATTTATAGCTATGGAAATCGTCAAAGCTGTAAATAATGAATACCAAGAACGTTCAAAAGACATTTGCTGTAATTAAAGTTTCCGGTAGTATTAGTTTTGTTGTGAAACCCTTGAACTGTGGTCGTTGTAAATTTAGATAGCACGGTTTTAGTTTACTACTTACGGTAAAGATTTTGAGATTAAACAGGAACTTCGGTAATTCAATGCCTGCTGAAGATATTACATTACATACGAGTGATTTTTAGGGTTCCGTAGCCAAATGGCAATATACGGGACCCTTATAGATTCGTCATGTCTGTCTGTCTGTCCGTCCGTATGTCACAGTCACTTTTGTCTGAAACTATAAAAGCTATATGTTACAGTCACTTTTCTCTGAAACTATAAAAGCTATACTATTGAACCTTGGTAAGTAGATGTAATCTGATAACCGCATTAAGATTTTGATACAAAGTATAGAAAAAAGACATAAACCTTACGTGTGTATGTATCTATGGATAAGTCATCAAAAATGATATTGAGATTTCTAACATATTTTTTTCTAAACTGAATAGTTTGCGCGAGGGACTCTTCCAAAGTGGTAAAAAGTGTCCCCCCTGAAACTTCTAAAATAAGAGAATGACAAAAATTAAAAAAAGTGTATGATGTACATTACCATGTAAACTATCAACGAAAATTGGTTTGAATGAGATCTAGTAAGTGGTTTTATTTTAATACGTCATGAATTGACTATTGTTAAAACACTGATTAAAGTAACAAAGAACTACAAGAACTTTTATACTGCTACGGAAGCCTTCATGGGCGAGTCCGACTCGTGCTTGACCACTTTTATTTAAAATGGTCTTTTCATAAGTTGTAGTCACATAGGCATATGCATAATAGCACAAGTGTATACTGTGCTATTATGTATATTATTAAGCATAAATAGCACATTAAATGTTCCCACTGCCGGGACTGCCTTCTCTCGCAAGGAGCGAGTCAAGGCCATAATCCACCACGCTGACCCAATGCTGCTGGTTGGTGGATGACACAAGATCTCGAAAAGATTCTAGGTACATGTCATGTCATGTACCTACCTAGAATCATGAATCGTGTTGGCGTAGTAACAACAACCTCCGACTTACAAACCGTGATATCGCAGGTTCGAATCCCAGCCTGTATCACTGTGTATTTTTCCAAGAACATTGTATTTTCATAGCTTTGATCATTTGATCACCTTCATAACAGAATACAGTAATTAGTAAGCCGAGGGTCGTGGGTTCGATCCCCACCCAGTGCAAATATTTGTGTGATGAATTCAAATGTTTGCACTGTGTCTGGGTGTTTCTATGTATAATAAGTATGTATTTACAACTATATAAGTATTATATCAGCTATCTGCCCGCCATACCACAAGCTTTGCTTAGTTTGGGGTCAGATGGTGTTGTGTGTGAATTGTCCACCAATATTTATTTATTTATTTATTTTAATTTGCACAAATCATTACTCGGCGATAGTATAACTGGCAAAGGTGTGGTACATTCGAACTCTGCAAAATGTCCTACGGCTACATTGGTATTATCACAACTCTTATGTTGTCGGAAAGCCTATAGTTAAACTTACCCTAAAATACTCCACTTACCGGCATAAGAAATCCTTCATTAACCTAGATGTACGATCCCCCTCGATCTGATAACGAATCATTTTGGGCCACTACTGCCTTGAGGACGGTGAGTAAAGTTTTTTTGCTACGCTGACGAATGGTACGCTTATATTATTTCATTATTTCCCTCATCAAATAAAGGTCAGCCCTCAAAATTCGCCTACTGCATTTTAGTAGTGGTAGGAATCTTGGCAGAGTCCGTCTGAGGAAGTACTACACCTTTGCCAGTTATTCTACCGCCAAGCAGTAATGTGTAAACATTATTGTGTTCCGGTGTGAAGGGCAATGTTTCCAGATAA
Organism: Ectropis grisescens; assembly: GCA_017562165.1. Classification (NCBI taxonomy): domain Eukaryota; kingdom Metazoa; phylum Arthropoda; class Insecta; order Lepidoptera; family Geometridae; genus Ectropis; species Ectropis grisescens. Next base: position 7,563,282 of record CM029769.1, on the reverse strand, counting down.
ATTACAGGGTGTAGAGTTATAATATCTTAGATCTCTGGGTGACGAGCGCAGTGCTGGGTAATGATTTGGGCTCTTCATGTTCCAATAGCTCCGTGTCACTGTGCTGTAATGTGACAGGCATGTTGCTCACCATCAGGCACAAGTCACGCTCGTCTCGTCACTTGTTATTTAAAAAAATGTACCTGTTGATGTGACCTTGCTGTAGCATTGACTTATATATATTAGAAAGAATAGGATAAATATCACACTTTTACATACTCAACGCTGGAACTATTTTTTTTCAAAAGGAGAGAATCAAAGCCATCCACTAAATACAGGTGGACGGATGACAATTATCTTGAAGGTCTCCCATGGAACATTTAGTTAGAACATTAGTTTCCTCACGATGTTTTTTTTAACTGTGAAGGTCAGGCTCTTAAAGCCGTTAAACTGGTGATGACGTTACATTGCAAGAATATTAGAGGAGTAGATAGGATGCAAACCTACGTCTTCACTTGTAAATACAGGCGGACTATCTTATATCTTTAATATTCTATATTAAAGTATCATCACAATTCGCTTCGCTAGTTATTCTACCGGAAATTGTATGTTGTTGACTCCTCCCAAAATTTGGCTGACGGTTTAAATGACAGCCACACAGCTAGTCTAGTAAGTTACGGCTAGTCTAGAAGTTACGGTTGGTCTACAAGTTACGGCTGCTCTAGAAGTTCCGGCTGCTCTAGAAGTTACGGCTGCTCTAGAAGTTACGGCTGCTCTAGAAGTTACGGCTGGTGTAGAAGTTACGACTGGTCTAGGTGGGAGAACGGTGACGGCCGATCCGGAGACCTTGGATTCAGAACCACGCGCAGTACTGTTTTTTTTGAAGTCATGTGTCATCCACCAACCCGCACTAGCTGCTTGATACACTGCCTGCTCTTCCCGTTTACAAATTTGGGGGGGAAAACGGGTGTCAGGTTACATAAGTGCGGTGTTTATGTTTCGGCATATGAAGTGGCGCCTTACTTTTACCCGTTCGAGCCATTTACTCTCAAGAGCGTTTCAAGACGCTTCTAGCGGTATCATTTATTTATAATTAATGTACTTAAAATGTAAACTAACATTTTTGACACTTGAGTAAAAAAAATTGCGATTTCTCAAGTAGTCTAACAACTATTACTTTAATAATTTATGAGGAAGACAGTGGTTTTATGGGTTAAATGTGTTGTAAACGAAATAACAAACTCGAAACACCAAAAAAACTGTATTCGATTGCACAAATTTTTTTTTTTTTCAATACTTCGGGACCATTTTCCCGCCAAAAATTTTGATTTTTGGTTTTTTTATTAATTTTACGATTTTTCTATGTAAATGAACTCTAATTTTAATGTGGGTTATACCAAAATAAAGACCGGTTCAAGTAGACGCCATAAAACACAAATTAATCGGTATACCTTCCCAAATAAAAACACGAAATTTTTTTTTCCCGCCAAAAACTCAAAACGCAACTATAAGTTTGTTTGTCGTCATCAACCAAGTTTTCGGGTACTATATTACACGCCGGTGTATCAAGCGGTTATGCCAGCGTGGTGGTTTATGACCTTGAATCTTTCCTAGCCAGAGAAAGACCCGCGTTTTACATAGACATTTTTGGGCTGTTTATGCTTTATGTCTCCAAGAAAAGTCTCTCAGAAAACGCTACTACTCTTAATTTAGTGCTACGCACTCATTTTAATTCTTTTAGGTAGTTAAATACGCTTTTATGGGTCACGAACGTGTAATTTACCTCCTGATAGTAAGCAACTGCGTTTGCTAGTAACAGTTCTGTACCAATACCACATAAAGTGGGTATGGATGGGTAAACGAAGATAGTACAGGGAGACAAATTTACTACTATTTTTAAAGGAGACTTAATGGTATGGATGTTTGCCATCACATTCTCGCGTTATTTGCTTTCAAATGAAAATTAACAGTTTTCTATATCCAACATTTTAGACCATTAAAATACTGGAAAGAAAAACGAAGTTCTGTAACAGAGTCATGAGAATTATTACTCTTTTTGCCGAAAAATTAAAGGTCAAGACTATTGAAGGCAATTTATGTGGTCTTAGAGGTAATGGTCCGATGTGATATTTTTATGAAATGGCTTAAATAAGTTCTTTTAGCTAAGTATCTGTGTACATATACTAGTTCACAGCTTTCCATTTAATATGCTACGCAGCCCTAGCCCTCTGGCGGTGGCAAGTGATATGATCCTTCCTACCATTATTAGCCCAAACCAAGGTCATACCATTTTAGGTGCTCATGTTTCTTAGGTTCTCTAGTCGTAGTATATACGAGATATAGTCCTTATTATGTACTGTAGGTGAGTGTGGTAAATATATGGCAAAGTTTCAGGTAGGCTTTACGCACCGTGGCTTTACGTATATGCGTAAGTATAATTAGTAAGATTATACATATTAGTAGGCCCTCGCTTTCTGTGCCAAGCTTCGGTAGGTAGTAGAAGTTAGTTGCAGCCAAATGCAAAAAGTACCTATAAAAAAAAGAAGTGTGGCACTCGGGGACTGCCGCGGTAAAGCTATTGCATGTTGCATGCATTTTTATCAACATAAGCAATTGGGATGTTAACAATTTTTCGGAATTGCTTTTATTTTGAAGAGTGAAATTTGTTTACCCTAAAAAATATCACGGGAACGCCGTTAAGTTGGCAACACTGCTAAGAGCATTTAGTCTGTAAAGCTAATACAAATAAGATTCAAAGTCGAATGACCGAGTGGGGACGACGGCGTTACGGTTTTCCATCCCTCTTTCTTGTGAACATAAGAAAGAGATGCACGATCACTAAAATTCGGTCTCCAGGCCCGCGATATAAGCTATGCAATAGTTTAAAAACCCAAGCCACGGTTACTATTTTTCGTCCACCACCAGCTAATGGCATCTATTCACTATCTATAGGTACTCGTAATTCGCTATCTATAGGTACTCGTAATTCGCTACTGCTCTAAACCAAAAATGTACTAATTACATTTTTTGAATTTATTTTGTTTAAAAAAGATATTGATTATAGTGTTGTGGTTCCGAAACTTAATCATATGGTCATGAACAAACTCATACTATTTACCTATACTTGTATCTATTATTGCTCATACTTATTAATTGAAAACTAACAGTTAAACATGTAATTATTCTGTTTAGGACAGATTCTGTTTAAGACAGAAATACAGTTAAGCAGACAAGTTATTATAGTTTTGGGGGAGTTTAAATAAACTCATTCGTCACAAAAACGTTAGGGTATTAAAATTATATAACATTCAATTTACGTAATTATGAAATAAATTATTTACGATTTTTTTAACTGTACAAGTAATTATTGACATAAGTACTTAAATATTACATGCATCCTTTGTATTGGGTATTACTTCGCCAATGTTGAAGAAACTTTTTTCCACTAGCTACATTTTCATTTGTATTTTAAAACCTCACAAGTTAAGTATCATTGGCAGAATCGGCTATCTAATTTTATATTATTCGTATAGAGTTTTGGTATCACACAAAACATTTATCGAATTCAAGTGAATGTGACCTTTGTAATATTTATCACCTCATTTCGTTTTGTTATGCCGATAAATTGCGTGTAATTTTATTATTTCTGTATTAAGGATTGTTTTATAAATATTACTAAGTAATTTATAGCTGACTGAGAAATTTTCGAATTTCTTTTTACTAACATTGTATTATGCACATACATATACAGTATCATAAATTTGAGGTATCTGCCGTGGGTGTATCGTGTAAACTGGGTGACACATACCTAATGTTTTTTGTAGAGATTTCAGTTCGAGTTATTCCACTTGCGGATGTATCATTTCGTCATCACCACTGATTTTAAAGGTGAAGGAAAACATCGTGAGGAAACTGTCATGCTCAAAGATTAATTTTAAGGAGACTTATGGCAGTTGACCTTAATTGGGCTCTACTGCTTACTAGTACTTTGGGTTGGCGCAGAAGAAGCGTCAGTTGAGCGTTATAGTTAGTCGGTAAGTATTTCTTAAAATTAAAGAAGTAAAACATCTTGGGTATTTTTTTTTGAGACGGTAAGTGAACATGATTAGTTACAGATAGTGCCACGTATTTACTATTTGTACCTCTATATGTAGCATTGAATTCATAAGACCTATTTTAGCATACCACTTAATATCGCCACGTAAAAAGTTTGTTATAATTAGTTTTCGTGACACAGCTTGTAAATTACTCGTATACTAATTATGAGACGTGACAGCCCTGTCACGTGTGGTGTTTTAATTTGGAGATTAAACGTTTTATACGTTAGACTGTTTTATTATATTACTTGCTAGCTGGACCGGCAAACGTTGTTTTATTATGTTTATTTTATAGTATAGTGTGACGAGATGAGCAGAACATGTGTCAGTGACACCCAAATATTGGAACGTGAAGAGTCCAAATCATTATCTAGCACTGCACTGCGCTCGGAACCCAAATATTTAAGATATTTTATCTCCATGCCTGTAATTTCACTGGAAACATTGCCCTTCAAACCGGAACACATTCCTACTGCCGGTAAAATAACTGGCAAAAGTGTGGTACTTCCCCAAAGAATCCTACCACTACAAAACTGTGTAAAATATGAAAAGTATAACTGTATTAATATATATGAAAAAACTAGCGTAGTTATTACACACTTTAAATTAATACACGGGTAACTTTTATGTATGATGTAGTCAATCTAGTGCGATAAGTTTCGGCCGGGACCAGTGGCTTTTTGAAATAAAAACTTCTTTTGACGCACCACACACAGATTTTTCGTGGAATTAAGGTCACTGTCAAGTTCGGAAATGACAGAAATGTTCGGGTGTATTCCGGATTGCCGAGGATTGTCAGAGCGAGAAAGAAACAGCTGCTGTTATTTGCTGTGTACTTTACTGCTGTGTCGCTGCGTTTACTACTCGTATATTCAATATAAGACGTCCCATTTTAATGTATTCATGTATTCTCTAAACGCCTATTTACATTTTTTTCCTTTAATTATATTTGTAAGTAATTGGTCCCATTAAAAATAATATTCAGAGTTACAGAAATGTAGGGCATTTAAATTTATTTTGTGCGTCTTCCAGTAATATTAGTAACTTCGTCTCGACTTTCTGGCAACACTCTTAAAACAAAAAAGTGTCTTGAGAAATTGTGGCAATAAATCGTAACTCCCCTCTAGTGCTGCGAAAGTGTTAACGTGATCGATAAAAGGTATAATTTGTCAGAGTTGCTTGTTCTGACATTTTATGTTAAATTATTATATTTTTTTCTGACACGACAAATAAAATAAACTGTAACTTGCTTAAAGTATTGTCATACAGTAACGGGACAAACAATACATGCGTGTAATGATACGCCAAATACCTACCCACAAGAGCACAGTACTTTGCAGTTGTTTGCACTTGAAAAGTCCCAATAACTACCTAGCAATGCACTTAACTCGTCACTCATCGCATCATCGCTTAGCATCAGGTGAGATGGCGGTCCAGTGCAAACCTATTACAGTTAAAAGAAAAAAACTCAGATAAAAATGTAACTTACGAGTAAGTTACATTATAAAAAATAAACTTCTTTTGTTAAAATTAAGTCAGTAGTTTGAATTTGGATATTGTATAAAATATTGGTTGTCTGTAAAGTCGATTGGTTTACGGACGATAGTTTAACGTGACAAAGTCATAACAAAACATTGATAGATGCGGCGCAAGGGTACAATGAGCGTAACGGGACATAACGGGACACTTTTTCGAGCATGCAGCCGGCGCTCATCGATTTATTAGACGTTGTCACGTCAAAATATTATTTTAATACCATTCTACTAATTTCTTTTAGTATTTTAAATGTGAATGTTTGGGCTTTGAGTGTTTGTGTTCGTTATTCACCTTATATACCTTAATTACGTAAGAATGTCTGAATAGATCAGGTTGAAATTTGAAACACAGACTATAGTCTGGAATAGCACATTAGGTAAATTTTGTTGCAGGATAATTAGAGCAACAGGAACTACACGAGTAAAGCTGCAAATAATCTAGTTGTCAGGCTATGAACTAACTTTATATTAAATTCATTTAACCCGTTTATGGATCGGGAAGAAGGATCGGTGGAGCAAATTTAGACTCAATCAACAGGAATTAAGGTATATATAAATTAACAGGACGCGGCGTTTCCACCGGTGGGCCGGTGCCGTTTAACGAGTTAACTCGGGTCCTGTAGTTTAGATTTGAACGGATAGCAGACAGACTTTCATACAGAGTTACTTTTGTATTTCAAATATTAGTAGGGATAAAGTATATAAGTTGGTTAAATCTGGGTTACCTGCACACTCAACGTATTACTAAACTGACAAGGCAGTGGGCAAGTTTTTCTGTCATAAGGCCGCATAACCGCTGGTCTAGACTTGTCCTAGAGTAGAGACCGGGAATTGGCAAAAACGTACCGTAGGACGCTCTGTAACTCGATGGACTGACGATATACATAAAGCAGCATACAACAGCTGGAGAAGAAGCCGATGTAACTCAACGGAAAATCAAAGATGAAGCTGTTTTAATCAAAATAATCCAATCAGATACCTTAAAGATTTAGGTCTCAAATAAGAAAAAGGAAGCTGTAAAAATTACGCTGGCAACTCTACAAATAATTTTCTGTGCTTTGCCACAGTACGACATCGCCGTAGAAGCAAAATAAAATTAGATTCCAGAAAAACTGACGATACAAAAACACGTTTGCTTCATTTCATACTATTCGTAGCACGTTTTAAAATTATATTACGTGATATTACAGATAGTCCATGTTAACAAAAATATGAAGATATAACGGCTCTTTCATTCAGACATTACACAAAATGTTAAATCTGACTTAAGGTGCGTCCCCCAGCAAAACGAGTTTTTGCCCAGTTTTCAGAGCTACATATGTACTCATTAGTATTAAAATAAATATCAACTGGTAAAAAATACATTAAATTACCACAATTCCTTGGCTTCAAAATGGTAGTTTCTTTTTTTTTGTTAATTAATTTATTGTTTAAATAATCTTCTCACAACGAAACCATAAAAAATAGATATAACTGTAATTATTATGCTACTCAAAAAAACCGCCATTATTTGGATTTCGTACTTACTTTACCAACGGATAAGCAATTCCATTACGGACATTTTGGTAGATTTTTTTTAAAGACCAAAATCTGATTTAATAGATAGATAAACTCTTTATTGCACTTATTTAAAAAAAACAAAGTAGCAATTGGCAACCTTATCGCTAATAAGAGTTTATTCTAAAATTTTTTGCGTAAAACAACGACAATTCCTACTGTTTCTCACTTGCTCTTTCCTGCGGTGTGCGATGAGATAAGAAATACTCAAGGTCATTTACTCGGGGTACGGCCTTAATTTGTGAAGATTATCTTAGTATATTTGTTTTTCTACTTTGTTAGAAGAAGTTTGTCTGATAAGTGTTATAAAAACTTCTAAACTTTCTAAAGAGTTGTTGAATGGGTGTTTCACGGTGGATATTCTTGTAATCTGGATGTATTAATATTCTGGGATAAAATCTTCAAGCCGTCTAATCACATGTATTTCAAGTCAAAATTGTATTTGGTTAGCGTGCGTCACGGACTACATCGTCGCTTGACCTTAACATGGCCACCATCTCACCTGATGTTATCTAGAAAACCCCAAATAATGATGTGATAAAAATACATGAAAATATTACGTCGTAAATATTTTTCAGAATATTTAAATGATATCAGCGCTTACCAGTTTTACCCGCGTAATTCACGTTTTCGTAATTTTCACGCCATTAAATAATATAATAACTAAAAAAACGTTCTTTCAGAAATGATTCCATACAGCAAATTATCTTTTACATTTTAAGAAGTACGCAGTGTAATCTATCCGTGTTCCAAATTTCAATCCAGGCCGTTCAGATTTTCCGATGTGATTTAGCAATAAACATACAAATATAAAATGTCGAAACTTTGACATTTATAATATTAATTGGATTAGTTGTAATTGTGTTTCTCTAAATAATCGAACGATCGAATTAAAAAACTTGTAGTTGTAATTAAAAATTGTAATAAAAACCCTTTCGAACGTAATAATAAATCGTAATAACAAAAATAAACATAATTATCAAAATTGGTTCGGGCGATTTTGAGAAACTATATTTCATGATATCGTTGTCGAATTGATAACCTCCTCTATTTTTAAAGTCTGTTAAAGTGAAGTTCCAACACACACAAACAAAGTTTCAGTACTAAAATATAAAATATGAGCATGACTTATCTGTGTGTCTATCTACATAGTCGATGAACCCTTCCGCAGCCTTCTTCAGCTTTCCAAAAAGGAAGGAAACGATCCTTAGCCTACATCGCTTTGTTTTTTCTCTGCCAGTTATTCGTCACGTCAAGTATGTAGAAAAAGGTCTTTTGATCTCGAGAGGGATGTTTATTGAATTGGTCGCACGGAACGCATAAAAATGTGGCAAGAGTGAAGCCCGTTAGGGTACGGATCAAAAATTTCGGGTTCGCATCTTGCTATGAGCATGTTGTATGAAGCCCTAAGCCTTAGCGGCCTATAAAATTACCTATCGCCTTTAAGTTTTGAGAACTATATATACTATAGTTCGTTAGCACACACAAACTGTATGAGAACTAATCTGATTTTTGTTTTTAAATAAAGCTAAAAATTCAACAATACCCACTCTACACTGCGAGTGCTAACTCTATCCTGAGTCCAGTGTGATTTTACCACCGTACCATAGAAATAAAATTGTAGAATGCACTTATAACTAAAGTAGTCGCGCTTGGTGCTTTCACTTTTCCGTTGTATTCCCGGTATAAAAATCATATGTTTTAGTTACAAATTTCAACCCAATCCACTCAGACTTTCCGACGTCATTGAGCAAGAAACATCCAAACAACTAAATTTCCAAATTCGTATTTTTTACATTTGTAGGATGTACGAGTAACATGACATATTTAGGTAATTAAATTACTTATTCCTTGCATGGAACAGATCTGAAACTTAATTTAAAGTTTTGAGTAATGATTATAAATTAAACGGCATGAGCTGTTACGACTTAATTAAAATAATACAGACTTTGAAAAGCATTTTTTTTTATTAGACTACTACTGCATACTCCAGAGACCAGACAAATTATTCTTAAATCTGAGAAGACGTGAGTGGGTACTACTCTAGACTCCTGTTAAGCAGCCTTTCAGATGTGGTGTGGCAGGGTTAAATTGCACACAAGTGTATACGAAGTTTTACATTGTTTGATACCACTTTCGTTATACGTACAGCTAATATTCCGAGAGTTGACACCAATTTTTTGCAAATGCTTACCCAAGGATTTGAGCCAAGCTTAAAACTTGCAACATAGCTATCATACCCCATCACGGATGTGCTGGGGTATGATAGATTTGACTTGGCTGGTGAGTAACAGGGGAAATTGAACACACATATATATTATATAGGTGAACTATCTTACAAGTTCTCAGTTTGCCTCAAACACCGACCTAAAATTTGGAGCCAACTCTCGAAATGTAAGCAATGGAATGTGCCAGCTGAGTGGATATTTCCCAACGGATACAATCTGAGTGTCTAAAGGTGATTCAATTTCTTTTTCCACGTCTTGTTTTACATTCAGCGAGATGACGGTTAAGTCCAAGACTGAAAGAAAATGTATAATTTAGATTTTTTGTATAAACAGCAGTAAGTAATGTTGCACGCTACGTCATCTGTATGGCTACAAATGTGCTGCTAATACACATTTTAATGACGCGAGCTCACAAAACTTCCCTGCTATACAATAACTTTAGTTTAAAAATCCTGCCTGCAAAAAACATTATGTGATACAATATTATTATACATACTAGATGTCCACCCCGGCTTCGCCCGTGGAACATATATATCACTCATCGAGATCCCGCATATATCTAACGGTGAAAAAATTTTAGAAATCGGTTCAGTCAGTCATTCCTGAGAATTTCGCTTTCAAACAAAACACCTCTTCAGCTACCTGCTACGCCACCTGTCGGAAATTGGTCGTACCAACTCAGAGATTAGCAAAAAGGTTTTATATTCAAGAGGTATGTAATCTGTGATATTCAATGACGCAATCTTAGACACATGCTGACATGTGACATGTCAAAGCACGAAACGTACGAAAACTCTCAAAAAGGAATATTTTTTTCCCGATTTTGTTACATTCTTGATTCATGCTCCGCTTCTGTTAATAGTAGCATTATTTTCTATAGTTTATAACCTTCCTCGATAAATGGACTATCCAATAGAATAAGAATCTTTCAATTCGGACCAGCACTTCCCGAGATCCTAGTGTTCAAACAAACAAACAAACTCTTCAGCTTTACAATATTAGTATAGATATAGATACTACTTAAGGACACGTCGATGATTGAGGCAAATCACGAACCTTTAGGTTCATTAATTGTCAAAATCTATTTAGCCGTTTGGAAGATACGTGGGAATAAAGAAATTTACGAACATACAAGATACGCGCAAAAAACATATCCCTTTTTTCAGTCGGGTAAAGCGCGTCTAATTCGCATGTCTCCACCTTACCGACACTACATTGCGTTGCTACATCGGCATGCCGTGACGTGAACGCATTTTTTCCTACCAATAAGTCCTGAACACAAATAAAAAAGATTTCACTCTAAAAAAATATTGGGTAATAGTCAAAAACTTCCCCATAGTAATGATGAGCTTGAATGATCGATAGAATATATAATTTGTCAAAGATACGAATGAGTGCTCTCAGCAGCTTTAGGAAAAAGGCGCGAAAATGAATCTTGACTTTTCATCACTTGTTTTTTCACAGGCCATTATTATTTCTTTTACTCGCGTCTTGTTAAGGCTGAACGAGAGAAATGCTTTATAAAAGTAGAAAATATTTGTAACAAAAGGTACCTGGAGAATGTGCGACTTTCTGCGCCAATGTTATCTTATGGACATTTTTCGATGACTTGGGAAATTTTAATAGAATGATTTGGAAGCAAAAAAAACTAAGAAAAAAAGTGTTGTGCAGTATTTAAAAACGGAACAGGGAACTAAATTAAAAAATAGGGTGACAAGATGAGCAATAAAGTATACAACACGCTTGCTCATTTAACATTATCATGTATTATTTATTTAAATATGAAGAGTCCAAATTGCCGCTGCACTACGCTTGTCGTCCAATCACACGGTAATGTTTGTTCATTTCTGCTGTGCGGTAAAATAATAGACAAATTTACGGTACTTTCAAAAGCAGACTCTGCGAAGTCCATCTACTATGTTATTTTAGCAGCCTATCTTGTGGATAAACGTCTTCTAGAGATAATCCAAGCTAACTGAGCGTCTCAAAAGAAGCAAATATTTTAACCACGCAAGCTTTTACATATTTGGGAAGATTGCACCATTGAGATATGACTCCCTGGGACTAGAAGTTCGTCTCATTTTCTAAAACATTCCCGAGTGTTTCAAACGACACGTCATCAAACTGCTGGCATTATATTATGGCCGAGTAAGACTGAAAACATTAAACCACCGTGCCATAAACATGTCACAGATTTATTTCTTACAACCACGAACACAGCGTAAGCAAAAAGTTCACTGAGCTCTATATAGAGCAACCGTAAGTCAAAATTTGAAAACAAGTTTACCACAGAATAGATACCAGTTACAAAGCCTACAAAACTTGCCTGATTTTCTTCAAGTAAGATAAATGATCAAATATTTTCTTTCCATAGCTTTTCCAACCCGAAGAGCCTAAACCACGCAAACTCCCAAACCGACTGAATAAGTTAACAAAAGTCACTCACCGTCCGGAACGTAAACGTTGAGATAAAGACAGTCCTCGGAATATTCTTTTTTCCTCGGCTCCTCCATTTGAGAATCCAGCAACTTCATAAACAACTCATCGTGTTTATTCAAAGGGTTCGTATCGTTTTGCATACAATCGGGAGCAAACATAGTCGCGTTTTTCACCCCTTCCCATTGTGGCAAATCAGTGTATTCAGGAGCCATGAACCGTCTGTAATCGACCGGTGGTTGCGCGTAGGGTATACCAAGATAAGCCGCTATCCTTTTAGTCCTAAACCTAGTTATGTACATTCCAGATATAGTTCCCTGATTCGCTAGATTGATCTGCTTCGGTTCGCGCGCCGATAAAACTATCGACAACTTCAGTAACAGCACTATTAATCGAATCATTTTTTAAAACACGTTCCAATTTTGAATTTGTTTGGTTCATTGTCAACTCAGCTTTGACGTTTCATTTTTCGAACTTTTTTCGCACTTTTTTTTTACAATCTTAGGCAGTGTGCCTGAGGCATTCAGGTGCCTTGTGACCGTTTGGTTTCGAAGGTGGTGCGTTACTGTTCTCGTGCAGAGTTCGGCTCGTAAACAGTGGGGTTGTCCGTCGTTATAGCGACCAAGGAATTGCTATTGAGGGCTGTAAGTGGTTTAGAAGTGGCAGGACAAGGGTAAAATGGAAAATGTAAGAATGTAACATGCGGTTCGAATACATTTTGATCGAAATCAAAGTCAGTGGAAACTAACACACCTAATGTAACTAATTTATGAACAGTTTGTGTCTTAGACAAGACGAGACTTTGATGGCACTATTGAGTAGCACAGCTCATGGCCACAGTACAGTGCACAATACTGTCTTTTTTACTTCACAACCCGGACAATTTCACCCACTCATAAATAAGGAAATAAAGCGTAAACTTTAATACGTTTATGCATACACGTTAATATTTGACTAGTGAACCCCAAACTAAGCAGAAAACAGTTTTTTATATTAAAGTCTGGTCCAATACTAATATTTTTATCTTATCTACGTTCGTTACCAACAACAAGTTGTAGTAAATTTATAACAACGCTTTACGAATGTGATAATACGAGTAGTTCCTAATTTGATTTCTTTGTTCTTAGTATTTTTTAATATTTTTATGTCTCTATCTGTATTTTGTCCCGACTAATGCTTAGTTTGTACTAATAATTATCACTTATACTAATCCACATTATCAATGTTTAATTATGATTCACTGCTAAACGAATGGAATCTTCCAATGAATATTAATAATGTTTAATTTAAACCCCAAAATTCCAGAGGGATTAGCTTAATTAAGTATTTTGACACTAAGAATACATAGAATAATGAATAAAATTTAACGCGTCCCTGTCCTGTATTTAAACGAATTACTTTTTATTGCGAACAATAAAAATGATTCGTTCGAATTAAAAGTTTGTTTGTGTGCTGTACTTTTTTATCTTCTAAGGGAAATGGGTAAAGTTGTGTTAAAAAGGAAATTATAATTAGAATTTGTTTATTTATAGCACAAAATAAAGATACTAATTTATTTGTTTGCTAGTACAATAGACTATAAATAAAAACAAATTGGCAGTCTTAAAAAAATACGATAAAGATGAAAATTTGTTGCTAAGAAATTTTTATATACGAGTATAAAACGAGTACGAGTAAAAAAATGAAGGAAAAAAGTTTTAAACAGTACTATTGCTGTACAATACGTCACCAAAATAGCTACAGATTTACTACTATGACACTGGCCTCGTGGCTTAGTGGGTAGTAACTCTGCCTGCGAACACGAGGGTCGTGGGTTCGATCCCCACCCAGTGTAAATATTTGTGTGATGAATTCAAATGTTTGCACTGTTTCTGGGTGTTTCTATTTATAATAAGTATGTATTTAAAACTATACAAGTATTATATCAGCTATCTGGCCACCATAGTACAAGCTTTGCTTAGTTTGGGGTCAGATGGTGTTGTGTGTGAATTGTCTACCAATATTTATGTATTTATTATTATTTATTTATTACACGTGTTGGTGTCGTGAAATTATAATATTTCGCCCATGCAAACGTCAAACGAGCACGTCTCACTACGTTACACCGCTACCGCTCCGACAGTACGTCACTACGTCGCAATATTAGGCTGATTTTAGGGTACTTGTGCGACGCGACGGTGCGCGTGCGGTCGGCGTGATACTAAAATCAGCCTTAAGGTACAAGTTCGCGCGGAGACCGTGACATGAGACCGCGACAGGCACTTGATACTATAGAATTGTATGGGACACATGTCTCGCGATACGCGTCTCGGTCTCCTGACGATGTCTCGGCGCGAACTGGTGCCCATACAATTCTATAGAGTCAAGTCCCTGTCGCGGTCTCCGGGCGAACCGCTACCTTTAGACATGTCGATTAAGGGAACTCTTAAGACTTTCCCCTTCCAAAAACCATAAAACGCCCCTTAAAAGTTTTCATTAACAATAATGCATGTTGTTAAGGACATAGCCCTTTTAACAAAACCAAAATTCAGTGAGAACTACACTACAATGCATATCTATGCACTTGCACCATACACGACCGAATTTTGCATAGATCGAATGAAAAAAGGACCGAAGAGAATTAATATGATCAACTCCATTACTAGTCGTAAATGTGCACAGCATGCTGGCGATACTACCACGCTGAATGGCAATGCTTTTACGTTTGAGCTAACTAAACGTCAGTGTTTTGGTCAAGAGTCACGTCGACTAAGCGCTCGGAAACGGTTTTTGAAAATGAGATGAACTTAATTATGGCCCTGAAAATTAAAAGAAATTAAATATATTGAAGTGAGGTACAACGAAGTGAAGTGAGGTGAAATACAATTAGAAGTTATCATTATGTGTGTACGTTTGTGCGTGTGTCGAAAGTTTTGCTTTATTTTGCAGAGGTGGATGATTTTCAAGACATGCTGAGACAGGTAAATTGTACGTTACAGGAGGCTGAAGTATAAATACTACCATATTATAGTTACAATATACCATACTGGTGATAAAGTTTTTAATGGAATCCAAGCAAGATTTAGCTCTAGATAGTAAGACGTGAAAAAATCGGTAAGAGACTATAGTAATAATAATCACGCACAATGCCAGACAAGATTTGGTAGAAGTACAATAATGCTAGTTATGGCGTTTAATAAGGGAAGAGTGAATGTAAATATGTACGAGTAAAGTGATAATGAAAAGTTTGTTCTGTAAATAAATCTCTTTCACTCTTAAATTTTTTCTCGAGAGATGAACATTTCGCGATTTCGTAATATGGGTTTTTAATATTATCCTCCAATTAAGATATTCTAGCTCGATTTTTTAAAATTCTTTTGGGAGGTACAACAGGATATTTTGACAATCTGCTGTTTCATCTTCTTTTTGTTGAATTGTATAAATTACACAGTTTTTAAAAAACGAATTTCACTTTGTACAGGCTTTTGACCAGATTGCCGAGTTTTATATTTATGTCAGATTTCCATGAAGATAATATATAATTAATGTATTTTATCTTTAAACTATCTCTTGATCGAACAGTTTTAATGAAAGTAGACGCTAAATTGCTTGTTGTTCTCCACGATTGTCGCTTTTCTGAGATGTACTAGACTCCGAGCCAGCTGTTTCAAGTTTTCCAGGAATCATTAACTGTGAGAGATAGTAAACAAACAACAGAATTTTAAACACATCAAGTTATTTTATGAGTACGTACTAGCAAAATTTACAGTAACACGATAAGGAACTTAGAAATTTGCGAATGAGTTCGAGAGTGAGATTAAAAATTATTAAAAACAGGTAAAAAGCATCAGTACTACTGTTACGTAATAACAAACGATGTATAAAAATGATCACATAGATCACATATTTATTTAGGGGTTAATAGTAGTAGTTTAGGCATATTACTCGATGTCTGTTCGACAGTCTGTTGTTTCTTTTTCTGATATTTTCTCACTTTGTTATAAATAAAAAACAAATACAGAGCCAGTTCTAAATTTTTTTTAAGTCTATAAATAGTTGGCAGTAAGCTTGCGACGCGAGCGATCGCGTGACGGCGAGCGAAGCGGAGTCATTGCATCGTCGGTTTGTACGGTTTTGCCTCATCTCCCCCTATATGGGTCATTGCGACTCGTATATTGATTCCTTTATTATTTCAGTTACTTTTTTAAAATCCTACTAATAATATTCTACGTGTTTCAATCTTTGTGGATCAATCATGTCGTAAGGACAAAATTAATCACGCTGAAAGAAACATTTCTAATAAATTATAGTCTTGAATAGTCCATTGGTGACTTTTTTCTGTAAAACATTGCAGAGGTTCTTTGGGTCTACATGTTTGAGTTCTGTGGGTAATAGTGCTAGTAGTGCTAAAATTGTAATCGGTAGCCGGCTAATACTTTTCTACACAATCGCTACATCCTACGCATCGTCGCTTAACATCAGGCGAGACGGCGGTCAAGTTTACACATATAAAAGTTAAAAAACTAGTGTCCTGCTTATCTATACTAGTTAAATATGTCAAGTTGAAGAATGAGTTAGATAAGCTACGGTCTTTTCAGTACTTGTAGTGTCATAATCGTTAAAACATATGTACCAATCTCATTATTCTTTCAATTATTTAGCTCGCGTAAGTTTAATTTTTTTTTAAACTGTGGTAAATCTCCGGAACAAATTTTTGAACCTGGAAAGTATAGAGAACCGGTGGTATAGAAAAATAAAAAGCAAATATAATAAATAGTATGCATAGAAATATGTATGAATAGTATGCAAAAAAGCGACATTTGTTTAATAATTATTATTTAGACTCAGGAATAGGATACTAAATACTTCTCCATTTACTTTTTTTAGGAATTGATTTATGGAACGCAAATTAAAAAAAACTTAGACGATTTTTTGAAAGATTAATGTTACAGTGTTCATCATCTAATCATTCCATTTTCCATCGTCTATAGTAAAATATATTAAAATAAAAGTTATGGCTAATGACGGAAAACATCAAATTTTGCACATACATGCACAAATTGCCGTATTGTCGCGAAATTATATCTTGTCACATGTTCTGAATATATCGTTTTTTAATAGTATAACATAATACATAATAAATTATAACAGAAGTTAATTAATTTACCTGTTTATTTAAAGCCTCAATTAATTAAATAATAGCCTTAATACAAGATGTTATGAGGCAAGAAATAATTTATATATACCCCTATCAGAGTGAGTGTGGTTCGAAATAAATCCCTGAATATGCGGGTAGTTAGTTGTATAATTTCACTCACAGCGACTAAGATGATAATAGACCCCACAACACTCTCGAGGGTCTTTGGGTTATTGGTCTAATGAGGCCCTCAAACGTTATGCTAATGAAGCATTAAATTGATTAATAAAATATATGTGTGTTACCATTACAGAGATAAAGAACTTGCATAAATTAGTCGTGGAAATAATAACTTTACGTAATTTGCTGAATTGTAGTCAACTGTCTTTTCATTTTATATAGTACATAGATTGGACGGCTCTTGAAATATAAACAAGATACATAATTAAAATATTTTTTGGTAGATATTTCAACCCCTTTTTCCTATCAACTCCAAAGACTAAATAAAAAAAGCGTTACACATACTTTGCAAGCCAGACAGTTGATATTATTATGCCCATCACCTTAAATAAATATGATACGCCAACAGCGCTCAGTAGTTTTACCCGTTTAGTTTCGTTGTCGTAATTTTTCGTCGATAAAAATAGCCTCTGTAATGTTCCAGAAAATTTGTATTCTAAATTTAAACCTGATCTTCTCAGGCGTTCCGATGTTACTATGTTTAAAATATCCGAAACGTAACATTATCAACAATTCAAATAATTTGATTTCTTCGATAAAACAAAAACCAACTTTAATTTAAAATTAAATTTAGACCTTCGATTAAATTTCATAAGAAGCTATGACAACGTTGTGTCACCGTTGTCTAAATAAATCAAATTTTAGTTTTTTGTTGATGTTTCAAAAATAGCCACATCGATTTTGATAAAACATATTTAGAACAACTTCTGAACTAAATCAAATTTATTGCAGGAAAATATTAACAATATATATTTATTTACATAATGTACACCATATTAGTCTATAAGACCGATGCCAGCAGGAATCGTGCCCTAAATGCTAGCCCCATTGCCACGTTGAATGGCGATACTTATGCGCTGAGAAAAAAAGGGGCCAGCATTTTGGTCACGAGTTGCATCACAAAGACGTTTCGCTAAATCTTTGTAAATATTTTTGGCACTCAGTCCCCACGGTCCCAAAGTTTCGACCCCAAAAGGCTCAAACATGTATCGAACTATAACCTAACAAACAAAATGTAACCATTAAAACAGATTCATAATTGGCGGAGCTATTACGCACAACATGTACAAAATTCATACAAAAAAAAGACATCATGTTAAAAGTTTGCAATGCAATCTGGGACACCACCACCACAGGACCGTAACGCTTTTACGTAAAAGACAATAATCTAATACCCTCATCTACTATACTCGTCTATCTATAGTAGTTTCTTAGAAAAAATCTACGAAATAAATAATTTTGCTCTGCAAACAGATTTTGTGTAAACTAATATATCATTGATTTACAATATTTTTTAATATTGTTGATATTACTAAAACCACTCCACGAAATTCGACAAATTTCTAATGGGACCGTTCCGGAATTGAATCCTTTTGTGCAAAAGAAGCAATGACTAAAATGAGTTCGGACCTCAGGCTCGGACATTCTTGAGAAGTCGGAAATAATAAAAACATGGTTGTCAAACTGATAACCTTCTTCTTTTTAAGTGGGTTAAAATACGAATGAATAAAAATCGATATAGTTTACATTTGCATAGGTTTGCACTCCGTATACGGTTATCGTCTGAGTCTGAAAGGGCGCTGGTTCAATATAACATTTTATGGGCCACAGTCACGTTACCGCGCGGTGTCGGTACTGTCTTGAAGGAACTTCGTTGGAAACGATGAACACGGGAATGGTTAATCGATAAAAGTTTGTTTTCAATCAACACTATGAGGTTTTATTTTAAAATCTCACGTGTTTTTATGGTTGTTGCGGCCTGACTTAAGTTTTAGCCGCATCCAGTGCAATCCTTTTTCAAGGGAAATGCGTGGTCGTCTCCCGTTTGGCATGCCAAGCGGAAAGGAAAGAATATATAAAAATGGGAGGACAGAGAAGAACAAATGAGAGTAGGTACTTACTTAGTTCGTATTTTTATATATTACATATTTTTACATATTTATGTTTTGTAATTTTCTATGAAACTGAAAAACCACAATGCTCGCACATTACTGGGTTGTTGAATAACTGGTAAAGATTTGATGAAAGGAAGGCAGGAAGCTTACATTTCATTTTCTTTTCCCAACCTCAGAAAAAAATACATACATAGCAATTACGAAGTCTTTGAGACTATTATAGAATGAAGTAACTGACTCAATTTGTTGTAGTAATCAATCATTAAAAACACGAAAAATCATATTTTATAATAGTCAACATTGGTTGAAATTAAAAAGTTAATACTTAATATAAAGATTCTTTACCATCTTACATATTATATTCTACGTACTTAGTATACCCAGAAACTTCGTGAAATTACATTGAAATGTCAGAGACTCGGCCACAATATGCTGCTAAATCTATTTTTCCTACGTTATATAACTGTAAAAAGTGATAACACAATTCTCTTTTTTATTCCTGCTCAATATTTTTTTACGAAGAAAGAAAATGGTGAAATAGATTTGTGCGTCAACTGATTTCATTGACGGGTAATTAATCATTTTCCTAAAATGTAGGACCATCAACTGCCTAGTTTGATAGATTTGAAAATTCTCAGCTCAAAGCCTTGTCCTTTCAACGTACTCGTAACTACGTCACGTATTTTATGATATTCAAAGGCCAAGTTCAAGAAGAAATCTCAAATACTATTCTTGTTATGTGAAAATTTGTAGTGCATGACGTAATATTTGTACTGGCATGGAATTTTAGTCGAATTTCAAAGCTGGAACATGACATAACAAGGTCACTCTGGTATTGTGATTGTAAGTAGGGCTATGATTTGAAGTGGAAAAAGGAGAACAAAATAAAGGAAGTACGAGTAGTATACCTATTTACCAATCCATAATGATATTTAGCATTGAAATCTGAATTGTATTAAGTATTGAATTTTTTTAGGTTTAGAGTAAAATTCTAATAATAAATAGAGAGAAATTCTGTCTCATAAATAATTTTGCTCTAGTGTATATTTTCGCGTGTAAGTTATAAAAGGTATATGCTTAATTAATTTGAACAGCTAAAGAGTGAAATAAACTGCCGGCTTCGTTATTCTCTGAGAAATCATTACGTAATCGGGAAATTTTCAAGGCGAGAATAAATGAAAGGGCTTGACTAGTAGGATATTTACCGCTATGAGGAATTTCAAATGTTGTACAGGTTACAAATCTGAGGTAGTCGGGGATAATTTTTTTTTAAATTTTGTTCTGTTTTTCCACTTGATTCTCTTGTATGCAATCATATAATTTTAAATTTAAATTTTAGCAAAACCCTTTAAATTTTTACGACGACGTGATATTCATCTAATATCTGAATTTGGCCATAAAATAAGCTTTCATTTTGGAATTAATACATTTTTTTTGGGTGCATAAACCTCAATACACGTTATATTTTTCTATAATTTTTCATTGTTTTTATTGTAGCATAAGTTAATTATCCAATCAATAGTTAAAATGATGGCGGCCATCTTGGATTTTAAATGTATCATAGTGTATGGTATTCTGCTAGTCAAGCCCTTTAATTTGATATCTTTAACGAGGGAGTTATGAAACAAAGTAATTCGCCATTTTGTAGCGACGGCCATCTTTTCCAGACCGATTTTCAGCAAATATTGCTAAAAACGCTACAAAAAAAATCATCTTATGATAAAAACAAAACTAAAAGGGGTTTCCGTTCAGAAGCTACAACGCCAGTTGGACGACATGAACCAAGATAGACATAATATAAACACAAATTGAGTCAATGAAACAACACTGCAAAAATGTAAGGAAATCGTATAACTTCAATTACCTGTCACGAGAACACAAAAAAAATACAAAGTAACCTGCTGTGTATTTTTTATAATAATAAGTGTATTTTAAATTTTTAATAATTATAATTTTTAAACATTAAAAAACCCATCGCGTTCCCCTTAAAATTACAATCCATTGTCTTTGTTCTATTGCAATATATCCTTGCTGTTCAAATTATACACAATTCGTACGTAATTTTAACTTATCCAAAATCACATTATCGTTTTTGACATTCAAAGCATTTAAAATAATCTCGTTTTGCACGCTACATGTCTAGAATTTGAAAGTTTCAAGGACAGGTCTGGAGGGTTTTACCCTCCAAGGTCTATCAGACCGTAAAGGGGGTAATTTATGTAACTGGCAACATAATCTGTAATCACAGCTTGGAGTAACGGGTGTTTATTTGAAATGATTGAAGGGTTCAAACTGCAGGGTTTGAAACTTCATGTCAGAATGCGCCATATTTAAAGCATTCTGGCTTATGCTTTTATTATAACTAGTTTTACTGAAATTCATGTTTATAGCTACGCCAATTGTGATGATGGTTCTTTTTTGCTGGTAGATCATAGTTCTGAGGTGGTCCCATATAAATTTCATTGAAATCGGTGTGGCAGTTCTTTTAATGTAAATAATAAACGAAATTTTACTTTATTTTTTCTGGACGACTTAGGGATAACTTCTTATGAAATTTGGTGAAGTGTCTGAATTTAATTTTTAATTGAAGTAGGTAGGTATTTATTTTTTCATAGAAAAAAATGTGTTTTTCCCGTTTCCATTTTCTTCCGGTGATAAAAAGTAGGTATGTTATATGTAAATCACATCACACAACAGACTAAAATCTGTGTTCCAAATTTCAGCTGGATTCGTTCAGACAATCCGACGTGATCAAACAACAAAAATCAAAGTATCCAAACTTTGATATTTATAATATTAGTAAGATATGAAATACTATCACGGTTTATTTACTACGCGGTTTTACCAGCGCAGGTTATTCTAGTCATTTTCCGTGATAAAAAGTATTCTGCTGAGGTGCTATTCCAGACTATAATCTTGTTTGTAAAGATATGATTTAACATTTCCAGTTTTGAAATTCTGAATGCCTTTGTTAAGTGCCGGCGTGACAAGAAGGTATCACGACCACAACTTTCTTGTCTCATCGTCTAGTTGCAGTAACTAAAACGCGAACTCAGCTTAGCCATGACATAATCGTAAGTTTCAGTTACATTGTATGGTTTATTGCTTTTCGCATCGTATAGCGAAAACTGCGTCTTTGCGGCGCATCTGGTATGTACGCTGATGTACGACATCCGAATGTCTACATTGGTTAGTAATAGGGATGTTAAGACTAATCACAAATTAATGTTTAATGTTATAATCCTCGTAGTTCGTATTAGTAGAATATCAAACAACACTTTATAATTATAATTTAATTTTAAGTAGTAAATTGATTATAAATGATTTTAAATGCTATGTTTTTAATCTGTTCTCACGTGACTTAAAACATTAATATGAGTTATAACTTCACTACTCGCAAAACGCGGTCGAAAACTGACTTTTTACTTTCTGCACTGTTTACTTTCTGCATTTTATTATAGTTTGCGATCTTAGCGACGACGATTTTGATTGTTTGTATTCAAGTAATGATAAGAAAACACATAAACTGGACATACAGTCATGAAAACATTATAATATAAATAAATTATAAGTAATTATAAATAACATTATAAATAAATTATAACATTGGTCTACCAATGTTTTGCGACTAGTGATGTCATGTCAGTCGTTAGTGTTTTTGCAGGAATATTCAAAATAAGTCAAATATTGTATATTTACTCATCGTAAATACTAATATTTTAAAGTAAAATATTATTCTTTATAGTAAACATGCGTCAATCTTCAAGATAAAAGCAGTTCCGAAAAATTAAAAACGTTAACGTCACTATTATCCATTCGTTCTAGGATGAGTTGAGATGATCTAGCATTCTACATTCCTTTTTTTTAATGAAAATAAAATGTTATTTATTTCACACATACAGAAACTAACACATACTTTTAAGTTAACTTTCAAGTCAACATTACATACAATTTTCAAGTTTACAATAGGTACACATACACTTAGACCGTTCGTATGTGTTGGTACAAGTATAGTTGGTGGGCGCCAAACTAAGCACACAGCTTGTGTCTCGAGACCCGAGTGCGACATATGAATTATTTAGCGGAATAAAACAACTACGGTTAACTGATTTTTGTATAAAAGAAAACATAATACGCGAGTACACATCAAAAATGATACGAATATATCGAACGTAGCCGGTAACGATAATATATCTCAAACTTCAGCGATCGGGTTGTCTAACGGCCAACTAAAACTGTCCTAGCTTTGATATTGCTCTCTCTTTTCTTTTTGCTTGAAATGATAGAGATGACAATAAATCCGAAGCCGAAAGCCGGGTCATAACGACATTGGTAAGTTTTGGGCTTCGCTCGTCGTCACCTACTAACTACTAACAGCTATACGATTTATCACCTTTTTTTCTAAGTGAATTATCCATTTGTAACAATCGATCAAATACCAATATTTATTTATTAATGGCAATTCTTTAATGAACGTCACGTAAAGAGTCATAAACTAAAATAACCCGCCATGGATAGTAGGATCCTGGTGCAAATGTGCCCAAAACACTGGCTGCGTTGGATTGCTGGATGGCGACGGCTATCTTCTGCCTCAGAAACGATCCAGAGCGGGAGTTACCACGTTGGTTCCGTAAAAATTCAAATCAATAAAATTACTACTACATTACAATAAATACAAAAAGTATACGTTATTAATTTACTAGATATTTTTAGAAATGGAACCCATCCCGAACAGCACCCGCTGCAAAAGTACCCATTATATTGGCCGCGTTGCTTCGCTGGTTTGCTACGGCCAGCCTTTGCACCAGGTACGAGCCAGCGCGGGAACCATAAATGGGAAATAGTAAAAGTAATACCGAAACCAGGTTCTATAAAAAGGAAAAATTACTTATTCAGTAGAAATAGTTAAGGTTCTATTTTAATCGCAGGGTACGTTATCTTTCACATTATTCAGTCCCAATTTCGCTGTCACCGTTGCTATTTTACATCGTTCCGTTCGGAATCAATCCAATCTGGCCTTGGGTTTGGGCTGACCGCTTATTAGAGCCAAACCATAGAGGTATGGACGGTTCGACTTGAAGTATTCAGTTGGGTTTGGCCGGACTATAATCGGCAATTGAATTCGCTGCTTACTCGATTTGGTTGACAAACAATCTTAGTTTATTATACGAAGGTGTATTATATAAATTCCGTGTCAAATTGTTTGTCCACGATGGGCTCCTAAACTATTTAACCGATTTTAATCTGCACACCGTGTGCAGTTTAATCCGACTTGAAAGATAGGTTAGTTTTTATTATTATCAATGGTATTTAATGCCAATATCACAACGAAGCCAGAACGGGCTGCTAGTACCTACCTGATAATAATCAGTAATTTATTGGCGTTTCCATATAATATATTTAAGAGTTACGTTGAGCTCTGTCTCACCAAATAGTTCTAATCTGACTGGCCTAGTGGCTTAGATGGTAGTAGCTCTGCCTGCGAAGCCGAGGGTCGTGGGTTCGATCCCCACCCAGTGCAAGTATTTGTGTGATTAATTCAAATGTTTGCACTGTGTCTGGATGTTTGTATGTATAATAAGTATGTATTTAAAGCTATATAAGTATTATATCAGCTATCTGGCTGCCATCACACAAGCTTTGCTTAGTTTGGGGTCAGATGGTGTTGTGTGTGAATTGTCCACCAATATTTATTATTATTTATTTATTATTATAATCTAATAAAATTTTGGGCGAGTTAATTTGAAAATCGTAATTTTTCGACATTGGTACCGTTTGAGCCACAAACGCCACTTCTTAAATACGGAGGTATCTTAATCTTTACATAGGTGGTTTGGGAGATCTGGGAGGTGGGTCGGCCTTTGACAGTAGGAAACAGCAATGTAAAACATTATTGTGTTCCGTTTTAAATGGTAATATTGCTTGAGATCCTTTCTCTTCAGGGCAAAGAGATAAACCGTCTTATACATCTGGGTATGTATTGATAGAAGCGTTTTCTTTAAGCGCTTTGTGTCATTTATTTATTTAGCCAATGAGCACACAAAACAGAATGTAATACACACAGAACATATATACCACAAACTACAGGTAACATAAGAGTATACTGTACAGAACTGTATTACATTCCAAACTATGTGGGCCTAGAAACAATATTTGTTTAAATTCAATGGTTTGATAATAACAATATTAAATTAGAGATAATACATAAAGAAAATTGGGCCAAGAGATCTGAACTTAAAACTAATATGCTTTAAAACAGTACCTAGATAAATAACATATAAACATAGAACATTATAACACAACAAAATTTTATTATGGTCATTACTAGTTTTTACCAGTTTTTTTTTAACTTTTATAGGTTTACACTTGATGTTAAACGAGCCATCTCGCCTGATGTTAAACGATGATGCGGTCTACGATGAAGCGTGTTTACCTAAAAGAAACCGATTCACTCTCGATTTGAAGACACAAAGATTGTAACTATCGGGAAAACCCGTCTCAGGCAACGTATTCCACAGCCTAGACGTTCTTATCACAAAAGTAGAGTCAAATCTCTTCGTTCGTGTCTTTGGAACATCAACCATGAAACGATGTCGCTTTTTCGAGTTTCGAGCATACAGTTAGATATATATTTTTAACATAGGCTCAAAAATTTTATAAAAATGCAAAGCGCGCTTAAAAACAAACAAATTTTGTACTTTGTTTCTTTGACATAAACTTTAAACTTGTGTGTAGCGGTATCTACTAAAACTTCATTATGCTAAAAAAAAACACTTGCATTTATCATTGATTTCTTTTTTCTATAAAAGTTACCGGCATTAGTTTCATAGTTAAGCCTCTAGTAGCAGTTCAAGGGTAAATTTTGTTATTCATGGACTCCAATACGGCCTTATCAGATCAACCATAAAGTTCTTTTGAAAAGTGAGTCAATTTAAATACTTCTCTAGAATACATAGCTGATTGGTGGTGCCCTTGATAAAATACCAAGTATTGCAATGTGGCATTGCCAAAAGTATTGTAATAAACTGACTGGTAATAGCTACAAAACCTACGGTATCACTCGACAACTTTTTTAATCGACTTCAAAACCACAAATAGACGCTGAAAAGTTACAAATAGACAAGTTAAGTCATTAGTAATTATTATTACTGTATTTTAATTAGAATTATCATTCGAACTGGAACACAGTTTTTTTCAGTACGAGTCCAAGCTCCTAAGCATTGCTTAAATACTTACCTTCTTATCGAGACACGACAGGACTAGGACAATGTTTTGTCGACGTGCACTGGATCTCACACTAGGGCTACCTATGTATGTTGATCGAGATTTCCTGCCAAATTTAACTGTCTCATTTTGGCTTATATTTATGTCAATTTGATTTTTATGTTCATTTATGTCTGTCATTCTGTAAACGTTTCAACGAAGATTTTATTTCCTGTGTCAAGTTAATTAAATCAGAACTATAAAAGAGGAAATAGAACATAGGATACATTCATATAAACAACGAATAACGTCACACACTAACACCTTAGCAGTAGCCCTAAGTGAGCCTATATCAACAAAAAGGCTCAGACGCCACCATGTATGGGACCTTACTCAATAAATTTTAGAGGCAGATTCTTCACTGGAAGAATGGACCTTAGCAGTCAATATCCGCTCAACACATCTGCTAAAGGTTTACAACCGATTGCAAGAAAACTGACAAAAAAAAAAGTAAATTAAATATTTTATGTGTCTGCGTTTTTTTGTGTCTAAAGGTTTTCATTATTTGCTTAACTGTCTTAAACTAGGTCTTGGAACAAAGAGCCAAATTAAATAGATTATTGTCACGCAATTCTCGCACGCATTTTGAACTGTTATGGCTATATTAAAGTCTGCCCTAAAACTACCTAACTACAAGGTAAGTTTCTTGACCTTTGACCATTTTAACATGTATACAGTTTGATTGTTCCTTAAAGAAAAGTCTTTGTTTTCGTAGTAAATTTTATAATAATACGATTAATAAATAGGTTTGGTAATGTTTTTGGGGTAATAGATACAATTGTTTATAAAAAAAATAGCTGTCAATTGTCACCAGCTGCAATCAAAGCTCAAAAAATGCTCTTTTTACTCTTCGATTGACTGTCCAGTTGAAATCCCGACAAAATTACCATCATACTCTTTCATTTCACTTAGATTAGAACGTAAGCAATGCATTTTCCGTGAATCATATTATTTTTTACATTCTTTATTGATAGTGCTAGCCATAATTTCTAAGTTACAGTTTCTGTAAGGCCTAAGAAGTCTTCGGTCTATACATTTTTTTACTTTTGTCTTTCCGTAAAAAAAAATCAAAAAAAAAATCAAATTGACAACCCTGACTATAAATTTGCAGTGGGCAATGTTGTCCCCTACAGTGTATCTCTCTACTTAGTCTGTGATGTCCACGCACGTTCGGCGAACTTTGCCTAACGTACTCTATTATTATATCGGAGAAAACTATGCATATACGAGTAGCTTTGTAACAATGAACAATTAAAAGCGTAATTATCTGTCATAATTCTATTACACAAATCAAATCCCACCAGAAACATTCTGTAAAAAACTAGCCAAGTCTCGATGAAGTTTCATATTTATCTCTAAAAAGTAATGAAATCTAGGCAAAGCCGTGCCAAGTTTAAGGTTCCTTACTATGATATCTTTATTATTATTATAGTTAATGTTGTGTGAATTGGCCGTTAGAATGGGCATTACTATATCTCTAATACAGCTGAGACAAGCTGAGGGTTCTTCATCAGATACTTCAGACCTTCGATTTTTGACATCAAATGAAAAGGCAAACAAAGTTTAATATTTTTGGAAAAGGCGGTATGTTGATCTTTAATAGTTTGGTTGGGCTCTTGTGTTTTCAAAGAAGGGGCACCAGGTACTCTAGATTTTCGATATTCCTAATTTTTTATAGTTTTCCCTTTATGTGGCCATTAAACCCTAAGTCTGTATAAAATTTCAGCTCTCTGAGTTTATGGCAAGTACTAGTTCTATTTTGATGATCATGAGTGAGTGTCGTAAATGCGAAACTTTGCTTCCGCTTAACTTCGGAACTAAATGATGTACAGACTTGAAATTTTGGATTTTATGTATGTGATTATAGCTTACTAGATGACGAAAATTTCAGCGTTCTGGTCTTATCCAGAGGTTCTCAAATAGGGCCTGAAAATGCAGCGAAATGGTTCCAGTAAAGGATGGTACGACAGTGTTTGCTTCGAGCTCGACTTGGCGGGGGCACTGTGCCGTGCCCCCAGATTCCTTCGAAAAGTAGTTCAGCCACAGTAACTTAAAAAACTAATTACAAATGTTGGAACCACTCACGCGGACCTAACTTTGAATATGCATTGTGGTTTACAGAACGATCTTAGAAATACGCCGATCGGTCAGTTTTGTCAAATAAATATCATAATATTTCTGTTTTTCCTGAAAATATAACAAAAAGTGGATATTTCTTTAGTGGCATTACAATTTATACTTGAAGTTATTTTTGATGTTCGGGCAGAGTTGGCCGGTTTCATGGTACTAATTATTTCAGAAGTTTGCATAAAAAAAATACTGTTATTTTAAAACTCCACAGTCCCATATTCTCTGTAAACAGCGCTTCTGTGTTCAGAAGTAAGGTATTCTATACTTTTGGCTTTATTTTACTGTTATTTATGTTATGGCTGGCACAAATAAATATATATGTACTTAGTTTAAAATACGACCAACATAATTTTAAATGGAATGTCCCCAAGCGGTCACATTTCGTTAGGATAATGCTTTGAAAGTTTGCCAAAGGTTTTTAAAACACGAATCGGTTCCATCACTGACGTCTCCGATGGAAAATTGAACTATTTTGAATATAACATTATGATATAATAGTGAATAGTGGTACCGAGTCGTTTTTATAGTGATAGGACTCTTTACAGAATCCACTTGAGGAAGTTACACTTTTGCTAGTTATCCTATCACTAAGCCGTTAAGTGCTAACATTGATGTCTTTCAGTTTGAAGGTCATGTTTTCGGAGAAATGACAGGGTAAAGAAGTTCGCTCTTTATCACCGGGTGACGAGCGAAGGAGCGCAAAGCTAAGAAGTCATCGATATAAACCATTGGATATGCCCTCATAAAGTTCAGGCGCACGGAGTTATGTTATCGGTGGGAAGAGTGATCTTGCTCTTTCCGTTCTAGTCGGTTGCATGAAGCGGTGAATGCCGGACGTTTCTACCTATCAGTATTCGTTGTCAACAACCAAAATAAGTAGAACCACAGCTTACCTCGCCGCTAGCGTTTCTAGGGGTCAAGTAAATTGGTGGTGTGTAAACCACTTACGCTAGATACACAGACGCAGTTTATTACCAATTTCAAGGTGCTCAGGTCACATCCATGGTGGATATAGATGTAAGAAGTGATGTGGTTTCTTGGTGTTAAAATAGCCGTGGCTTTGCTACTGTGGACAGGGATTTTACTTACTGTCAGGTGCATGTCTTGCTCCTCCTATCACTCTGTGTTTTACTGTTATTATAAAAGTAATCTGATAATATCTGATAGAAAAAATCACTGACGTAGAATTAAACAGATTAAAGTAAAACCTTTTTTAATATAACAAATGATCCATCTATGTATACTAATATGATGAAGCAGAAGAGGTTTTTTGTTTGATCGCGCTAATTTGAGGAACTACCGGACCGATTTCAAAAATTCTTTCACGTTGCATGTGTTTGTGGTTCTTGAGGGCTACAGGCTATAATAAATTAAGTATCACGGGCGAAGCCGGGGAGGACCGCTAGGCATATGATACGTAATATAATGCTCTGAAACCAATGAATTCAATTGTTTTACTGCCAGACAGCCACCTGTGACCGATAAACGGTATTAAGTTGAGCATCTAAGCGTCAAGTTAGAGCTGCCCGTAATTAATTAAATGTAACAACTTAAAGCTTTGCGGTCTCCGCTTGGCGACGCTAAGGACCTCACTTAGTAGGTAACTTAGTTTAAACTCTGATGGCGGTTTCATTTAAGTGTGCTAATTTAAGTTAAACATTTCCTGTTAGCGCGGATGGGAGATTAATTTGCACAACGATCACACTTCTAAAGTACTTAGTTACTTCGTAATATATTTGTTTTGGTATTTATGTGTTTCTGATATTTTTGAGTAAATTATATAAAAGTCAATTTAATTACCGAAAACCGAATTATAGAATAGGTGTGAGTTTAAAAGTTTAGATATATTTAGAATATTTTTTATAATTAAATAAATATCAATGACTTGCACCACAGAACATATATTTGCACGATGATAAAATAAAATATGATGATGTACCGATTTGCTCCGCTTGAGAAGTCGCCTTCATGCTCAACAGTTTTTCATAATTTCCCAATGGGTCGTTTTCAAGGTGCAAAAAGACCTGTCAAAGATAGTTCTTAATTTCACCGTGGGTGGTGCCACTTTATTTTGTTAGAGAAATTTCACAAAAACTCAGATTAAACACCTCCAAAACCAACAGTGGTGCCACACTTGGCAATATTTTGAACTATCTTTGACAAGTCTTTTTGCGTCTGGAAAACGCCTCATTATGAAAAACTGTCAAAATGTTTGAATTGGGTATAAGTAAAAAATAGGCAATGATGTGCATGCGATAGTTTTTATGTATTTTTTTTTGTAATATATATGTAATTTTTTGTTGTGGCTTTTAATAAGGAGTTTTCATATCTTATCTCAACATCCAAATTTTCATCATATTAGTAGATTTTTCACTACCTAATACAGAAAAATAAAAATCTCATTTTTATTACAAAGTCAAGATGGTGCAGCCCCATATTTTTCCCATATACGAAGAAACAAATGGGAAACGTCCCATACCGACGTCACGTAGTAGGGTACGGGTAAGATGATAAATCCAACCTCATCGAAACCACTTACACTAAAAGGATTTTCTGTTATTTTTGTAAAATATATATACTGTCTGTCTTTTCGCGTAGGGTTTTAAATCACGCATATCATATTGATTTTTACATGACTTGTAATTAGAGGTATATTGGCGTGGCGTGAAGGGTAAAACGCCAGCGCTAGCTCACTAGCGGCGCCCTGCGGTTTTACTCGCGTAGTTCCAGTTGGATTTATTTTCCTGGGATAAAAAGTATCCTATGTGTACTTTTAGATTACAATCTAACTGTATTCCGAATTTCAGCTGGATCCGTTCATACGTTACGAAGTGATTGAGCAACTAAGATCCAAACATCCATACATTGACATTTATAATATCAGTGCCGTTGGACAGTATCAAGGGCAGTAGGACTGACAATAAAACGCGTAATATCCGTATATATAACACATTAGTGGCGGCTGGCGGTTTTACTTGCGTTTTTCTCGTTCCCGTTATTTTCGCGTGATGATAAGTGGTCTATGTATTATGCCCGACAACGAGTATCTGCCTTCCGAATTTCAACTCGATCAGCTCAGGCTTTTCGACGTGATTGAGCAAACAAAACATGGAAACATCTAAACTTTCGCATTCATAATATTAGTAGGATTGACAAAAAGGTCTAGCATTAGTGTCAGGACATTTAATTATATAATGGCAATTAGTGTCCATTGTAATTAATTCTTAGTGTCGATTTTGTTAGGCATGAAAACAAATAATTATTTTGTTATTAATTTGGTTTCATAAAACACATTCAACGTTGCAAGTGATTGTGATCATTCAATTTTCCGAATAGCCACGGTTCCGAATAGCCACGGAGCTTTTTAGTTTGCCAGTTATTCTACCGCCGAGCAGTAATGTGCAAACATTACTGTATTCCGGTTTGAAGGGCATGTTTCCAGATACATTATAGGGCTTAGAGATATAACGTCTTAGATCTCTGGGTGACGAGCGCTGTGTAGTGCTAGTTAATGATGATTAAACTCTTCAAGTTCCAATAACTGCGTGACACTGTGCTGTTATGAGGCTTATGTTATGTTATGTTGCTTACCATCAGGCACATGTCTTACTCGAATCGTCACTCTTTATTTTAAAAAAATAAGCCGGCCAAATTTATCAAACAATATTATACAAAAACTATAATTTAAAAAACCCGACTGCAAAAACATTTACGAATAAAAAAAACATTATGT
Organism: Ectropis grisescens; assembly: GCA_017562165.1. Classification (NCBI taxonomy): domain Eukaryota; kingdom Metazoa; phylum Arthropoda; class Insecta; order Lepidoptera; family Geometridae; genus Ectropis; species Ectropis grisescens. The sequence continues at coordinate 7,531,073 of CM029769.1, read as the reverse complement.
AATACAATATATTATTTAAGGACACTTCGGTAATTGAGACGAATCTAACGATCTTATGTGTCATAATCCATCCAGCCGTTTGGAAGATACGTGGGAATAAAGAAATTCACAAACATACAAGATACGCGCGAAAAACATAACCCTACTTTCAGTCGGGTAAAAAGTAGTACCGAAAAAAAAAGTTGACTCTGGACAGCTGGAGCTGAATTCAAAATAAGTAAGATGCCTAACTTAGAAGCGGAGATGCTAAAGCGCTAAATATATATCAATCACAAGGCATAAGATGTCAGGCTTGTCGTTTGCTTCGATTTTCTTCTCAAACTTTGAGTCCGTGGGACTTCGAAGTAAATTGAAAAACTGTAACCCTAAGAGATCTGTGACGTCATCGCTTCTTTTCTTTTAGTTTTTTTATCCCGCAATTGTTTGCAGTATCTATATAAATCGTAATATACATTATTATAGATCATCTCAAATTCACTTGTCCACGAGACAAAAAAAAAACGAAATATGTGCTGGATACATTGCAGAAATGAAACTTCAACGAACAAGTGAACTAAAATTTAACTAGAAGTTTAACGAGCATTTGTTTGTATGTACTTTTCCAAATTGAAAACCTAAAATAAAATAAGAATGTTTGAGAATGAAAGGGTCACGCAAAAAGTACCTACTAAACGGATTTGGATAGAATTTGGTACATAGGTAGATAATAGTATGGAATAGTATGTATAGCTTATTTTATATACGGAAAAAATAAGGGGATCGAGAGCTACACGGGAAAAATCGCGGAGCATTGCTAGTGGGATGTAAAATGGGCAAGTATTGATCATATTATTCATCCAATTTCTTAAGGCAATTAATTAGAATTAAGACAGGGATTTGGAATCCAAAAATGCTTATCTCAGTATTTATTCCAATTCCATTCCATTTGCCCCAGGCTTACAAAAGGTGCTTTAAACTTTTTTGCACAGACAAATTAGTATTTTTATCGGTTTATTTCATAAACGTTCAACGAATGAACTTAAAGAAGTAAGAAATAGGTATAATTGAGTTTGGGTCAAATTTCATAAAATGGCGATTAAATTTAACACAAATGTAAAACGTTTAAGCCAGCATGATTATTCCTTACACTAGTATTATTATTGATTTTGATATATTTACCTTTGTTAAATGGTCAACACTAATGGTCTCTAACTTAAAAACGGTGAAGGTAAGATCCTAAGTAAACCGATAATTTTCCTAGGATCTTGCGAGGTCACGCGTCATCCACGAACCCGCATTAGGCTAGCGTGGTGGATTATAGCCTTAACTCTCTCCTTGCGATTGATGGTCCCGATTATTCAGTGTCAGTGGGGTATGCTAAGTGGTAGAGTGAGTTCCTGATATTTCAATGATCCTATATGATATACATTCCTGCATTATGTTCACTAGTAAACTGACAAATAGTAGGAGTTGATATAAAAGTTTCTGATCAAGGGAAGACATATTAAATAAACTTCGTTCTCAATTGTTTGAGATGATTTGGTACTAGAGGTGCATACTGTTCAAACTTGAACGCAAATCTCGACAAAACACACTCTATAATTTTGATATCTGGAACACAATTTAGACGCGTATTTTTGTTTTGAAAATATCCCAATACCGGATTCCAAGCGTTTGAGTGTCTGTAACCATAACTGCGATTGAAATTCCAACATTTCGAGATTTCGATGGCTCTCACCAACCTCGATATGTAATGACGATTGGAGGACAAGACTGGAGTCGAGCAAATGCTCTGCTATTGTGAATTTGTGTTGCTCATTGTTTCGTAATCTAATTTAAAAATAGGACTCATTCCTGCCATTCGTTAGTTCACTCGTGAAAATCTGAACATGTTGCACAAAATTGCATAGAAATATTGGGTACTCGCTCTGTTATTAATCAATCTCGCTCAATGAATATCCCGTCATTATTACCAGTACTTCTGTGACCAAGCTTTGCTCGGTTTGAACACTGAGTACACTAAGATACAGACAAAGGGCTCCCAGTAATAGTTTTTCTCAAAAAAAAGAAGGTACTGAAAAAAAGCCGACGGATGTCAAAGCTGGATCTACCATTTCGCGACCGCCCAACTTTCCGCCAGAGCTATTATACCGACGCGCAACGCGGCGAAATTTACCTTTGCAATTATTTTAATGTAACAGTTTTTCATAGTCCAAAAACACTTATAAAATGACGTTTTAAACAAATAAAACCTAGCTAGATCTATTTTTCGCCCCCGAAACTTCTTGCTGCTGATCATCTTCGCCGTGAGAGGTGAGATGAAAGTCTCTCGACAGTGAGAGGTCATATGCGTTAATGAGAGGTTTCCAATTCTCGCGCCTTAAGTGAGTCAGAATCATAAACAGCGGCGAGCCTAGAGAGTCGCCACTCGGGGCTGGCACCCTGTCTCCACACAAAGGTCTTGGCGTCGGATGCTTAGAGCCGTTTGACGCCCCTTGCTGGGGATAGGAGGAGATGACTTGCCTTTGAGAAGATGACGCGACTAAAGCAAGGTGGTCGTTGACGGGTGTGCGAAAAGTGGTCCCGCGACTCTGACCCCTGGCCATGCAGGAGAAATCTGTGGAGGTTTTAGTCGGCACCATGTCGTCTTCCAGGGTATCGAGCCCGACATACCCCACCATGTTCCTGCATGGTGCACATAAGTTAATATATTTCCTCCACATAAAAAAATATATACAACAATATTTGTTTATTTACTAGAAGCACCCGCATAGTTCTCATCCCCGTTATATTCCCGAGATAAAATGTAGCCTATGTGTTATTCCAACTATAATCGAACTGTATTCAAAATTCCATCCAATCAATCCAGTCGTTCCGACATTATTGAACCACAAACACCCAAAATTTCGCATTTTTAATGTTAGTAGGAAGTAGGATTTTATTTTAAATGTAGACACATAACTTTTTACTTTATTATGATATTCTAGGGACGAGACTCGTGCTCGTGACGACATACCTGCCGATAACAGCACAGTGCTTCGCAGGTATTATAACGTGAATAGTTCAAATCACTACTACGCACTACAATGAGCTAGTCACCTGCAGATATGAGACGATTTACCTTTTTTGCTAGGTTATATCTCTGGATATAAATATCTGACCGACTTCATGGCTTAGCTGTTGGTATGTTTTCCCGCGGAGCCCGATGTCGTGGGGTCGATTCTCACTCAGGACAAACATTTTTGTGATTATTACGCAGGTTTGTTCTGTGTCTGGGGTATAAATAATTATGTATTTTTGGGAAGCAGGTCGTATTAAATCGGGTATCTGCTTCTCAAAACTAGAAGCTTTGCTTAATTTTGGGTAGTTGATGTTATGTGAATAACAAAGAAGACGACATTCGGATCCTTTGGTGGACAACGAATACGAAGCTCAGGAACCTCTTTGTGCACTTTTGGCATAAATAACACAACAACTTGGCACAGTAGCATTAAGTTGTGTGATGGCTAATACTGACCAGGGTGTTAGCTTCTATTCGCGCTCCTTGCTCTGCATCTAGGATTACGGAGTAAAGGCACTGGAAGACTGAAATTCTCATCAGCCAAGTAGAATTCCTAACTCTTCCAGATGAGGGTCCTTCGTGAGCAAACTGACCAGCAGAGCACTCAGGGCAAATATAAGGACGTTAACACGGCTATCTCTAATCCCGGACGTGAGGGCGGACCTCTAGTTGCCGACCATATTAGCCCAGATTCTCGAGATTATTAAAATAATATACTTATAAAACCCGATATTTTTCCTTCAAATAAATGTTCCAACCAGAATATCATTAGTACTCAGGCAGGTATCCTGAAAGGTTTTTGTGAAAGCCTATGAATCTTGAAACGCTAAATAAGGTCAAAATGAGCACAAAGCACCTAAGTTATTTATAGCATTCATTAATTACCTAGAGCTCGTGTTCTGTAATATATTGGGCTAAAAATCAACCCACACTTGGATATAGAGGTAGATGGAGTCCATTTCATGACTATTGTTTAAATTAGTCTATTAGTAGTTCTATTTATAACTTTTAAGTACCTATTATTATACGTTGTATTCTAAACAATCTGTTTTCAACCGTACACAGCGATTAAGTCCTGTAGTGTAATAAGTTGGATTTGGCGGTCTGTGTATTTGTGTTTCTCTTTGCCATCGTAGCTTTCTTACGAACGGAATTATAGAATAGGTACGTACGTGGTACGTGGTATCATTGTCTACTTGCAATGCGTGTGGATAAGAGAGATGAAGAGTTTAAAAAAAAGAGCTTGACTATCTTATAGCTTTAAACGACCAATTCTTGTGAGTATATAGGTATACAATTATATATAGAAGCGGAATCTCGGAAATGGCTCGAATGATTTTCATGAAATTATGTATACAGGGGGTTTCGGGGACGATAAATCGATCTAGCTAGGTTTTATTTTTTGAAAACATCATTTTATGCGCGTTTTTATACAATGAAAAACTCCTACAATGTCATTAGTCATTGAATACAATAACTTATTTCGCCACTGTTCTTTAAGTCTAAATGGCTCAGACGGAATATGCTCGTCCTCGGGGTCAACAGGCCCCGGTTCGAATCTTGATGGTTACACTCGGATTTTTTTTGTTCTTTTTTTTTCTGAGAAAATTTTTATACTTAGAGCCTTTTGTAAACGCATATAATTCGTATCTAAGTAGGTCCAAGTAAGTATTCACTACGTAATTCGTACCTGCCTAAATATCATTAAAAAAAAACCGAGCAAAGCTCGGTCAACCAGGTACTTTTAAAATTAAATACTTTACTATGAAGATGAAAAGTGGAAGCTTAAATGTCGAAGATTTCAAATTTTGATTTAATCATTGTGTAAATTAGTATTGGCTTGCACGACTTTACAATAGTAAGTGATTTCGTACGATATGTCTGAAAGTATTAGATGTAATAAATATAACGGAGTCTGTTTTGTAAATAACGAAAGTAAATAAATAGTAGGATAAATATAATATATAAATAAGCACATATATATGTACATATATTTATGTATAGCTCACCTACAATCGTCGTATTTATTCTTGGAAAGTAGTATCATTAGAAAGTACATTGGTTTTCCTTTTACGTGTCTTTTTTATCGAACAAAAATTTAATTAACTTGGTCAAGACTACTTTAAAAAAGTATGGTCACGAATCCATCATACATATCGACATTAACGCTAATTCGGCAAATGTCTAACAAGCACTAAACCAATTTACCTACAAACAGAAACTTACGATTGATTGATGCTGATTTAACTTCAGCCCTAAGTTCTCTAATTAGATTAGGTATACCCCGGCTTGGAACATAAACAAGGCTTTAGGTAAAAGGTATCTGAAAACGCATGGTATTTATCAGTAAGTTAAGGTTACTTGGTAAATAAATAAGCCATGGTGATCTCATGACAAGAACGCTCAATTCCTCAATCGAAAGGTTTTAGATTCGAATCTTACTTGCACCTTTGATATTTTTTCATGTACAGATCTAAATGTTTGTCGTAATCACGGACATTAACCGCGAAGAAATCGATATCCTACTTATATTATTAGCGCAAAAGATTGTAAAAATGTATGGATGTATGTTTGTCACTCTTTCACCCAAAAACTACTGAAGCGGTTTGAATGAAATTTGGTACGAAGATAGATAATGGTTTGTATGTATAGAATTAGGAACAATGCGGGTAAAACCGAGAAGCGCTGCTAGGGCTTCGATAAAGACGTCTTTTGAGGTCTTGTGTCACTCGCCAACTTGCACGATGCACATGGCCGGCGCGGTGGATTATGGCCTTGAATTATTATTATACTGAGAAAGATTCGAGTCCCAGCAGTGGATACATAAAGTGGGCTGCTTTACAATAATTATATTGTTGCACATTTCACACAGTATCTAACTCTCACTAGTATTTTCGTAAATTGTTATTTTACACGCAAAATTTTTATTTGCCAAGGTTGTATGCTGCTGCTGTATTGATAGATATCATGGAACTGGCGACGATTTTTCAAGCCACGGCCATAAGTAATCATCATCATAAGCCTATCTAATAAATGTCAACTGTTGAATGTAGGCCTCCCAATGTAGGCCATGAATCATCATATTACACGGTCTTCTGCTTCTCTTATAGACTTGCTGTCAGCAAGTTCGTTTGAATTGCGTAGATTGTTGATGTTTTGTTCTTTAATTACTTATTGTGAAATTATATACTTACCATCCTTTGTAAAGCTGGATGTCCTGCTATTCTTTTCGCACCATTTTACTGAGCAGAAACTTGTATTATATATATTTTTAGGGGGTTTTTGCCAGCACTCTTTCTGTTGAAATCAAAAGCCTGACTGACCGAACTCGCAACAGGTATAGCAATTGAGTAGTGTAGAGTAGTAGTGAGGCAATTATGCTTATAAAACGCTAAGGAGGAGCAGTCATACGATCAGTCAAATGGGTATATTGTTTTTGGACGGGACAATGCGATCCACGATGGAGCGTACTCACCTAGAAGAAACCGATTCACTGTCGAATTGAAGACAGCAAGATTGTAACATACATAATATCCACATTTGTCATTCCTACGACTTTATACTAACGCAACGATAATTCTTAGAGGCAAGCATTAATATCTTCAATTTATTCTTAGCAGCACAAAATTCTGAAGATACATCCTACGCGGAGGAGTCTAGGAAAAGTACCGTTTAGTACAAAAATATCCCAGATTCATATTAGTAATAAGTAGCTTACATTAAATATCATATTTTTATTTTCAACTTATCATAATACATAACAGTTACTCAGAAATAGCAAATAACCAGAATAGAAGCTTATAATTCTAAATATTCAAGCTTTTCGTTGTAACACTGGCAAATATTTGTATGGTGAATAAAAATAGTTATTGGTTTTGTCTAAGTAGCGTAAGTTTTATTATCTTTGTATTTACAATCCCATCAAAAATGCATGAGAGCCAAGTTCTATACAGCTGAAATGTTATAAAGCTGAAGAGGTTTTTTGTTTGACGCGCTAACGAGCTATTGAGTCGATTTCAAAAATTGTTTTACCGTTAGATATGTACGTACGTGATTCTTGAGTGCTATAAGCCATATATTGTGTTGCAGACCGCTAGTATCATCATTGTATATCGCTTGGCTGTTGACTTCAAATACGAAATAAGTTAGCTCTAAATTAGTACTAAATTCAATGATCAGTCATGAAGTTAAGTAAAACATTGTAAAATATTTTGTACAAAACTAATTAATTTTTTTGTTTCTTATAACTTAGATTTTATAGATCTTATAATTTATGTTTTACAGATATTAAAGCCTAGGGCCCTAAGGTCTGCCTGAAATAGTTTATGACTAATGAGGAGACCAAAGAGGATCCAAAAGGTTCGTGTAATAATAGGTACACGCGGTGCTACTCGCCAGTTTACTTGGCTTGACACACAACCGTGTGTCTAGAATATATAAGTATTATAGCTAATTGACTCCCATAGTACAATCTTTGCTTTTCCTGCATTGTCGAGGCTGAGTAGTCGTGACCTAGTCACCCACTGTGACATGAAGAGGAACCCGAGGTGTGGCTGCTTGTTTAGGCTTTGCTTCCAAGGCGACGACAATGTAGCCATGACAGCTTAGACTCTCTTTTTACGACACTTTCACTGCACTTTCGTAAAAAGTGTGTCGAAACTCCTTGAGTTCTAGTTCATTTATTGTGATTCATCGCAACGAACAAAACTTATTTCTTTAAATCTTTCATGAAAATTATTATTTTTGCTTCAGTCCTGCGATAACGTTTCAATATAGGAAGCAAATTAACCGAAACCGGTACATTAATTCAATTTTCGGCGAAAATGTATTTTAGCTTAACCTCGTTATATACAGATTATCGATGATTCGATTAATTTAAACGAAATTCAACGTACATGAGACATAAAAACATTTATGGAGAATGATTAAATAATTATTTTTCTTATAGCTTCGATGAAATTAGTTTAAAAATAAAATAATAGGACAAACTGGTGGATTGATGTATCACTGTTGTTCACAACTATATTAGAACATGTACCTACTTATATTTTAATGCGTGAAGCATTTATTTTGAAGCAAAATTTTGTTCTCCTTTTTACGAGAATGGCGCAAACGGAGGAGTATCAAATTTCGCACACTAACGAGTACCTATAGATTACATAAAATATGCAGTGCAAAATGCTATAATTCTTCAATTTTCTTCATCATTTAAATAATTCGACACACACGCGTACCTATATGTACTATACTATAGGTAATCTTTTGTTTATTGATTGAGAATACTTCGGATAATAAGTCAAATTTCGGCTACTTCGCAACTGATTTTTGTGTGTGCGGAAAATGCCTTTACGCACCGTCGACCGCGAAGAGACACGGCAGGTGTATCGGTCTCGACACCATGACGACGACAGACATGGACCCTACGGGTATCTGTCGTCGACTAAACCCCCACAGACTTCGTCGTAGGGTCACTTTTCGCACTACCATTAACGACCTTGACCCACTTGCCACCGTCCCTGCAGACCCGCCTCGCGGGGGGCATCAATACCTTTAGCTCTTGACGCGTCGGAAATCAACGGCGCGTCACCTCATCGAAGGCCGATCCCTAGGTGTGGTGCTGAATGATCCTAAACGTATGACACCCCAGAACCTTATGTGGAGACGGGATGCGAACCCAGGTTCAAGATTCTCTAGGCTCGCCCTCGTGTCCGCTTCCACCTCATTGGAGGAGTGCTTCTACTCCGCTCCTCTAACTTACTCGACTTCTCACTGTCGAGCATCACGGCGAAGATGGTCGGCAGCCAGAGGTTCGTCCTCGACACTGCGGCTAGGGAAAGCCGCGGACGAACCTCTACTGGCTAAACGGCTGCGTTGCGGCTCTTGTCTTTCCACTAAGAACTCTGCTAATCAGAGTGCACGTGGAGGACCCTCATCTGGAAGACTTGGGAATTTGACTTGTCCGATATATCAGCCGAGTAACCTTCGCAAGTTTTCTAGTCTGGTGCAACGAATCTTCGATGTTTCGATACAGTTTTATGAAACATGTTCACTGGTAAAATGATGAAAATATTTCGTAATTTTATACCATTGTAAAAGATACCTGATCAATCTGTCACAATATGCACACTAACAGGATCTATGTACGCAGTTGTTAATATTTAGCTAAAAGGTAAATATATAAACTCTTTATTATAAATATAAGTTACTTAAAATAAAACCAAATAAAGTAGCAATTGGTGACCTTATAAAAATATTTCTTCCAGGCAAACGTAGGAAACAAATATGTAAATATTTAAGATCAAATTCTTAAAACTATAATTATTATCGACGTCTGTGGTACCACACGAACTCAAAAGCAATATTGAACCTAAGTCAATTAAAATACTGCGGCAACAAGAGTCCATTTTTATACGAAACCATAAAAAGGTAGCCTATTTTTTGTCTTTGGTGAACTCCAGTCATGAGCCTGTGTCTAATCGTTCATTTTGGCGATAGCCGTGCGGTTTGAAAGGTCGTGTTTACCAATTTTGATGGAACTTTGTTTTCAATTAATTTAGGGATTGTGTGATTTAATTTATTTTGGGAACAGGTGAAAATATGCGAGGGTCACATTAACATATTGTTTGCAATTTAAAAGCGGAAGCCTGAATTAATAATTTAGAATTTTTTTGCTTTTATTTATTAATACTCGTAACTAACAGCACTTCACCGGCTTAGTTCCCGTTCTGGTAATTTTACCGCCATGAAAAGTATATATAACTGTACACTGTGTCAAAAATGTCAGCTTCTTTCTTTCATATGTTCGCGTTAATTTATAAAACAGCTAGGCTGATTAATCGGGAGTTTATCTAGAAGGAAACTGAATTTACCTAAAAACATGGCCTCATAATATGTTAGTGCTTCAAAACATATCTAGTATAGGTATTTCATAGTATGAAACGAAAAGTTACAAAACCTTTTTCGAATGAAAAATATAGAGCATTGAAAACTGCCCTGTATTTACGGTTCTTTCCGGAGTATTGTGAAAAGGCAGCGATTTGGAAATAACTGTATAATTTATAAGTAAAAAGTCGTTTTCAAATTTTTAGAGCTGTTGTTATAAATATGTGTTTTTAAGTAAAATAGGATAGTTCAAACAGTTTTTAACAAAGAGTTTACATAAACTACGTATAGAGTTGGGTCAAACGCTTTACACCGAAAACACGGGTAGCATCTTTCTTGCCTTGTCGCTCTTGTGGGAGTGTCATACTTTTGTCGCGGCACATCGCTGTGCCATAGAAAGTACGCACGTCACCTGCTTACGATTGACACAAAGGAACCGTGCGGAAACTCTATATGTAGTATATGTAAACTCTTTGGTTTCTAAATTGTATTACAATTGCAAATCTTCACATTAATTAATAGGTGTTGGGCATCGATATAATTAAACAAACGAAGATGAGGTATGCTTATAATCTAAAGACAACATAACGTGGCGAAAATTTGTTTGAATAATTTGAAAATTGAATTGTCAGCGAACGTACACAATTGTCAGCGAACGTACACAACTCCTTGTTGCGACTGAGACTAAATCAGGAGACGTCACCTGATTTTGCATCGCCATAGTAGAAGCGCGTTTGCCGCTTCTGCCGTTTTTAAGAGTTCGATGGTGTTGGGTAATCTTTATTGTAAAAACTTCTGCACCCAAATTTTAACGTTCCTACTGATTTGTGACTTAGGTCCTACTCTCACGCGGAAAGAGTAAAATGGTGAAGTGAAAATTAATATTATGCATATTAATTTTCAATTAGTTTATAGTTAAGACTCGTAAATTATAAAATATATCAAGCGTAAGTTCGTTGCTTAAAATTTCACTTACACCTCTGAATGTTATACCAAATACAGTAAGAAGTCATCACCACCCAGCTTTTATGGTGCAGGAAAACATTACGAGATTTTCAGGACGAGGCAAATGGAGTGTTCCAAGAAATACGAGTACATCTTTCTGGGCAATATCTCTCATTCGTTAGCCCGCACTTGGCCTGCGTAATGGATTACGGCATTCCAAGTCCTAGCATCAAACACGAGCTAGGCTGCTTATGAACATAATTGTAATAGAAAACCTTCAAAAAACATCTTTCTTCATTTTCTATCACGTTAAGCTAAAAAATTGATCTACGAATAATTTTTCCCAACATTATTCTCAATTTCACCTAATCTACGTTATACCTCAGACATTTTACAAGTAATTTATTCATAAACGCCCACAATTTCTGTTTTTGTAAACCTTTTCTTGCCACATCGGGATTATGAATGATTTTAATAAATTTTATTCGCTGGAAGCTCGTTTTCTCGGACAGGTTGATAAAAGCCCTTGTTATTAGGGATAAGGCGTTCCTTGGAAACAAATACCCGGCCTTATTATGAAGTCCTTTTATTTATCGTATTTTATTATGTGGTTCCATTTGTTTTGACATCCTCATCTTAGTACACTTTTACACGAGAAGTAGAGGCGAAAAGCCTTCAAAATGTTAAATGCCTTTGAGAAATTATATTATATTGTATTGTATTATTTAACGCACCAAAAAATTGTCGATTCCAAAAACACACAAAATCAAGGCTTAGAACCCCCCCCTCTTCAACTGCACTCAGCTGGACAGCTTACAAGTGACGGCATAGTACTCAATCTTATTACTTTATACCCTTCTATCATCCTGTATAGGTCTCCTGGTGTATCATATGACCCATAAATTTTGTTCACGGGACTGGAGTCTATTACTTACTTACAGACAACCATTTTTCTTTTCTTTTGCTGTATTATTTAATTTTGGTGTGTACAATAAGGAGTATATACGTATCTATATATATATATTATTGATAATAAGATAACTATATTTTTCTGATAACTAAACAAAACACTAAAAGTTTGAATGTTTATTACTCAATCACGTTGTAAAAACAAAAAGAATCTGCCTGAAATTTATTTGGAACTTGTGCGACTGTAGTGACTGTAGGCCTGTACTCGATCAACATACAGACGGAAAAGTTTTATAATATGATAATTTTATAATTTTTTTAGATGTTTATTGCTCAATCACGTTGTTAGAATTGAATGGTATTAAAAATTTGATAATTTTATTTATTCGTTTTATTTAGTTGATTTTTAGATATATCGAACAAACTACACAATTAACTTTTTCGAACCCATTCCTAGCTATTTTAGATTTGTTTGACAAAATCACCGACTCAACTGATTTAATAACAATACTTCGATTTCGTTTCTAATACATAAAATAAACATTTCTTGACTAACGCACCGTAATAAATTTGTATTACTAGCTGTCTCGCAAAAATAATAAATTCCAAAGTAACTACATCTCATTTTCTTTCAAAATTGATGATTCAATTTATTGAAATTGAGAATGCAACGATATTGCTTTGGAAAACAGGAAAAATCGTTAGATAGGGTAGCCCTGTAAAATGAAATTCAGATTGGAGCTTCACAAAATACTTTGAAATATGAATATTGAAAAATGTTAAAGACAATCTTACAGAAGTAATTTTATCTTTGAAATTACTTATCGTAGGATTACTCTACAAGAGTTGATGATTTGATCAAAATGTGAAAATATAATTTACTTGTCTTTGATATTTGATAATGATTATTGAAATAAGTTTAGTAAATTTAGTTTTTTTTAAATTTTAAATACATTACATCTAACTTTTTGTGACTTTCAAACTAGCTTTTTTTACGCGAGCGTTTGTTATGAGCTTGCATGCGCACCAAAGCTTCGGATTCTGAATGCGTCTGGTTTGTGTTAAGGCCAGTGAAAAGGCCAACACCAATATGGATCTTGAAATAAATACATTGCAGTTATACTCGTTCTCGTGACATTGTAATTTTTATTGTAGTGAAATCTTCTTTAGCCTCATTGACCACTAATTGATACAGGAAAATCTCATGTGTTGGCTTCACCGACACGCTAATGTTAGTTGTATATCTATACCTATGATACCTATCCTTCTAGACACATTTCAAGGCGAAGGCTTTGTTCTACTTCTTACTTCACTTTGCTGTGGATGGAATCATCTACGTGCGCCTAGTGCCAAGGATTTTAAAATTCACAATAATTGTGAGGTCTTAGTCTCTTTGCTGGTTTTCACCATTCAGTATTTTTCTAGTGCCGATAAATGCTAACTGTTAAAAAAGTATCTTTCGAGTACCTACATATTTTATATCAACCACTAATTTGTAGTTAGCCAGTGTAGTGGATCATGGCTTTGACTCAACTCTTGTGAGAAAAGGCTCCAAGTCCCAGCACTGGGAACATATTACATTGGATTTCTTACGCTATTTCACAACCGACTACATTACGACTACTACGCGTTGGGTTAGTCGTCAACACCGGCCTATGAGCAATTAAAATTAATAAAACCAAAGACGCATACAATCGCCCATAAGTATTTACAAAAAATCGACGCTATTCGCGTCTAAGAAACGCTAATCTGAACAGGCCTTAAATACTGCGTGGGTTTGACGCGTTATGTAAATCAGCTAGTAAAGATTTATCTGTATTTCAAGCGACAGCTGGTAAGGTACTTCAGGTCTGGGACTGTAGTTTTACCAGTGATATTCTGTTTGAAGGGCTAGCTCAAAGTTGAGGTAGATTTTTTTTGATGTTCACGGTTGACTATGTTGACGATATCTTATCAGAAATATTATAGGTTATGGACCGATACACAGAAAAGGTTATTTAGACGAAAGGATGAGCAGCACTCATTTTTGATTAACAAGTTTTACTGTGGGACTCGAAAACAACTTTAAAATCGAAATAAAATAAGTTGATCCAGACATCTAGTCCCAGTTTAAAACAGCTGATTAAAAGTTTTCTAACAAAATACAGCATTTTTTCTGCGTAGCCTTTTAATGAACAACGCTGCAGTATCTAGGCATTATGAAGAAGATTAACCCGATGTCCAGCTGGCACGTGCCATTATAATGCAAATTCAAGTAATTTGTTGAACATGTTGACTAAATGGGATTAGCAATACTTAATTATCCCACCAGCTATATCTATACTGCTGGTATTGCGTGTACTTCCTCCTTACGTGTGTAATACTGATTATTTTGTGATCACGGATCACAGTATTTTCTAACAAGAACAATTTTTTTTTTGTTTCAAAATTTCAGGTTATCCTAATTCACTGCTGGACATAGCCTTCTCCCACGAGAAGCTACTCAGCAATGTCTTTGTAATATAAACCAAATTGCAATCCACTTTACTTCACGCCACTTCCCTTCACTCCACTCCAGTTTCATTTCACTTTTCTTCACTCCATTTCATTTCGAATATTCGGATTATATTGTCAGACTTAATTTCTTACAGCAATATCATACTAGTTAGAGTTGTACGTGTAATGCTCGAGAAAATAATTGGCGAGCCGTTGATTGAACTCAGTACAAAAAAACGGGGAAAAATTATATCATGTGGCGATAAAAATTTGACGACGACGCAAGCAAATAAATGTTGTGAAGGTTTATTTATCTTTACACGTACACACGAGTCAATTTTCCTTAATCCGATCAACAAAATAAGCCCTTTTGTCATTGTTTGTTGCAACATCGAAGGATACGACTGAGTTTGTGCACTTAGCAAGATAGAGTAAACACAGGAATGAGGAACGTTTAACTGTTTCCGTTTTTCCGTGTTTCCGTTCGTAGCTTTATCTGAACATCATTGTTATTTTGAACCTGTTACCATCGTACTTAAGACTGGTTTCAGATAGCAAAACTTTTTCAAAACAAAAGTTACAAAATAATTAATGCAAAAAGTAGTTGCCTCCTGTGAGGTTTGAACTCACGACCCCTGGTTTACGAGACCAGTGCTCTACCACTGAGCTAAAGAGGCGCATTCACTAGTGCTGTCAGAAAACACGCTTGTCTTCAAATATTAAGAGCATTCCAGTATCAAGAGCAAATAGCCTGTATTTCAGTATTAAATAAAATAAATATAAAATTGATTTTTGAACCGGTTAAAATTGGAAAAGGGTACATGACCTTTATGCATCAATCGATATAGGATCTTCTCTTAAGGTTTAGGATTTTATATTAGAGTATAATGTATTGAAAAACTTTGCATTACTTAGTGTGAACTAAGTTTTTATTCATGTTACTAATATGAATGTAGCTGTACTGTACTAGACAGTTCAAATACAGTTACATTCAGTTAGTTCTTATTATATTAGTTAGTCTATATCAAAAGAAACAAACCACGGAGCATAAATTATAAATAAAAAATTAACCTAGACATTAATTGGCAGCCTTATCGCTTAAAACGATATCTACCAGGCGACTATGAGCAGAAAAAATCAATCCATCTCCAGTAACGGTATCTACGAACACAATACTCGAAAAAACATTATTCATTTGTAAATAAATTCTAGGAAAATTTTTCTATCACCAGTTTTCGTCCCAAAGCTGAAAAGCCAACGTGGGTCGCGAACATCACGTAACATCGAAATATGATTTCAAGAATCTCTTAGTGCTTTTCGCTGTCTTTTTGCATTATCTATTTCTAGCTCTCTGATTTCGCTAACTATTCTGGAAATACGGGTTAAGCAGTAAGGCTGTACTACTCCGAGAAATATGATAGTATGTATACATTTTGAAATAACCGTTTTATGACCATTAAAATGTAGGGACCAATTTATAAGGTTAAAACTTATGTGATAAAAATAGTAATTCCGCTAAGTATCATATTTTATTTCAATCGCAATAACGCATACCCTATGTGGTATTAAACACAAAAAAAATTGGCAGCTATTGATACTGCCCATCTGTACGAAAACTTGTAACTTAGAATTACTACAGTATTACATATTAAGCTATACTAACATTGCACAATACGTTTCGTGTAGCTACAGATGTACTGCTGTTATGCGTGTCGGTAACGGGGGCTGAGAAGATTTTATCCTCTAGCACTATGACGTTACGTCACTGCCGCCCGACTTTAGCATTTGAGTGACGCGAACCTTTAATTTCTGAAGTAAAAACTTTGAAGTTCTTTTGGCGCACATACAGATTTTTACGTAGCTATACGTAGTAACCGGATCAGACTGAGTGACGTAATAGCACATGGGCAGGAGCATACCAACAGTGGACCAGTACAGGCATTCTCTTTCGGTTCGTATTCCATTTCTGTGTATACCTTTATTTTTGAAAAATACATCTATTGCCTCGAAGCTCTGGAATTACGTTCCACGCTCTCAGTTTTTCAGTTCTTATTCGCATTTTCAATCAAAAGTACTGTTTTATTATTCAGTAACGTTCTACTTTCCAGTTTGAATAAATGAAAAATCGTGTTTTTCAAACCTAAACGTAGCGCAGGTAAGATTTTAATGATATCATTTGAAGCACTGATTGAACACACGGGTACTTTTTGTTTGTTCTTCTTGAAATGATTTTCTGATTTATAGATTTACTAGCAGCGTCTCACGGTTTTACCCGCTTAGTATCCGTTCCCGTTATTTTCTCGTGATAAAAAATGGTCTATGTGTTCTTCCAGACTTTATTTAGAACTTACATCGTAAATACATCATTTTATTGAATTGAAAATCAGGATTTACTTTCACACTAACTTTGCACCCCCTTTTTACCCTCTTAAAGGAGAATTGAAGATTAAAAAAAAAACTTTTATACGTGTTTCATGACTTTCAATGAAGAACGTTCATACTGATTACATTCGAATTACTTCAGAAACGGCAAAGTTTCATACCAACTTTGCACTTCCGTTTTACCCCTTAAGGGGTGAATTTTAAAAATAAATAAATAAATATATGTGGACAATTCACACACAACACTATCTGCTACCAACCTAAGCAAAGCTTGTAATATGGCGGCCAGACAGCCAGACAGATGATAAAATACTTATATAGTTGTAAATATATACTTAGTATACATAGAAACACCCAGACACAGTGCAAATATTTGAGTTCATCACACAAATATTTGCACTGAGTTGGAATCGAACCCACGATCCTCGGCTTCGCAGGCAGAGTTACTACCACTAAGCCACGAGGCCAGTCAATTTCTTTCAAATCGTTTCTTAGTGCTCCTTACCGTTATAAAAGAAACCCCCTGTGCAAAATTGTACACATAGAGATTATGTTATTTTGTAGGTTAATGAAATTAGTAAAGTAAATAATGCAAATTTTCATTTGTTATTTTACTCGTCAGTAGTTTTACTAATTTTTTTTATTTTTAAAGGTTTTGAGGCTTAAAATGACAATTTGATGTGAAATTTTGAGTGACATCAAATCGGTAAAGCCATTTTCAAACTGTGTGACTTCAAACAAACTCTACCTATATACATGGTTACTGGTAATTCGCCTGCATCCGTTTAAGAACATGTTTTGTGTATTTAAACAAACAACATTCGTTCTTCTACTTTTCTTAAAACTCAATACATATCCCAAAAAAAATGTGTTTGTTTCATTTCTAGCACTGTTTAGCGGCTGTTTAGTGTTTATTAATTTCGGCACATCATTTATCGCAAGCGCGAGTCAAAGAGCGGGCGCGCTCTTGTTACAAAGAGTTCGATGCTTTTAGACTGGGAAAATACACTTCTTTTAAATTTTTTATTAGAAAAGAAAATTAATTTTAATAAACTGTAGAACAAACGTTGACATGTTTAATGTACTTATCAGCATCCCCATAAAAGGATGCAGGTTAAATATTATCAACAACCCCGTATACTTATTTTTTTTTATTAAGATGCGGTTATAGGTTCTGTTCCCAAGTATGGTTCCAGTAGATAGTGGGTTTGCTGTTACTGTCTCTATGATTTCAAATCAAAAGAAAAGAGAAAGAGAGAGAAACCAATATCAAATTCATCAATCAAAATAATGTTGTAGAAAAACTTTTCAAACTGAAACCATTATAAATGTACACTCCGCGAGGCATAAGCTGAGCTTTGCATTTGTGTGAGTGTACATGGATAGTGTAGGTGTGACAACCGGCCTTAGGCGCGGCGCCATTCTGTCTCGCCGCGCTCCTGCCTGATTGGTGATCACTCACACTAATGCAAAGCTCAGCCTATACGTCGCGGACAAAATTTCAAGCTCCTGCCTGATTGGTGATCACTCACACTAATGCAAAGCTCAGCTTATACCTCGCGGAGTGTACATATATTCTACTAGAGATTTACTACGATAACATGGCCCGCCCCTCCAAATTACTGTTTTAATGTGTGTAGTCACATCCTTACGAAAGAGTTTGTATGTAGTTGTAATTATTCGTCTGCAGTAGCAGTACGCACACATGCGTGGTGCTGCGTTGTATATTATTTCACAAATACTTTCAAACGTTTTGAATTCTGGAGGGGCGGGTCATGTTATCGTAGTAAATCTCTAGTAATGTTAGTTTACAATTTAAAAACGCAGTAATCATAATATTTCTACCTATACTCCGTATCCCGTATGGTCTAGTGGCTAGGATACCTGGCTTTCACCCAGGAGGCTCGGGTTCGATTCCCGGTACGGGAAATGTTTTTGAAATTTCATAATTTTCGTTACATTTTTTTAGTTTAATTTTAAACTGCAGTCGGGTTTTTTTCCAGAGAAAATTTAATTATTGAGTATTAGTTGCTGGTTCTAGAAGCTTCTCGTATATTTTTATGGTGCCCATAATTATTATTGTGAAAAAAATATACAATAGATGTAATATTTGTGCCGTCCAGTTCACGGTTTGTTAGGTATCAAACCATCCGTTTATTTGCGGGCCACAAACAAGAAAAAAACATTTTATCTCATAACGTTCAGAAAGTTCTTTTACTTGATTGAACAAAGGATAGTCGGTAAGTTTTCTTATATCTTACGACGTTTATATCCGGGGATTCTCTTGGTAACTAAAATGGTTAAGGCTTTATTATTGTATTCTCTCTCTTTCATTTCAAGGGAAAATTAGGAGGGGCAATAGTATAGCTATAACCAGTTTAGTAACGTGTTGGAAAAGCGTGTCATAATCTGGGTTATCTTGACGTTTATTATTAAATCAGCCATGACCTTTTAGGAGCTGTTGCTTGCGTGCGGGTTCCTCGCTCTTGCAGTTATACTTTTTTACCCGGCTGAAGGAAAGGTTATATTTTTCGCGCGTATGTTTGACAATTTCTTTATACCCAACTTTCTTCGAAACGGCTAGATGGATTTTCATAATAAAGATATCGGCAGATTCGTCTCAATCACCCAAGTATCCTTAAATAGGCTTTTATAGGGGTAGGGCTCTTTGCTGATTCCGTCTGACGAAGTACCACACCTTTGCCAGTTATTCTGATGCCAAGCAGTAGTGTAGAAACATTATTGTGTTCCACACTACTGGGCAGTGAGGGGCCATGTTTCCAGAGAAAATACTGGGCTAAGAGATAAAACTCTTTGGGTGACAACCGCTGTGCGGTGGTAAGTAATGCTTTGGACTCTTCATGTTTCAATAGCTGCGTTTCACTCTGCTATTATGTTGCTTACCATCATGCACATGTATTGCTCGTCTTGTAACTCTATACTATAAGAAAAAATATAGCTAGCATATTGTATATGAAGCATAACGTTTTTTAAATATTTAGTTTTTGCAGTGGGTTTTTTTAATTAAAGTAATTCATTGAATAGGTTGACGGGAGGAGGGAAGGAGTAGGGCCATGTGTCCTGCTCTGTGTCTCGGGCTGTGCCTGATGTAAGCAACACGTCTGGCCACAACATCACAGTGTCACGTAGCTATTGAAACATGAAGAGTCCAAATCATTATCTAGCTTGGCATTGCGTTCGTCAACCAGAGATATTACCCGATCTATCTCTATACCCTGTTATTTCTCTGGAAACTATTAGTCAGAAGCGTGCCTAACACGGTTGCTCTAATAAGATAAACATAAAATGTCGAAATGTGAAAACGTTAAAGCTGCTCATCAGCATCGAGTCCCCCGTCACAATATATGGGGTGTCACAGTCTTGAGACAGGCCCCTGTAATAAACATCTACTCATATCGCGAAAACAAAAACAACTTTCTTAATGGAGAAATGAGATGGGGAAGTTATGAAACTGTAGTGGACTACTGGCTTAACTGTGTGATTCAGAATAGTGAGGTCGTAGAACCTGTGAACTGTATTTGTGAAATGAAAACTTCTTTTAGCGCGCCACAGACAGATGTTTCGTGGACTGTGAATTGAATTCTAGCGTCACGCTCGGGAATGATAGAAATCTTCGGGTAAACTCAGGACCATGGCCAATGGCTATCTAGAAATGCGTCAGCATTTCCCATTGGTCATCGGACGCACTTCATGACTATCCTTATGGTCACACCGTCTGGTTTCACCCGCAAGTTTTCGAAGTGAGCTAACAAATTCTGAGCTATAAGTTTTCACTTCTATCCGCAGTTATTTTAACTACCAATTTTTTTTCAAGTGTAGATGTATAAGTTCGTCACCACCATCGACTTTGACAATCACTTTGGCGGTTAAAAAAAAGATCGTTAGGAAATCGGTATGTTTCAATTTTTTGTCACGGATAATCCAACCCGCGGTGTTCCATCCTAGTGGTTTATGGTCTTCCTTTGACTATCCTCATGACATGACATGACTTGAGAATATTTGGAACATTAAGTGTGGCTTAGCATTGAGCATTGCCATTCAGCGTGGTAATGCCGCCAGTATGTTGGGTACGCTTCCGATTGGTAGTGGGCTTGAACATCTTGATGATCTGTAGACCTACATTAGGTCATGAATAATTCAGGTATGCTTAGTGTAAGTAGTTAGTTAGGTAGGTTTGTAGTGTAGTGTAGTTCTCATTGTATTTTAGTTTTGTTAAATAAAGGGTATGCCCACTCAAAAAAAACTTTAAAAAAAACATTGGTGCCAATTGGTGGCGAAATTAAGAACTATTTTAGTCAAATCTATATGTTTGTTCACTTAATCATCCCGAAATAATCCGTGCTACTCGTATCTCGAATATATGAAGTCTTTCATGTTGATGCTCTAAAGACTCGAACGAAGATTTGACCCCACTTTTGTAGTAAATAAGATCGATGTAATTTGGGTGTATTCAAGTCTAGAGTCAATCGGTTTCTCCTAGTTAACCACGCTCTATCGTAGACCGCATCACCGCTTAACATCAGGACAGCGGTCAGGATCAAACCTATTATCAATACAAAAATCCGGCTGTCTACTCTCGGTATTTTCACAAAAACGCTGTAAAGTTAGAGACCTGTAAAAATTATACTTAAATTTTAAAACCATTCCACGTTTCGCCGTTTTCATTTATCTACCGGCTACCGGACACTCGAGAACCTGATTCTTTATGACCAATAAACATAACGCAAACACTGGCTGGTATTACTTTGTTCAATGGTTTCTCGTAACAGTAACGAGACATGAATTCAAGTATCCGTTTCAAATGATTTTAGGTATGCTACGAGTAGTTGTAAAAGTTGATTTCTTTGTGACTTCTGTTTTTTCTATTTTTGACGGGTAGTAGAAGCCGTCTAAGGCCTACGCCATAAGTAAAAACAGCCCAATATATGTGTTATTTACTACGATTTGAAGCCTTATTTCATAAGAAGAGTAGACCAGTGATTCCCAAACTTATCAGGGCTACGACTCATTCAATACTACTTAGTTTATAGACCTGGGATCCATCTCTACAAAATTTTATCGTTACAAATATGAATAAAAGACCTATCAATTTAAAAAAAAACAAAGTTTAATACTTTAAAGTTTTTTTACTTAATTATATAAATGCATCAATAAAGTTATTTCAAAAGAAAGAATGAAATTGCTTTCAATTTATTTCAGTATTTAGTTTTAATGTTCACCATATTAGAGATTCTGGCTTCACATACTCGTAGGTTTGAGGGCTTAAAAAGGAGGAGGACTGTATATATGTATGTTGTACTAAAAGCAGGGCCTACTCACCCAAAGTTGGGGAAACTCTAGACCTAGACTATAATAATTTACTACACCAGCCAGCAAATTGATAGATGACACGTTTTATAGCTTGTAGCTTGTGCACTTGAAAAAAATTTCAGAAGTAAAAGTGTAGTTGAACCTACAACCTCACTATTCTAACATTATATACTCATCCAGCAGGCCACCATGGCTCCATGACTTCTATCGGTCTTTGTAAAAAAAAGAGGATGCTTTTAGTTATGACCCACAATACAGCCCCAGATAATAAAAGAAGAGGGTTTAAAGTAAATAGGCTATATTTACAACTCACGATCATAAATCACGGACTCCTACTTACGAACACAGGATTGGGAGGAAAAAGCAGTTAGAAAGTCAGAAATAGATAAATTTACCTGTAGCTATGTTTATTTAGATAATACGAACATTTAGTTAAGTACCTTCTTAAAAGTTTCTGTTACATGACCTTGGAACGATGTCGCTTTCGAAAACGGTGATAACATCATGTAGATCTGAAGCATACTCTTTGGAATGTATCTGACTAAAACCGATCAACTTACAACATAACTCTAAGTATGCTCAAGGTTTAGAAGTCTCTTTCGAACAAGGGAGTCGTTGCCAATGAACGTTTTGGCATGGCGCTCGACTATACAAAGTGTAGGTGAAAGAAGAAGAAGGAACCTGTTTCAATTAAGAATTCTCTGTGACTACATGTCGTGTTTTGTTTAGATTACGTGAATGACTCTCTGTGCGCTTTGATTTATATTGTGAGAACAGAAGGCATCAGAATATATATAAAAAAATTAACCTGAGTTCTGATAAGACTTCTCAGGTACCCACTAGACGGGTCCAGATCCTAGTGTTTGGCCACTGCTTACAACTTTTGCGGACCAGTCTATTAAAACCAATCAAAAATCTATTTAAGGCCATAATCCACTACGCTATCGAAGTGTAGGTTGGCGGATGAGACTCGTCCTCCATTTGATTCATCCAGACTCGATTACTAGCGGAATCCCAACCGGTAGTGATCGGCTCTACAGACGAGCACTAGAATTAGACCAACTCCCTCCTTATCCAAGAAATGTGTAAAAAATACATTATTGTAATGACAAAGATCACGGACCCCAGAGTCTGTGGAGTGAATAATTTAAATTAAAAAAAAAAAGACTCGTCCTCCAAAGATGTCCCTTTTCTTGGAAAACGCCGTTTTCATTTATCGAAAAGCCATTACCTAGTGACCACAAAATCATATAATTGCACTTAAAAACACTGAGATTAAGATTAAAACTTTTCAAACCGACAACATCATTAGAAATCGGTCTCTAGGTTAACGCAACTTTTACGAACCAAGCGATTAAACTTAAATTATTTAATTCACTACCACTTTTCACTTAATTGACAATTAAAATTCGACATTCAAATTGTATATTTCATATTTCCTTAATGAATGTGGAAGTTGAAAACAGATTGAACGATTTCTTTTCCTTGAACGAATGAATCTCCGTAAACCTGACATCAAACGCGGTGAACTCCACAAAACATACCTATTTTTTCGACTTTGTTTTCTTCGATAGTTCAATTTAAAAAACTGTGACTTTAAGATAATGTGTGAAATAGGCAAATATCTTCAACAGCAGCGACTTTTATATCAAAACATAATATTTACGAGCTGTGTAAGAATGAAAAAACGGGTATTCTTTAGATTTATTCACAAATTCTGTGACAAAGTCGTACCCTAGGCAAAGCTGACTCAGTAAAATCCTTACGCAGTACGTTGTAAAAGGCTTGCGACTGACGTAAAACAAAGTGTTTTGAGTTTAGAGATGATATATTGAATCATTCGGTATGTGATTTCAATGGTTTCACATAAGCGACCAATTTTCAAAGTTGCTCAGCGAACTATGGAAAGAATTATGCTGTAAGTTTCTCTGAGGAATTGTATTCGCAATGAGGTCATCCATTAGAGAACCAAAGTCATCGACATAGCTCAGCGCATCATCAAGCTAAAGTGGCAGTGGGCTGGTCATATTTTATGTCGCAGAACCGTTAACCATTGGGGTAGACGAGTTCTCGAGTGGAGACCACGAATCGGTAAACGTAGTGTAGGACACCTTGAGACTAGGTAGAGTGATGATTTACGAAAGACAGCTGGTGACGGTTGGAAACGTAAAGCCGAGAATCGGACTGAGTGGCGTATTATTGAAGAGGCCTACGTCCAGCACTGGACGAATGTACCCACGCCATGTGTCTTTATGGCGATGAACCCATTTTATGTTCCGTCTGATGCTTCTCGGGATCTTGTCTTACAAGGGCAGAATCCAGGATCTTGATCCACTATCTGATAAAGTGAGGGTTGACTCATGACCTCGAAATAAATCTTTCTTTGAACAAACCGCTTTTCTCAAGATGTTTCTATTACCGTAAAAGCCACATTACATCTGCATTTAACATGGTTTGTCTTAATCAAAATTATGGAATATTTTGTCCTAAGATGTCATCGATGTACACAATTTAGGTATCGTAAAATCGAGAGTGAATCGATTTTTCCTAGGTAAGCGCGTTAATCGCTTCGATGGTTTACATCTGGTAAGATGGCGGCCAACCCCCAACCTTAGTCAAGCGTAGTAGATTTAATCCTTTTTTATCAGAAAGTAAAAAAATCAGAAAGTAAAACTGTTTTGTTGTTTTATAGGATAGAATGCCAAGACACACGCTTGTTGGTAAGTATGCAAAATGTTAGCATAGTGCTACGTCGCTATTTGAACACGAGGAGTCCGAATCATTGCCTAGCACTGCGCTCGTCACCCAGAGATACAATATCATTCATCACAACATAAACAACCCGCATTGGGCCAGCGTGGTAGATTATGGCCTTGATCCTTGCAAGACAAGGCCCCGAGTCATAGCAGAGAGTATATCTCTACTTAATCTGTGGTGGGAACATTAAATTTACCATAATCCACTACGCTGGCCCGGTGCGGGTTGGTGGATGACATATGACTTCGAAAGATTCTAGGTCGTGTCGGTTTCCTCACGGTGTTTTCCTTCGCCGTTTCATGACATTACCCCGTAATTTCAGAAACAATTTAGCGGTATATTAAATTCAAGCAACATGTAGTGTGAGTATCTTTGCAAATTGTTGTCTTATCCTATACCTAGTAAAACTTATTTTTAATTCCACGCTTTTCCACGCAGAAAGCGCTTTTAGCGATCAGATCGTCATTTACTACTTTAATTATACATGTTACCCAAAGAAGTTGGAAAATTAAATATAACCTTCAGTTTCTTTTTGTTTTGTCAGAATAATAAAGAGTTTATCTATCTTGGCTTTAAAATAACTAGATATACTCGTAGTACTTCAGAAAGCAAACCTGGGGAGGTTTGCTTTCTAAAGAGTGCTACCACGCCAGAAGTAGTAAATCATACACTATTATGAAACCTTTCAACTAAACCTCTATTGATTCCAGTCATCTCAAGAATTTAACATACATCACAATTCGAATAACTCTGATACTGTTAGATTTTTTGTGGCTCTTTTCTCTATTCAGAGTAAAGGCACGTAAATGGGTGTGATGAATAGTTTTGACACCCGAGTGAAGTGTCGACTCATTTATTTCATGTCTAGGACGTGTCGTCTTGTAGGTATCTAATACTAAGCGTAGTTTGTGAAATTGTAACGTTGGAACAGTAATTACAAATACCTATATCACGGTAACATTAAAAAAAATTCCAGTCACAGGGACTTCTGAAACTTGCCAATTTTGACGTGACTACCTGACAACGTCTAATAAATCTATGAACGCTGGCTGCGTGCACGATAAAGTGTCCCGTTATGTCCCGTTACGCTCATTGTACGTTTGCGCCGCATCGATCAATGTTTTGTTATGACGTTGTCACGTTAAACTATCGTCCGTAAGCCAACCGACTTTACTGACAACCAAATTTTTTAGTATTAAATAGCACTAATGTTGCACTCTACTTCACCTGTATTGCGACAG
This sequence comes from Ectropis grisescens, assembly GCA_017562165.1. Lineage (NCBI taxonomy): Eukaryota > Metazoa > Arthropoda > Insecta > Lepidoptera > Geometridae > Ectropis > Ectropis grisescens. The sequence goes on along the minus strand of CM029769.1, from coordinate 7,505,111 downwards.
ATATACTTACTGCTATTACGCATGTCGGTCATGCGAATTTACAAGATTTCATTTCAATTCATTAGATTTTTTGTCACTTATAATCTTTGTGTCTTCAATCGAGTGAGCCGGTTTCTTCTTGGTAAACACGCCCCGTCGTAGACCGCATCGTTTAACATCAGGTGAGATAGCGGTCATGTGTAAAACTATAAAAGTAAAAAAATATGGATAAAATATTTTTTTTTACTTTTAATTTAACTTATGCGATTTGTGGAGGGTCATGTCCCCTGTGATCACCCTAATGTCTACATTCAGATACTTATAACTAGCAGTGCTCCGCAGTTTTACCCGCTTAGTTTCCGTACCTATCGTGCCGTTATTTTGCCGGGATAAAAGTAGCCTATTTGATCTTCCAGACTAAAATCTAACTGTGTTTCAAATTTTAGCCCGATTCATTCATACGTTACGACGTGATTGAGAAACAAACATCCAAATATCCAAACATTCATTGATTGATATTTGTAATATTATTGTATAGTAGGACGTAGGATTGTGCTATTGCCTGTAGCAGTAATAGCGAAGAAATGGGCTATGGATGGGCTTTACTGCATTCTTCACTAAAACAATATTAGTAATGTAGAAACCAGGCTAAACCCCTCTACACACGAACCCTAAAATGAAAGTGAGTCGGTTTCTTCTAGGTAGTGTTATGTGTCAGGCATGTTGCTTACCATCAGGCACATGTCCTGATCGTCTCGTCACTCTTTATTAAAAAAAAAAAGAGGAAATTACGTAATAGTAGTGGGGAGGACCCTACATAACACAATATGATTGGTGATTTATGGTGGGATGTAGGGTCCTCCCCACTATTTTTACGTAATTTCCTCTGACTTTAGGGCTCGTGTGTAGAGGGGGTTAAAGCCTGGTTTCTATGCACCAATGAATAACTGTAGTTCTTTGAATAGTCACTTAAAACAAAACATTCAGTGTCTTTGTATAGCGTTGTTAGAAGTTCTCTTATCTCCTCACGTTCACACCTGCAAAGTCCCTCCCATTCGTTTATTTTTTGACAGCCCTCCAGCCTGAGCGGTTTATTTGTAAGACTTAGCTACCCCTCGAAAGGTACTCCCTTGTTAGAAAGCTCTGTCGCATTTTGTAGATAAATGAACCAGAAAAAGGTGCCACTTAATATTAAGAACTTTATAATGTAGAAAAAAAATATGGAATACAACTTGCCTTGTGGCTCAATCTGTTCAGGTACTGTCCCGTATAGTCGTGGTTCGATAGCCACAAATTTTCATTTATTTATCCTGGATGCTCAATTTTCTAAACAGAAATTATATTTCTTATATTTTTGTTTAGAAAGTTGAGCAAAAATACCCTTTGATTTACTTATACATTCGTTCTTTTTTTCCCCAAATTCATATTTTCACAATTTCACTTTTTACAAACTAACATTACTACGTCTTCTTTTTAATTTTACCTCAACTTTGTCGCCAAGCTACAGCAGTGATCTGCTTACGTGCTTATGCATGCTTGCTAATAATGACAAACAATAAAGTTTTCTCTATCTAAGTACCCTGTTAGGTAGGTATCTATATTTATCAGCATATATCTACACAGTACTTCAAAAACTTCTTGTTCAGATGATATTGTATATCTTGTACGTCTCACGTTAAGTACTCGTATACTTCTCTCAACTGAAATAGACATAAAAAGTTTAGTGATTGAACTCCCCGAAGGACGATGATAACAGAGCATTATTACTAAGGAAAGAAGGTATTTATCCAGCTCGAATTCCGATCGCTCCAGAGTAATCGGCCGTTCGACGAATGTGTTACATGATTGATTGGACCCCTATGGTGACTCTTTATAGGTTACGACGTTCTCCACACAATGATTGGAAAACGATCGTTCCGTGAGATTGTTTAATAGTATAGAGTGACATGTACCTCATGGTAAGCAGCTATTGGAACATGAAGAGTCCAAATCATTACCTAGCACTGAACTGCTCTCGTCACCCAGAGATCTAAGATATTATATTTCTAAGCCTTGTAATTTATACAACACAACACAATAATGTTTGCAATTTACATAACACAATAATGTTTGCATACTACTGCTTGGCGGTAAAATAACTGGCAAAGGTGAAGTACTTCCCCAGGCGTACTCTGAAAGAGTCCGTCCCACTACTTAAACAAAGGTGTGGGGAATCCGATATTTTTGCACCAAATGAAAGTCTCATTTTTTTTTATTAAATAGTGACAAGACTGTACAACTGTAATAGTCTGTGTTGGTACAACCAATTTCCGACAGGTGGCGTAGCAGGTAGCTGAAGAGGTGTTTTGTTTGAAAGCGATATTATCAGGAATGACTGAACCGATTTCAGTCATTCTTTCACCGTTGTATATGTACGGGATCCTGATGAGTACTATATAATGTACCACGGGCAACGCCAAACGTATGATACAAACATAATAATATGTCTGGAAATAAGCCAATTTATTTTTAACCCCGACCAAACAAAGGGGTTTTTTAAGTTTGACGTTGATGACTGTCTGTCTGTCTGTCTGTGTGTGTGTCTGTCTGTGGCACCGTAGAGCTCAAACGGATGGGCTGATTTCGATGCGTTTTTTTGATTTGATAGTTAATATCCGTGCGGATGTTCTTAGCTCGTTTGGTTAATATCAATTCAAAATGGCCACCACCACACAATGGCGGACAAAATATTTCTTCAGAACCTACCTCAATATGGGTATCAAATGAAATGGCTTGACTAGTAGAATACATTGCACTATGACAAATTTTAAATCCAAGATGGCCGCTTCCACAAAATGGCGAAATACATTTCTTTTTTCACAACTCCTTTAATATGGGTATCAAATGAAAGGGCTTGACTAGTAGAATGTTGTACAGATAACAAATCTGAGGTAGCCGGGAGTTAATCAAAATTTTTAATTTTGTTCTTGTTTTATTTGTTCCACAGTAAAATTGTTAGTCGTTTGTCGTGTCGTTAACTATTAGTAACAAAGGATCACGTGAACTCGCGTGACGGATGGTGTGATTAAAATAAATTAATGGCCATTTTTGTTTGTTTTTCCAGGAATTTTGTTAAGATAACGTATACGTTATTATATAGAAAAAAATGATACTTAAATAATTTTCTGTCATGAAATATGCACAATCAACCATATAAAAAAAACTTCATTCAATTGTTTTTTTTAATTCATTTGACCTCAACATTAATGTTGAAAAAAAACCGATATTGATTTGGTTTTTTCTTTAAAAAAATAAAAGTTTTTGGTTAGTTGTTCAGAAGTTCAGACGCTTTCAGTTGTTGCGTAGATTAAAGTTAGTTTTTTTAGTGCAGTTAAGCTGTAGAGTATGGGTTTTTACAATAAATGAATCCTTAATTGTTCTATATTTGCTTTTACGAGTATTAACAAGATCCAAGTTACTTCATTTTTATTTTAGCGCACGTTTCCCGCTCTAAATGGATGAGTGTTACACCGAAAAAGGGGTTTTATGACTTTTTTCTTATAACTCTTCTTAATACTTCTTAATACCTCAAGTTGCAACTATGCATGAACTACCTCTATATGAATAGCCGTACATAGCTCTCCCACGCACTAAAAGAAGTAACGGCTCTCGTCTCTTCTATAAGAAGATGAATACGCTTTTAACTTCATAGAGTATGCTATTTCAGAGTCCTTACAGCGATGCCAATTTAATAATGGTGGGATGCGTGACGCTGCTACGGTCACAAACAAACCGGCCGAAAAAAAAACCGGCATACAAAATATGTTCAATAGCAAAGGCAAGGTTTATTTCCTGAAAAAGCGTGTTGTGTTGCTTCTTTTAATCAATTCCAGTTTCAGCAAACATTCTCCATCGTAGTTAGCTGAACACTTAAAAAGAAGTTTTTAACTCTTGAAAAAGAAGTAAAAGTCATTTAATCTGCAGGCTATAAAAATGTTTAAAAAAACTAGCAATGTCAATACGATTGTAATAAAAACATATTATACTCGTTTAATGCTTGATTTAATACAGTGAAGTGATCATCAATTTGTGTACTCTTTCTTATGTTTTTCATTTTTATTAATTGACGTGTAAATTGTACATTTATGAATAAATAATTACTTTGACTAAAACTTTAAGGTGTTTTAATCTCTTAGCCCAGTAATTTATCTTGAAACATTGGCCTTCAAACCGGAACACTACTGCTTGGCGGTGAAATAACTGGCAAAAGTGTGATACTTCCCCAGGCGGACTTAATCTGAACAAAATATTTAATTCATAATTATAACTAAAATAATGAGTTATTGGATTGTTTTTTATTTATAGATCTTCTGGTTTATTTGTTTCCAGCATATATGTCAATTAATAATTATAGTTGAGATCTCGCATATTTTTCATTGTGGGTTCCGTATGGGCAAATCTATGTCGTTTATTCTGAAGATTTCACAAGAGTATCAAGCAAGCTCTTAAAAGCTAACTACATTTGCCAAATTCTTCTTAAATTTGCCAACTATACAAACATTCTAGTTAAAGTAGATTTACTTGATCTTTACATAGTTTTAAAGCACTAGAACCTGAGTGCTTGCTGAGGACCTTTGAAGGTATAATTGATTTTAGATTAGACGAAAATGGCTTTGAAATTTATGGAATTTGAAGCATCTTTGATGTAATTTTCATTCAAGCCATGTTTATTTGAAATGGTTGTTGAAAGGACTAGGTGATATATGTCTAGCATCAGGGTATTTTACGTTATAAAAAATTGGTTGTCTGTAGTCGTTGGTTGGTTGAAGTCGGTTGGTTTACGGACGATAGTTTTAAACGTAACAACGTCTAATAAATCGATGAATGCCGGCTGCATGCACGAAAAAGTGTCCCGTTATGTCCCGTTACGCTCATTGCATTATTTAATCGGTTATGTTAAGAGGTGTTACGCAGCAGAGATGTAAACAATATTATATTATGATATAATTATGAGTTAGGTTATGACATTTATGTTTAATCCTTGTCAGGCAGTAAACCTCTCAGTATTATAAAGCACTACCCTGCGTGTAATGTTACGCCACCTATAGAAAATTGGTCGTAACTAATTCAGGATAGGAACAAAGTTGGTTAGCTTATGTTATAATAACGCAAGTTGAAAAGATAGACACATGCTGTCATGGACATTGGCGCACGTCAACACGCGCAACGAAAGCACATAAAATGAAATATTTTTTCTAGTTTTTTTCAGTTTTTTTTTCCGGTAGGACTCTTGGCAGAGTCCGAAAAAAAGTTGTCTGTGGGGCGCCAAAAGGAGTTTTCATTTGAACAAGAACAAAATTAAAAATTTTGACTAACCCCCGACTACCTCCTATTTGTTATCTGTAAAACATTCTACTAGTCAAGACTTTTCATTTGATACCCATATTGAGGTAGGATGTGAAGAAAAATTTTGTAGAGGCGGCCATTTTGAATCGATATTCTAAACGTAACTAACTATGCAAATAGTATTCTACTAGCCCTGCACTTTCTTTTGATACCCATATTCAGGTAGAAGTGAAAAAAATGTAATTCGCTATATTGTGGTGGCGGCCATCTTGGATTTGAAATTTGTTATAATGTATAATATTCTACTTGTTAAGCCCTTTCATTTGATACCCATATTGAGGTACTTGTGAAGAAAAAATTTGTCCGCCATTTTGTGGAGGCGGCCATATTGAATCGATTTTAACCAAACATAGCTAAGAACATCCGCATGGATATTAACCTTCAAATAGAAAAAACCGCAGCGAAATCGGCCCATCCGTTTGAGCTCTACGGTGCCACAGACAGACACAAAAACAGACAGACAGACAGACATCGACGTCAAACTTATAACACCCCTTTTTTGGTCAGGGGTTAAAAACATTGATAGATGCGGCGCAATTTTAGTGCATGCAGTCGGTGTTCATCGATTTATTAGACGTTGTCACGTCAAAACTTCTCTTGCTATTATTCCGAACAGGGTTAAAGATCAACTTCTGCAATTAAAGTTTTAGTGGAACTCATACTTGGAATATTTTTATCGTTTTTTTCTGACAGCTTAAATTCAATTTTACTCCGCAGAGTTCGAGCGTTGATGTAAGCATCGCGTCGTTTTGCGAGAAAAGGTAATTTATTAGGAGGCTAGACAATTCGTTAGTAAGTAAAACTAATCCACGTTCTTTGTTGACGAGTTTTGGATAGGTACCTAAGTAATTACTTAATGGTGTATTTTGACCTCTATATCTTACTGCTTAACTTTATTAATTTGAAATGTAGTTTCGTTTCTTTGAAGCTATTTATTGTATCCAATTTTATGTTTAGGGCTTCTTTGTAACATGCAGAAGTTACTAATTGTTCTTGTTATGTTATAAGGTTGTCACGTTAAACTATCGTCCGTAAACCAACCGACTTTACAGGAAACCATTTTTTTAGCTTTTCAGTTTGCTGTGTCAGTTATTGTGTGTGTGTAAGAATCCTATTGTATAATAATTACGTAATAATTAATATTATAAGCGCGAAAGTTTGTAGGTATAGATAGATTGAGGTTTGTTACGCTTATCTTACTTACGTAAAAAGTATGGAACGGATAGGGCTGAAATTTGGAAAATTGTAGATAGAATATAATCTAGATTCTAGACTCTAGAAGAACACATAAGCTAATATTATCCCGAAAACAAGGGAACGACGGGAACGGTAACTACTCAGGTAAAACCGCGGAGCACAGCTTGTGTTACATATTTATTATCATCTGATTTGACATGTCTATTTTACTTCGGAAAATACGTTTACGTATGTCCGCCGTGTAGGGACATTTTGGGTATGTTGGACTCGATACCAATTGGAGTAGCAGCCCTATCGACTTAAACTCCACCGGTTTTCCGGCCTTAGCTTCATATTGTATAGAGTAACGAGACGAGCAGGTCATCTGCCTGATGGTAAGCAACATTCCTGTCCATGACAGCATAGCGACATGCGGCTATTGGAATATGAAGAGCCCAAATCATTACCTAGCATTGCACTGTGCTGATTACCCAGCTATAAAACTTTATATCTATGCGCTGTAAATTCACAGGAAACGTGGCGACAGAGACGCGTGACCGCTTTCGTAGTGGACCGCGATCCTGCCACTGCCAGAGTCCTGGGAGGCCTGCCTGCGGGAGAACAGAGCCCACATTTGGCTCCAGTGATGCGTCTGAAACTACTTGGAAAGGCCTATTAATAGGTAGATAGTTTGCCAGACTGCCCCTAAACCGACACCCCGGCCCTCCAAGTGGTGACGGGTTGCCATCTAAATCATCGCTTCGGACTCGTGCCCACCTTTCCACTACCGCCTTCGCAAATGAATGGGAGTCTTTTTCTGTTCTCGCTCTATGACCTCACACGACCTCTCACTGTAAATCGTCTTCGCTACAAAGAGATAACATTATAATATTAAGTAGTGGTAGGCCCTTCACGAACACGGGTAAGCATGGCCGCCGTCATCGTCCAAGCCGTGCAATCCTCACCCAGCCGCATCACCGTCGAGTTCTCACATAGGATAAGAGGTAACAAAAAATAACTCCTTTTTAAATAGACCAATTTCAAACGAACAAAACAGAAAGATTTATTTGGTAGTCTAATCATTTGCCTTGCTCGTGGAATCTTTTGTCAGTAGTGTGGAATCAAAGATAAGTCATTTATCACAAGAGCAAGAGCATCTATCACGATAGCCAAATATGGATTGCCGAAGGACATGTAGGTACATGTCCTAGAAAATTGTGTTTCTTAAAAAAGAATTCTGTGTGAAGTTGAGAAAATAATATTTTTAAACTTTTATCATACCCTCATTATTCATTACCCTCATATCAATGACTCATAAGCAAAACCTATGACTAATATCTAACATTCTACTGATACAGACCCGTATCCAGCCTTCATGTCAATAACGTGTTATGAATGCAAGCAAATATTGGCTAACCTTTTTCGCAGTTTTATTTTACCCCGTTATATGAGGGTTTTCACGGTGTGTGTTGGGAGATTTAAAATGACGATTTATTTTTCCTCACGGCAATAGCAGCGAGGGAATATCGTGACGTCAATAAAAATCCTTGATTAACGCTAAGGGTCTACTTGAGTCACGAAGCAGATAAACTGTGTACGACAAAAAACATCTATTCTTTCCTTTATTCCCGGTAAAATATTAATTTATTTTCTTGGCCTACCACATAGGTACAGAAACAAAAGAACGCGGTTGAGAAATGAGTGCAATAGTCTAAGAGCTTGTGCTCCCAAGACCATTGTTTGGATTATCGTGTCTTGCGTTCGCACCTACCTACCTTATCTTTATCCTTCCTTGTCTGGCTAAGTGACCTGTGACCTGTGACAGCTCTCTGGCTGATGAGGAAACATTGTCCGAGATAAATATTGGAGTAGGTAACCGTGTATATACGAGTACATAAAAAAAAAAACAGAATTGACAACCACATCCTGTTTGAAATTGGTAAAAAACTGATTAATGTATAAAATTTGCAGCGCTCTGCGTTTAGACCCGCGTGGCACTTGTTTCAGTTACCATCCTGCGATGAAAAGTAATTTTATTTTAGATTTTATTTCTATTCTACATTTAAGTCCGGTCTGGTCAGGCGCTCCAAAGTGCTTGAGCAACAAACATCCAAACATTCACATTTAAAATAATTGTAGGATACATTTACTTTAAAAAAAAAAAATTAAAGAGTGACGAGACCATCAGGAGCATAAGCAACATGCCTGACACATGACAGCACAGTGACACGCAGCTATTGGAACACGAAGAGTCCAAATCATTACCTAGCACTGCACCGCGCTCGTCACCCAGAGATCTAAGATCTTATATCTCTACGCCCTGTAATTTCTCTGGAAACATTGTCCTTCAAACCGGAACACAGTAATGTTTGCACATTACTGCTTGGCGGCATAATAACTGGCAAAGGTGTGGTACTTCCCCAGGCGGACTCTGCCAAGAGTCCTACCACTACTAAAAACAAAAACTTACGATAGGTGTTCGTGTGCAGGATAACTCAAACTACAGGATGAACCATTCTTATTTATGTTGGACACGTATGCTGACGATTTTTTGATTTTATATTTTAACGAAGTCCAGAGTACACGGGCTCTTAGCCTATAAGGAATGGCAGCGCAGCGGTATAATGAACTATGCTCTTTAAACCGCTAAGTACGTATTCCCGTATTCCAAACTTTATTTACCACAATTTTCTCTGAATCTGAGTCTCTATGACTTCGTTTGACATCAAACGTAGGAAAGTTTCTACCATTTGGACTGTAGGTACTAAAAGTGTTATTAGGTTTTTTGTTTGCATAAACCTTGAGGTAATATATTGATGATATGGTCAGATAGCCTTTAAAAAGTCAGATCGCATTCGAATTTCGGAATCGCTCCATGTCCTAAGGCATCTTTGGAAAACTGACTCACACGATTTTGCAGCTCCACAACGCATCTGCAGTTTTCTTGCCTTGTTTATCAAACTGCGCCTAATACTTACGTAGTGATAGTACCAAAAGTGGGAGGACGAAGCACAGAAAAAATCTGTTAGGCGTTCGAAAATTTGGTTACAAATTTCAGATCTTTATTAACCAAGTAACAAATTGAATACGGTGTCATTTTTAGAGATGCCTATTATAGGCCTCAAACGCGAATTTCGTAAGAGGCAACCGAAACCTTCCTACAACTTCACATACAACAGCGCGAGCCTGCTCAATTGAGTGGAATGCAACCGGGTCTTCATCACTAAGTTTGGATTTGTCAGCCACATTCGAGAAAACGCTAAGAACTAAACACAGTCTCCATCGTTGGACACGATGCGAACGATATCATCATCAACATCGGATATAGAAATTCCTTTACCAAGCTTTAGGTAACTACAGACAGAAACACTTTAGCACAGCAGTTATAAATTAAAATATACAAAACATGAAATATTTAGTAATAAATGGTGCCATAAATGGTGGCAATATCGTTAATTTCTTCCAGGCAACCAATAGTGGCAGGAAACATACAAGGAAGAAGTAGAGTGAAGAACACTACTATATCCTAGCCAGGTATTATTCTGTTCATCAGGTATAGGCAATTTGTACTGTAATACGGTTTGTAACGCAATAATTCCAGCATATTCCAATATTCCATATTGATTAATTTTCATGTTGATTGACATCAGATGCTGGTCTTGCTTTGTCCTCATGCAACAGCTGAACTTCGTAATTATTTATTAAAATAATAATCTATTGGGGGTTTCAAAAACGTTAAAAGAATTACAAACCTTTAACAAAATATTTTCTTGACGATAACGATTTTTTTTACTGTCTACAAAATCAAAACTAAACTTTTTCCAGTTCAATCAGCAGTTTTTTTTTTCACGAAAAAGTAATATATATATACTCATTCACCTTTATACATTTTCGTAAATATAATAATTGAAGGTTATTAATTAGTGGGACTGTAGTTTTAAAATATAACTTATATCAAACTTTACTAAAAATAATTAATTACTTAATTGTGAAAAAATTAATACTAATATTATAAAGCTGAAGATGAATGAAGAATGAAGATATTTGTTTGTTTGTTTGAACGCTAGGATCTCGGGAAGTACTGGTCCGAATTAAAAGGTACTTTTGCTAATTGATAGTCCATTTACCGAGGAAGACTTTAGGCTGTAGACCATAACGCTACTTTAATAGTAATAAATTATTTAATAGTAATAGTAATATTAATAGTAGCGGAGCATGAATCAAAATGTACCAACATCGGGAAAAAAAATTCTTTTTGAGAGTTTTCGTACGTTTCGTGCTTTGACATGACACATGACAGCATGTGTCTAAGATTGCGTCATTGAATGTAAACCTTTGCTAATAAAATTTGTTTCTTAATCTGAGTTGGTACGACCAATTTCCGACAGGTGGCGTAGCAGGTAGCTGAAGAGGTGTTTTGTTTGAAAGCGATATTCTCAGGAATGACCGATTTCAGTCATTCTCACACCGTTGTATATGTTCGGGATCCTAATGAGTGCTATATAAAGTACCACGGGTGAAACCGGGGCGGACATCTAGTATTTGAATAAAGTTAATTCAATAAAATTTCTGAAATGGATCTAAATGAATATGAAAATTTATTAAGCCCTTGTTTCAAAATTTCAGAAAATCAAACTCTTTCGTTACCTGTAACTCAGAGATAAATGAACGTCTAAGTTAGATTAAACTTAGTTAAATTTTAATATGCTGAGAAACATGGATAAATGTTTTAGTTGGACGTTTCTTCATGTCAAAAGGTGTTAGAAAGTAATTTATGGCTACCTAAATTCTTGAAGCCTATAGAGTGAATCGGTTTCTTTGATGCTAAGTGATCACGCGCTATTGTAAACCGCATCATCGCTTAACATCAGGCGCGATGGCAGCCTAACTATATGCAAATATATAATTGTACAAACAAAACTCATAATTTATAACAAGTTTGAGTAATAAAAGACAAGATAAGCGACGTTATCAGTGAAAGGGATAATAATATATTAAATAGTTAGAGTATATGCTTCTCTGTTGCAGGTAAACTATAGAACTGAGGTCATAGTTTTTTCAATTTTATAAGGCTGATTTGATCACGTCATTTGAAATATAATAACGTGAGAAGGCCATGACTGTGTGACGTTTTTTTTACGCGAGAAAGTGACTAAATTATAATTTCCAAAAAATAACCAAAGAAAACGAACTTCTGAAAGATATAAAATTTCTGAGAAAGTTGATTTTTCGATTAGGACTGGATGGACCTTTATGATCTTATACTACCGAGCATTTTTTTCTACCGTACATCCCGAAATCCAAAACAACGACACAGATTCGTAGTTCACGTTCGTAATCTTGGACGAACCTGTGTAACGACCCCCCCCCCCCTTTTTAAAAGATTTTATCAAATCCTGGTCCATGGTTTTCAAATTGCAACCCCTTCTAAATTATTATATAATTAACCTTTTTTAATCCTGGTTTGCGGCACCACCAAATTGTAACACCCCCCTTTTGAAATATATAATTCCTACCTTATTAAAAATAATTTGAATTTACATTTTAATTCCTTTTTATCCGCACCTAAACTTGCAACTATAATGAATAGCTTTAACGTCTACTACTTAATTTAGTTTGGCCAATGATCATCTAGTAGTAGGACTCTACGTATGTGAACCGTATGTTGTAACTCGGACAGATTTGAGATGAATCCTTGATCGAATACTAACAATAAGAGTTTAACCTACCCAAGATTTTACCTGATTTTTAATGAACCTAAGAATTCTAGTTTGATAAATATTCGAATAAGTATTAGCTTTGTCTGACGCAGTAATGATTTCTAGAGATGTCTTAATTAAATTTATGTAAGGATTCTCGCCAGCATCATCAGATCTAGGTTTCATTAGCTTACAACGTAATAGTATAGTTAGATTTCTAAGATAGTAATAGAGCAGAGGTTGTCATTGAAACTAAGTAATAGTAATGTATTATTGTTATGTAACGCCAGCATGATCAGATCATGGTTTCATTAGCTTATAACGTAATAGTATGGTTAGATTCCTAAGATAGCAAGAGAGACAGAGCTTGTCATTGAAACTATGTAATAGTAATGTATTATCGTTATGTAACAAGTTAGAGAATATGATTTGTACATGGTGTCATGGACTTATATTATGTATTATTATATATATTATGCTATTGATAGTAGATATGGAAGATAAATAGAATATTTCTGTATATTACTGATCGGATCAGTGTATTTTTACTTATTTAACTTAACAATATTTTGGTTTTTGTGGTAAAAAGGAGGCCCCTGAACCAAATCGCCTTTCCTTGATCGCTGGCTACCCACAAAAGACAAGAATCCAGCGTCTCCCACAGATACAAACTCACGGGTTTGTGTGAGAATTTACTCTCTAATAAATTTTGTAGTTATGCCAAATTAAGCTATCCAAGGGGAATTGGAGGGATTATGCAGGGGAGGGATGAGTTTACATACCTATTGTATGTCTTTGTCTTGTATGTTATTGTAAGCTGTTGAAATCCCATAGAACTTTACTGTACCGATCGACAGTAAAGGAATGTGATTTCGGGAATAAAAAAAAATTGTGTTTACTAGTTTTTCAAGAACTTATCAAATTGTTAGATAAGCTTTAAAGGCTAAGTTTCCAATGTAACTTTGATAATTTAGCTTCTACCGAGCTCTTTAATTTGATGTAATTATGTCAGACCTTCCTCTGTACAAGCAGAAAGGAACTAACTAGGGTTCAACCGACCCAAACAGATAATTTAAAGACATATCTTATAACGTCTTCGACCCCATTTCAGCTAGGCTTCCGACTGCATGACACGTGCATGACTTTAAAAGAATGTCCAAAAATTAGCAGACTTCTGCAAAGGTTGAGTAACATATAACTTTACAAGTTACACTGAAAATCCAAACTCAGTAAAGTCCACCGAACAACATTATGTATAAAACTGCTTGATCAACTTGTGAATGTACATAGTTGTGTTGTAAATAATGAAACAATATATAGGTTTGTAAATAAATACCTAGATGATAGAATACTAGATAATTCTCAAGATATTAATGTAATCTTTGTAAGTATTAGTATACATTATATATCAAACTGATTGAATTTGTAAGTGTGTTTGTTAACCTGTAAATAAGGTTTTACGTCATAGATATGTTGCAAATAATGAAACAATATATAGGTCTGTAAATAAATACCTAGGAAATTGATTATTAGATAGTCATGTAAGATTTTAATGTAATCTTGTAAATATTGGTATACATTATGTAATAACTGATGGATTGAATTTATAAAGGTATTTGTTAACCTGTAAGTAAGGTTTCATACCATAGTTGTGATGTAAATAATGAAACAATATGACGGCGCGTTCGATGTTTAGAGCAAACAAGTCGGTGGCGATGTCAATGTCAGTGTCACCTGCCATTGAATTGTCACAGTCGTTCGGGTGTTTGCTCTGACGCGACACCCGGCGCTGGCACACGAGGCGAAGGGACCGCCATTACTTAACGGAACGGCGATCGGTTCGCATCGAATTGATGTGTCACGCGTTTGGTGGAGTGTCTGTTGATTGAGTGCCCTAGACTTTTAGACTGTACGATTACCTCCGTATTTTTGTAATTGTGTTGATTGATTGCTGTGGAATAATAATTGGATATTCGAACACGTGCTACGTTTTATTCTCCACGCCCGAATACCCACGTCCGCTAGCTTCAATATGGATGACGGAGAGGACCCTGCCCTGATTCCTACATCAGAAGTGGGATCCGGAGGGCCAGCACCAGGAGAAAGAAACGAAAATCCCGAAGAATCATCACATGGTTTGCTACGCAACATGGAAGCTTTCCTATCGCGGCTCCTGGAGACGCCGCAACCCCCTCGAGCGTCGAGTAACACGACGACGAAGCTGATTCGCTTTGATCCAGATGAAACCGACGCAGATATAGAAGGTTGGTGCAGGATAACCGAAATCGTCGTAGGCAGCAGGAAATTAGAGGGCGCAGAACTTTACTAGCCCTCACACACGCTTTGCGAGGCCGCGCGGCCAAGTGCTTAACCAAATTGCATGCTCAACAGCTAACATGGCTGCACATAAAGGAGCTACTTCTAGCGAAATTTGGAAAACCAATGCTGCCGCAAGACTATTTCGACGATATACTGAGATTTCAAATGGGCGTTAAAGAAACAGCAAGTGAAGCCGCGGTACGCCTCTGGGGCATGATAGAGCAAATCCCACGCACTGAGATGCCGGAAGATATCATGGTCGGCTTCGTATCTTCGGTGTTGTGCCAAAGGATGTCATCATACGTCGCGAATTGCAGACCTGTAATATCACCACCCGGGCCCAACTATTTCGAATCCTGAAAGGCACCTCCTTGAAGCGGAAGCATGAAGCCTCGGACACTAACGACGTCGAGCCTAAGAAGATTCGTCCAAATGAGCCACGTTTCCTGGGAACTTGTCATCGGTGTGGTCTACTGGGTCATCGTGCGGTAGACTGCCGCAGACGTAGAGAAGAATCCGTCGCTAAGCCGGCAACACCGAGGGCTCCCGAGCTGCCTCTAGCGCCGCGAAGCGTTTCGCGGCCCGTCATCTGCTTCGTGTGTGGCCAGCAAGGCCATGTGGCGTCATCGTGTCCAGACCGCAAGGGTGCGGTGGGCGGCGAGCGGCCGGCGATCAAAGAAGTCCACCTGTGCGAGCGGAGACCAGCGACTGGCACCTTGACTACATCCTCCGGTGAGCCCGTTTCCTTCCTTTTTGACAGTGGATCCGCTTGCTCGTTAGTAAATAGTAGCTCGGCTGGCAGACTTCCGGGCGCTACACGTGACGATTTGGTGTATCTTACTGGTATAGGCGAAGACAATGTAGTAGAGTGCAGTTCCCAAATTTCTAGTATCGTCAATATCCAGGGTATCTCGTTCGAAGTGTTGTTCCACGTGGTCCCCGACATAGCTATAGGCGAGCAGATAATCATAGGCCGGGATATTTTAGGCAAAGGCATTACCGTTGAAATAAATAGTGATCGAACTCGGTTCGTGTTGCGTAAGGAGGTCGATATTGTAGAAAAATCGAGCGCAATAGATTTTGATACCATCGACACTGATCTGCAAGGTGAACATAAGTTAGCTCTAATCGAAATTTTGCGTAAATATAGTGACTTCTTCACAGACGGAATACCTACGCGACGTGTCACTACCGGTCGTATGCGATTAGAACCTATTGACCCGAATAAGTCTGTTCAACGACGTCCTTATAGGTTGTCCCCGGCGGAAAAAGAGGTAGTTAGAAATAAAATAAAGGATCTCCTGGAAGCCGGTGTTATTCGTGAAAGCACCTCAGCGTTTGCCAGCCCGATACTTCTCGTAAAAAAGAAGGACAACTCAGATAGGATGTGCGTTGACTACCGCGAATTGAATTCGAACACTCGTCCGGAGCACTACCCTCTGCCAATAATTGAAGAACAGTTAGATAGGCTTCACGGCGCGTGCTTTTTCTCGTCTTTAGACATGGCATCGGGCTATCATCAGATTTTGATCGATCCAGAGGGCGATAGCATAGCTCGCACGGCGTTTGTGACCCCGAGGGTCAGTATGAATTTTGGCGATGCCATTTGGGCTACGAAATGCGGCTTCTGTCCATCAGAGGTGCATTAACAAAGCCCTAGGCCCTCTCAAGGACAATGTAGCACTAGCCTACATGGACGACGTACTTTGCTATTCCAACGACGTCACACAAGGCTTGCAACGTTTAGATCTTACACTGAAAGCATTATCAGAAGCAGGTTTTACACTGAATGTCCGGAAATGCAAATTCATGAAAACGAAGTAGACTATCTGGGGTACGTAGTAAAATCAGGAAAAGTCACACCAAACCCTAGGAAGATCCGAGCCTTGGTAGATGCACCCACACCACAAACTGCAAGTCAAGTCCGTCAGTTTTTAGGTCTAGCGTCCTACTTCCGTCGCTTCATCCCAAACTACACTCACCTAGTAGGCCCGCTGTACCCCTTAACAAAGACCAAAGGAGCGATAACGTGGACGAATACGCACAGCGAAATTCACAAAAAGATTGTTCAAATATTGACATCTGAACCGGTCTTAACAATTTTTGACCCAAAATTACCAGTGGAACTACACACTGATGCGAGCTCAGAAGGGTATGGCGCGATACTAATCCAAAGACAAGACAATCTGCCTCACGTGATATCCTACTTCAGCCGCCGGACTACCGATGCAGAATCCCGCTATCACTCGTACGAGTTGGAGACCTTAGCGGTCGTTCGAGCGGTAGAGCACTTTAGGCATTACCTGTACGGTCAGCACTTTACTGTCTTCACAGATTGTAATTCCCTCAAAGCGTCCAAGTCTAAAACCGATCTCACTCCTCGTGTCCACCGATGGTGGGCTTTTCTTCAAGCCTACGATTTTGATATCGTGCACAAACAGGGAAGCAGCATGGGGCATGCCGACTTTTTGTCTAGAAACCCGCTGCCCGATTGTCCGCCCCGATTGCCAGACGCTGGATCGTCTGCAAAAATAAAACCCGTAAAATTTGTAGAACTTCACGAGGGCTGGTTGACAGTTGAACAAAAATGAGATAGCGAGATCCAAGACTTAATCAAAAAAAACATCATAACGGTGAACTCCTGAAGCAATATCTTCCACTTACGACGTCCGCAAAGGGGTGCTCTACAGGAAAATCGAACGAAACAAGAGTAGCTTTTGGCTCCCTGTTGTACCTCGTTCTCTAACATGGTCCCTAATCAATCATATCCACACTGAGATCAAGCACTTAGGTGCCGATAAGACGTTAGACAAACTCTATGAACAATATTGGTTCCCACAAATGTCGAAATCCGTCCGCAAATTCGTAGATTCATGCATAGTATGCAAAGCGTCAAAAGGCCCATCGGGTGCCACTCAAGTCAGGCTTCACCCAATTCCGAAAGTCCCCATTCCTTGGCACACTATTCACATCGACATCACTGGTAAACTCAGCGGCAAAAGTGATCAGAAAGATTACGCCTCAGTAATTATCGACTCATTTACCAAATATGTACTCCTCGAATACACTACTTCTCTTGATGCGGCAAGTGCTGTAAAGGCCTTAAAGAAGGCTGTGTGTCTTTTTGGCGCCCCTAAGCGCATTATAGCAAGGCAGATGCTACGCAAGTGCCGAGTTCAGAGAATTTTGTCGCGATCACTCCATAGAACTCCATTTCATTGCCACAGGCTCTAGTAGAGCCAACGGCCAAGTAGAGCGAGTAATGCGTACTTTGAAAAGTTTACTGACAATCATTGAAAATGACCCTCACAAAACGTGGCGCGACGAGCTTCTTGATGTCCAGTTAGCTTTGAACACCACAAGGTCTAGAGTCACCGGATACGCACCCACTGAACTAATGTTCGGAATAAAAGCGCAATCGTTAGGTATGGCCAAAATAGCCCCAAGCTCCGCAGCGGTACCGCGACTAGATTTAGAAACGATACGACGAAACGCTGCCGATAATATCGCGAAAACGGCTTCATCTGAAATAAAGCGATTCAACCGGGGTAAAGCCATCGTGAAACCGTTCTCTAAAGGCGAGTATGTTTTTATAAAAAATAACGAGCGCAACCAAATCAAACTGGACAGAAAATTTAAGGGACCATTCATAATCACCAACGTGTTAGAAAATGATAGGTACGAATTGAAAAACATCGATAGGCCTAATAAGACCTACAAATACGCTCACGAAAATCTGCGTTTAGTGCCTGGGGGTCATGATGGCCTAGTAGAAGTTGCTGCCTCTTTGATCAATGATGATGATGATGAGGAGGAGGCCGAGACGGCGGGTCAGAGTCAAAGGAATGAAACGGTATCATCAGATGAGGATACGATCTCGGTAGCTAGTTCGCACACTATGACCGCCAGCTCGGCAACCCTCTCAGCATCGGAACGCGAAGAAGACACTTAATTGTGAGTCGTGAGTAGCGCACTAATTATGTGTCATTCTCAACATCACAGCTTAGGCAATTACGAGTCGGGTGACTTCACGCCATATGAGATGACGTTGGGTAGAGGCGCGGGGCGGGTATAACTACTCCCTGCTATGGCATTATTTGCATGAGGTCAAATATTGCCGGGGTTGTGCTCGAGCTGCGGGGCCGTCCGGTCCAGGTCGTCATATGAGATGGCGAGCTTGGTCGAAGGACACCTTGCACCGATACTATCTGCAAGAGGTCAGATATTACCAGAAGCTACTTGTGTGTTTAAGACTCGAAGCCGTCCGGTCCAGGTCGTCATACGAGATGGCGGGCTTGGTCCATGAAACCATGTGTGTGTGTGTGTGTGTGTAATGTGAATACTGACGGATGTGTACTGAACAATTCCCACCTAAACTGTCAGGATAGACGAGCGAAGTAAAATTTGTGATCCCAGCGGTTTTCTCTCATTTCAGGTCAGGGACCACGAGAGAAGACGGATACGCACGAGGACGTGCGAATGTCAGTCTGGCCGTGACGGCGCGTTCGATGTTTAGAGCAAACAAGTCGGTGGCGATGTCAATGTCAGTGTCACCTGCCATTGAATTGTCACAGTCGTTCGGGTGTTTGCTCTGACGCGACACCCGGCGCTGGCACACGAGGCGAAGGGACCGCCATTACTTAACGGAACGGCGATCGGTTCGCATCGAATTGATGTGTCACGCGTTTGGTGGAGTGTCTGTTGATTGAGTGCCCTAGACTTTTAGACTGTACGATTACCTCCGTATTTTTGTAATTGTGTTGATTGATTGCTGTGGAATAATAATTGGATATTCGAACACGTGCTACGTTTTATTCTCCACGCCCGAATACCCACGTCCGCTAGCTTCAATATGGATGACGGAGAGGACCCTGCCCTGATTCCTACAAATATATAGGTCTGTAAATAAATACCTAGGAAATTGTTTATTAGACAGTCTTGCAAGATTTTAATGTAATCTTGTAAATATTGGTATACACTATGTAATAAACTGCTGGATTGAATTTATAAAGGTATTTGTTAACCTGTAAGTAAGGTTTCATACCATATTTGTGATGTAAATAATGAAACAATATATAGGTCTGTAAATAAATCCCTAGGAAATTGTTTATTAGATAGTCTTTAAGATTATAAAGTAATTTTTGTAAATATTAGTATTCATGGAACTCTGTAAACACCTGAAATAGTTATGTACGTCACAATTCTCTCAAATTGAGCATAGAACTTGACAATTTAGGAATTTAGTTTTAAAAGTTGTAAATATATTGTGCAAATGAAAGTTGTTATAATACTCAAATAATAAAGAATTTAGAACTAACCGTTTATGTTATTCTGCAACTCCTCGCTCGTTCACAATCCAATTATTGAGTTGAAATCACTTAATTCACAAAACACATACACTTACTCGTTTAATAACCACTTAGTTGAAAATCCCTTAAATTCACAAAACAAATACACAGCACACACTCGCGAAATTCCGGGACGCGGACTACGGTACAAAACGGTGGGAAACTACTCGACTCAGAGCTGATGATCGATCTCTGATGACTCCCGATAACTGCCTGACTCTCCGATCACTGACTATATCGATAACCGCCCGGTCATTGACTATCCGTTAACTATCTTTGACCGCCCGATCGCTGACTATCATTGACTATCCTCGACCGCCCGTTCGCTGACTATCCGTTCACTCACTATCGTTGACTATATCCGATCACTGACTCTCCGTTAACTGCCCGGTCACTCACTATCCCGATTTCTGACTCTCGTTGACCATCCTTGGCCGCCCGATCGCTTACTGACTGTCCAAACTCTCCCGCGTTTTCCCCTTTTATCCATTTTGAATCCACGCGCCCAAATAAGCCACGCCCCTTTGGTCGATCTCGACAAACTTGACGAAGATGACCAACTCGACCAAGCCGACGTTTTGAACTACCAATATACAAATAAACCCCGATGATGGCGCCACTACTAGATCTATATGAATAAATTTTAATAACAGAAAGGATATTTTAGTCCACAGTTTTGGCCACATTAAATTTTAAGTTTGTACTCAAATTTTTGAAATTCTTCAATCAATGTCATTCGTGACGCGATCTCTGACACGCGCGGAACAAAATATTTTTCATTATTTACAATCCAATATAATGTGTGCAAATACTCCATATTTCTTGTGTATTTCGCCTAATAGGTTTCTGCAAAGATCATTATGTGAATGTGATATGGAAAAACTATTCGAAAACATCGATTCCATACAAAATCATCGAAGCAACAATCCCGAACCGCCGATGATATTTAACATTTAATGGTGAGTTTCTATGTTTGTAATCGTTTATCTTGTTGGTTTTCTTCAGAAATAATGAGTATTAAATAGTGTTGTGTGTAAATAAGTATTCGGAGCTAGAAAAATATGATAATCATGTACCTAAACGAAACTACGCAGTATTTTAACTATGTAATATTGGTTGTTTGCCCATCCAAACAAGTCTTTAAATGCATTTACTTTGTTCAAAACAATTATTAATGCCTGTTTCCAGACTTCAAATAGAAATATCTCTAGATTTTCAGTCTAAGATCATTTACAATGTTAACAAAATACAAATTTCATGATTTTATACAACAAAACTTCTTATCTCCCTGTATAATAGTCCTGAATTACTGCTCCCAGCTTGACAAATAGAAATATCTCTAGAGTTTTCTTCTAAGATCATCTATAATTACATATGTTAACAAGCATTTGTCTCTCTGATTTATTCTTGATTAAGAGGCCTCAGTTACAGCTATTGTGTTAACTACTACAATTTTCCTTGGCTAGGGTAGAATCCCAACAATATCCAATTCTTGATCTAGAAATGTACCTATGTTGTACCTATGTATCAAAAAGACCCACTGGAACTCCATCTGAAACTCACACAATAAAGACATCTGAAATAACAAGATAACTAGTAATTTTCCAAGGCATGCATTCCATAATATAAACAGCAGTGGGTGATTAGACTCTCTAGTTCTGTGGGAAGAATAATTCATAAAATTATAATATAACAGTAACAATAAATCTAGTAAATTATATGATGATAATTGAGAAACACTACTTTCCTAGAAATCTCTCTATGTATTCACAAGCAGTGAGAGATCATAAATGTATTTAGTTCTGAGGGAACAATTCATATTATGATAAAATAGTAACAATAATTAATGTTATCAATCGAGTAATTATAAAAGTCTCCAATTACAGCTCTTTTAACCTATTAATGAACTCCAGCTGTTTTCTTAACGGTGTTAACTATAACTAATCTGCCTTTTCCTTGGTCTAGAACTGTTATGTTCTATAATAAATTTAACTTTGTTGTCTTGTATCTTTTTCTCAGACTACTACTGATGCTCCATGAAGAAATCAAATGATGGCCTCTGGACTCTGCATTTACTTCAAGAATGGAAAATTATCTAGTGGAATTCTCACCTGAAGCTTACATATAAGTACTCTTAATTATGATGTAAGATGTAATCTTCTAAGGTATGTTCTCTATTTATGGTCTCCATCGAGTAAACCATTTGAAGACTTATTCAACACAACGACTCCATTTCAATTCAATAAATTTGAAGAAATAACTCATTTTAATGCCTGTTACCGATGTAATAAGCAATAGTGATTCACTTAATTAATAAATACATAGTATCATGGAAATATTTGAAGATTGTTGACGGTTAGCTCCGCTGAACCGTTACACCTGTTCGACTTTTCTTTTGTAATATGTACAGCCAATCAGTTTGCGACCGAAGTGGGTATATCCGGGTAGATAACGTCTAAGTGCAAATCGGCTTCTTACAAATAGGTGCTTAGGCTGAACCTTCGTTTAATACGAGACAATCTGACGAACAAGCCGAAACTTGCTTTATTTACAAAAAAAATTGACAGTCATAGGAACTGTCGATAGAAGTGAAAACTTATTATAACGCGGGTGAAACCGGAGGTCATGGCTATGAGCATGGGCATCTAGAAATGCGTCAGCCAATCGCAATTGCTCACGCATTTCTAGATGGCTAATGACCATGATCCCGAGCTTACCCGAAGATTTCATATCATTCCCGAGCGTGACGCTAGAATTCAATTGACAGCCCACGAAAAATTTGTCTAGGCCTCGCCAAAAAATATTTTCACTTCAAAACCTGCGACAAAATGTTTAGTTACATACACTTCTCTTCACTTTTCACTGCAGTTAAAAATCAAGCTGGTTTAGCATTACCTACTAAATATTCCCACATCTGGGACTAAGACCTTTTTTCAAGGAAAAAGTCAAGGCCATATTTCAGACCGGATTCGACCCCACCGCACGATTGTGAAATCAGGCATTTTGAACACTGGACCATCACCAGTGTTTGACATTTTTTAAAGTTAATTTCGAAATAAATGTCTCGGTATTACTCATTCTAGTAACTACAGGATTTTCAATTCTTATCCTTAAGATACTGTTGGTAGTAAAAGTGCAGTTCTTGGTATTGATCAAGTTATTGTATTCAGTTTATCTATAACATCAATATAAACAATTTCAACACACAACATCGTTTCCATTAAGAAATACCTCGAAGTTATTTTTTTATCGAAGATAAGTTTGCTCTTGACCGCCATCTCGTCAGTGCCAGCATGTAAATAAACTGACGACGGTACCCTAGAAGTTTATCATTGCAAAGTACAATTTAGTCCGAGGTGCCGTACTACAAGTACGCACCTGTGCCAGTTCTTGAAAATGGTCGTGCGCTACTCTACTGGGACCGCTCTATCATCACGGACAGGACTATTGTCGCCAATAAGCCTGATATCGTCCTGGTAGACCGGTTTCAGCGCCGAGCTGTGATCGTCGATATCACCATACCACATGACGATAACCTCGTGAAAGCCGAGAAGAACAAGCTTAGCAAGTACCTTGACTTGGCTCACGAGGTTACTGCCATGTGGAATGTTGATTCGACGAGCATAGTCCCGATAATCGTGTCAGTAAACGGTCTTATAGCGAAAAGCCTCGACCAACATCTTAAGAGGCTTTCGTTAGACGATTGCGTCAAGGCTCAGATACAAAAGGCAGTCGTTTTGGACACGGCACGCATAGTCAGGAGGTTTCTGTCTCTGCAGCCTTAACCACCAGTAGCTTGGGTTCTGCCCCCGCTGCAGGCGGCATTCTAGTTTTTAAGTTTTTTATGATCTTTGTTTATTTTTAATATCTATTGTAAAAAAATTTAAAAAATAAGAAAATAAATGAATATGTGAATAATAATAAAATATAAGCATATAGGCTACTTTTCTCACAAAAAAACACTTGGGAACGGGAACTACGTGTGTTAAAACGCTGTTACTAATTGTATATTTTATGTTACCGTTAAATTGTAAAAACCGCTAGATTATAATCTTATGACGTTAGATTATAACCTAACCTATCGTGTGTTTCTAATCGTGTAACATTTATTATCGTAATTTTTTTTATCTAAAACTAAGGGAGGATAGTTCAGTAGAAACCAACAGCCAAAGGCTGGGTGGGTAGTTATAGGAACGACCCATATGCAGCAGTAGACTTACATAGACATAGGATGCCGATGATGATGATTAATTATACACATACATATAAGCAGCCCCCTAAATGTTCCCATTGCTGGGACTCGAGCAGGCGCGGTCCCAGCCTCGAATTTTGGAGGGGGTCACCAGTACGCAGTCTCAGGTTTTGGGGGGGGTCACTAGTAGGAATACAATAAATCGAGTACTAAATACCTAACACTTGACTTGATATTTTAGATTTTTAGTTGAACGTATATGATTTTGGTGGGGGTCATGTCCCCTGTGACCCCCCCCCTCGGACCGCGCATGGACTCGAGGCCATAATCCACAACGCTGGCCCAGTGCAGGTTGGCGGATGACACATGACGTCGAATCTGGGTACAATCTGGGTAAAATCTGGGTACGTACATACCATAAGTGGCAATAGTAATGTAAGGTGCAAACCGGCTAGCCACCTTACTTATTTCTATTCTTTCTAATCAGTACAATTACAGTAATAAGTATTTTCTGTACTTTTTAATTTTACTAGTGTGCATAATAAAGTGTTTCTGTCTATCTGTCTATCTGTACATGTCAGTTTTCCCACGATGTTTTCCTTCACCGTTTTTTTAGGTTCGTGGCATTACGCACATGACTTTGATATAAACTACAGAAGTTTATATAAACTACAGAAGTGACTGCAATAAATGAGACTTTTTGAATAACCCAAATTTTTTCCGTATTACCTTTATCCCTGCTTTGATAAAGGTAGAATTCGACTCACGTATTAGGAAAATTCCGACAGAGTAGTATTGACGTCGCTTACAAGGAAATCTTAGGGAATAACAACATCACCACCTTAACAGTTATATTACGAATTCTAATTGGGTACTGGTTTTGTTTCAATACATAAAAAAAAACTCTGGAAGACAAGGAAAGGAAGAATAGAAGACGAGGAAGAAGAAGACTTAAATCAGCTGACTATTATTTAATTTTTTTTTATTTATAAATTACTAACAAATTGTCTTGCCAGACATATTGCATGCCTCTCGCAGAGGCCAGTTTGTATGGAGCAACTTTTAAAATGTTTTGTATCATCTTATCTTACCTATAAACAGCAATAAAGTTTTTTTTTTTTTTTTTTTGTTGACAGTTTAATGGTTCGTAATCTCATGTCGGTCGATAAAAGTCGGATTTTATAATCGCGAGGTCATGGGTTCGATTTTTAACTGTACCTCTAAGTATACGAGTATTTCCAAAATTAAATGTAGATGTACGAGTTTGTCAATATCACTAACTTTTACAGTTATGAAGGGCGGCGTATTTGCAGAAAAACATATTTTGAGGACATGTGTCATGTCTCAACGCGCTCTAAGCCAGCGTCGTGCATTGTGACCTTAAATCTTTCCTAGTGAGAGCAGGACCCAAATCTCTTCAGTAGAAAAATAAAGAAGTCTTCTTATGATGGTATATTCTTATAGGTACTTTTTTATGTGAAATCCTTGACATTCAAACATTTACTCAAGGGCAAAAAACATCCAATGTTTGTGATGTTCAAGCAAACTCAACTCAAACTCTACCCAACTCGCTTGGTGGGAAGCAACGTCGTTCGCAGAGATGGAGCAATAATTGTTTCTAGAAGGTACTTATTCACTCTCAACTTGTAAACATTCAGGTTGCACATGTCAGCATTTAAGCCTACAAGACATTTCAAGATCTTGAAGTTCATGGTATAAAGTGGAAGCGAATCTTTTAATACCGATTCACGTTGTTTTCGACAGCGAATCGGTGAACGTAGTATTAGACGCCCTGAGACTAGATAAGGACGATTTACGAAAGGCAGTTGAAAATGGAAAACCGAAGGTCGGGCTGAGCGGCGTATCACGGAAGTCCGTCGTCCTGTGTCCAGCACTATGACGGTGGATGAGCGTGGCGAGTAAACTTGCAGATCTACTACGAAGTCCGATAAACGATATATCGGCCGAAGTTATGGACGTTTTATACCACGAAACACAATCGGTCGGTTGATGACACAAAAACTGTCAAATCAGCGTCGGTCGGGATGACCGAAACGCCCGATCAGATCAACCAACCGATTGTGTTTCGTGGTATGAAACGTCCATAACTTCGGACGATATATCGTTTATCGGACTTCCTAGTAGACCTGGTGATTATGGTGATAATGAATATTATTTACACATCGTGTCGGTGGTAGGTCGTCTGTGAAGCAATGAATATCGAATAACAAATTTGGTTGCTTATTGCTTCCCGTGACCCTTTTTTTTAATTAAAGAGTGACGAGAAAAGCAGGACATGGGCCTGATGGTAAGCAACATAACAGCTCAGTGACACGCAGCTATTGGAACATGAAGAGTCCAAATCATTACTTAGCACTACACTGCGCTCATCAACCAGAGAACTAAGATGTTATATCTCTGTACCCTTAAGTAAATGTTTATACATATGGCTGATTTAATTAGAAAATTTGAAAATAAAATCGAACCAAACATTTGATTTTTTCTTAATAAAATAAGGCCCCACAGGACGATATCGTTTTCGCGAAATTATTTTTAGCCTACTCTTGGAATATGTAGGTACCATGTATGTAGGTTGAATTTTGTAAGGTCATTAAGTTTATACGTTCAAGTCTTTGTAGCTAAACAAGGGCAAATTATTTCGAAAAAATCTACTTCAAAAATATTCTTGGAAGAAAATTTTATATTTTTCTACTTACCGACAATTTTTCGATTCTACAATAATGAGCTAATATCATCACCAAAGGAAGCCCTGCTATTTATTCCATTATTATAAGCGTAGACCTAACGAAATTTCAGAAAAATCGTGTTTCAGATCCATTGAAACCAAAATTGTTCTCTCACGCATAATCATCATGTAGTATACTACTTAATCTGTTAAATTTGCACCCGATATTTTGGTACATCATCATCACCAGTCTCTATTAGTTCATTGCTGGATAGACATCTCCCATGGCTCACCACTCAGACATGCAAACTGAGGACAGCCTCAGTTTTACGTCTTACTGCTTGTTATCTTACGTAAATATACAGTCCATCTAGTCTCATAGATATATTTTGATGCAGTACATTAGTATTATGCAATCAATGTTGACCGTGGTAATATTTTGGACCGAGTGACTGGTATTTCGAAGCAGTTTCAAGCTACATATCTACGTGTCATCATTGTGCACGGAAGATGCATCGACACATCGGGAACCCGTTCCATAACATACGAGTAGCTACGATAAATATTGCGTATTAAATAAAACTAGTGCAGTAAACAACCCTGATAGCTAAAACCAATACAATAAATATCCCTAAGTTCCTTCAACATATCTGCTAAGCCTAGATCTCCCAACCCCAACTCATTACGTTATCTCCGAATCGATTCCCACACACTTTGATCCCATTTTTGGGAAAAGTAATACTATAGATTGTAGATAAGGGACAGTTTCGTCTAATGGGCCAGATGTACGGCAAATATTTGCCTCGCATTTGGGTGTTTGCTGCCTCGTTGTCCTCTTTCTGTCTGGTGTCCTAGTTAATCCTTATTAGAGGGCAGTTTGGGACATTTTTGTACGTGTTTACGTGGTCTTGATTTATTGAAACAATTTCGCTATTACTAATACATTTCTTAGAGAAAGAAACATCATATTTTAATGTTTTGGTTCAAAGTTTTACTAGTGCTCAAGAGCAGTTAATCTAACGTAAACAAATTGTTTCACTTGAAACTAATTAGACAAGAATATGGAATGGGTTACGAAACGGTAACAGCAAATACAAGGTACCTATGAAAAACTTCTTATGTTAATGCTAATTAGTTAAGTTTTTGTAAAAAAAACACTGTAAAACACTGTTCGTCAGTCGGAAATAAGATGATTTATATCTTTGCACTGTAATTTCTCTGGAAATATTACCCTTAAAACCGGAAAACTAATGTTTGCATATTGCGGTAATAACTGCCAATGGACTCGTGAACGTGAGTCAAGTCAGGAAGTGTACCTATAGCGGAAAACCGATCCTGGTTGAATTTTTCGACCTTTATTGCATTTTGTCAATGTTAAGGATGCATTGTGATGAGTCAGAATGCAAACGAAATACGTATTCTGCGGTTACGATTACGAGTAAAGCCTGGAGTCGTGAGCTTTGGCTTATAACGATGTAGACCTTCGAACTGGTAGAATTGACTGGTTTATTTTTTTCTAAAACTTATTTTAGCTTATTTGCTACTTTTATTTTGTAAATCTATTTATACTTGATAAACTTACAGTCACTTCAATACGTATACTGATAGTCGATTATCAAGGTGTTCGTTAAAAAAATCTTCCAGTAATCTTCTATAAACCAAAATAAAATTTGTATCATTTTGTATCTAAGTAATTTAGTTTTCTCCGAAAAACCCAAAAACACCCCAAAAAGCTCTAAGAAAAGGGAACCAAATTTTGTTTTTTTATTGATGTGATAGGATAGGATATTTAAAAATCGTAACACCGATTTCAATATAACTTCTATCGGACGACTAGCTCTAAAGTATTATCCACCAAACAAAATAAGAATTTTGTTTGTTTATTGCGCGACATTTTCGCAACACGAAAAAGCGCATATATAAAGATTATAAAAAAATTAATAAGAATAATCTAAATCATCATTCACAACAGGCGGGAGCTATTGTGTAAAATACATACAAACCACTTGAGAACCTCCTCCTTTTTTGAAGTCGAAACATAAATCTATGTTAATTACGGGTTAGAATAAATATTGGGAAATGAAATTAGCAAAAATAAAATTAAATAGACAATGTCATAATAATTAGTAATCTAAATTTCAGTTAAGTAAACAATGTCATAATCACTACATAGTATAAAACAAAGTCGCTTTCTCTGTCCCTATATCCCTATGTATGCTTAGATCTTTAAAACTACCAAACAGATTTGATGAGGTTTTTAAATAGATAGCGTGATTCAAGAGGAAGGTTTATATGTATTATATGTGCATACAACAGTAGAGAAACTCTAATAATTATAAAGGTTTCTAATGTGTCACAAATAAACATATTTTTGCGCTTACTTTGCAAACGCTGGCTTTATCCTACGAGTTGGATCAAAATGATGTACTGCATGCAGTATTGTACCCCTTAAAAAGGTCTACAAAAAAAGTTAAAATGGTAAATGTCTATCTCTTAGAGATAAACCCAAAATAACCATTGTTATTCGGATTTTTAGTATCAGCATTGCATCCGTGCGAAGCCGGGGCGGTCAGCTAGTAAATAATAATCATAATAAAATAATGTCAAAATCGAGATGCATTCGATATTTTTTTCGTATAAGAGTAACGTTCATACCAACTTTCACGATTACAACATAACGCGTGAACGTTAGCAGAATAACGCGTGAAATGAAAATAACTCCGTTTCCAAGTCACAAGGCCGTCCCGGTTTTTGAGCCCTTGATGATAAAATTCAATACACAATGTTTTTTAACGCAAATTGTGTAATTTTAGATACAATAATGAAGCCTTTAACCTCGTTTTAGGTTTTAATGACGTCAAGGCCTGTAATAAATAGAACGTCTCTCATTTCCTGTGATTACTTGTAATTATCAAACACTTATGTGATTCGTTTTTCGAAACAACTCTTTTTCAGAATGTGTGTGTGAATACTAATATTATAAAGCTGAAGAGTTTGTTTGTTTGAATGCTAGGATCTCGGGAACTACTGCTCCGAATTAAAAGATTATTTTTCTGTTGGATAGTCTATTTATTGAGAAAAGCTATAGTCTATACAACATTACGCTACTATTAATATGAGCGAAGAATTTATGAAAAATGTAACAAAAATGGAACAGTTCTTTTTGAGAGCTTATTTCGTTGCGCGCGCTGACATGCGCCGAAATCCGTGACAGCATGTGCCTATCTTTTTAGGTTGTGTCATCATAACCTAAGCTAACCAAATTTGTTCTAAATCTGTGTTAGTACGACCAATTTTCGATAGGTAAAATATAAACCAAAATGCTCTTCTCGTCATTGCAAACAATAAAAGAAATGAGGTGATCTCGATCTACCCTCATTTGGTCTTCAAAATTCGCAGCCTGGTGATACGGTTACTGTTGTGTGTCGTATTGGTAACTCTGCGATTTTTGAAGACAAAATGAGGGTATGAGATCGATCTCTTAAGTCTACGTCCGAAAAACTCTTAGCTAGATCTCTACACCTAATAAATGCAGTTTCTTATGACCTATTTGTTTTCTGAATTATGTGCAGTATCAGTTGTCTGCACACTAGTTAGACATACAAATGTATTTACGCATGCACACCGTCCAGGAATATGGCGGGTACGTTGGGTTTGACCCCACTTAGTGTGGGCATACCATAGAGGAGTAAACGCATTTCTCCCACGAAAATAAAAGTTTTATATAACGTAGCCCAATTAATCCGTAATACAAAGCATTTATCTAATTTTGAAGATGACCATTGAGCAGTAAATAAGGATAATTAAGGAAATTATCCTACAAATTTAGGGCCCATGGTCATACTTCGTCAACAACCTTATTATCATACATTACTATGTTATCTAGCGTATGACAGTTATGATAATGTAACAATTAAAATGCACCTCATTTGTCAAAACACACGAAGGCGTTAAAAAGATATCATTTGAATTACGTACCTTATTTACACACAAATGAACAATAAAAGATAAAATGTGTTTAAAGGCGTTACCTTTTAATACGAGTATACCAAATATACCTCTATATTATTTCTTAAGTCTTTGAGAACATACTTTGGTCCCGTCAGAGTACACTGGTGTTTGCAAACGCTAATTACTTAAGTCAAAAGGTAGGGGTAAAATAATTACGAGTATTAATCCATAATAGGTATATAAATAAATAAATATTGGTGGACAATTCACACACAGCACCATCTGACTACCCAAACTAAGCAAAGCTTGTAATATGGCGGCCAGATAGCTGATATAATACTTATATAGTTGTAAATACATACTCATTATACATAGAAACACCCAGATACAGTACAAACATTTGAATTCATCACACAAATATTTGCACTGGGTGGGGATCGAACCCACGGCCCTCGGCTTCGCAGGCAGAGCTACTACCCACTAAGCCACAAGGCCAGTCAATACATACATATATACATATTTACTTCCTTTGCTTATAAGATGTTTTATCTCTGTGCCATGTAATTTCACTGGAAACATTGCCCTTCAAACCAGAACAAACCTGAAACTAAACTCTACTTTACCAAACAAAAATAGGCGCCATCAATATTGATTCACAATAGACGGAGCTGCGAGAATATATTGTAATATACTACATGAAAAAGAAAATAAACATAAAACCTAACTCTTTTTTTGAAGTAGGTTAAAACTGAAGATTCTGTATGAACTATTTGTTTTCTGGATTATTCAGAATCACAGTTTGAACATAATTTAGACGTAAGTAGTACTTATGGGAAAAATTGTGATCTAGATAGTGTCGAATGACAGAAGGGATTCTGTCATACGGGTTTTCCTAACTCTATGTCGTAATCTACCTACCGCATGTGCACGAAGGGCTGGACTGGTATATATTCAGTTGCATCTTTTTCCATACGCATATTATATTGAGCAGTGCAGTGTTCGGTCGTACTTGGTACTCAGTTCTTTGATAACAGGTGATTATTGATATTTACAGTGACATTGTTTGGCGTGTAACTGGGTCAAGCGTCATGTGTGTCTAATGCGTAAAGAGTGGTCTGAATTGAGTGATGAAAATTGTGTTAATGTGTTTGTGATACGTCTCAAATCCAATATAAGGATACGAGTTTAGTCTACATGTATGAATGTTAGGATATACATATTTTGTAGCACTTTTTCCGATGTCAGGACGTCTGAAAAAGTTTAATATATGTGAATGATTGAATGTTTTTTACTATGCACACTAAATGTTTCTATGCAATAGCTGCTAAATTTATAAAACCACGAGTGTAATATTATTATGGGAGTTCAAATGAATGAAAAATGTCATTACATTACATTTTGTAATTTTTATCTGATAAATTTCTAAACAAAAACAAATTTGCCTGTATGATTAATTGCGATTATATGTACTCGTAATGTTTTGAATTCTTAAACACGTTTGGACGGGGCGTTGCTAGTAATTCATAAGAATTTATCTGATTAAAACGAACATAAATAAATTAAAGTATTTGAATATTTTGTCATAATCAGAAAATTTAAATCTGTTCGAAAATACGTTTCAATTCTGAAACCTCTCCATTTGTCATTATTACCATTACTTAACTTTTTTCAGAACTATTTGCTAATTAACAATAATACTATGTGATTTGTTTAGTCGATTTCGCAAATAGTTTGCATAAAATAATTATGGAAAGAGTTATCTCGTCTTTAGAATCGTCAATTTTAATTCGAATTGAAACAAAAAAGTACATACAAAAAATGCGGCAAGCAGTCTCAGTGTAAATTTGACTCAGACAAACTATCTGGAATTTGGTAAAAAACATTTTTTTTTTCAGTCCAAAAATGCAGTCAGCCACAGTTCTCGTACTCTTCTTTGCCATCGTGCCCTGTCTCTGCCAGAGGCCATTCTACGCTGGTCTTCGTCCCATAGGATACCCTGAAGTAGCTTCTGTTACTGTCAACGAGCGATTCGGAGATGACCTACCCGCTGTGCTGAATGGAGATGTCGCTTATGCAAACAGGTTAGCATATATATTTCTTTTTTAATATTTTACGCGATGAGCCTACAACAGAAAATGGATTAATTAAAGAGCGATTAATCAATGTCAAAATATTTGGAAACCTAGACCAAGTTAATCTTAGAACTCCGAAAATAGACATTCTAATTTGAAAAGTTACTATTTTCCCGCTGGTAAGTTAGTTTATATGTAAATTCATATGGATATCATTGTTTTATATATGGTGTTTCTTTGCAATATGAGGTAGAATTTTCAATTAGAGAAGCCTTGGAGCAAATACTTTATTTAATTCAATCGTATTATTGTGCGGTAAAATTACTATTGATAATTAAATGTGTTCTTTGATTTTTTATCTTGATCGTAGGTACATATATAACAACTACTGGTGCCCTTTCGAACCGGAAGGCTGGTGAGAGAAACGTTATCCAATGTTATTGTGGTCTGAGACTTGTCAAACACCATTTACTTTATAATATTTCCTGACAATATGTTAAAATATTTTGACGAACAAAAACTGAGTTCTAGATGTACAAAATTAATACAAGTAGGTAAGCAAAGTACAGATACAAAGTATAGTATATAGCGTATCCGTTTACGTCACTACTCACTAGCAAATATCCAAAACGTAATTTCAAATAGTAGGTACAGCAGTAACAGAAAAGTGATCTCTCCTTCCTTGAGAAACCCTCGAAAGTAGTGTGTACTCAGTAGTGAAAACATTTATTTTATTGAGTTGCTTTTAATTTAGAAGTTAAAAAAGGTCTGTTTAAGTTCATTAGTCGTCACAAAATCGGGTATTTCTATACTGATTTGAAAATGAACTCAAAATGTTGACTAGATTTTTGTCGTAAAAAGTATTTGGAACTAGCGCCCACCCTGGCTTCGTCCGTGGCGTAATATAGCTTATAGCATTCAGCAAAACTATCTTCAGCTTAATAATAGGACTAGCGATCTGACGCGGCTTCGCCCGTGGTACATATAAAATATAGCCTATAGCACTTTGGGATCAAATACATATCTTTTTTTTTTAATTTAAATTATCCACTCCACAGACTCCGGGGTCCGTGATCTTTGTCATTACAATAATCTTTTTTTTTTACAAATTTCTTGGATAAGGAGAAGAGGAAAATAGTAGTAGTAGTAGTAATATAATCAAATACATATCCAATAGTAAGAGTTTTTGAAATCAGCCCAGTTGTTTCCAAGATTAGCGTGTTCAAACAAAGAAATTCTGCAGATTATAATATTAATATTAGATGATATATACGGTGGTATGTGTCAGGTTAATAAGTTATATGGGTACACTAAGGTCGGGTAACACTTACTATTATGAACAACTTTTATAACGGGGCAACTCTGAAATCGAAAAAAACTGCTGATTCACGCAATGAACCCTTTTCAAATGACATAAAAGTACCATTAAACGTACTAGATGGCGGTAGTTGTCAGTAAATAATACGTTCTGATTGAAAATTTACATATTAAGTAATTAATTGAGACGAACTTCTTAGCATTCCATGGATTCACCGTGCGGGTGCCGGGTCTATCGTGAGGCAGAGAGAGAAATCCCGAGTAGATCCCGAGACTTGTGACACGGGTGTAGGTTTAAGGGGCTCATTTCCGACGTACATCAACAATTAATAGAATTAACGTCGTCGTTTAATTTTAAGTAAAAATGCGTAAATTTCAATCAAATTCTTCTAGGCGTGTGGCATTGGTGAGTTTAGGTAGGTATGACGATTCGTAAATGTAAAGGGAGAACCAGAAACCATCAGAACAAACTTGTCGGTTTTAGGATGTACTCGTATCCGTGTAAATTGTTTAAACTTAAGTTACGCTGCCTGAGCCTTACATTTAGATAAAACCAAAGAGTTTACATATACTACGTATAGAGATAGATTTTCCGCACGGTTTGTGTCAATCGTAAGCAGATGACATGCATACTTTCTATGGCAAAAGAGTGTTGTGTCGCGACAAACGTATGACACATCCACAAAAGCGACAAGGCAACCTGCCCCCTTCGGTGTAAAGCGTTTGTGCCAACTCTAAACGTAATATATATATGTAAACTCTTTGGATAAAACATTAAAATTCTTTTTTGGTGTCTTAAATAAGCGCCATTTATATTTATTTTAAATAAATTCCTGGTCAGTTCTTAAGATTTTGACAGTTAGTACTTTTCGCTTGAAAGTGCAAAAAAGACCCAAAAAAGATAGAGGTAAGTATAATATTACATAAACAGCTTACAATGTTCCCACTGCTGAAACTCGGGGCCTTCTCTCGCAAGGAGAGAGTCAAGGCCATAATCCACCACGCTAGCCCAGTGCGGTTTGGTGGCTGATACATGACTTCGAAAGATTCTAGGTACATGTTGGTTTCCTCACAATGTTCTAGACATAATAGTTTGCTCTTTTTTTACATTTTCTAGCTTGTAATTTCTAAAGTAAAATCAGTGATAATTTAATCAATATCTTGCTTCTATTTCCAGGTTAGATCAGCTCCCTGAGAACCAGCGCCCAATTTGGTACCTAAACCAGAAGCAATATGAAGCCCAACTGAAGAACCCGCAAACTTACCCTCAGAGGCCTAGTGTTTTCAATGAAAACTCCGGTTAAAATGTAAAATAAAATATATTTTTTACTAGCCTATTCCGTTTCATTTCAAGCTTCAATATAAATGATGTATAATATAAATGTACAATAAAACAATATGGTGTAGTGAATTTTGCTATACCAAGGCGACAAATTGATTTTTCGAAAAAATGAATTTCTATTACGAGTCACACAAACATGTGTTGGTAAAAATACCTACAAGCATAATAAAACATATTAATGTAAGAAATTTCAATGTCTGGATGTTTCTTTTTTTAAATAACAACTGTAGAGATGAGCAGGACATGTGCCTGATGGTAAGCAACATGTCTGCCACATAACAGCACAGTGACAAGCAGCTATTGGAACATGAAGAGTCCAATTCATTACCTAGCACTGCACTGTGCTCGTCACCCAGAGATCTAAGATGTTAACATCTCTAAACCCTGTAATTTCTCTGGAAACATTGCCCTTCAAACCGGTACACAGTAATGTTTGCATGATACTGCTTGGCGGTAGAATAACTGGCAAAGGTACTGTGGTACTTCCCCAGGCGGACTTTGCCAAGAGTCCTACCATTACGAAACTACCTCTTGCCATACCATTCTTACTACAACAAAACCACGAGATATGCCAATATTATCTATCTATTCTATGGCACGAGGCCACGAGGCCAGTCAAATAACATTTTATCCTATTTTATCTTATACCCTATTAACATTATAAATGTCCAGGTTTGGATGTTTGTAGCTGAATCATGTCGTAACATCTAAACGAATCGGGCTGAAATTTGGAACACAGATTATAATTGGGAAGAGCACATATTCTATAATACTTTTCATCCCGACAAAATATCGGGAATTGGGAGTTAGGTGAATAAAACCGCAGGGTGCTACTAGAATATTATGAATCTAAATAAATAAATTAATAAACCAGAGCTAGTTTTAAAAACATGTTTTAAAGTTAGACTTCACAGCTCCCAGCTTTTTTTAGCTTTTTGTTTTATTTGCAGCTTATAAAATTTAGATCCATGAACTGAGGCTAAAAATTCATGGAGCGATTTTAACCCGCGATCGCGGCGGTTACGGGCCCGCAGCTTCTGCAGAATGCAGATATAGCGTGGTTTTTTAACTTTTAATTAATTTTACATATACTTATATGTAAAATTAATTAATAGTTAAAAAACACGCTTATACAAAATAATATAAAAAAACGTGTTTTTACATCATAGAATACGAGTGCCTATCTTCTGGCTTCATCATCAGACCTTGAAACCTAATCGTGGACAAAGTTCATTACAAGACTTTTCTAACAAATCCAAACACAGCTATGATACGATGTCCCATCATGAAGTTTCAGTTCATATCTTACGTCTCTATCATCAGCTCAGTTCGATAGCACGTTATTATTGTATTGTCATCAGACCTACATACAACTGCTAATTTTCATGACGCTACAATCCTTGGAAGATGGTGAAATTAGTTACCTTAGATTTCATAATATAGTTATATTCACGTCGATCTAATAAAGGCATGTTAAAAATGACACAAAGAAATCCCAATGAAGTAATTCGTCAGAGAACTAAAGTGACCGACATGACTCAACGTATTAGCAAGCTGAGGTGGACGTAGGCCGAACACATCTGTCACAGACCTGACAACTGTTGGGGTAGATGGATTCTGGAGTGGAGACCGCGAATCGGTAAACGTAGTGTAGGATGCCTTGAGCCTAGATGAAGTGACGATATTCGAAAGGCAGCTGGTAACGGTTGGAAACACAAGACCGAGGATCGGACTGAGTGACAGTTTCCTAGAAGAGGCCTGTGTGCAGCAGTGGACGAATACAGGCTGATGATGATGATGAAAAACAAAGCACAACACACGACGCGTTTTATACTCGCGGCGCGTGCGGCTCCCGAGTGGCTACCACGCGGCCGCGGTCGCCCGCATATTCGGCGGCGTGGCAGCTCCGAAACTGCGAAAATAAGCGATCTCGTGAGTTTTGAAAAAAAGCCGTAATTCCACAACCATGACGGTCAGGTGAAAATCGCTCCATGAGTTTTTAGCTTAACTAGGTACCTACAGATCCTGGGTTCAAAACAATTGAAGCACTAGACTGTGAGAGCGGTAAACAGACATCAACTCTGATCGACAAATATCAGAACGTGTTTAAAATTCTACCAATATTTTAAACAAGTTCTCTGTCACTTTACCTGCGTAGTTCTCGTTCTCGCAATTTTCCCGCAACAAAAAGTAGCTTTTTTTAACCCCTTACCAAAAAAGGGGTGCTATAATTGTGAAGTCGATGTCTGTCTGTCTCTCAGGGTGTCTCTGTGTGTGTGTCTGTCAGTGGCACCGTGTATCTCAAACGGATGGGCCTTTTTCAATGCGGTTTTTTTATTTGAAAGTTAATATCTGTGTGGATGTTTATAGCTATGTTTAGTTAATATCGATTCAAGATGGCCGCCTCCACAAAATGGCGGACAACATATTTTTTCACAACCTACCTCAATATGGGTGTGAAATGAAAGGGCTTCACTACTAAAATACTATACACTATAACTAATTTAATATCCAAAATGGTCGCCACCACAAAATGACAAATTATATTATTTTGTTTCACTACTACCTCAATGTGTGTATCAAAAAAGGGCTTGACTAGTAGAATACTTTGCACTGATGTCAAATCCAAGATGGCCGCCACCACAAAATGTTCTTTTTTCACAACTCCCTTAATATGGGTATCAAATGACAGGGCTTGACTAGTAGAATGTTGTACAAATAACAAATCCGAGGTTTGGTGTTAAGCAAAATTTTTAATTATTTTGTTCTTGTATTATCTAACAATAATAGGTTTGTACTTAATCACCATCTTGCCTGATGTTAGGCGGTGACGCAGTCTACGATGAAGCGTGCTTACATATACCTATTATAACTACTTAACTTAACCGATTTGTTATCAACTTGAACATATCACGATTTTAACCAACACATTCCACATCCCAGACATTTTTGTTTAACGAAAGTGCAACCGAACCTTTTCATTCAAGTCTTTTGATCATCAACCATGTAACGATGTCACTTGTACGTGCTTTGAGCTATCCATGTAGAGATATTTCATACTTTAATTTAACTACACATGATCCGAATTCTCAATCCATTCAGCACATGATTGACAATTAAACGTCGAAACTTTCGCATTTATTAAATCAGAGGATGAATTGTTCTTTTGTTAATTTTTTTATTATTGGTATAAATGAACAAAAACATTGTCAAACAAAATGTTAATAAAATTAAATGGTCCATCCATGCCAATTACAGCCCACACTACATAAGCAGACCACTTTAAGTTTTCTAAGCTACTCGAGGCCTATTCTCACACAGAGAGAGCGAGTCGATACCAAAATACACCACGTTCGGCAAGCGCAATTCAGAGCAGGGCAGGTTTTTCGGAACTTACCGTTATCGTTACCTCACGGTGTTTTCCCTTACCGCTTAAACCAGTGGTAATGATACACTTCTACATCAGAGCTTGGAAAAATACTCATAATATGGAAAAAAAACTCAGTCCGCCTGGGGAAGTACCACACATTTTCCAGTTATTCTACAGCCAAGCAGTAATGTGCAAACATTACTTTGTTCCAGTTTGAAGGGACATGTTTCCAGAGAAATTACAGGGCTTAGAGATAAAACATCTTAGATCTCTGGGTGATTGAATGATTTGGGATCTTCATGTTCCAATAGCCGCGCGTCACTGCGTGTTGTTATGTGGCAGGCATGTTGCTTACCATCAGACACATGTCCAACTCGTCTCGTTTTAAAAAAAAGTAATAATAAAGGTAGAGAAACAAACTTTGAATCTATGAACTCAAAATTGTGAAATCCTCACATCGTGTTGAACTACAACTTAAATCTACTGTGCAATTTAATAGTCTTATCAAATCGGATATTTTTTTTAACCGTAGCGTAACAATTAGTTACCGTATAATATAGACCATTTACTACGGTACATATTTGTATTATTATCATCATCATCATCATCACTACATAGAATGAAACCAAGTCACTTCCCGCGTCTGTCCGTCCCTGTATATGATATTTGATCTTTAAAGTTTCAGATTTTGATGGGGGTAGTTTTAATAGATAGAATGTTTCAAGAGAAAGGTTTCTATGTATAATACGTGCATAAAATAGCAGATAAATATGGATAATTTTAAAGATTTCTAATGTAATGTCATAAATAAACGCATTTTTTGCGCTTACACTGCAAACGCTGCTAAAATCTATAAGCTGGATCAAAACAATGTACAACAATATTGTACCCCTTCAAAAGGTCTACAAAAAAGTCTACGCTAGTATGTGTCTACCTCTTAGGAATAACCCATAATAACCATTTTTATTAGTAGGGGAGACGGAGGTGAGTTGTGATAGAGGTGAATTGTGACAAAGCCGATTTCTCGGGACCTTTGACCGTTAGTGAGTTGGTGACTCCGCGCAATTGTTTCTTTAGAGACGCGCTAGTTGATACAGTACGTGTGCCAAAAGAGCACGGGAATCGGTTATTCGAGTACGACGTCTGCATGAAAAAAAAAACGTTTTTTATCAAAATTTTGATTAGTGCTTATAGTCAGATATATTAGATTCACATGATTAGGTTATTTTTCCTTATATTTTGTGGTTTTTGAAGTTTCAAACCGTGGCATTGTCTTACTATGTTTGCATCTTGTTCTGAAATTATGAATTATTTTTCAGACCAAGTCGCGATTTTTGGCACCTAGGAGAAATGTGACACGCTGTCACAACTCTCCACTATTTTAGTTTATCTTATGGTTAGCTTATATTAATTCATGTTAGCAATGTTTTTCTCTGTTTATCTAACATGTATGTTCGTTTTTTTTTGTTAATTCTTACTAGGTACCTAAGTGTGAGATAAATGTTTTCGGCATTTGAATTAATCTTAAAAGTTTAATGTTTGACACTTTTGCCAGCAACTTATTTTTTGTTACAGAATGCTTATTAACTACACACGGAAGACTAATAGAACCATTTCTAGTGACACCGTTTATGAAAAATGCTTAGTTATTATTGCTTGTGATGCCTTACATTCTATAGCAGACCAATAAATGAGAAGTGGACTGTAAAGGCTGATCTCATGAAGATTGCATTGGGAGCGAGGTGCAATACATCTCTCATAACTGTTTGTCAGATTAGATTATGATTTTTGGTTGATCTTGTCATGAAAGCAAACATTCTGGTTCAAGAATTAGTACTTGTTATTTTGATGTTTAATACATCATGTTAAGTATTGTTTTTTATTATTATGTTAAATGATGATTAAAGTACTTTTAGGTAAAAAACGTGTTTTGATAATAATACATTACAAAAATATATTTGACTGTGAAATATTGGCTAAGTACATAGCTGTCACAACTAACATTGGTACCTGTCACAACTTACCTCCGTGTTAGGAGAATTGTGACATTAGGAATACTTTTAGTTTTTGTGGATTTTCTCAATTATCTAGAGTAACTAGAAAAAAATAGAAAAAAATAAATAAATAGAAATAATTAATATCCTTGAAAGTGAAAAACTACATAAAAATATCGACGGTACCACTAAACAATGACTACACAGCGAAGGTATAAATCATGAAGCAATTACCCTCGTTTGAAAAACACTACATGCAAGATTGAAGTCGAACAAACAACAACAAGAAAACAAATCACTTCACGAGCTTTCCTCTGCGGGTTTTCAATTCCCTGGCCACGGCCACCGACTTCACATCTTTAACAGTGGTAGTAGCTGCTATCTGACGGTCAGCGATCTTCAACGTAGAAAAGGCAGACGTTGCCTCACCCGAGATTCCAGTGAGATCTTCCATAGTATTGACACGGTGCGGAACATCATCCGATCCCTTTACGAAGATGCTACCCTGTCTCGTCCAACACTTGGTGATCCCGAAACGCCTCCGAGCCGCCAGGAACACTTCGTGCCGCGTCCGCGTCAAAAACTCGGAGAGAGTAAAATTGCTTCCCTTAAAATGAGATATGTTGCTCTAAGTAAAATTTGTCACAACCCTCCCCGGTCTCCCCTACCTACTTATACTCATATTTAGTATCACCATTGCACCCGTGTGAAGCCGGGGCGGGTACCTAGTGATGAATAAATAATTGTAGCCATACGTTTTGTATACCACTAGTGATGCCCCGCGGTTTTACTCGCGTAGTACCCATCGCAGTTATTTTTCCGTGGTAAAAAATTGCTTATACGCTCTGTTAACCTAGACTATAGTCTCCATATATTCCAAATTGTAGCCCGATCCGTTCAGCTGGTCCAACGTGAATAAGCAACACACATCCTAACTGTGACATTCTATAAATCCTACTATAATACTTTTAGCCTATCCTATTTATTTATTTTATTACAGTTACTCATGAACTTAGAGGAAACTAACCAAATATGGAATACTATTTTGTTTTTGAGTAATTATAGAAAAAAACAAGAAATTGTTAATATTTATTTTTATTCTTGATATCAGTCATACAGTTGCGCTTAAATTATTGACAATCTTGTTTTACATGACTGTGTTTAATTAAAACATAAAATTTTATAAAAAACAATATCAACATGAACGTCCCCAATTATGGAATAGGTACCCAAATATGGACTACTTTAAAACTATAAATAATAAACCTTTACATTTATGAGATACTCGCAGTAAATTTGGACAAAGTTAAAAAGTTACTTATGTTACTAATAAAATTGTAAACAATGCATAGTCATAAACATACAATATTATTTCTAACTATGTATTGAGAAATACCGATATTTTTCACGTTCATTAAAAACCTTCCTCATAATGCCAAAACAAAAAATCTCTCACCGCAGCTACAAGCGTCGCCCGACTGACAAGTCGAGAATTGTATGCATGTATAATGATAGGAAGAAATAGAAGAACACTGTTTTTAGAACCTAAAAAGAAAAAATATTTTTTTTGACTGGCCTCGTGGCTTAGTGGGTAGTAGCTCTGCCTGCGACGCCGAGGGTTGTGGGTTCGATTCCCACCCAGTGCAAATATTTATGTGATGAATTCAAATGTTTGCACTGTGTTTGGGTGTTTCTATGTATAATAAGTATGTATTTAGAACTATATAAGTATTATATCAGCTATCTGGCCGCCATGTTACAAGCTTTGCTTAGTTTGGGGTCAGATAGTGTTGTGTGTGAATTGTCCACCAATAATTATTAATTTACGAGAAATGGCTGTATTCCATTTTAGGATACTATTCCATATTTGGTTACTTTCCTCTACAGCTAGTGCCAAAACGTTTACAAGTTTAATTTACACTATACATACATACATATTACTACTCCTACTTAATATTAAAAATGACAATATTTGGTTATTTGTTGCTCAATCACGCCGTAACGTTTGATCGGGTCGGGCTGAAATTTGGAACATAGATAGATTATAGTATGGAAGAACACATGAAATGCTTTTTGATCCCGAAAAAATAGCGGGAACGAGAACTTCGCGAGCAAAACCGCGGGGCGTTGTTAGTGTATATATTAGTAGAATACCTGCGGCTATCTAGAGCCACGATTGTTGGGGCGGAGCTCTCGCTAATATCGAATTAACAGCTTTTTTACTAAGCTCAAATGAAAGTATGTACGGCACTGTATGTATCTAAATATCTAAAGTATACAGCATAGGCTACTCTTATTTAAAGAATATAATAAGGATTCTCTGAAAAAACCTTATAACGCGAATGAAACCACTGACACAGATATTTTAAAATAAATAATGTACTTGGAAACTCTCATTTGAAAACCGGTTAATGAGGTTGTGTTATCCTATTAATTGTTGTTTATATTATGCGAGTTTAATTGTCGGGATACTAGTTAGACGTAAATAATAAGGTTGGGAAAAATTTAGAATGAATTCCTTTTATTACATACAATTTTCCTACCTCTATATCGTAAATCGTAATTTACCTACCGCGTGTGTGAAGAGCTGGAGTGGTATATATTCAGCTGAATCTTTTTCTATACTCATATTACATGGAGCAGTATAGTGTTCGGTTGTATACTCGATACTCGGTCAGTGATAATAAATAGGTGAGTACAACTTTTATAGTGCCGTTGGTTGGCTTGTAAACTTTCTATGTCTAACTGTGGACAACTGGCATAATTTTTAGCGGGCGAAAAATGCTTGTCAATTACAGTACCTTAATGCCCGAGCTATACTAGGCTAGTTTTTTAAGCTAGGATAACAAACTAGTGTTAGTAAGCTAGCAAGCTAGTAATTCTAGCTTTGTGTAGACAAAATTAGCGTTGCGTAGCGTTGTCTACACGAAGCTTGCTATCATAGCTCGAGAAACTAGACGTAGTAATATATAGATTATTTTTAATATTAGTTTAAATAATAAATTTACAAAGTTTAAATAAAGATATAAGGTACTAAATCACACAATTAAAAATAACATCATAAATTCATCAGTCACATAACCCACCCCTAACGGTACCTGGCACAAAGGTGCCCATTTACACTGGCAGCAACCACGCTGAATAGCTATGGACAATCTTTGTGCCAAGTACAAGCCGGAGCGGGAGTCACCGCCATTTTCCCTTATGCGTTGTCCTAACTCTCTAACGAGCTCCCGCGCCTCAGTGCCCCAACTGCCCAGCGTCTCCACTGCAATGGGGATAAAATTATAGAGGGGTTCCAAGGACGCGTACTTTTGTCGCTTTTTATTAGCGGCTTCTTCAGCTGCAGCTGCTGGCGTGCGGATTGAGCGGGCAAGATGACAAGCCGCAACAGTACTAACGCAACAATAGTACCTACATTTTTAGTTAGATTTGCAGTAAGCAATATCGGAGCCGAGTTATGGCCTTTCAAAGTTTTTGTGAGTATGGAAAATGCAAAACCAAATATTTTTGTTTCTATGTACACACAGGGTTATTGGGAATCATATCATTTTTCATAATTTTAAGGGGATGTAGTAGTACATTAA
Source organism: Ectropis grisescens (assembly GCA_017562165.1). NCBI lineage: Eukaryota > Metazoa > Arthropoda > Insecta > Lepidoptera > Geometridae > Ectropis > Ectropis grisescens. Next base: position 7,460,694 of record CM029769.1, on the reverse strand, counting down.
ATACGACGACTTTAGTATTAGTGTTTATAAAATTCGAAAAAAATGTTTCCCATACAAATAAAATAGTGCCAAAGCCAATTTTACCCAAACCCCTTAACAAAATGCCGCGGCCAGTCTCCGTCATAAACAATATTTTGTTTTTTTTAGACAAAAATGCAGGCATCAATGATTGTCGTACTCTTCGTTTTCATCGTGCCCTGTCTCTGCCAGAGGTCATTTTACGCTGGTCCTCGTGGATATCCTGATATATATCCCGTTGCTGCCAAGGAAAGCTCCAAAGATGATCTACCCCCTGCATTGAATGGGGACACCGCATACGCAGACAGGTTAGCAATTTTTTTTGTTTATATCGGATCTAACTATAAATATACATCGATTACTTGCAGCAGAAATATTGGAAAACAATTTTAGAAAACATCTTTAAAAAATCACGTTTGTATTGGAATTCTTCTATTTCCTCGCTGGTGTTATCAAATATTTGTATATTTGTAAATAATGTTATTTTTATGTTAAGGGTATGGTTTTTAATCTCACAAATACCTTTGTATTTTCAATTAAATAATTATATGGAAAAGTAAGAGTGATTATTCTACTCCTCTTTAGTTTATTATGCGGATGTTTCGCTTATACCTGTTGAACTTTAGGTGTAGAGCGCAGTGCAGAGCTAGGTTATGATTTCGACTCTTCATGTTCTAATAGTTGCATGTCACTGTACTGTTATGGGTTGATATGTCGCTTATCATCAGACAGACAGACAGAAACACTTTATTATGGACACCAGTAAAGATAAGGCACATGACCTGTTCGTCTCATTACTCTATACTTTATAAAAAAAGGATGGGGCTAGATAGTGTTGTGTGTGAAATATCCATCAATATTTATTTACTTTTATTTTCAGATTAAACAGGCTCCCTGAAGACCAGCGCCCTTTTTGGTATGTAAACCGGGAGCATTATAAAGCTCTAATGAACAGCCCGCAAACTTACCCTCAGAGGCCCAGTGTATTCAATGAAAACTCCGGTTAAAATGTAAAATAATACATATTTATTCCATCCTATTTAAGCTGTTTAATTTCAGGATTTTAATACAATATGGTGTAGGTGATATTTGCTATTCGAAGGCGGCAAATTGATTTTTCGAGCAAATTTATTATTTATTACTTCTTGTTTTTTTTTAGAAGGGCCTATGTATGTAGTAGCTGACTTCAAATAGTCTCTACTATCTACTAATGTCTGGTTAATGCAGATAGCATAGGACCCGAAAACCCTAAACCTAACTTACAAGTACTTAGTTAGAATACAACTGTGGTGCGTGGCTCGGGAACCTCCACGTGGTGGACCCTTGGCATCACACAACAACTTCCCTCGGTGGCATCTTGCTGTGTGATGGCGAATCTCGGCCGGGGCTGGGAACTTCTACACGCGCTCCTCACCTCCTTGAGCAGTGCGTGTACATGTTGGGAAGAGGGACTGAAAGACTTGAGTAGATTATTCGGCTGACATATCACCCAAGTAAAATTCCTAAGTCTTCCAGATGAGGGTTCTCTACGAGCACTCTGAATAGCAGAGTGCTCAGTGGAAGGACACCCCGTCACCCCTGGAGGGCCTGGGACGTCAGACGTTAAGGGCCGTCTGACTCCCTACCTTCCCGAGGAGGTGACGCTGGAGCCTAATGCGGGATAATAGACATCTCCCGCGAGGTGGGCCCACAAGGGCGGTAGCAGGTTCAGGGTCGTTACAGGAGCGCGAAAACTGAGAGCTGCTAGCTTGCTAATACTAGCTTGCTATCCTACCTTGAAAAATTAACCTCGTGTGTCTCAGACATTAAGAATGTCACGCAAAAAGAGACTAACAGCTGGCTTAGTTTGTGTCTTAATACTGTTTTAGGAAGTGTTATATATCTGTTATCCGAATTATTACATGGAGTATTACTTATGCTCGAGCGAGCTTCATCTAGACAACGCTACGCAACGCCAGTTTTGTCTATACGAAGCTAAAAGTACTATCTTGCTATCCTAGCTTGAAAAACTAGCCTCGTGTCACTCGGGCATTATTGCGAGTTCATAATGTACATGTACCAGTACAAATCAACCTACCAGCTTATATAAATATAAATAAATGATATTGGTGGACAATTCAGAATAAAAATATATCCGTACATCAGTACAACTGTAAAATAGTGCTGGTTAATTTAGTAATATTAAGGATAGATTAGTTTGTTGTTAACCAAAACATAATACTAATTACTTGTAGCAATAGAGCACAAAAAGGATTCTTCGCGAATATATAACGTAACATATAACGCGACGTGACAACACAAATTATAGACAAAAAGGTAAAAGATCTCCTTAGAGCTTACAGGCATCTTCCGGATATTTTAAATAAAGATCATCAGCATTCAATTCCAAATTTGATGAGCTGGTTTCTTCATATTTTAATAGCTGCGTGACTTGGGTTGTTCTAGGCACCCGTGTTGGTTACCATCAGGCAGATATCTTGTTCGTTCCGTCACTTTATACTATGTAAGTTTAAAAAATAAAGTATCCAAGGAAAATAAAAGTCTGACATTGACATTTAAAATGGAGTAATCTTAAAAACCAACAGAAGTTATATAAGTAGAGAATAATGTAGTTTACGAGAAATTGCGTGTTTTGAATCTGTTTAATTAATTAACAACGTGATGCTAGTTTGTCAACTAAGTGCGACTCATGGTGATATTGCAATAAATCTTAAACAGATATTGGCTTAACAAAGTTGGATAATCCTGTTTGTTCTAATTTTGTGCTCTGAGAGGGAAATCTCAGCAAGTTATTTAATAGTACGAAGTAAGTACACTGTGCGGATTTGCTAGGCTTAAAGTACATACAGCAACTCCTACAAACCGTACGTACATGAAGTAGTGAAATAGTGCTTACTTAGCAGCCTCGATTTTATGATTTTAATAATAAATGAATTTATGAAATATTGACATTTAAATCATTTTTTTATAATCTTTATTTATGCGCTTTTTCGCGTTGCTAAAATGTCGCGCTAATTAATACATTATTAATATTACAACTAGACTTAAGAAGTTAAGTAATACACTCGCACATTTCACTCACTTTTACGTTCCATAAAGCACAAACAAAAACACCAACAATAACATTTAAATCATAAAATAATAACCGTGGATAGAAATTTAAATAAAGTTACTCGTAATTTTTATTTTTATTAATGGACAAAATTTTATTCAAATTAATGTCAAACATATATCCATGTCCACATAGCTATTACATATCCATAGTTAACAAAAATGACCCGCCCCGAACTGTTTGTGTTTAAAGAATTTTATTTATCACTTAAGACATTTCTGTCGCTTACATGATAAAAAACTTAATAATAATTTAAATTTTCGACGTCACACTTTACACACACATAAAACACAAACAAATCCAAAATACATAAGAACTAATCAACATTTAGGTAATAAAAAATACAAATATTAGGGAGGGTTTCCGAGAGGGAACCGCCTTACCAATCTATTCTATGGCCTTACTCAAACTGTCTTGGCTTTGATAGTGCTCTCTCTTTTCTTTTCGCTTTATATGGTAGAGACAGCAATCCATAACCGATTTAGTTAGGCGGTAGAAGGGCCGGTGTCAATGTGCCAAAAAGCTGGCTCCGTTGTCTCTCTGCAAAAATGGCTGGCTATCCTCTGCTTCAAAAACGTGCTACAGCGAGAGTCACCATGGTCACGTAAATATAATTATTTTATTAAAAATGCGATTTTCTAAGGTTTTCAAAATTGATTGCTTGTGCTTAGTGCTTCTTTTTAACCCCCGACCAAAAAAAGGGGTGTTATAAGTTTGACGTCGATGTCTGTCTGTCTGTCTGTGTGTGTGTGTGTCTGTCTGTGGCACCGTAGAGCTCAAACGGGTGGGCTGATTTCAATGCGGTTTTTTTATTTGAAGGTTAATATCCGTACGGGTGTTCTTAGCTATGTTTGGTTAATATTGATTCAAGATGGCCGCCTCCACAAAATGGCGGACAAAATATTTCTTCACAACCTACCTCAATATGGGTATCAAATGAAAGGGCTTGATTAGTAGAATGTTGTACAGATAACAAATCCGAGGTAGTCGGAGGTTAATCAAAATTTTAAATTTTTCATAATTACTATCTACCTGGGCTGGACACGATTTCTCCCACGGAGGTGAATTTACTAAGATTTTTTGTTACAAAAAATATTTAAAAGTACGCATAATTCGTACTGAAAATATTATGATAATTCAAAATTTATTTATTTACGAAAATGGGGAAGTACAAAGTTTTAAATATTTACAATGAGAATGAAATCGAATATGTAAATTAAAAAGTAGCTACGAAAGTTATTTTATTTTATTCAAGCTTGAAATTTATTTGCCTCCTTAATATTAATTTTCATAAGCCTGTGCATCGACGAGACTTTGTACGAAGGAAAACTTGAAGCCATCTAACTTAGCACAACTCTGTCGGGCTAAGTTTGTGGCAGAATTGAAAATTAACGCTGCAACTCCAATATGTATAAATGTATACTGATATTCTAAAGCAATAAAAAAAGCAAAACGAGAGGTAGGTCATGTTATGCTAACAGTAAAATAATACGAACGAATATAATTATAACGTTGTCCGGAGTTTCGATTCTGATATATCCAATTGATATTGATAACAAAATGTGTGAAATGTGAATCATCCAAACTTTTACTTTTTTTCACATTGTAGCTTAATCATATCGAAACCGATATATCTAATAATCTATACTAATATTGCTGAAGAGTTTGTTTGTTTGTTCGGTTGTTTGTTTGAACGCTAGGATCTCGGGAAGTGCTGGTCCGAATTGAAAGATTCTTTTTCTATTGGATAGTCCATTTATCGACAAAAGCTATAGACTATAGAATATAACGCTACTATCAATAGAAGCGGAGCATGAATCAAGAATGTAACAAAAACGGGGGGAAAATATTTCTTTTTGAGAGTTTTTGTACTGTGCTTTGACATGACAGCATGTGTCTAAGATTGCGTTATTGAATATAAACCTTTGCTAATCAAATTTGTTTCTAAATCTGAGTTGGTACGACCAATTTCCGACAGGTGGCGTAGCAGGTAGCTGAAGAGGTTTTTTGTTTGTAAGCGATATTCTCAGGAATGACTGAACCGATTTCAAAAATTCTTTCACCGTTGGATATGTACAGGATCCCTATCAATACCATATATGTACCTCAGGCGAAGCCGGGGCGGACATCTAGTGTGATTATAAATGCGGGGAAGTTTTATGCTCGCTTTCCACTGCGAGCGGAACGGACCCATTACGGACTCCGCTGTACTCGTAACGATGATTTTCATACAAACATGTGCTTCCACCAAAGCGGAGACGAGCGGAGCGGAGTGAGCGAGTTAAAAGAGTCACATACGAGGTTAGCGAGTTGAGTGAGTTTGTCAGTCGAAGGCGAAATAAATTCTTTAAAAACTTTTTCTTAGTGGAAAACAAAAAACTATTTATTTATCATTTTGAACTCCGTTCTGGTCAACAATTTCTAGCTCATTTCACTTACACAGTGGAAAGCGGACATTAATGTGGCACAAATAATAGCACTGGCTATTTGTTTATAGCGATAGAAATGCAAAAATGCTAAGGGAATGATGGTATTTTCTAAACAATCGTAGACAGACGAAATCACGTGCTGGTAGGTAATGTAAATTTATAGTAGCTTTATTTCTGACTTGATGAGTGTACAAATAAATCTGTATTTACAAGAACAAAATTAAAAATTTTGATTAACCCCCGACTACCTCAGATTTGTTATCTGTACAACATTCTACTAGTCAAGCCCTTTCATTTGATACCACAGTTTGATACCCATATTAAGGGAGTTGTGAAAATAGAAATGTATTTCGCCATTTTGTGGAAGCGACCATCTTGGATTTGAAATTTGTCGTAGTGCAATGTATTCTACTAGTCAAGCCCATTCGTTTGATACCCATTTTGAGGTAGTAGTGAAAAAATAAAACAATTTGCCATTTTGTGGTGGCGGCCATCTTGGATTTGATTTTTTTATAGTGTATAGTATTCTACTAGTCAAGCCCTTTCATTTGATACCCATATTGAGGTAGGTTGTGAAGAAATATTATGTTCGCCATTTTGTGGCGGCGGCCATCTTGAATCGGTATTAACCAAACATAGCTAAGAACATCCGCACGGATATTAACCTTCAAATAAAAAAAACCGCATTGAAATCGGCCCATCCGTTTGAGCTCTACGGTGCCACAGACAGACACACAAATAGACCGACAGACAGACAGACAGACAGACATCGACGTCAAACTTATAACACCCCTTTTTTTGGTCGGGGGTTAAAAACAGACCTATTCAGAAACACGCGTAGCATATCGAATCTTCAATCGATGATCGATCAATGATTCGATATGATAAATAATCGATTTGCTATTCATACTGGGTGGGTGTTTTAGACACAAATAATGGAAAAAAATCTTTCAAACGACTCCTCAATAATATGTTCGTTTATGGAGTGGTATTTGCAGATATCACCTGGGAAAGTACGATGCATTTACCAGCTATTCTACCGGCAATCAGTAATATACAAGCGTCACTGTGTACCGGTTTGATAGTTGAGAAATTACAGGGCATATAGATAAATTATCTTATATATCTGGGTGGTGAACTCAGTGCATTATAGATAGGCGCGTTGTTCGCTACCAGACACATATCCTGCTCTCTCATCACTATAGATATAGATGTCTCATAACTTTGAATAGAAATTAAAGTAAGTTTTTTTTAAAACTTTTATAGGTTTACACTTGACCGCCATTTCGCCTGATATTAAACGATGATGATGATGATGGGTCTACGATGGAGCGTGTTTACCTAGAAGAAACCGATTTACTCTCGATTTGAAAACACAAAGATTGTAACTATCGGGAAAAACCCTCTCAGGCAACTTATTCCACAGTCTACACGTTCTTATCACAAAAGTAGAGTCAAATCTCTTCGTTCGTGTCTTTGTAACATCAACCATTAAAGCAAAAATTACATAAAACCATCTCATTTTAGATGGAAACATGCTCTTATGCCTGAACGACACGAGTCTAGATTTTCAAGATAGGAAAGCAAGCTAGTAGGTACTTCTAGCTTCGTGTAGACAACGTTACGCAACGCTAGTTTTGTTTACACGAACCTTGAGGTACTAGCTTGCTATTCTAGGTTAAAAAACTAGCCTCGTGTCGCTCGGGCATAAGTTACAATGCCTGTAAGTTTTACTTCATTCTAAAGATTTCTAGGATATATGTCCCCTTTAGGCTCCGTGTCACAAAAAAAATGGAAATCTACATGTTCCAATAGCTGCGTGACGCTATAACGCTATGGGCAGACGTGTTGCTTACCATCAGGCACATGGTTTGCTCGTCCCATCACTATACATTTACTAGGTATTAAAATAAGAAAAATGTATAGAAATTTAATGTTAACCTTGAATTATGAAATTTGTCACGTAATACCGTCATATACCACAAGTGTGGAAAAATTCTGAAAGACGTAATATGTAATGAAATCATAAACAAAAAAGGTCTTTATGTAAAGTATGTAATCAATCATCGCGATTAAGCAATGGTTAGCACGGACATTACTGTTTGGGGTACCTAATCTTTTGGTATTTTTATAACTTTTACTAATTTCTACAAAAAAACTAAATCTTAAAGCCCTATATTTTTAGTTGATCGAAAAAAAACTGGGGTTTAGGCAAGAAACAGCGCTTTGAATTTTGTATAACCGTATCGTGAGAGATATCATATGAAAGGATTAGCTTGCCTTTTGATGCTAATTTAGGTATGAAAAATTAGTGAAACGACAATTTCTTGTAATTAATTATAAACTTTAGAAAACTAATTTTGGGAATAAACTCACAAAATACTGCGAAATTTTATTCGTTACCTATTTATAAAATTAACCTAAAATTTTCAGTAGAATAGTCAGTGGGGTAATGAATTCAGTTGAAGTGCCTCACCTTTGCTGATAAGCAATAATATGAATATATTGCAATGTTTCAATTTGAAGGGCAATACTTGCCTAGAAATTAATGGCAGAATATAGAGGTACAACGTCATATTTCTCCGGTTGAAATACGCAATGCCTTGACAGATTACGATTTGTACTCTTCGTGTTCAAATTGCTGCGAGGCACTGTATTATTATAAGCAGGTGTGCTATTTACTCGTAACATACGTTACTCGTTACAGTATCCTGAGTGTTAGTTTTGCCGAAAACAATGCTCTACTCTGTATATCATACAACATACAATGTCATACAGATGTGCTCTCCCACACTTCAGAATTATGTTATCGTTGGGAAGACTGAGCTCACTCTTTCCGTTCTTGTCGGTTGCAGGAAACGGTGAACCACTGACTTTTTTTGTTATAAATATTGGTGGACAATTCACACACAACACAATCTGACCCCAAACTAAGCAAAGCTTGTAATATGGCGACCAGATAGCTGATATAATACATGAGTATTATATCAGCATAATTCTAAATACATACTTACCATACATAGAAACACCCTATGTATCACTATTTATTGTCAACAACCAAAATAGGTAGAACCACACCTCATCGCTATCGATTCTAGGGGTCAAGTAGATTGGTGGTGTGTAAACCACTCCGCTACACACACAGACGCAGTTTGTTCCTAATTTCAGGACGCTCAGGGCGCATCCTTAGCTCTAGATCGTTGATAATTACGCGCTCACATTAGAATGCGTATTGTTTTCGATAAAACTCGCACTCAGCTTACATGTTTTGCTGATTCGGTCACTCAATAGTTAACAAAAAAACTTTGTCACAAACATTTACTTACCGATAATAATATAATTTTGTAATATTTAATAGTGTTTTGACTCGGAAGCCTTGAGAAAATCTTTGTAATAAATTATAGTAAGGTGTAGTTCGATTTATCGGTTACAGCGCATAAAAAAATAAAAATACTGTACAAAAAAGTAATAAAATACTCGTATTTATGTATTTGTTAATTTTAATTTTAGCAATGCTCATAATGTAATATGTGCTGCTAAAATTACAATACATATTCATTAACAGTCTTACGAATATTTAAAAATTTTATTCGTAAAATTGATTTTCTGATGGGAAATAAATACTACAAAGGTGATTTAATGTGAAGGTATTTTAATGTGACGCCATTTTCAAAGGTACACTATTACTATAAATCTTTTACAAAACTAAGTTCAAAATTTTATGGATTACTGTAAAAATTTATTGTTTTATTCACAGAACTGAATCAATAATCAGACGAAATAATATCAAATTATTAAGTGTAACATAATGATGGAATTCTTAAAATTTTCAATGTTAGTTCTCTTTTATCTCATGACATGCCTGTGTGAAATAGGTTCTTGGTCAAAATTCGGACCACAAATAATTGGAAGTCCTCCAGTAATCCATTTTCCACCACAACTGGAAAACAATCCCGAGCTAGCCTCAGCACTAGAAGACACTCCAATCGAACTAACCCCTCGGTGGTATCAAAATTGGAAAAGATATAGAGCATTGATGAATACATTTCCCAATGCTATGCAACCTGGTAGTAAATATAAACCAGCGGACGAAAATAAATTCTTTTCGTTGGGTAATAGTGTTACCTTTCGAGCGCCGTCGAAAAAACGATATGAAAAGTTTATGTGAGCAACTTCGTGATGAAAATTTCTTTTGATTTTTCGTAATCAGTAAACAATTGTACTAGTATATCTAAAATTATTCAGAACACTTGAACTTGAAAAAAAGAATTAATAAATGCAGCGTGGACCTATAAAATCTGACGTACGCTCTATTTCATTTTTTTTACTTCGAAAATTTCACTACTCGTCTCAAACTTTCTTGCTTTGCCTGTGTACTGTGTGTGTCCCGTGTACTACAAGTAGTAACAGGGGGAAAATTGCAATACTGATTTGAGGATGTTCAAATATTTAATAAGGGACGTTTAACGGTGGTAATTGATTTTAAATTAAACCGTGAAACGTTATTATTTTAAATTAACAACATAGTAAGATTTCTATAAGATAACATAGTTTTTTTATAAGACAAGATCTTTTTTTTTGTTGTCTAGTCATTAGAATCCTATTCAAACTCATTCCTGGTGCCTGTGTTTCAGGCACCTATGACTTATGAACGAAAATGGATGGGTTGTTTGGTTAATAGATTGTTACAATAATTGAAATTACTTTTTTGCACAAAAAACGTCATAGTAGTTTGCTAGTAGAGATTTACTACGATAACATGGCCCGCCCCTCCAAATTACTGTTTTAATGTGTGTAGTCACATCCTTACGAAAGAGTTTGTATGTAGTTGTAATTATTCGTCTTCAGTAGCAGTACGCACACATGCGTGGTGGTGCATTGTATATTCTTTCACAAATACTTTCAAACGTTTTGAATTCTTGAGGGGCGGATCATGTTATCGTAGTAAATCTCTAGCGCCCTAGAGTTTCGATTAGTTCAAATTTCCGCAATTTTTCCGCGAAAAAAGCTACGCTTTGTTATTCAACAATATAAAATAATCTATCTCCATGCTAAATTTCATATAGACCCATTGAATAGTTTTACAAAAGCAGCATCAAACATCACTCATGAAAACTCACCATGGTAGTAGGTATTAGAAGTATTTTGAATTATGAGTATAATATTATTTTTCTTAACTGATTGTTTTGTATTACTTTGCTGAATGATGTGATCAAGAAAACAATATTTTGACGTTTATCTTTCCAATCTACATGATTTGTTTAAATTTTTTCCACGTAAGTGATGTGTTTTTCTCTTTTGAAGCTTACGAAAAAAAAAAAATACAATTTCAAAAGTGGTTTTATGATAGAATTGGAAGTCAGCTGGCGTAATGTATTTTTATTTTCTAGGTAGCTCCAATAAGACTTTTTATTAGGGTTGATTTTGAGCCCATATTTTATTCACAATTCAATTTCCTTTGACTTCTACGATATAAAAAGAAAATGTATCTTTTAGTTACATTTCGATATTGGTTGACTTGGTCCTCATACCATGTAAGTACTTTGGGCATCTTTGAAATGATTATTGAAGTACCAGATTTCGAGAATTAAATAATGCTCAACAAAATAATAATAATAATAAATATTGGTGGAAAAATCACACACAAAACCATCTGATCCCAAACTAAACAAAGCTTGTAATATATAAAATGATCTGACACTTCATTCATGAATTGCAGTTCCTTTAGATAGGGTCTCAGGCACTAAAGCTGGAAGTCATAATAAAATTCATGCAGGTACATAATTTTAGTCGAATAGGGCGGAATAGAACATGTTTATTTGCTTCATAACTGCATAATGTTATAGCAAGTACGTTAAATTTAATTTTAAATTTTCTCTACAATCAAACGAGAAAAGAAAACCCTACTAATTTACATGTGTTTTACATGTGTGAAAGTTAGGATGTTTGTTGCTCAATCACGTCAAAATGGGACTCAAAAACTTTGCCCCACTTTGAAGATTTTTTAAAAATTTTTGGGATGGGTGACCAGAACTCTTAATTTGCTAATACTTTTTCAGTCTGCCTGATTTCTTCGGATGGTTACAGTAAAATTACTAAATTTCGATTTCTAGGTAAGTAAGAAATATAATGCAATACAAACTTACAAACACCCTCAGAAATAGGGCTTGTGTGAAAAAATATCCCGTAAACACCTTTTATCAATAACTTTGGGAATAATATTCCACAAAAACTTGATGAAAACTTAGCCTATCTCGTTATAAATAAGTACCTACATTACGTACATTCTCTGATATTCGGATCTATTCTGTCGTGAAACTTTTTGATTTCATTCGAAACTGTCATCCAAGTGCCAAACTTAATTTAACTTTATACAAACACGCTGTGTAAACATAATGCATAATACTAGTAGTACTTTAGTCGTGGTAGGCTGACTCCGCCTAGGGAAGTACCACAACTTTGCCAGTTATACTACCGCCAAGCAAACATAACTGTGTTCCGGTTTCAAGGGCAATGTTTCCAGAGAAATAACCGTGCTTAGAGATATAGTATCTTAGATAGACGAGTGACGACTACAGTGCAGTGCTATGTAATGATTTGGACTCTTTATGTTTCAATAGCTGCGTGTCACTGTGCTGTTATGTGACAGGCATGTTGCTTACCATCAGGCACATGCCCTGTTCGGCTCGTCACTTTATACTTTATAAAAAAAAAACAATATACAAGTAGTTCACGAGTTTACCCGTATAGTTTCCGTCGCCGTAATTTTCTCTGGACAAAAGTAGCCTATGTGCTAATTAAAACTATAATCTAGCTGTGTTCCGAGTTTCAGCTGGATCCGATCAGACGCGAGCAACAAACATCCAAAAAACTTGTCTATTTATACTATCAGTAGGATTTTTATGAATTTACTAACTGTTACAAAAGACATCGTTTTATGAAAAGTCGACTATAGAAAAATGTTATACACTATAAATATAAAAGTTACTTCTAATTACTTATATATATTCTATTAGCATGGACAAATAAAACTATGTTTTTTGATATTTTCCTCACAATGCTAACGTTTATTTTTTTCCATAACAACCTTCCTTGGGCTTAAGCGAACATATAACAAGCGAACACAACAAGCGAAATTAACCAAATTGGTCAAGCCGTTATCGAGTTTTACGCTTCGCCATTAATTTGGCGATTCATTTCTGTTTATATACGCAATTGCCTAACATTTTGTCCGCATTTATTTCATTCTTTTGGCTGTACGGGGAAAGAACTGAAAATGATATTTTTTTTTATTAAAAACATGTCTTATTAATAAACTACAAACAGGTTAACAGGGTGAGGTGAGAATGGTTGATCTGAGTCTGCGTTATTGCTTTATCATCATCATATTCATCATCAACTTTTCTTATCCCACTGCTGGTTATTGCAAAAGCCCAAGCTTCGCTTTCGAAGCCTTCGCGTTCCCAGTGCTGTGATTTTTCACTACGGTGGCCAAGTGTGGATTTTTTCATTTATTCATTCAATGAGCACACAAAACAGAATGTAATAAAAACAAACTATAACATAAGAGTATACTGTACAGAATTGTATTACATTCCAAACTATGTGGGCCTAGAAACAACATTTGTTTAAATACAGTGGTTTGATAATGATATTATTAAATTAGAGATAATACAAAAAGAAAATTAGACCAACAGGTCTGAACTTAAAACTAAGGATTGATGAATGACACATGTACTCGAAAGATGTACTCGTATTTCACATGCGGTTTTCTTCATAATGCTTACCTTTGCCGCTAAAACCAGTTGTGGACGACGTACTCCTACATTTGCACTCAGAAAAATACTCAAAATAGGCATGATGCAAAAAAAAACTCATTAGTCTGTCGTTACATTATTTAAAAAAAAATGCTTACGTATTTTCGCCACTCATCAGGTTTTTTTTTCGTTTTTACCACGGATATTCGGGTTTTATACTGTTGCATATTGTAGATTAACTGGTTATTTAACTGTACCATTCGCGTCAGTTCGATGCCAATGAAGTCCTTTTTTATTTTTTTGTTGTGTGATGGCCAGGGTACACGACGTGGAGGTTCCCGAGCGACGTACTCTCCTCACCAAGTTTTGCTTAGAGAAGTGCTAGCTACAATGTCGATTTGTTTTGCTACAAAGCGACCAACGCTCCAGTAGCTCCTAACATTCGATTTTTTTTTAGTATAGAGTGCCGGGACGACCAGGATATGTGCCTGATAGTAAGCAACATGCTTGCTCTTAACTTCATAGTGTCATATAGGAACATGAAGAGGCCAATTTATTACCTAGCACCAAAGATGGTAGAATTCAAGATTAGCCCTGAACATCTTGACATTCATAATAAACTGCGTCTGTGACATCAGTCTCTATCTAAGACATCTCTGTCACTGTCTAAGACATCTATCTTGCTCGCGCTAGTTATAATTGGTATTATTCTCTCTCTGTCACATCTGTCACACGGTGATGTGTGATGGGTGACAGTGATGGTAGCCATTTTAACATTTTAATTTATGTAATTAGAAAATATTTAAAATAATTTTATATGCAGTATTTACGCATGAAATGTAATTCCATTGGATTTATTTGAGTTTCTAGAATTATTAGAATACTTTTTGAATGCACAGCAAGACATAATCTTTTATATTTATGTTCAAAATGATCAAAATCAGTGATAGGTAAAAACGACTGGCGTCCCCCGCTTCCTACAACCGACTAGAGTGGAAGGGGTGAGCTCACTCTTCCCAACGTTAACATGATTCCGTGCGCCCTGAAGTTTGGGAGGGCTAATCTTGAGTTGTACGACCTATGCCTAGCACTGCACTGTGATCGTCACCCCGAAGTTTAAGATGATATAAATATGTATCTCTATGATTTGTAATTTTTCTGGAAATATTGCCCTTTAAACCGGAATACAGTGATGTTTTCACATGACTGCTTTGCAGCAGAATAAACAGTAAAGGTTTTGATATATTCTCAGGTGGACTGCAAAGAGTTCTACCTCTACAGAACACACAAACAAACATTAAAACAATGAAAACTGATTAGAAATGCCACAACCTATTGATCATAACACTAATACTGTCAGCCTACATCAAGCTAGGCACGCTTACAACTGGTAGTGGGTTTAACAATTTTCTATTCCTCTTGCCTGTGTAGCTCACATTTCCTTTTTTTCTCGCGATAAAAATAGCCTTTGTGTTAAGAGCCCTCTCACGAAACGACAGAACTCAACATTAGGTAAAATCCTGCAACATTGTCAGCGTGCGTCCGTTCGATTCAGCTCAAGCGTTTAGGCGGACAGAACGATCTTGAGCCGTAACGGCAGTGTACTAAAAATTTTGATGAGATTTTCTGACGTGACAACGTCTACTAAATCGATGAACGCTGGCTGCGTGCACGAAAATTGATGACTTATTGTCCCGTTACGTTCGTTGTCCCGTTACGTTACGATAAATTATTCTTGCAATTCAAAAATCTGATTACTAGTATATTGAGTATATTGAGGTGGTAGAAAAAAATAATGACATTCGCTATTTTGTGGTGGCGGCCATCTTGGATTTGAAATTTGTGACAGTGCATAGTATTCTACTAGTCAAGCCTTTTCATTTGTTACCCATATTGAGGTGGTAGTAAAAAATAATGACATTCGCAATTTTGTGGTGGCGGCCATCTTGGATTTGAAATTTGTGACAGTGCATAGTATTCTACTAGTCAAGTCCTTTCATTTGTTACCCATATTGAGGTAGTAGTAAAAAATAATGCCAGTCTCCATTTTGTGGTGGCGGTCATCTTGGATTTTAAATTTGTGACAGTGCATAGTATTCTACTAGTCAAGCCTTTTCATTTGTTACCCATATTGAGGTAGTAGTAAAAATTAATGATGATTAATTGATATTGGAAGTTCGTTGCTCAAACACGTCGGAACGGTCATTGGTCATGGCCATTGCTCATGGTCATTGGTCGTGGCCGTTTCTCATGGTCATTGTAATTGTAATAAAAAGCATTAGAATAAACTAACTGCAGTTTACTGAAGTCTTATCTTATTGTTAAATGTTTATCATTTATAGGTATGGCAATTAAGTTAAGGTAAGTTTCGAAATCCTGGTATTCTCTTTCGATATTTTCAAATCTTTTTTCTCCTGAAAGGACATTGCTTAAAAAGCTCCGCGAGCTGTTTGATTTCGTCCATCGGAACTTATAATTTGTATGTTTGTACAATCTGTGCACCTATGTATAACATGCGAAATAGCAATGCGAAACAATATTTTTTCTGTAGTCATTGGTCGTGGCCGTTTCTCATGGTCATTGTAATTGGTCATGGTCATTGGTCATGGTGTTGAGGTAGTAGTGAAAAATAATGACATTCGCAATTTTGAAGTGGCGGCCATCTTGGATTTGAAATTTGTGACAGTGCATAGTATTCTACTAGTCAAGCCCTTTCATTTGTTACCCATGTTGAGGTAGTAGTAAAAATTAATGATGATTAATTGATATTGGAAGTTCGTTGCTCAAACACGTCGGAACGGTCATTGGTCATGGCCATTGCTCATGGTCATTGGTCGTGGTGATTGGTCGTGGCCGTTTCTCATGGTCATTGTAATTGGTCATGGTATTGAGGTAGTAGTGAAAAATAATGACATTCGCAATTTTGTGGTGGCGGCCATTTTGGATTTGAAATTTGTCATAGCGCGTAGTATTCTACTAGGGAAGGCCTTTCATTTGATACCCATATTGAGGTAGTAGTGAAAAAATTGGTAATGTCATTCGCCATTTTATGGTGGCGGCCATCTTGGATTTGAAATATATCATAGTGCACAGTATTCTACTAGTCATGCCCTTACATTTGATACCCATATTGAGGTAGGTGAATGAAAATGAAGAAATATTTATTCCACCATTTTGTGGAGGCGGCCATCTTTAATCAATATTATCCCAACAAAGCTAAGATCCACCGCATGAAAATTAACCTTCAGTTAAAAGTATACATTCTTGAAATTATACATGTAATCAGAGTTGCAAGTTGGGAAATGCAAGAATAATTTACCGTAACGCAACGGGACAACGAGCGTAACGGGCTTAACGAGACAATGAGTCGTCCCATTTTCGTGCATGCGGCCAGCATTCATCGACGTTGTCACGTCAAAAAAAAATTGACAGATTCTGCTTCTTCAAGAAGTAAACAAGATCAAATGTGAAAATGTCCGAACCGAAAAATCAGAATGAAACGTTATAAAACGCCAAACGACTTAAAATTTTGTGGTCGCACTATAATTATTCTAGTTTATGTCATAAACGCGCGAAATATTACGTAACCGACTCCCACGCTAACTGACGCAGGTCCTCCCCCGACGGCCGCTAGCGGCATACTAAATTGCGCAGCGTAATTTATTGTAATTTAGAGTGCTGGTAATTTAAATTTTTTTGAAAAATTGACGACTATGATTCGAAAAGTAACTATAGAATTGGATTCTACAAAGAACAAAGTATTATCGTGTCTAATTTTTATTTTGGAATTATTGTGTATTTTACACAGAGACAACGCTAAAACTGCAATATAAAACTTAAAATGGGATCATGATTTTGTTTTTTTTACTAATAAATGGGACCAAAATTCAGATATATGTAACATGTCTGAATGAATAAAATATGTGTATGATGTTCCCCATATTTTTTAAAGTATAAATTTTGAGTATCACTTGTAGATTTAAAAGTCTGAAACTGACACGGCGGCGACTTTTCGGCGAAATGGGAGATCGTTCCCTACGACCAAAGGAATTATTATTAGGAAAATTGAAACAAGGAAACGGCAACAAAAAAGATCGGCCTATTTTTTGAACGTAATTATCTTTTTCTAGATAATACTAAAGATGGAAAATTCGGAACACAAACTTTTTGAATTTCGTGCGACGACGTGAGAGGGCTCTTAATCCAGATTATAATCTGACTGTGTTCCAAATTTCAGCAAACAGCTAAACGGTGACATTTATTTTATAATTTTAATAGATTAGTATAATATATATCTAAGTTAAGAAAATAAAGACGAAGGCAAGATAGAGTTTTTATTGTCGATAGAAGTCAAGAAAAACGAATTAAAATGCTTGGCGACGATCAAATAAAAGATTTAAGTAGATTTGTTAACATTTTATTTTAATTATAAACACAACTAATGACCGTATTACAAAACTTGACTTAAACAAAATTTTGACATATTCAGTTCTTTTGACATCAAAAACTTTCCAAAATTTTGTTTCGGTAAAGTTTTAGAGGACGGTAGTAAGTTTACCATTACTAAAAATATATAGATCCTAAAGACTTTTACTAAGTTTTTGGCACAAGTTACACTGAAAACAGTGCTGCAATATTAACCAATAAATATGGCAGTAGGTCTAAAATTATACACAATTTTTTGTAGATCAACAATTATTATAAAATTTAAAATCAAAGTTTCGAAATAAGTCAGTTTAAAATTTCTACGATTGATACTCTCAAGACGTGTGACAATGGTATCTCCCTTACATGCCACACAGCCCTATCCTCAGTTTCGTCGAGTGATTTTTTGGTAAAATTACCCAAAAAAGTTTTACGTTCATTACAATAGCTACTGAAATTTATTGGCGTATTAAAAATAATCTGTAGTCATCAATTCAATCAAAGAACATTCAACTTTACATCACATGTCGTAATGATGTAATTTCATTGGTTCATTTTGACTAAATTAGATTACATGATCACCCATAATTGACCCGAGAGCAAGTTCTTTATGAGTTTTGCTATTACAGCATCATTTAGCTGGAGAATGTTAGTTACTTTTTATCAGGAATTCTTAATGTTAATGACAAACTTAACAAACTGTAAAGTCTTTACTTAAAATCTGATATTGTTATCAATAAAGGAATTCGGGTTGCTTTCATATGTTTGTGGATTATTCCTATTAGCTTCTAGAGCCTGCCAGTTGATGAGCCAGAAGGGTTGTTGGTCAATGGGGAGTTTTGAAAGTCTGTTAACAAGTTCTACGTCGCCAAGAGCTTCTATTGGTAGTCGAATCGTCGTCGACTCTTCACCGAATCTGAAAAAAAGAAACACAGTATTAATAAACAGAAAGAGTATATATTGAGATTGACCTTCGGTATGTATTGTTTGCCCGATGTGTTAATGCTTGTCAGGCATATCAATATGTCCAACCACGTAAGTAAGACTATTTTTGTTACTAAGGCTAATGTTTCTCATGCCAAATTGGTTTCCGTGTCTGATTTTTTTTGCTCTAGGGCAATATTTTTAGTTTTTACTTTATTCAAGAAAAAGAGCACTATCAAATTTTGTTGCTGAGGAGATGAATTGTTTAATCAGAATTTTAGCAGAGATAGCATAGGCATCAAGATTATTTCAAATGGAAAGTGATGGATTTGATCCTTGCTCGAGGGCAGTACACTGTATTGCCTTCCAAAGGCTGGGGTAAGCGTATACTCTGGTTCATATGGCACCCACTTTTTGGTTGGTTCCAAAGATGGTCAAGGCGAGCCTTGGGCTCAGATGTGCTGAAAAGGAGTGCCGCGGCAGATTTGCAAGAGAATGCGACTCTCGCATTATTTTTTTTCCACGCGTTTCCACCATATAGGGCAAAGGTAGAATGATATACGAGTAACATCACGAGTATGATCTAGCTTGGTAAGGGCAAAACCCCTAGTGTCGATTTCGATATCACCCGTTCTCTCAGGTCAAAGGGTATGCGTAAATGTTTTCTCATGGGTAAAAAACGGTAAGTACGTTTTCCTGTCTGATTCACCTTAACAAATACACACACTTACCTATCAGCCAAAGGGTCTACTGTTGTAGTTGTGGTTACAAGAGCCGGGTAACCAATAGGGCCAAGTCCAGCATAAGGTGACCTCTGCGCCGTGCAGGATACAATAACAACAACGAGTACTGATAAGACTGGAGTATTCATTTTGCTATCTGGAATTAGAGAAGATTTTGTTATTAATTATTTAATATTATAAATTTACCGCTGGGATTGAGTAGATTTGGGCTCACTTAATTTTCCTTTTATATTTTCCTTAACTGTTCAATGTTTAACACATATTATAGCTACAGGAAGACACAGAACTTCTACAGTTTTTAAACTTAAGGATTTTTTGGAATTCGTAATAAAATATGTTGCTATTTAAAGCAGACTGCCATCCTTTCCACTCAGTTCAGACCTGCGTAACTTTAACGTAATGATTTCTTGTAGTAGTGACCCGGCTGATTAAGACTTTACCACTGCTTTTATCGTAAAAGAATGTATCAATATTATTGTGTTCTAGTTTGAACAGCCATATTTATAGAGAAATTTCAGAGCAAAGAGATAAATCATCGCTTTAAAGCATTTTGAAATAACTTTCTATTACAAAACACGCGTTATACGCTAGGGCGGCCTTAAAGGAATTCAAGGCACCATTTCAAATCAAATCAAATCAAATCTAATCAATTTATTCAGCTTGTGGTCCTGGGTTACAAGGGTGGTACTTTGACAGTTCTCCAGGTCCCGCAATTAGCATGCAAGCATTTACCTATATCAGGGTAGGCGAACCTTTGTGCATCAATGTGCCATTTTTTCTAAAAAAATGTTTAATGGGGTCATTGCCGTGCCATCAAATAATTTTGACTTTCAGATTTTTTTTTCAGATTAGTTCGATCGTCATAAAATACCTACTTAACACATTTTTACTCATGTTTTATAATCGGCGACGTGCCTAAAATATTGTGTCGCGTGCCATTGGTTCGCCTACCTATATCATGTCATTATTTCTATGTGTGGTAGCCTGTAGTACGATACATTCAAATGTATTAACGTTACGTGTGTGACGAGCTTTATTTGACATGTTTTATTACCCTACATGGAAAAAATAGCACGTGGCCCAAAATGTGAACTAACGAATTAGTCAAGAGAACCAGGGTTGCCGATGCTCGACTTCCCGATGAACAATCCTGACAATCTCATCCAAGTCCCATTATTTCGTGGTACGCCTATATTTTTCGATTAATTGTGTCACATCTGAATAAGTCGTCGTTTGTTTATCGTATCAATGCAACGAGGTCTTAACTGCAGAGGTCATTAGTGTATCACTGCCATAAGAACTGGTTTGCGTAACGTCATTTATTGTCGATTAGTTATTAGAAATACAATAAACTAGAAACACCGATGACTTATGATCGATCTATGTAATTAGTACTCATAAGTAACTATCAGTGCCCCGCGGTTTTACCCTCGTAGTTCTTTTTCCCATTTTTTTATCGGGGTAAAAATTCAGACGGGATATACATCCAAACATTGACATTAATAATATTACTAGATTTTTTTTCTAATTATTTATTATAAATTAATACCTATCTACTAAGGTACATACTCAGAGGTGCAGACGAGATTCGAACTTATGACAACTGTATACTGGCTCCGAGATATAAAAAAAGTCTCTTTACCTAGTGATTTCTTCCGAAATATTTCCCTACAAAACATAACACTGTGCTGTTTACATACCACTGCTTGGCGGTAGATTTAGTTGAGCAATGAGATAAGCAAAACGTGCGCCTGATAGAAAGGAACACAATCCATAACAACACAATGCACTTGTCACTCTGACCTTTGTAATGATTTATCTGCACGGTTTATCTGTTTACATAAAACGTATAAAACAGTCGGACGTAGTCTCGCTAAAACAAAAACTGTGTCACTAGAATCGGACACATTTGCACGTTGCGTTTTCAGGTTGTCACTGATAGGCTGACACGCACACATATACACAAGTAGGGCGTGTAATAACCCACTGATGTGTGCGTGTCAGCCTGAATGTGACAGCGCACACGTGCATATTATGTGGCCGACTCGATGGACACAGTTTTTGGATTAGCGAGACTACGTCCGACTTTTTTATACTTCCATGGTTTGCAGTATATTTTATCGGTAAACATTACCATTAGAAAATTAGAAAAACAGTAAAATTTACATATTACTGTGTGACGGTAGAATAACCGGCGAAGGTGAAGTACTTCACTAGGCGGACTCTGCAAAGAGTCAAACCATTACATTTAAAATAAAATAAACAAGAACAAAATTAAACATTTTGACTAACCCCCGACTACCTCAGATTTGTTATCTGTACAACATTCTACTAGTCAAGCCCTTTCATTTGATACCCATATTAAGGGCGCTGTGAAAAAAGAAATGTATTTCGCCATTTTGTGGAAGCGGCCATCTTGGATTTGAAATTTGTCATATTGCAATGTATTCTACTAGTCAAACCCCTTCGTTTGATACCCATATCGAGGTAGTAGTGAAAAAAGTAATATAATTGGATTAGATTTTTTTTATAGTGTATAGTATTTTACTAGTCAATCCCTTTCATTTGATACCCATATTGAGGTAGGTTGTGAAGAAATATTTTGTCCGCCATTTTGTGGCGGCGGCCATCTTGAATCGATATAAACCAAACATAACTAAGAACATCCGCACATTAACTTTCAAATAAAAAAAACGCATCGAAATCGGCCTATCCGTTTGAGCTCTACGGTGCCACAGACAGACACACACACACACAGACAGACAGACAGATAGACAGGCAGACAGACATCGACGTCAAACTTATAACACTCCTTTTTTTGATCGGGGGCTTAAAATTGTAATATAAAATCTTACCGCTTTTATTTTTCCTTGTTAACAAACACTTAAGGATCACAGCACAACAAAGTGTTGGGTAAAAACGTCAACAATATTTTAAAATATATTTCTCAAGACACAAGTTCTCTTGTCAATCGTTGATCTATACTGCCAGCTCTGGTCTTCCAACATTTTATATAAATAAACTAAAATACAAATCATTATTCGCGACGACATATTACAAACGAACAAAAGAGACGAAGCGATATGTTAAAAAGAGCAAACACTTAAGAATAGTGACGCATCTTGCATTTTGTTTTAGTTGGGGTTTTCCTGTGTCAAGCCCCAAGAGTTTTATATTCCAAAACAAGTTTCATATGATTTGATGACGTTGTTTTCTAAGTATGCTACGTCATGATTACAAATTTAAAATAGTTTGTTATATTATTATACACTATTTTGATTTACAAATAAATAAAGGTATGGTTGACAGGACTTACTGAAAGATTTTAACAGTGTACTAGAAGCGCCATATTTCAAAGCTTGTGTGTTCAAATTAGTTACCAGGTTTGGTATATTTAGGATGTTTGTGTCGTAAAACGAACTAAAGAGATAGTGATAAGATTCGTTATATGAAGGTATTTCAAACGTGAAGAAAATAGAAGAGTAGGTAATTTGGTCTATGAAATGCGCACTCTTAATGAATTCTATTATAGTCCTACTATTATATTAAAAACGCGAAAATGTTGATGTTTGCTGCTCAACCATGTTGGAACGGCTGAAAGAGCAGGGTTGAAATTTGGAACACAGATTATAATCTGGAATAGCACATAGGCTATGATCTGGAATAGCACATAGGCTATTCCAAACATCAAAGGCGACTAATGAGAATGAGCATTGGGTAAAAGAAAAAAAAAACAGAAAAAGGAAAAAAATACTGTAATTTATAAATAAAAAATGATTACTAACGAAATATATGTTTTTAATGTGAATTTTTAATAATCAAAAACCAAATAAGCAGTCTTCCAAGAATATTTATGTTATCTTATTACGTATAACAACAAATGAATGATCTCAAATACTTGATAAGCAAATGTTTGGAATAAAAGGTCATTCACATCGTTTAATTTTATTCACTTTGTTTTTATAGCCAAAAATAAAAATGTCGTAATGTTCTTCTATTGACAGTGTTTAGCTTCGTACTTTTAAAATATCTACTTGTCTTTTGAAATATTTTTCTTTTTCTTATTTTTGTCGTTTTCTATGGTAGATCTATTTTTAGAAGACGCCTACAAAATGTTTTTTTTGTTACATGGGATAGTTCAAATAGCGTTACTATTATTTAAATTTAATTCAATAATGTATAGTAATGCTGTTTTTGGAAAACCAAGAATAATCTTTAAATTACAAAACATCGATACTATTTTCGTTTACTCCAAAACCTTGCATCAATGCGTTTTGTTGGCCACCTCCACCCTATTTTCTGCAGTCGGCTAATATATACAAACACTAGTAATTTTCATAATTTTTTGATTTTTTTAAAAATAAATAGTGACGAGACGATCAGGACATGTGCCTGATGGTTACCTAGCACTATACTGCGCTCGTCACCCAGAGATCTAAGATCTTATATCTCTAAGCCCTGTAATTTCTCTGGAAACATTGCCCTTCAAACTGGAACACAGTAATGTTTGCACATTACTGCTTGGCGGTAGAATAACTGGCAAAGGTGTGGCACTTCCCCAGGCGGACTCTGCCAAGAGTCCTACCACTATTGTACCTTAAACGCCTGTAATGACAAAATAAGCAATAAAAATTCATCAATTTCTCCAACAGCCGGTCTTTACATATAGATTTTTAGCCCCCGATGCAAAAACAACAGATTGATAAAAAAGCAACCAATACCTACAGTATATGAAGAGGTTCCTTTGGGAAAACACCCCGGTACATCATAATCCAATAACATCACAACCAAGAGCCTAAATACCCAACTTACTTTACTAAAAGGACATCTTCCAAATCCGGGCCAAGCGGAAGGATCTGATCGAGGCGAAATTCGTTACATAACACATACTTAACCACATAATCGCCGCTCAGAAATACGTCGCATATGTAAATGAGTTCGCAAAACACTCGTTGTGGCTTCCTTATATTAAAAGTTAACAAGAAGGATAAAATTTTATGATATTACTTATCCATGGTTGTCTGTACGTGAGGTTGGTTGGTAGTTTTGCTATTATCTCGACAGAAGACGTCATTCGAATGGTGAGCACGGTTTGTTGTTCAAATATTGGGGACCTTTGCCGTCAAGTTTTGAATAAAGCGGTCTGAACAATGAGTGAGTAGACGTCCATTTATTTTTACCACCGATATCCGTGTTTTTTACCTATTCTAATAATGTCTTCCCCGTTTCACTGCAGAACTAGTCTTATAGTATTAATAAAAGCCTCGTTTTTTTTACATTATAAAAATTCAAAAATTAAAACATACATAATTTAAAAAAAAGGCTTTTATTAATACTCTACATACAGTGTTTTCACTGTATGAATTAAAATTATTGTTTTATTTTTACTTTCAGTTTCGTTCCAAGTTACGAGTAGACTTTTTCTTTTTCCAAAAATGCCAAAAGACGCCGGTTATGTTTTGAAAACTGTGATAAGCCCACTTATTTGACTCCGCTACCACCAGACAAATAAAATACGCTCAAATATGAGCTTTATGCCATGCCCTTTAAGATATAGCTTACATTGGAAACACAAACTGGCAGACCGCTCGCTGATAGCCGTCTGCTAATTAATATTGCCAATGTAATCTATATCTTAACGGCATGACATAAAGCCCATATTTGAGTGAATTTTATTCATCGAATGGGAGCGGAGTCGTATAAACTAGAGCACTACATAGGTACTAATAAATAGGTTCATCACTATGGATCTTCCCAAAATTCGTCGAAACGATTTGAGTCTTTGTTCCATATTTATACAGATAAAAAGTGGAATAATCTGCCGGCTTTGCTATTTCCTTCAAGATATGCTTTTAGGGCCAGAGTGGATAGGTATTTTCTATGTAAGCGCGTAACGCTCTCGACTACGTCACCTACTGAGCATTTTCCGGTTTGAAGGAAAATGATTCCAGAGAAATTATAAGGAAAATATATATTATACCTGTCAGTGACGAGTGCAATGTATTTTTCGACTCAATTTCAATTTCAATTTCAATTTATTTCTTCGAACCATTATTTTACAATAAAAACTTGGTAACGTCAATGACAAAAAAATAGATAAGAAAACAGTTTGAATACAAAACTAATCAATAATATCAACATTTAAAGTAAGCGGCTGTAAAGAGGCCTTGTCCAGATTTTGCAGCTGTAAAAGGGCTTTGTCAGAGATGGTACAATAAAAATAAAAGTGTTTGGATGTAATCGGAATGGGAAATTTAAAATGTCATGAGAAATAGCCAGCTAAGCCAGAGCCACCACATCGGGCAGTCGTAAAAGTCTCGGTTTAGAAATTAATTTGTAATTATAATATTTCTTGCGATATCATCTTCTTCCATACATTCTTATCTTTAATGAAGTCATCAACATTGTAAAACGCTTTATGCATTAAATAGGTCTTCACAACATTTTTGAACTTTTTTTCATTGAGACCTGTCAACTGCTCCGGTATAATATTATAGAAGCGAACACAGTTTCCTATAAAAGAATTATGTGTTTTTTGAAGTCTACACTTAGGAATTTCTATTAAGTTTTTGTAATGTGCTTTAGGGTTTTTTTCAGAGATTCTACTAAAGCTTTCTTGGTTTTTTCTGACATACATAATGCATTCATAAATATATAGGGACGGAGCTGTTAAAATGTTTATGTCCTTAAAAATCTTTCTCAGAGATTTTCTCGCTGGTAGTCTATATAAAGCGCGGATTGCTCGTTTTTGTACTATAAAAACAGAATCTCTATCTGCTGCTGACCCCCATAACAGGATTCCATAGGCCATCACGCTATGAAAATAGCCAAAATAAACCAATCTAGCGGTGGCAACATCTGATATTATTCTAATCTGTCGAACCGCATGTGCAGCTGAGCTCAGTTTGTTAGCTAATACTTCAATATGCGGAGTCCATTGGAGTTTGGCATCCAAAGTAATACCCAAAAAACCCGTAGAATGTACTGGTTCTATAGCTTTATCAAGTAACTTTATGTTGAGATTAGGGCTGAGTACATTTGATAACGTAAATTTAATGCATTTTGTTTTATTCGGATTTAGTGCCAAATTATTTGCCTCGAACCATCTCCAAGTATTGCCTGACACTGTTCTGTTATGGGTAGGGGCCATGTGTGTTGTTTGTCACATGCGTTTTTCAAGATATATACCCGACTAGGTAATTGAATAATATACTCGTATCTAAACTCTTTGTGACTAATGGAGCAGAATGTAGAGGTAGATTTTAATACGTGAATCAAAAACTTTGTACCTCTGTAATTTTTGTTGTTGTTGTTGTTTATTGTGTAAAGAGTATGAAATTTCACATAGTTATAGCGTAAATAAGAACAAACGTTTTTATTTTTATTTCGTATATAAATATGTTAAATCAATAAAATAAACACACTACGTACCAGGTTTTTGACACACGCACAAATTTTGTTTTGTTTATTATTAAAGTTTGTGCTCTATTTGAGAATAGAATAATATTGCTTTGTATTTTGCAATTTCGATCACTTGACGACCACTAGTATAAATGAACATAATACCATTTCTTTAACTTTTTTTTACTAGGCAGAGCCTTTATCAACGAAACTAAAATATAATGATTAACTACACTACGCTAACGAACTACTTACACTAACCACATTTGAATTATCCATAGACCAATGTCTACAGATAATCAAGATGTACAAGCAGCGTACTTAGCATGCTGGCGACTTTACCACGCTGAATGGCAATGCTTATGCGTTGGGCCAAATAAACGCCAGCATTTTGATCACATGTCGAGTCCACCAAGTACCCGAAAAGGTTTTTTAAGATGAGGTGAGCCCCCTCCCGGGCCCAATATCTCAACCCCAAAGGGCTCAAATATGTAACCACTTCCGAGGGTAGCATATTTCCGCCATTTGAGTCGCTCAGTTGAATTAGCCGTTATAGGTATATGACTTATTACGTCACCTATGCATGCACTCTCGGGTGCCCAAAATCCAGGCGCAGCCTAGTTTATGACCCACCAGATAAACTGAGGAGCCATCTGTGATACTATTTTAACAATAGAGGAAAGTAACCAAATATGGAATACCATTTTGTTTTTAAGTTATTGTAAAAAACAAGAAATTGTAAATATTTATTTTTATTCTTATTATCAGTCATAAAATTAAAATTGTTGACTGTCTTGTTTTACATGTGTTTAATTAAAACATAATTTTTTCCAAAAAAACAAAATCAACATGACGGTACCCAATTATGGAATAGGTAACCGAATATGGACAAATATAAAACTATAAATAATAAACCTTTACTTTTATGAGATACTAACAGTACATTTGGTCAATTTAAAAAAATTACTTATGCTACAAATAAAATTGTATTTATGTTACTACGTAATGTACTTATGTTACTACGTATTGAGAAATACCGATATTTTTTACGTTCATTAAAGACATTCTTCATAATGCCATAACAAAAATCTCTCACCGCGGCTACAAAGATCGCCCGACTGACAAGTCGAGAACTGTACGAGGGTCAAACTGAAAGTTCTTAGAAAATCAAAAACTGATTACATTAGCCAGTTATTAGTTTTATTATATCTTTTCAAAATATTGTCCATTCACGTCAATACACCGCTGCATGCGATGGAACCACTGGGAAAACCACTTTGCCCACTCGTCCTTAGGGGTCTCTTCAATGGCATCGCGATACGCAGCCACCGCTTCTTCAGCATTCATAAACCGCTTTCCTTTAAGTTTTTCTTTAATTTTTGAAAATAAATAAAAAAATCACAAGGCGCGAGGTCGGGGCTATACGGCGGGTGACCCAGTAATTCAACGTTTGATGTCGCCAAATAGTCGATCGTTCGCTTGGCGGTGTGCGATGAGGCGTTGTCGTGGTGAAGGAGGATCCTACTGCGAGGTCGTTTCTCTCGAACTTTTTCCAAGACAAGTGGCAAACAATTGGTAGTGTACCATTCTGCAGAAACTGTTTTTGATCCTCTAACACAATTGTTGCGAAATGACCTATCCTTCCAAAGAACGAGGCCACCATTTTTTTCCCCGCACTTCAATCTCTCTTCACTTTAGTTGGCAACTCCTCGAAAGGAAACACCCACTGAGCAGATTGTCTTTTGGTTTCAGGATCATAACAGTAAATCCAGCTTTCGTCACCTGTTAGTATGTCGAACACAGCATTTGAGTCACCTCCGTTAAATCTTTCAATCATTTTACGGCACCAATCCACACGATGGAGTTTTTGAGCCTCAGTCAAATTATGAGGTAATTTGACTGAGGCGCAAAGCTTCCTGACCGCTAAATGTTCGTGTAGGATTTTGTGCACTTGACTCATACCAATGCCTAAGCTTGTCCGAATCTGCTGATAGGTCACTCTTTTGTCAGTCTCTATCATACGCCGCACAACACAGATGTTATCTTCAGTCGTCGCCGTAGAAGGCCGTCCCTCACGTAAATCATCAGTGAGATTAGTGCGACCACGTTTAAACTCATTAAACCAGTTGTAAACAGTCGCACGAGATGGGGCTTCATCGTGAAAGGCCAATCGTAGTCTATCATAACTTTCTTGTTGACTTAAATGACATCGAAAGTTAAGAAAAAAATTTTCTCGTGTTAGATTCATGTTGACGTGACACAGACAATTTTCAATTTGCCGCCAAATCGTAAAACAAATGACAAATGAATGAAGTATATACTCAGTAATATTGGCAAAGAGTTCTATTTTCAAATTATAGATATTTTTTTTATTATATTGTTTATAAGTGGCCAGTTCTAAGAACTTTCAGTTTGACCCTCGTATGCTAGTATAGTGATAGTAAGAAATTCTACACTGTTTTTAGAACCTATTTAGAGAATTTATTTACGAGAAATGGCTATATTCCATTTTAGGATACTATTCCATATTTGGTTACTTTCCTCTACATATCAACGTGCATATTTATATGCTGTTATTCTTGTCTGAAAATAAATGACTTTATTACTCGTAGTTTATTATTATCATGCTTCTCAAGCTTCTAGTCTCTCTACGCTATCAAGTGAAAATAATCTAACATCCATTAAAATCGTATTACCCCATCACATTATTATAAAAAGGAATTTCCAATGCCTACTAATAAAGAATTATAATACTGACCCGGGTGATGGATGATGGAGGAAACTGTAGTAATCTGTAAAATAAAACCAGTTAAGTGCGAGTAGGACTCTCAAAACAAGGATTCTTGATCACCGTATCTTATTCACAGAACTTCACTATTGAAAAGAAGTTCCTTATGGGAGGCTTGGTGAATAGAGGGATTTTACTACGTGATAGAACTGAAAAAAAATTGAGAGTAAAACTGTAAGAAAAATATATAACGGAAGTGTCGCGTAAGAACTTCCCGTTACCAGTAATGCCAACTTTACTTTTCAGCTGATTACAACGTTATTTTTTTTCAAATTGTATTGATTCTGTATCGTCCGAAGGAACTTCGTTCTTTTCTAGCGTCCCATGACACCACAACTTTGTTTAGCTATCTGAAGATGTGTCCAACTTGAACATTAATTATTAATATAATTTATTGAATTATTATTTGCAATAATAATGATGGTGGTGGCGTATTAGCCAGAACGTTTGCTGGAAGTTTTAATTTTTTTACAGTGTACATAAAAAACCTCATAAACAAATATTACTTTATTTAATTTTTACTACGTATGATAGTAGTGTAATATATCACATAACGTTGCAGTTGAATATAATGGTTAATTTTTTGGCATGGAATCCTAAAACTACCAACAAAAATAGCTCAAGATTATTTACACTTTGAAAACAAGGAAAGGTCAACGTAATTTCCTATTATATCTTAACGCTGTATTATTATGTCGTCTGGATAAATTTACGAGGAGTAACATGATTAGATAGTGGGTATATTAAAAAACTAAAACTTGTTCACAGTGGCCTTGTTGCCCTTGGCGTAGGATTGGTTTCGGATGTATATATTTGTGATCATAACTTATGAGACATGTTTTTTAAACTATTATAGGTTTATACTTGATGAATGGGCATTCATCAGTCACAATTATATGTATCTATAGAGGTATTTGTTATTAGCTACCTGTTTCTTAAACGTTTCCTACATTATGTTTTTTTTTGTGCACAGTTTACTTTATGTATTTGTATTTTGTTTTAACCGACTTCAAAAAGGAGGAGGTTTTCTCAATTCTGTTATATGTTCCTGTTTTGTTTTTTGTATATACCTATGGTACGAGATAGCTCCGCCAATTGTGAACAAATTTTTTTACCTGGATCATCATAGTTCAGGTATGGCTCCATATATAAGTAAATTTTATCGAAATCTGTGAGACAGTTTTTGATGCATAAACCAAAACTAAAATTTACTTTCATTGATCTAGAGTTCTAGAAGGCGATGGCATTATATGAAATTTGGTCAATTGAAGACGGAAATTGGTTTTTTCGGAGAAAATAATTTATCAGCAACTAGTGTCTGGTTTCATTCGATTGGACACTCTGTAACGGCATGCAGTATATTTTACACTATGTTAG
This sequence comes from Ectropis grisescens, assembly GCA_017562165.1. Taxonomy (NCBI): domain Eukaryota; kingdom Metazoa; phylum Arthropoda; class Insecta; order Lepidoptera; family Geometridae; genus Ectropis; species Ectropis grisescens. The sequence goes on along the minus strand of CM029769.1, from coordinate 7,429,720 downwards.
GATCACAGTTGCACGTTGGACATTCCTTGCATAGGAATCCAGATATGCGGAAAACCATCCGTGACGCTTCTAGCTGAAGGGTCACGGACGGTTTTGCTATGTACTACTATGTGATATAAAGCTATTCCTGAAATGGGGTTTTTCATTTATATTTGCACTATGGACTTTTCTTGCACTGGAATCCAGACTGATAACCTGGAAATCCTCCGTGCCTCTTCTATTACGATTTATGTAAGGTATGAAAACATTTTCGGAATTAATGGGCATTCTCATCGCCGTTGTAGGTTTCTCCCTCCACAAAGGTAGGTACCATTGATTCCATTTGTCATTCGACCCCATCCAAATCTGTCGTTTGAAGTATGAAGTCAGAACATAGTCATCGTACTTCCATTCGAATGTTTGTCCCAATACAACGTGATTCTCTTTGTCAGTTCGTCTACTCCTTCGATTCTTTCCAACTCTTCATGCGCATTAATGTTGAATAGTTTGAGAACTAATTTCTGTGTTTGAATTTTGCCTCATCTAGGTAATTTTTGCTTTAATTGCAAGGTGTTGGACTTCATATCGATTACTGTTCAAAACGAGATCTGGAGTTTTGTACTGTTTGAGGCCATTTCTGTCTCAGTAAGTAACTCGGCATGGTAGACAAAAAACTGGAATCTTTCAACTAACGTTATATTCCCGCTAGTGATCCCTTCACTTTCGTGGACTTCACTTCACAATGGCTGCACCGATTTTGTCGTTAAATTGGTTCCATCGTTGTAAAAATTGGTAGCAGTTCCCATTTTATTGGTCCAATGCTGCTCTGTACACCATGCATTTGAAATCCAGGTTGGTTTGCTACGCTGGGTGGGGGCGGGCCAACGTAAGTGTCAAATGTTTCTCCACTTCCCTATACCTTAACTGCTGTTAAGGTTTCGGCTTAGAAACGTACGCACAGATCCTAAATGACCAACGTAGATTAGGTGATGGCAGTATGAAAATGTTTCCGTAGTTCTGGCATATTAATGCAAGGATGAAACACTATAGAGTTTTAATAGATAGACATCTGGCTAATTGTCACATATTCTACTAAATTTCTAAAGAAAAAAATGCCTGGGGAAAAAGGCATCAAGAACAACACTCAGGATACAGTATTGCTTAGTTTACTTATTCATAATGATGATATTCACCCTTCCTTTTCAACGTAGTAGATGTTCTATGCAGTCCTATGAAATTTGCTCGATCGCCACCATTTGCCCATATTTGTCCACTGTGGAACATTTCCCATGATATTCTATTCAGCTCAATTTAATTAACTCACTTTGATAATATTCAGCTTCACAAAATATGTACTACAATAGATTTTGATCTAACCCTCTGATACAGCTTGTTTACTTAAATATTTACCTGCGTCTGTTTCAAGTAAGTTCTTCGAAGAAACTTGAATTGCTTGCATAACTTACACGCTAATAACTTAGTTTGAGGAAACTATATCAACCGGGGTATCTAGTTAATATTAGACAGATATAAAAGGATTTGTGGGGTGAAATGGACCTTTAATTTATTCTCCTTTGTCATCGTTGTTCGTAGTTGTAAACTTTGGTAGAATTAAGTGGTAAAGCGGTAGGGTTTATTTGAAGAGTTTTTGTAGTTGCTTAGTAGTAGGTAGGACTTTGTAGAGTCCACCAGGGAAGGTATAAATAGCTTTGATAGTTTATACTACTGCCGAGCAGTAATGCTCTAAAATTTTTGTTTTCTGGTATGGCAATGTTTGAAAGGAATATTTTTTTATACAGGGAATAAAACGGTATAAGGCAGGGTTTAGAGAAACCTTACAGAGCAAAGAAATGAAACATCTTACATCTCAGAGGAACGAACGTAGTAAAATGTAATAACAGTTTATTAGTAAATTACTAATGGAAGAGGTGGTCAGCAAGTTGCGATGGGATATTATAGGATTATCAGAAGTCCAAAGAGAGGGTGAGACACGTTAATTCTCAATTCCAGTAACTTGTTTTACTACCGGGAGGGCAACCAGCAGTCCCAACATGGTGTCGGGTTTCTCGTCCACAAGTCTCTCGTCAATAACGTCGTGAAGATCGAAAGCGTTTCGAACCGGGTGGTATACTTTGTACTTAGAATCACGAAAAGGTATTCATTGAAGGTGGTACAGGTATACGCCCCACACTCTAACCGTTCGGACGACGAAGTGAAGGTCATGTATGATGAAATTTCAATTTTTTTTGACCGCCATCTCGCCTGATGTTAAACGACGATGCGGTCTACGATGGAGCGTGTTTACCTAGAAAAAACCGATTCACTCTCGATTTGAAGACACCAAGATTATAACTATCGGGGAAAACCCACTCAGGTAACTCATTCCACAGCCTAGATGTTCTTATCACAAACGTAGAGTCAAACCTCTTCGTCCGTGTCTTTGGAATATCCACCATGAAACGGTGCCGCTTCTTTGAGTTACGAGAAGTACGATAGAAAAAAGGGCAAGGAGGTATTAGATCATGCAGATCAGTTGCACACTCTCCGAAGTGTATCCGATAAAAAACCGATAAGCTAGCTATCTTGCGGCGATGTTCAAGACTATGAAGTCTTTTTCGCGATAGAGTGTCTTTGCCTATGAGCCTTTTGGCACGCCTCTCAATCGATTCCAGAGCCTCAAGCTGATACTTAGCCGATCCATCCCAAAGGTGCGAACAGTACTCCATACACGAGCGAATCTGTGCTTTGTATAACAAAAGTAATTGTTCAGATTTGAAGTACTTTCGCACCTTTGAGAGGATACCTAGTTTTTTTGGCAGCTAATTTAGCCTTGGACTCGATGTATGAGCCAAAGTTGAGCGTAGAAGTCAAGGTAACGCCCAAAAGCTCAAGATGATCAGTAACCGGCACGGATACACCTCGAAAAGTAGGAGTCAGTTGAAATTGACTCCTTTTTGCGGAGAACATGCGTGCCTCGAAAACACACTTCACGGTTGTGATGGGAGACTTCAACGCGCGGTTAGGCACAAGGAACGTCGATGAACTGAGAGTGGGCCATTTGGATTTGGATACCGGAACCGTAAGGGTCAGCGATTGGCCGACTTAATGAAGAAGGAGGGGTTCTTTGCGATGATTTCGTGATGAAAAATCTAACTTATGTGTTACTTATATGTTGTGAGGTTTTACCCGCATAGTTTCGACTCCTGTTTCATTTTCTGCTATAAAAAGTATCCTACATAAAAGTAGTTCAATCTCTTCAAACCTTCCGACGTGATGGAGCGACAAACATCTAAACATCCAAATTTTCGAATTTATAATAATAAATTTAGTAGGAAATAGGTAGAACAGTATTAGTGTATTTTATGCTACTTATAGTTTTAATAATTTAACCATTGATAAGCTTCCGCTAGACCACCATTTTACTCGAATTTAGTGACGTGGTCTATCATGAAGCGTGCTTACCAAAAATATGTATATTGTGTTAAAATGTATGTGTACTGTGATGAAAATAGGCTTAATTTTGTGTGTTTACGTAGTGTAAGTGCTGTGATAAAACAGTAATATATTACAGCCAAAACTTTTTTGCGATGGGTGTGAAATGCAAATTTAATATTTCGTGACAGGTTCAATTAACGTGGTAAGTGCCTAGAAATTAATGTAGCGATAAAAACATGAATATACTAAGCACAGGGACACAACAGAGAAAAGCAGTTGACAAAACATAATAATATCTTTATCCCTCTGGCGCTCATATTCCATATATTTTCTTTCTCGCTCTAGCATGTCAGAAATGTCTTATCACATTCGAGGGTGACGCTAAAATTCAATTCACAGACCACAAAAAATCTGTCTAGACGCGCCAAAATAAGTGTTCACTTAAAATGGACCCTGGATGGACATATTGATCAAACTCAAAAAACACAAGACAATATCCTGATGAAACACAAGACGTTGGCGAAATTGTGTTCACCAAACATTTATCTCACACAAATATAAATCACAACCAAATAGAAGCCAGAAATTAATCTAAGATGAAGAATCAGATGACATAAATGAAAACCAGAAATTAATAAAAGATGAGGAAGAAGAAGACTTTAATCAGCTGACCATTATTTATTTTTTTATTTATAAATTAAGACTAACAAATTGTCTAGCCAGACACATTGCATGCCTCTCGCAGAGGCCAGTTTGTATGGGGCAACTTTTAAAATGTTTTGTATCATCTTATCTTACCTACAAACAGCAATAAAGATTTTTGTATTTGTAAAAAAAAACTCTCTACTTCACCACTCCAATATTGTATCCATCAAGAAATGCATTCAACGATCTAACTTGTTCGAATGAACAGTATAAAGAAAAGTGGGATCAAATCTCATCGACCAGAGAGTCTCCTAGCTTTACTAAAACTGTCTTAGCTTTGATATCGATCTCTCTTTTCTTTTCGCTTAAAATTACAGAGACATCAATAGGAAAGCCAAAGATTAGTAAGGCGGTAGACTCGCGGGTCCTAAGAACCTACGTAAAACGGTGTCACTTTCTCAAGCTGCAAGCCGAAAGAAAAAAAGGACTTTACAGAGTTAGATTATGTAGAGCGGAAGCACACTTTATCCGATAAAATAACGATAAACTATCAACTTTGCGGCGAGACTTTGAAATTTCTCTCGAACTAGGGAGTCTTTTCCTATGAGCGAGCATCTTGACAACTTAATTTTATGTAAATTTCTGACTAACATCGCTTCACCCGTGTTGTTCTTATCTCCATTATTTTCCCGAGATGAAAATTAGTCAATGATTGTGTTATTCCTGACTATATACTATCTGTCTTCCAAATTTCAATCCGATCCGCTCAGGAGATACTACGTGATTGAGCAAAAAATATCTAAACATAAAAAATCGCATTTATAATATAAGTGGGAAGTAAGTTAGGATAGTAGAATAATTAGGAATATTTCTTATACAATGTTGGCGTAATTTGAAATTCTGCTAATCACAGATTACTGAAACAATGAGTAATCTGTGCTGCTAATCCATGTATATAGGTACAATGTTTGTTGTTCCATCACGGCGTAGAGTATGAACGAATGTGGTCGATATTTGGAACACAGTTAGATTATAGTCTGGAAGAACACACAGGCTAGTTTTTATCCCTGGAAAATAACCGGAACCCGAACTATGCGAGTAAAACCCCGAGCCGCTGCTAGTTTATACTATCGCGTCTATGCTAGGCCAAAAGGGGCGCGATAAGTGTTGTTTGAAAAAAGTTTACCTCTTTAAAAATCTATACACGTTATGTGAGGTAATTAATGCACTTTATCATATAAACCTTCTTGTAAAATATTTAGGAATATTACTCGTAACTTCTTTTTTTTCTATTATTGTTCTTGAATACTCGTAGTTTTCAGATGCTACATTAATCTGCAAAAGATTGGAAGCTGAAGTGGAGGAGGAGGGCGCTTTATTGAATAGGGATCTGGTACTTTCTATTTGTCTGGTTGAGTAATAGGTTGAGGGTTCAATATAAGATGGTCCTGAGGTTCCTACTATTGAACATTTCCAAGAACAGCAACATTATAAACATACCACATTTATCATGAGACCATCATTGTGAAAAATAAATTAGTTTCGGTTGTTCAATAGATTTCAAACTGCCTTTACAAAATACAAACTTGTTTTTTTAACCCCCAATCAAAACAAGGGGTGTTATAAGTTTGACGTCGAAGTCTGTATGTCTGGCTGACTGTGTGTCTGTATGTCTGTGTGTGTGTCTGTCTGTGGCACCGTAATGCTCAAATGAATGAGCAGATTTCGACGCAGTTTTTTTAAATTTGAAGGTTAATTTCCGTGCTTAGTTGTGTTTGGTTAATATCGATTAAAGATGGGCGCCTCCACAAAATAGCGGGCAAAATATTTCTTCACAACTCCCTCAACATGGGTATCAAATGAAAGGGCTTGACTAGTAGCATGTTGTAAAGATTACAAATCCGAGATACCCGTAGTTAAGAGGTAGGGAGTAATTTTTTTTTAATTTTGTTATTATTTCTATCTGACTGCTCGTAGCTATAGAAAGTGACATCGTTTCAGAGTTGATATTTCAAAGACTGGAACGAAGGGGCTAGACTCCATTGTCGTAATAAGAACATCTAAATTTGGGAAGCGTTGCCTAAGCGGGTATTTCCTGCTGGAGATAATTTGTATCTCTGTTAATCTAGAATGAATGGAATCGATTTCTTCTAGTATAGCGCACTCCATTGTAAGCTTAACATAAATCACTTTAAACACGCATCGTCACTTAACATAAAAAGCGATTGCGATGGCGGTCAAACGCAAAGTTTGAAATATTTCCCATATTTCGGGAGAAATTACCGGGCATAGATATAAGTAATCTCATATCTCCGAGTGACAAACGCAGTGCCATGCTAGGTAATAATGATCGGGACACTTCATGTTCCAATTAGCTGCGTGACACTGTGATGTTATGGGTAGGTATGTTACTTACACGAACAAGTCCTGCTCGTACTATGCTAAAAAATGGCAGTCATAGGAACTGCCGATAGAAATGAAAACTTTTAACTCAGGATTTGATAGTTTACTTTGGAAAGTACGCAGGGGAAACCAGAGGGCGTGTCCATGCTCATAGATGGTCAATGCGAAATACTGATGCATTTCGTGATGGCCAAGCCATGGTCCCGAGTTTACCGGAAGATTTTTTTTTATTAATATAAGAGCGTGACGCTAGGATTCAGTTCACACCCCATGAAAAATCTCTCTGTGTCACCCTAAAAGAAGTTTTCACTTCAAAAGTTTTATAAAAACACTACAAAACATCAATAATTCTAGTAAAACCATAGTAGAATCTATAGAAAATGACAACACGTTTTCCCCTTTTGTTTTGAAGCCACGTGGTGACAAACAAAAGGAATTGAATCCCGCTGGATCCGATCCAGAAATGGAGACAGGTTTAAATTATTAACGAGAAAACGATTTAACTTCACTCTTAGGCACATTTTGCACAGAGGCCTCATCACATTTATTTCAGGTTTCGCCTATCAACGATCCAAGCAGACTGTTTCCTACATCTTGACTCGGCTGCACTGTCCGCACTAAACGTGTTACCAGAACTTGGCGACACAAATCATTCTCCTTCTCGGAGCCTCTTCGGTCTTCTGGATAGGTGCCGCACACAACAGGGGAAGCGGTGAGCGAGTTTGAATTTTATTTTAAAATATTACAGTCTAATTAAGCATTCCCTACATAGATTGTGTTACCAGAACTTGAAACAGATCATTCTACCTTCTCGCAGTCTGTTCAGACTTTTCGTTAGATGTCGTACACAGCAAGGGAAGCGGCGCGATTGTGAACCTTATCTTACAGTGTGATGATAACATTTAGCACTGCCCACACACTCATAGAAAACTGATAGAGTTACGGATAATGTAGTATGTCGAAACAATAATTCGAAAAGGGGGTAACACCTTTTCGAGTTACTGTTCCATTATGAAGAACTTTAGTTACTTTCTGTAAGATTCGGTTAAATATACAGTTGATTTTATTTTTGCGATGGAAGTACAAATAGTTTTCACATTACCGGAACCTCCTAAAAATTAAACTATCGATTTTATAATACCTACTAGTAGGACTATGGACTTGGATGAAAAATGTTAATATCGCAAAAAAAAATCGGCTACTCTATTAAAAGTGCCAATTGATTGGCAAAGTTAGCAAAAGTTATTCAGAATACCAATTCTTTCAGCTGAGTATGACGAAAGTAAGGAAATCCAACCCTTGACAGTTCTGAAATTCAAAATTCTGAAGTTCTGGAATTAAATAACGTTTCAAGAACCGAAAGAGGAGATGGCAGAATGACAAACAGATATCTGGAGTCAATAAGTAAAAAATCACACATGAGACTAAATTTTAAAATTATGTACTTAACCATCATTGTTCTTAAATTTCAGTCTCCTAGCGCAATGGTTGAGGCAACCACTACGCGATATACACCTCATAAATGAACGCCTCGACATAGTCGAGTTGCTAGTGGACAGATCGCAACTGAGATTGCAATTGCACGACGACCATCTGAGGAGGATTCCGGATTTACAAGCATTGGCCAGAAGACTTACTAGGAAAAAGGCGAATCTGCATGACTGTTATAAAATCTATCAGGTTAGTCATTCGTCTATTGGACGTATAGATATGATTGAAAAGCGACCTCAAAGAGTGAACGAAATTTGTCTTGAGACTCGGAGCCTTCTCTCACAAGGGGAGAGTTTAGGACATAATGTTGGCCTGAAGATGTTCTATTGATTAAGCAAAACTGCACAAGTAAGTAGATGAAAATGAAAAAAAAACATTTGTTTGTGAATATATAGTTAAATTGTGTTGAAGTTGTAAAGGTAAAATAGAAGTCTATATTAGCACTGAAAATAAAAGAGACAATCTTCTTAGCATTCCGTGGATTCACCGTGCGGGTGCCGGGTCCATTTTCCCGAGAGAGAGAGAGAAATCCCGAGTAGATCCCGAGATTTGTGACTCGGGCGTAGGTTTAACGGGCCCCTTTCTAACGTACATCAACACTCACCTTCACTACTCGTGTTTCTCTCCCTGCCAAGCCAGATCTGATATGAGCCTACTAGTGCAGCTTTAGATACTCGTTCTAGTATAGAACTTACTGCACTTCTGGACAAGCCAAGGTCTTTCAGCAGGTTATAGAGAGATTTTGCTGGTATACCTCTCGCTCCCACTTCTACAGCGGATTAAGCCAAAAAAAAATGCCCTAAGCAAACGCGTAAGTATGGTTTGGGTATACCCAAACCATACTTACGCGTACCAAGTCTTTATTATATTTTGTGTAGACTCTAAAAAGCCCAAACTTTGGTAGAGGCTTTGAAAAAATAGACTAGGTAAATAAATACACAACATATACAGTCACATATAAATTTACAAAAATACGCAGTTGGTAAACTCAAGGATTTTTTATCTGTAGACCTTCATTGGACTATGGATAATTCAAGTGTGCTTAGTGTAAGCAGTTAGTTAGGTATGTAGCGTTGTGTAGTTCTCACTGTATTTTAGTTTTCTTAATAAAGGCTCCGCCCCTACTGTGTAAGGTTTTACTGTCTACGTCTTCGTTCTTACTATCTAAAGTGACCTATTATTTGCTGAGTACAGTAAGTATAAATGAAATTTTGTTGAAGTTCCCTTCATTTGAAGTTTCCTTATTCAACAAATTTAAGATCTGTTTAAATAACCTTAACAGACACATTGTCGAAGATCTCCAATACGCACAAAAACTTATATCTAATTCCAGGCAATCAGCAGGCTTCCGTCTCTATTACAATGTCTTGCTGAAGCGGACGACGCGACGGTCCACTCCGCGCTAACGGAACCGATATCAGAACTGAACGGCGATCTGGACAAGTATCAGCAGATGATCGAGGCTACTATGGACATGGATGCTGTCGATAGAGGTATTTTCATTCAGATACATAGAAACTCTTTTTAGTCTATACTAATATTATAAAGCTGAAGAGCTTTTTATTTGAACGCGCCAATCTCAAGAACCACTGGACCGATTTCAAAGATTCCTTCACCATTGGATATGTACGGAATCCCTGTGAATGGTATAAGACTATGTATTATGTACCACGGGCGAAGACGGGGCGGACTGCTAGTCCATAATACAAAAGAAGTGTACTTTTCTATTCTTAAAGCTAATGAAGCCAATGGCGATCTTATTGTGAAATGCTATCTCTAACAGCGATGAAAAAGCAACAAAAGTCTAAATACTGTAAACATCGAACATATTTTCACTAAATCCTTCAACCCAGTCTACAAACAAAACTTTGTTCAGTGCTTTAGTTGCCCATTCTAAACTAAGGAATTTTATAAATTTTACGACTGTGTCAATTTAATTTTCATATTGGAGGTGATTGTTCAGTTTTTTTGAGATAAAAAATGATATGTACATAAGAAAACTGCACTATATATTTATTTTTTGTCTATAATTTCAGGCGATTATCTAGTCAAGCCATCCTTCGACGAACAACTACAAACTCTAGCAGACGAATTAGAAAAACTACAGAACGCAGCTGAAAGGGAACTCAGTAAAGCGGCTAGAGATCTGTGTTTGGACGCGGGGAAGTCGATTAAGATGGAAAGTAACCCGCAGAATGGATTCCAATTTAGGTAAGAATACCAGTAACCTTTTTATTGCATGAAGTGATGAGACGAGCAGGGCATGTGCCGAATGGTAAGCAACACACTTACCGCATACCCATAATAGCATAGTGTCGCGTAGCTATTAGAACCTGAAACCTTACCTCCAGTTATAATATAATAGGCGGTAGAATAACTGGCACAGGTGTGGTACTTCCTTAGGCGAACTCTACAAAGAGTTTTACCACTGCTAAATTGCGTGTAAGATTAGGTTAGTTTTAGGGGTCAAACCTTTTCTACACTTGTCCCAAGTTCGGTAGGTATAAGGAAAATAAAAGAAAATTAAATGTTCCATTTATCGCATAAGACCTTTATTTTATAGATGAAAATTACATAACTACTACATAATTACGATAGAGACTAATGGAAATGTAGGTATATGTATGTGTGCAGGTTGCGCCGTGATATCACTACATAGTATAAAACAAAGTCACATCCTGCATCTGCCCTTCCCTATATATGCTTAGAGCTTTAAAACCACCAAACAGGGTTTTTTTAATAGATAGTTAAAGTTGCCAGGATTTAACGAGAAAACGTCGGGTTATTGAAACCTTCTTTTGTTTGATATTTTATTATTCTTTTACTGATTGTTTCATCTCGAATTACACGACGCTGCGAAGATTATTACCATTATTTAACGATTTTTCTATTCTACTAATATTATATATAAGGAAGGTACCGTGTTAGGATGTTTGTTGCTAAATCGGGTTGAAATCGGGTAAAACAGATCGGGTTGAAATTTGGAACACGGTTTGACTGTAATAGTTTGGAAAACCACATTTGCTTATCATATATGCATGGAATATAACTGTCTTTTCAAATTTGAATTACCTAATAATAAGAAACGATAGCATGCATTAAATTACTAGCAGCGCTCCGCGGTTTCACCCGCGTAGTTCCCGTACCCGTTATTTTCCTGGGATGAATCTACATATTCCAAAACACTACATAAAAAGAACAAATTTTATTTATGTGATATATTTTCCGACTATTTCGAATTTGTAATCTGTACAATATTCTACTAATCAAGCCCTTTCATTTGATATCCATATTGAGGTAGGTTGTGCAGAAATATTTTGTCCGCCATTTTATGGAGGCAGCCATCTTGAATCTATATTAACCAAACACAGCAAAGAACATCTGCACAAAAATCAACCTTTAAATAAAATAAAACCTTATCCATCCTTGTAAACTTATTCATATTGATTAATGAATCTTAGCAGCATCGCAAATTCGTCGCATTATTTATAACTGTACTTTAGCATACACTGCATTATAACTTAACATTCAGTTAAATAGCCCTCAAACGTATATCTTACCTAGTATCATTTTAAACAATCCAACCAGGTGCGGTGTTTGGAAATGGCATTTATAAAAATAACCCCAATGACGTAATTTATCTGTGACGCAGAGTCAATAAGGCTTATTCTTCCTTGCACGGAATAAACAATATTAGAAACCTGTCACTACGTTGTTTGACGTCATATTCATGCATCCGATTGGTGGAAATAAAACGACAGAGACATAAAAATATCATCTTAAACTTATTTTTAGCATAATCTTATTCGGATGTTTCGTAAAAAAAAGTCTGTACTTTTAAATTATCAGTTCTTTACTAAATAATAAATTTCAAAGGATAAACAGTAGTTAAGGTAGTTGCACAAAAAAACTGTATATCTGACTCTGGGTGATGACGAGTGGAGTGCAGTTTTAACTGCACTCCACTCGTCATGGGAGTAATGCCTTTTCTTATGCTGGTTGTTACTATGGTATTATGAATCGGCATAGTACTTAATAGCAGACGCAAATCTGGCTGCTTCTGTAACTTTATAACATTAAATGTAATATTTATACTTCGCAAATAGATAAAACTTTTACAAAGTGATTGTCGATTGTTTTGTGATTTCACAACTAAATTAAGCGAAATCTAAATAGTCTCAAGCCGAAAAACTTATTTAACATTTCATTATGTACATAATAATAAGTTTAATAAGTTTATTTCTGCTTGAGTCTATTTAGATGAGAATAAGTTGACTGAGTCAACTGACAGTGTAGGCGTAGGCTTACGTTTGAAGTACGAATTGTAAATATGACAAAATCAGGCCGACTGATGAAGACATTATCATAAGCATGAGCCCACGCAAATGTATGACACAACTAAACATTCCATACATTTAGAATTTGCACAACAATTGATTATTTGACTAGATATTATTATAATACCGATTTATGACCGACTTCAAAAAAGGTTGTGCTCAATTTGTAGGAATCAATTATTATGCGTACGTACATCAATAACACGAACACGCCTAAACCGATACTTTTATCAAAACCATTTACATGAGTATATATGAGTACATAAAATATGTAGACATTATTCATAGACAAAAAAAATGTTACATATGTTTTGTTATATGTTGGCGTGATTCCACCGTTCAAAAATAGTCCCGTTATAAAATTTGAGAAATAGGTCCCAGAATATTTTTCTAAATGCAGATGTACCTATACGTTTATCATAACTACATAAACTTCGTACAAAAACTGCCGAGTGAAAGAAAGATATATTTTTTGTGTAAAAGAGTCCGCAAGAGTCCGCAAGCCCGCACTGCCCCAGCCTGGTAAATTACGGCACTGACCCTCTTCTTCTGAGATATGGTCCCAAGTCCCAGAACTAGTAATATTTAGTAGTTAGGGACTGCATATGCAATAACAGTAAGTATTAAAACAAAACTCACTCACTCACAAAATATCCCAATCATCGTTTCGTAAAAGTTATCTTGACATCATTTTTGTCTCTTTACCTTAGTTTGATGTCACCAGTACCGCAAATTGAAATACCAATTTAAGTTCATCAAAATATTTGGCTGGTATTTTGATCGCAGTACAACGAGTAAACGTAAAAATCTCATATAAAGTATGAGTATACTCTTTGGTAATAATCAAATACACAAGAACACACATAGTCATTAAGCCTAAAATTCCTGGCTTAAAGTTTTCCTCGAAAATTTAGTAAAGGCAACGGGACAGCCCCTGTGCTTGTCTGATGCAACTACAGTCGATACGTCGAAACATCGGGAAAAATACTTTTATCTCAACGTTTTCCTTCACAAGAACTCTCAAACTCCGAACTAAACGAATGAAATGCAGTTGTTTCCGCGATTCAAACTTCTTTGCAAGACTTCTTTGTATTTCTCAGTCGTCTGAATTTATTGAAGTTTTTAAGCGAAGTAATAAAAATATAATGGGAACTTGAAATTTATGAATGTCAATGGATGTTTTTACTTTTATAATTTGGTAGCATCTGGTCTATGGAAACATAAGATTTCAGTTTTTGTCCACGTTTTTTTACAGTCGTAAACAATGTTGTGCTGAAATGACAAGAACAAAATTAAACATTTTGAGTAGCCCCCGACTACCTCAGATTTGTTATCTGTACAACATTCTATTAGTCAAGCACTTTCATCTGATACCCATATTAAGGGAGTTGTGAAAAAAGAAATGTATTTCGCCATTTTGTGGAAGCGGCTATTTTGGATTTGAAATTCTTCATAGTGCTATGTATTCTAGTAGTCAAGCCTTTTCGTTTGATAACCATATTGAGGTATTAGTGAAAAAAAAATCGCCATTTTGTGGTGGCGGCCATCTTGGATTTGATTTTTAACCCCCGACCAAAAAAAGGGGTGTTATAAGTTTGACGTCGATGTCTGTCTGTCTGTCTGTCTGTCGGTCTGTCTGTCTGTCTGTCTGTCTGTCTGTGTGTGTGTCTGTCTGTGGCACCGTAGAGCTCAAACGGATGGACCGATTTCAATGCGGTTTTTTTATTCGAAGGTTGATATCCGTGCGGATGTTCTTAGCTATGTTTGGTTAATATCGATTCAAGATGGCCGCCTCCACAAAATGGCGGACAAAATATTTCTTCACAACTTATCTCAATATGGGTATCAAATGAAAGGGCTTGACTAGTAGAATACAATACATAATAATAAATTTCAAATCCAAGATGGCCGCCACCACAAAATGGCGAATTACATTATTTTTTTCACTACTACCACAATATGGGTATCAAATGAAAGGGCTTGACTAGCAGAATGTTGTACAGATTACAAATCCGAGATCCGAGGTAGTCGGGGGTTAACCAAAATTTTTAATTTTGTTCTTGTTTTATAATGCATAGTATTCTACTAGTCAAGCTATTTCATTTAATACCCATATTGAGGTAGTAGTGAAAAAAATAATATTATTTACCATTTTGTGGTGGCGGCCATCTTGGATTTGAAATTTGTTATAATGTATAGTATTCTACTAGTCAAGCCCTTTCATTTGATACCCATATTGAGGTAGGTTGTGAAGAAATATTTTGTCCGCCATTTTGTGGCGGCGGCAATTTTGAATCGATATTAAACAAACATAGCTAAGAACATCCGCACGGATATTATCAAATAAAAAAAACCGCATCGAAATCGGCCCATCCGACATCACGCAGTGTGTCTGTCTGTGGCACCGTAGAGCTCAAACGGATAAGTCGATTTCGATGCGGTTTTTTTATTTAAAAGTTAATATCCGTGCGGATGTTCTTAGCTATGTTTGGTTAATATCGATTCAAGATGGCCGCCTCCACAAAATGACGGACAAAATATTTTTTCACAACCTACCTCAATATGGGTATCAAATGAAAGGGCTTGACTAGTAGAATACTATACATTATAACAAATTTCAAATCCAAGATGGCCGCCACCACAAAATGGTAAATTATATTATTTTTTTCACTACTACCTCAATATGGGTATTAAATGAAATAGCTTGACTAGTAGAATACTATGCATTATTAAAAAAATCTAATCCAAGATGGCTGCCACATCAGAATGGCGAATTATACTATTTTTTTCACTACTACCTCAATATGGGTATCAAATGAAAGGGCTTGACTAGTAGAATACATTGCACTATAACAAATTTCAAATCTAAGGTGGTCGCTTCCACAAATTGGCGAAATACATTTCTTTTTTCACAACTCCCTTTATATGGGTATCAAATGAAAGGGCTTGACTAGTAGAATGTTGTACAGATAACAAATCTAAGGTAGTCGGGGGTTAATCAAAATTTTTAATTTTGTTCTTGTTAGTTGTTTATTCATCAGATACTGTTTAATTTCAATTGTAGTTACTCTGTTTTATTACATTAATAACGTTGCAATAAAACATGAGAGGCGCCTTTTATTTTCTCATAGTGAGTGACGAAAAGTAGAGTACTCAGGCGCAAAATATATTTTGCTATATTTTTATATTTTTGGGCGACGTACTTTGAATCCCTCGCTACGTTCAGGATTCTACTAAAGAAACCTTTGTTACGCTTGGGATTCTACTCTGAAATCCTGAACGTAGCGAGGGATTAAAAAAAGCGTAAAAAATGTTAATTGCCTCGCTCGCCCCTCGCCGTAAAAATATTATTTTGCTCCCTTGTGATGCAATCTAATATTTTGCTATCTATCAGTGCAACAATGCTAATGTAATGGACGTTTTATTTTCAGGTATCGATTAGGCATGTATCCTTGTTCCAAATTGATGACTAGATGATTCTAATTGGTTTGGTCATTTCTTCGTGATTGCTTTTTTATCTGCGTTGTTCCATTTGAGAATTTATATTATAAATTATATTTTATTACCTATATCTATACTTACGAAATATATAACTTACGCGCAACAATTTTTAGATTTGCAAAAAGCTTTTGATGCCTTACCAAAAATTAAAATCATAAACAAATTGGAACGCCTCGGTATACGTGGTCTACCGCTTCAACTTCTATCAAACTACCTTGAAGACAGGAATCAATGCGTTAAAATCGGGAAATATGTTAGTGGGTTCCTACGGGTGGTTCATGGTGTCCCACAGGGCAGTATTTTGGAACCTACCCTCTTTTTGTGCTTTATAAACGACCTTTGTAACCTCAGCTTGAACAGTGGACAAATTATAACGTTCGCAGACGATACAGTGCTACTATTTCGTGAGAAAACTTGGTTACGAGTCTACCTTGCAGCCCAAGCTGGTTTCAACAAGGTCAACTCCTGGTTACTTAATAACAAACTTAGTCTAAATGTTGAAAAGACAAAGTACATAACATTTTCAATTCTAAATAAATCACAACCAACGGAATCGGAATATCTTAAACTTACTGTACACAGGTCAAATTGCCCTAAGACATATTGTACTTGTTCGAATAAAAACCGCACTAACTCAATAAAGTACCTTGGCGTTACATTGGATAAAAAATTGTCTTTTCAGGAGCATATCGCAACTTTAAAGGGCCGTATAAGAAAACTTATTCCTATATTCAAGACGCTGAGACATGTTGCGGAACCCAAACTACTGCGGTCTATATATTTTGGTCTTTGTCAATCGTTATTAACATATTGTATTACCAGTTGGGGAGGGATTTGTAGGACTCATTTGAAGCCATTGGAATGTGCTCAACGAGCTATTTTAAAGGTCTCAAATTTCAAACCTCGACTATATCCTACAATAGACCTGTTTAGGGAATGTGATGTCCTGACGGTTCGACAACTATTTATCCAACACACTATACTCAATCAGCATAAAAAAAACACAGACTGATGTGGAAGTCAACCAAACACAGAAACGTAAAAATAGAAATAGCGTAAGGATATTCGAACTTTCCCAAACACACTCTAAATTCGCGGAGCGATTTGGCTATTATTTGGGGCCGTATCTATATAACAAGACTAGTAATAACGGGAGTTTGGTTAAACTAAACTATTATAATTGCAAATTAACACTTACAACAATTCTTGGAGAAATGGATTACCACACAACGGAAATGTATATACAACGAGCACCATAAATACTGTCTATATTATCATGGTATTTATTGTGACTACGTTACCCTATTCTTTATGTACCCGAAATTTAATAATGTAAATTTAATTTAAGTTTAAGTAATTATTTTTATTAATTAATTAATTATTAGAATTCCATTTTATAAAAATTGAATTTGTTAAGCTTTCTGGTAAAGAGTATTTATTGTAATGCCTGTATCTTGGGAGGAGGCCACCGGGCCCCGAAACACAGTTTTTAACTAGTTCGGGGACGGTGGATCCACATTATGTGTTTTAAATTGGCAATAAAAATAATTTGAATTTGAATTTAATTTGAACAGCCTGTGAATGTAGAGAAATACAAATCTGTTCCAAATTTCATCCCAACCCGTGCAGTTATTATGAACTGATAGAGGAGCAAACATTGAAACAACTAAATTTCCATATCTACGAGTATAATCTTACAAGGACTCACGGAACCCCCAAATGAAATGCTTCTAAAAAATACTTTTATTTGAAATACTTAGGATTACCTATGTAGAAAACAACTACTCCCTTTCAGATCACCTTTTGGGTTAGTGCGGTTGTTTCCAGTAACTCTGTATGATTTTGTAAGTAAATAACGGTTCAATATTTCTTAATATATTAACGTTCGTAATCCTCATAGTCCCGAAGATTACTGACAACAACTTGTTCTTGAAATATATTCTTCATAGCATGATTCTGGCAGAACTCTAGAGGGACTTCTACGTAAGCTGAAACAAAGAATTTCTATCAGTTTCTTGTTTTTTTCCGCTATGCTGTGGGTTTTACAAAATAAATGAAATCTTACTAGAAACATCTTCGTCTCCGCGACAGTTAATCATATCCAAATAGCACCCGTTATTGAATGTCTTGTAAATGTAGGACCGATATTTAGACGCGCCGCACACCGGTGCGTAGTAGTTTGGACAGAAGACAGGGCAAGATTCAGCGTAGTGCCGTCTTACGGTCTTCATGCAGTATTTTAGAGGTGTTTGAACTAAATCTGGAATTTAGAAAAGAACATGAACTACACGTAATCTTTCTTCCTATGATATCCCTCCCTTCTTGATGTTCCTAATTAACAACACGCATAGCATCAGCGCTGGTGATTTTGTTAACATTCCGAAGGTTTCTATCGCTTAGAAATATTCCCTGTTGAAGTTTGCTAAAATCTGTAAATAGACAAAACTATATATAGAGTGAAATGGCTATCGATCCTAGTGAAAATTGAACGGTATTCTGGATGGTTATGAATTTCTAGTTTAGTAGTTTAAGGGTGAGATCTTTTTGAAATATCTAGCTAACAGTGCAATTCCAACGCTGGTATATGGGTAGTTTTTAAACTAGAACGAAATCAGTATATCAAATTTCGATGTTTGTGACCTGAAAATAACTCACTGAGACGAAAGTTCTATTTGAGTAAAGTTTTGGTACATAAAGCTTTAACAAGACGGTCAAAGCAAACACCCTATTCTTCTACCGTCCTGTTCAGTATACCTTTGTATGCTACTTCAAAGTGTTCGGAATACTAGCAGCACTGCTCAGTTCTATCCACGTACTTTCTGATCGTTTTATTTTTCGGGGTAAACATTAGCCACTTTGTTTATTTGTAGTGCACGATTAGGCAAGTACCACACTTTTGCTAGTTATTCTACCGCCAAGCAGTAATGTGAAAACATCATTGTTCCGGTTTGAAGGGCAATGTTTCTAGTGAAATTACAGGGCATAAAGATAAAATCTTTTATCTAGGGGTGACGAGCGCAGCGCAGTGCTAGGTAATGATTTAGACTTTTAATGTTCCAATAGTTGCAAATCACTGTTCTGTTATGGGCAGCCATGTTGCTTACCATCGGCACTTGATTTGCTTGTCCCAATACTCTATATTATCAAAAAATAGACTATTGTCTATCTAGGTACTCTATTTTATCCAGACCCCTTCAGTAGTTTTTGCGGAAAGAGTAACGAACATCCATCTGAGTCTACACACGAACTTAAACGTTTATAATATTGACAAATATATACCAGTCCCATGGCATTTTGCAAAAGATGCCATTGCACACTTGCTAGAGAACAACTTGTAAGATTGTTTCGTCAAATCCAGCGCGCATTGAGTTTCTCCCGGTAGACACACCACATTACAATCCGAAGTTTTTGCGTCTGCTGCTGAACATAATGCTGGAAAAATATCATGGTTTTAGTAATGTTTGTCGCAGTAGTTGAAGTTACGGCTGGTCTAGTCGGGAGAACGGCGAGTGCCGGTTCGGAACCCCTGCTTTAAATTCTAGGTACGCGCAACACTGTCGTTTCTAAGTCACGTCCTTTAATGCCGCTAACTTAAAAAACGGCTAAGGATAAACATCGTAAACATCACAAGTTCAAAGAGTCTTTCAAAGTCATAATTGATAATATAATTGTTTGTTTCAATAATCGGTACAATATACATGTGTATCTCTAATTTCCCAAACTAGGTGTGAAGGTCACCTGTATTTTGGACATTAGGTCTGTTTGTTTTAAATCAATTTATGTATATAATAAATTATCAATAATTTATCAATGTTTCCAGATAGATTACAGGGCTTAGAGAAATAAGATCTTAGATCTCTGGGTGACGAGCGCAGTGCAGTGCTAGGTAATGATTTGGACTCTTCATGTTCCAATAGCTGCGTGTCACTGTGCTGTTATGTGTCAGGCATGATGCTTACCATCAGGCACAGTCCTGATCGTCTCGTCACTTTTTATTAAAAAATTAAAAAAGTACACTTCGTCAAAATTAAACAAGTTATAAGTAAGGATGTTTGAAATCATAAAACATTTCAAAATTGAAAAAAAAAACAAAGCAAATAATAATCAAACAAAAATAATTATCAATCAATGTTGTTCAAAAAATATTGAGTTGGTACGTCAATTTCATAGTAAAAGTTAATTTAAAATCGAAGTTAAAACGAGGTAAAATAGGTACGAGTACCGAGCACATTGTAGTACTATTTGCTATACCCCATCTTGCCCGATGGGGGTACCCCGTCTCGGTACGTCCGCCTTTTATTTCAAATCAAAAGTTAAGTACACCGTCTTGCCAGAAATTAAAACATAATGTACAGACATACTATATATAGAGCTGTCCGTCTGTCGTCTAATGGGAATGATAAAAATGTCACGAGTTGTATAACTATCTCTCATCATAGAAATAGGCCCAATAAAATAAATAAAAAAATCATCAATACACACATGTGTCATAAAATATGACGTTTTTCAACACACTTGTGAATAAAATAACAATAAAAAAATAATTTCAAACGTGAAAAATAGCTATGAATTTTTTTTCATTTTGGCGGGAGAAGTTAATCAGTTGTCATATTATGCGCACGCAGCTAAGCCACAGACGAAAAAAATAAGTTTTTTTGCTTCCTGTGGATATCGATTTGTTTAGTCACTTATATAATGTGGAAGTATTTTTTCTTTATTACAAAAACCAAAAATTATATTTGAATAAAAAAGTCACAGTTTGATTATAGGTGTCATTACATGCCTGATTGCGGTGAAATTAGAGCCACTTTATGAGCAAGTATGTTGAAAAGTCAGTTTTCTTCTGAAATTTTTAAATGTATTTTAAATAGTATATTGAGCTGAACTCACAACGATACTGGGCAAAAATTAACGTCACGACAATCAAATACATTGTCAACAGCAAACTGAGTCCAATCCAATTTAATGCAGTCACAATAACGCTTATTGAACTAACTCCAATTAAGATAAGCTGATGGTTTTCATTTAATCATGGTATTTCATCGATGACTGAGCTCAGCGGTCAAGATTGGTCACAGAATAATTTAAATGATAACCCGTTTATTGAATTACAGAAATTCGTATTAGTTAAGGCTCTTTGCTGTGTTTACCTCGGGAACTACCACCTCTAAAACTGTTTCTCCACCCAAAAATACAGTAATGGATAATGTTCACTAATTTTGAATGCTAGCTTTCTGTATTCTTTGTTAAAAATAATAAATACTCGTGACAGAATTATTTCAATACGTCAATTACTTTCCAAGATATAGAATTTTAAAGTGAGCGGTGCGCGTGACGGCTTACCACAACACTCGCTCAGTTCGTTCACAATTGGAAGCGATGAAACAAAAGAAAACATTGCACAAGTAAATTACTGCTAGCTACTACAGCTGCCGTTTTACGCCTAAGCGGAGTGGTCTGTTGTGAAATGACGTCAGATATCTTTGCGTATTTTGACGTTTTTCGTAATTATAACTAGGTACTTGGTATTTTTAACAAAACAAAAACTAGTGTAGGTATCTGTATTATAAAGAAGCTTTAATGTAACTAAGTTTCAAGTGATTTTACATACGTATTAACATTCCCCATTACAGTGTAAAGGAATGAATCCTTTTAAATATCTGGATGACGAGTGCAGTACTAGGCAGCAGTTTATATTTTTGGAACGAAATTCCTTACGGTAGCCTTATAGGAGATAGGGATTTTGCTACGCGACCAAACTGTAAAAAATGAGAGACTAAAACTGTAAGAAAAAATGTAACGGAACTGACGCGTAGTGCTGCCAACTTTATTTTTCAGATGATCATACTATTAATAATAAAATTAAGCATTTTTTTGGTGATTGTGTTGCTTCGACATCACCCGAAGGAACTTCGTTCCTACGTGGTGTCCCATTATACCACATATATTTTTCGCCTCAGCCGTGTTCAAATAGCTGCGTGATGGTGTGCTTCAAGAGGTAAACGTGTTGCTTGCCACTGAATGCATGTCTTGCTCGTGCATACATGTTGACCCGTGCAAATTCTGCACATTTTGATCTACCAAGTGGCTGTGTATGTTGGAAATGATCTAGAATCGTACAACACGCGAAAGAGAGAGACATTCTCGCAACATACGCAAGCTGGATATTATACCATACTCTCTCATGAGCCCACGGAAGCTGATTCATATTCTGGGAATGGAAGTTTAAAACACTTTTCCTAAAATAGTTATATCACCCCCAAGTTTCGGCAGTTTCAAAAACAGATTGAGATGCTGGCTTATTTATCAGACCTTTTATAGTTACAGAGAATGTTTAGAGAGTGATGGCAAAGTTCCTAAAAAATGTAAAAAAAATCATGGGTCAGTCATATGGCATATAAATTATGTATACGAGGAGTTTCGGGGACGATAAATCGATCTAGCTAGGTTTTATTTTTTTAAAACATAATTTTATGCTCGTTTTTAGACAATGAAAAACTCCTACAATGTCATTAGAATACGATAACTTATTTCGCCGCTGTTCTTTAAGTCTAAATGGCTCAGACGGGATATGCTCGCTCTCGGAGTTATCAGGCCCCGGTTCTTACTCTTATACTTTACGCCTTTTAGTAGGTCTAAGTAAGTCATCATTTCGTAATTCGTACCAACCTTAATATATTATCATTTAAAAAACCGAGCAAAGCTCGGTCAACCAGGTACTAAAGATTTAATACACTGAAGTGATCATTTCAAACTTTGAAAATGTTTAAAATATGTATGCTCTTTCTTATGTATTTATTTATTGACGTGTAAATTGTACATTTATGAATAATGTACTTTGACTTTGGCCCTACCACTACTAATAGACCGATTTAAAAAAATACGTTTAGTTTTTTTGTTTTGATTGGGAGTCACCTTAAATAAAGTATATCCTCTTTGGGCGTCATAGACGCAAATTTCTATTTACGATTTAAATTTGCTCAAATAGTTAACAGTTTATTTCTTGCATAAATTTTATAAATACATTAAATGTATATCCAAAACCATTTTCATAATAATAAAGCTTGAAGCGTCGCGTTTTCATCTATTGTACACAAATATTGATATAAGAATAATACAATTTGAAAGCATCTCGTGGCATTTAAGATTGATGGTCTCTCATTCATTTCCTTGGTGTTTGGGAATTGTTGATTGACAATGGGAGCATTGTGAACTAATACAATGGAATATTCTGGAAATGAGTCTTCGGGTATTTAATGTTAAGGTATTTATAGACTCCGAAATTCCCTTGTTAAGTATTTTGCCTTTATGAAAACATTATAAACCAAAATGTGTTTCTAACCTTTATATTGCGAGCTATGTTGATTTTGCGATGAATAAGAATTACCCGTGAAGTTCCCTTTCTCATTATTTTGCCAGGATTAAAAGTAGCCGATGTGTTCTTCCAGAATATATAATCTGCCTGTCTTCCGAATTCCAGCCCGATACGTTACGACATGATTCAGCAATAAACTTTAAAACATCCATACATTGACACCAATAATATTAGAAGGATAAGCGGCACACTAAATTCCAATTGCTAAGACTTAGGGTCTTTTCTTGCAAGGAGAGAGATAAGGTCATAATCCACTACGCGCGCCTGTGCGGGTTAGCGGATGACGCCTGACCTCGAAAGATTCTTGAAACATGCCGGTTTCCTCACGACAATTTCCTTTGTCGTTAAAGCTAGAGCTGATGGCAAACTTGCACACCTGCACTTGGAAAAACACTCAAAGGTGCAGTCGATATTTGATCCTACTACCTCACGTGAATCGCACGTTCCAACCGCTGTGCCACTACGGCTTCTAGTTTAAAAATATATTCTTTAGCGAACGAAAATATCCTACTAACACTATAATCTCATAAAGCTGTTTTATTTGTCTCTCAGATAAGGGTTAAGTACCCTGAACCTAAATTGTATCAAAAATGTGCTTGTAAATATGTTATAATACATTTTCATTTAATTTCATTTCATAAACGCGAAAGTTTGTAAGAATTGCATGGACGTATGTTTGTTACTCTTTCACGTAAAAAATACTGAGAGGATTGGGATGAAATTTAGTACACAGATAGATCATATTTTGTTATAACACAAATACTATTTTTATCTCAAGAAAATAACGAGACCGGAAATTAGGCGATTAAAGCAGCTGCTATTTTTAACGTATTTTACGTATTACACAATCATCATTAGCCAAGTTGCTACTATAAAGGATGCATTATTTTATCTATTTGCACTGCATTATTTTATGGTAGCTCCTAATTTAAGAAGCGATTTCAATCAAGTTATGGGTAAGGTGTGTTTGTTTTTTGACGTGACAACGTCTAAGAAATCAATGAACTCCGGCTACATTCACGAAAATGTGTCCCGCTATGTCCCGTTACGCTCATTGTACGCTTGCGCCGCATCTATCAATGTTTTGTTGTGACGTTGTCACGTTAAAATAAATTAAATTTTTTGTATGCAAACTTGTTCTACTTCAAGTTTTCTCATTTTAATTCGAAGAAAGTATTCTACCCAAAAGGTAGAAAATTTAGCAATGATTGCCGCGTCGCGACTTTCTGTTTTCTCGCTCAGATATAATTGGGGATAACCGAAAAAGTTGATCTTAACGCAAATAAAGTTAGATGAATGTACTATCCAATTCTGTTTTATTCTTTTTCTCATAAAAAATATAGTTTAGGAACCGCATGTACCAGTACTAGTGCACTAGTGCGTGTACCATTGAGTATTTTCAAACAAATAAAGTCAACATCATCATCATCATTCGTCCACTGCTGGACATAGACTTCTCCCATAATACGCCACTCAGTCTGATCTCGGTCTTACGTCTCAGACAAGTGTCATTAATTTAAATAACAGTAGATCATCATCATCATCATCATCAGCCGCAAGACGTCCACTGCTGAACATAGGCCTCCCCCCTAGATTTCCACAACGAACGGTCCTGCGCAACCTGCAACCAGCGGTTTCCAGCGACCTTTATGAGGTCATCTGTCCATCTAGTGGGAGGCCGTCCAACACTGCGTCTTCCGGTACGTGGTCGCCACTCGAGAACCTTTCTTCCCCATCGGTTGTCGGTTCTGCGAGCGATGTGGCCTGCCTATTGCCACTTCAGCTTGCTTACTCTTTGAGCTATGTCGGCCACTTTCGTTCTTTTGCGAATATCCTCATTACGGATTCTGTCGCACAAAGAGACTCCGAGCATAGTCCTCTCCATGGCTCGCTGTGTGACTTTGAGCTTCGTTATGAGGCCCACAGTTAAGGACCACGTCTCAGTTCCATAAGCCATCACTGGCAACACGCACTGGTTAAAGACTTTCGTCTTTAGGCATTGGGGTATTCTGGACTCAAAGATGTGCCGAAGTTTCCCGAACGCTGCCCATCCGAGTTGGCTTCTTCGCTGGACCTCTTTGTCGAAGTTGGATCCACCTAATTGGATCTTTTGACCCAGGTAGACGTATTCGTCAACAACTTCGAGTGTGGTATTCCCAACAATAACCGGTACAGGTGAGATATGAACATTTGACATGACTTTCGTCTTGTCCATATTCATCCTTAAACCTACCTGTTGGGATACTCTACTGAGGTCCCTGAGCATAGCACCGAGGTCCTCCAGCGACTCCGCCACAATGACTATGTCGTCGGCAAACCGAAGGTGAGTGATGCATTCGCCGTTGATATTGATGCCATATCCGTTCCAGTCCAGTAGCTTAAAAACATCTTCCAGCGCGGCAGTGAACAGTTTCGGAGATATAACATCTCCCTGTCTCACGCCTTTCTGTAGCTGGATATGTTTTGTGCACTGGTCTTGTAATCGGACAGACATTGTGGCTTTACTGTAGGTACACTTCAACACTTCGATATAGCGATATTCAATGCGGCATCGCTGGAGAGACTGAAGCACTGCCCAGGTCTCGATGGAATCGAAGGCTTTCTCCTCGGTTTTCTGTATAATCTGCCGAAGCGTATGGATGTGGTCTATGGTACTATAGCCTTTTCGGAAACCGGCTTGTTCGGGTGGCTGGAAGTCGTCAAACCTGCGTGCGAGACGATTCGTGATTACCCTCGAAAACAACTCATAAACGTGGCTCAGAAGTGAGATGGGTCTGTAGTTCTTCAACAAGGTGTTGTCACCTTTTTTGAAGAAGAGCACCACCACACTTCTGCTCCACGCTTCTGGCGTATTACCGTTAAG
Organism: Ectropis grisescens; assembly: GCA_017562165.1. Lineage (NCBI taxonomy): Eukaryota > Metazoa > Arthropoda > Insecta > Lepidoptera > Geometridae > Ectropis > Ectropis grisescens. The sequence continues at coordinate 7,403,691 of CM029769.1, read as the reverse complement.
TATGACGGAGTCGAACAGCTTCTGGAGGACTTTAAGTACCAGTTTTCCACCCGCTCTCAGAAGCTCAGTCGTAATTCCGTCCTCTCAATCTCCTCCAAAATCTCGGGCTTCGACGAGACGATGTTACCACTATCGGTCTTCAGTTTGGTCAGCTGACTTTGCCCAAGAGACAGATTTCTTGCGAACACTTTCGAGCCTTTGTTCTGCTTGATTGCTTCTTCAATACTCGAAGTATTGAAGCAGCGTATGTCGCGTCGCACACAAGTAGACATCTGTCTATTGAGCCGTCTGTATACCGTCATGTCGACCGAAGACTGTAACCGCATATCTCGTCTGACTGCCATGAGATCTAGAGTTTGATCGGAGAGTTTTTGGGTTCTATTTTGGCGTCGGCTCTTATAAAATTTTCTGCCAACAGCATGAACAGTTTCCACTAGCCTGTCGTTTATTTCGTCCGCCGTTACGCACTCATCTAAGGATTCGAAGCGATTTTGAAGTTCGAGTTGAAAGTTATCGGGATCTTCGATTTGAGCATAATTTGGTCGGAGCGTGGACTTCATTAGACGTGACCTTTCGAACTTAATGTTTAGATTCAGCGTGCCTCTTACAAAAAGGTGATCGCTGCCGGTCTTAACCCTGCTGATCACAGAGACATCGCTGAATATTTGCCGTTTAGTCGTCATAATGAAGTCGATCTCATTTTTTGTGGAACCGTCTGGGCTAATCCAGGTCCACTTTCTTTGTGGCTGTTTCTTGAAAAAGGAGTTCATCATAAAGAGGCTCTCCTTTTCCAAGAAATCCGCTAGACGTTGCCCTCTTGGGTTCCGCTGCTTATATCCGAAATTCCCCACTCTCAACTCATCACCGCTACGTTTGCCCAGTTTCGCGTTGAAGTCTCCCATCACAACTGTGAAATGTGTTGGCGAGACATGTATGGCTTTGGGATGTCCTCATACATGCTCTCAACCTCTTCGTCGGGATGTGTCGAGGTCGGTGCGTATACTTGTATGACCTTTAATGAATACCGGTCGCTAATTTTAAGTACAAGGTACGAGTATACAACCCTATTCGACACACTCTCGATCATTATCACGTTGTTGACGAGAGACTTGCGGACGATAAACCCGACACCCCCCTGGGATTGTTGATCTCCCTCCCGGTAGTAGAACAAGTTGCCGGATTCAAGGATTATCCTGTCCTCGCCCTGTTTACGGACTTCTGATAACCCTATGATATCCCAGCGCAACTTGTCCACTTCTTCTTCCAGCTCCACAATCTTTTCGTCAGCCTTCAGCGTCCGTGCGTTAAATGTTGCCAGGTCGAGTCGTTGGGTTTGGTGGCGGGGCGTCTGCCGGGGATTCTTAGCACCCCATGCTCCGCCGGAACCAAAGCTGCCACCAGCGCCTGGAATAGCGGAGCCGCCGGGGACTAGGGGCCGTTTCTTTTTTGTGACCATCATATGGGGGGGTATTTGCCATAGTCACCACGCTTGGCAGGCGGGTTGGTGACCGCGGAACCAGCCCTTCACATCGATGACGCCGCTGCCCGTAATCGGTCTGGTCAATTTAGGACTGGTTTTTTAATGGATATACCGCCATTGGTTCGGTCGTCAGAGCCTCGTTAGTTGGCAGCAGGGTGTACCACGCGCAGGAGAGGTTGACATTTGGGGAAGCTAGGTGTTAAGCGCTTCCCCCTTACACCCCGGTAACGGTAGATATGTTTATTAAATTCAGTTTTGCAAAAGTAAGGTACACGAAAATTTACAATAGACGTAAAGTTCTAACTTTTTTTATAAGTTACCTACTTCACACAATCAAAAAAAAAGTATGCTTGCACGAGTAGCGAGCAGCTACCTATTCACATAAGTACAAAAATATTTATAACTAAACTTGTTTTGGGCGTAACAGCTGTACCTATAAATTGAATTTGAAAATAAATTGGTAGCGTTTAAAATTGGACAGGAATGATTTTTCATACAATTTTCCTGAGATGTGGACGAAAAGTGCACCAACGCCGTCTTTGGTTAAAGAAGGACATCAGAATAATGATCTCATTACGAAAACATTTCAGTATTTTTTTAGGGTTTCGTACTCAAAGGGTAAAAATGGGACCCTATTACTGAGATTTCGCTGTCCGTTGGTCCGTCAGTCACCAGGCTGTATCTCAAGAACGGTGATAGCTATATGATGATGATGATGATAGGTAGATGTTGAAATTTTCAGAAATTTTTAATTTTGACATACCGAAACGCTTTATTATGCACACCAGTAATAAGTAAATCAAAATATACAGAACACGAAATACTTATAACTAGTACTATAAGGGCATAGGTGATATAATTCTATTGCCGCTATGCCTACAAATACAAAAAAAAAAAATTCAAATAAATATTTAAGGGCTCCCAAACAACAAACTTGATTTTTTATCGTTTCTTGCTCGATACTAATAACGGTGACAAGCAGACGCTTTAACTATTCAAAGAATATTTAGTTTTATGAAGTGTTTCAATAATATAATGAACTAGATGTTCGCTCCGGTACATTATATAGCACTCATCAGGATCCCGTAAGTATACAACGGTGAAAGAATTAATGGAATCGGTTCAGTAATTCCTAACAATATCGCTTTCAAACAAAACACCTCTTCAGCTACCTGCTACGCCACCTGTCGGAAATTGGTCGTACCAACTCAGATTTAGAAACCAATTTGATAAGCAAAGGTTTATATTCAAGAGGTGTTTAATCTGTGATATTCAATGACGCAATCTGAGACACATGCTGTCATGTGTCATGTCAAAGCACGAAACGCACGAAAACTCTCAATAAGGAATATTTGTTCCCGATTTTGTTACATTCTTGATTCATGCTCCGCTTCTTTTAATAGTAGCGTTATGTTCTATAGCCTATATAACCTTCCTCGATAAATGGACTATCCAATAGAAAAAGAATCTTTCAATTCGGACCAGTACCTCACGAGATCCTACCGTTCAAACAAACAAACTCTTCAGCTTTATAATATTAGTATAGATTAAAATAAAATAAATAATTAAGGGGCTCCCATACAGTAAAAGCGATTTTCACAGTTTATTTGCTAATGATACGGAACCCTTCGAGCCCGAGTCCCATTCGCACTTGGGCGGTTTTATTTATTTGTAAATATGATTTCATTTCTTATTTTAGGTAGGTCAGTCGTATGAAAGAGATAGTATTTTGTCACTGTGAACGTATTCATTGCTGTCAGCGAATGTCGTCGATTTAGTGTTTACATATCATTCTACTTCACCCCAGTTGCTATCTAGCTCATAAAATTACTCTCGATCTAGCAGATCCGTTTCATACAGAGTGATTGATAAGATTTTTTTATGACCGATTAATTTGAGTTATTCGACACAGGAACTAGGCACACTTCCAACAGGTAGTACGCGTGAGACCACGGATATTCGGCGTGAGCCTCTTTATTACCTGTAGATTGTATTATCGCCCATAAGTTGTATCACCTTTGAGTAAGTTATCAGTTATATAAGGGAGCGCAGTAAATACGGTTTATATGTAATATCTGCTTTGTGTAAGTTATTAGGTACATAGTGGAGTGCAGTAAATTGATTTTCAATAAAAGCTCTAGACATAACTAAAAAAAATATTGGTGGTCTTTTCAAGACAGTATTTCTAACTGATAAATAAATACTCCGATTTCGTGTTTCCCGAAAGGAATAACTTGGGTGTCTTCCAAATTCAACGTTCGTATCATACACGGTTCAAATCATATTAACAAGAACCCTAGATTTGTGCTTAAAATGGACAACTAAAGGAAACTAGCGGTCCGCTCCGGTTTCCCTCGTGGTACATAATACACCTATAGCCTATACCACTCAGGGATTACGTACGTATCCAACGGTGATATCGGTCTAGTAGTTCCTGAGATTAGCGCGTTCAAACTAAAAAACCTATTCAGCTTCCCTACTAAAACAAAAAGCAAAAAACCTAAACAAAAACCTTTTCAGTTATAGATTTTGATTAGATAAAAATCGCAACTCAAAGTAGCACGGGTGGCATCTACCTTCACTATAAAAGTTGTTGAAGGCACTGGATTTTACAACACAAGACCTTTCTTAGAGTAGAATCCAAGACTCATGTAATCCAAGTTTTGCGACAACAACTAAATCCCTAAAAAAATTATCAAGTTTTTGGGTCAAATAAAGTTGAAATATATATCTATATAATATATAATAAATATCTACTTTTTAAGTGAGTACATACGCCGTTCATAAATTCAATGCATCATGGCTTCGGTGTTTTGTAAGCATTTCAGTCACCAGCATCTGTTGGTTACAAAGAGAATATGAAAGTCGGATTGTCTCGACTACTTGCCGAACTTTGAGCTAGTGCAGATGACACCGGTTGGTACTAACCTAGACATAGTAATTAAGAACAGCTGCGGACATTCGTAAATCGTACCTTAAAACATGCAGGTAGTATACTAACTCATACCTGAATCCATTCCATATAGTTACCATGTTTGACGAGTTATACACATCGTAAGACGATCAGGGCAAGGAGGTAGGGCTGACACGGTACGATTTCGACTTGAGCTGTCGCCGATAGGAAAAATCAACGATTGTTCTGGCATCCCCGAAAGTTTATAATGTATCTACAGGACTTAATCACGATTTAATTCATTGTTTAAATACCTCGAAGTTTCGGCAGCGTTATAACCGCCGTGGTCACGAGAAGACAGTGAAGTCAGTCTTCTCGTGACCACGGCGGTTGTAACGCTGCCGAAACGTCGAGGTATTTAAACAATGAATTAAATCGTGATTAAGTCCTGTAGATACATTATAAACATTATGTGTTCAAATCGCGAAAGTTTAAAAACAATATCCCCGAAAGTGGCGCCCTACAACGCGAACGCTACCTGAAATAACGCAGAGTGTCAAACAGCAAGATTAATTTGTTTCACACAGCGGTCAAACTCAGCTTACCTCATGTTCATCAACAATGTTTTCTATGATAGAGTACGGGTTCCTAGAAGAAATAGAGCGACACATAGACGCCAAAACTGTTCTGTGAATTTTTATTATGTTATGTAGGTATACTTTTCCAAGATATCCAAAAGAATTATTTCAGAAAAAAGTTGTGTACTAAGTGATGCGTGTTATTTCCTAGTTACACACCAAATAACACTTACACCAGTTACGTCGTAAGAGGAAAAAGTAAATTCAGTAAATGTTATGGAATATATTTTTTAATATATTTACTAATAATATACATGCCAAATTTTGGATATTTGGATGTTTAGATGTTGTTGCTCAATCACGTCGGAACTTCATAACCACGGTAATATTCACTACCAGTATTTCGACTTCATACAAACGGACGAAACGCGGGCTGTACCTACGCGCCTCGATCTCGGGGAGCGCTCGGTACGTGTTTCCAATGTAATATCTATCTTAACGTACATGACATAAGATAGCCGAGTCCTGTAAGTCGCATAAACCTTATTGTTTGTTTACGTTCTCGCAGCTGTAGGTATGAATTTCAAAGAAACGGCTCAGTTAAATTACTGATAGATAATATTACCGTGCCATAACGGATGGGGTTGAAATTTAGGCATAGATCGATGAAAGTGTGGAATATTACGTAAGCTTTTATCTTTTTTATCGAGAAAACTGATATTCCGAGAGCTGGTAGCAAAATTTTGGTGCCTACGTATTTAAAGCAAGCTGAAAACATGCCACATACCTCTCCTATTATAGCTCAATACGGCGTGCAAATCTGGCTGGTGAGACGCGGGGCAATATGTACCCATAAAATTAAAAAAAAAAAAAAATATAATTATTTTTTTATTGAGTGAATGTGTTTGCGGCAATATGACATTTTTTATAATTATGTTGTAGTTTAATGTTTAGCACACACAATTTTCTAGTGTAAATTGAACAGAATGAAACTACGCGGGTAAAACTGCGGGGCACTGCTATTAATTTATACGAAAAATTAGTCAACAATCGGTCGGTAGTTAGTACCGCAATACTGATGAAATTACCTAGATAGTTTATTTTGACAAAACGGATAAATGTCTATTACTGCTACGAACCACGAACACTCTGAAAGGAAGTTCTATTAAACTCAACCACGTAGAGACGTTTCTCTTGGTTATTTGAGTCCAGTGCAATTGTAAAGTACAATGTAGAGGACTCGCGGTAATGGATATCGTATGTTGAGACCGAAGTTCCACAGCTATTTCATTAGTTGGGGTTGGTGGTTTTTAATCGTGTTTTAAAAATAATTTCTTGATCTCGCTGAATTTTTTTTTTCAAGTATCTGTTACTGATCAATCTTTTGATAGCAACAGATATTTTGTAGGCTGTGAAAACAATTATAAATAAAAATCATCAAAAATCATTAATTTTATAAAAAACCTTTTGTAATACATATTAATCTTTAATGTCAGCATGTACTTATCTATTTGTTGAATTTCCAAACGTTGACTGCCAAGTTATGTAATATTATCATAGAATATAGAGATTAGTATCCAACAAGGATTTATTCCTAGATTCTTGTCCCGAGACTAATAATTACCGAGAACAAGTACTCTCCAAAGCAGGTACTCCTTAAGTAGGTACTCAAACATCACAAGGACTAATTAGGCACTGTTTTTATTTTCGATGCTGATTCGTCACTAGGTCTACGAGTGTTGTAGAATTCAAATTTTCTTTAATTGTAACAAATCGAAAAGCACCCAATAAATTTGATGAAAAACTAATGTTTCACTTAACATTGCAACACTAATTTTATTATAAGTAACAAATCGTGACATACATACAAATGCTAATTAAAATAGTCCCTACTATTCTTAATTTAATTTTAACTAGGGATTTCATTATAATGCCTTACTTGCTTCTTCTGGCATCCATTTGCGTAAGAGTATTAATTAATTTCCTTTTGTAAACGTAATAACTTAAGAATAAAGCCATATGTAATAATGACTCACTGAACATTGTGTGAAATGAAATTTAATATCACGAGTAGAAATTAAAAATATTAAACAATGCGATACTTTAATTGCTCCCGTGTCCATAAACATCCTTGATATTATTAAATTTACTAATTTTGTTATTTCAACCCTAAGACAAATTATGGCTAAATACTCATTGGTATAACTTGATATATTACCACAGATTTTAAAATAAATATCAATTACCCTAGTAAATAATATTTTTATTATTATGTACAGTGCTAACATGATGTGACCTTTTTGCTGACATGTACTTCCCAAGCTGAAATATATAGGTTCAGTCTGTATTAGTTTGCTGAGTGTTCCTTCAATTTTATTCCCATACTCTAAGCTACACGTGAGTAAGAGTGCCACAGGTTGGCGGCCTTATCGTTAAAAGCAGTCTCTACCAGGAAAAATAATGTATAAACATTACTTTGTACTATGATTTTTATTATTTACTATTGTTCAACAGACACAGGATCACATGGAAATAAAATACTGTCAACCAACATATTAGCCATTTATGAATAAGATCATAATCATCACAAAATAACATTTCCACGGATATTCCCTACGAGATCTAATCAAGGTTCGATTTCCTGTGCCCGCCCATCTTATTGCCGAATATCGGAAATCAAATTTGACAGGGGTACGCGTTCGTGTCCTGTACCTACCCAAATCAGCTGGAGACCTACGTCATACCCTATTTTTCACGTGTAAACACCTAATGCGATGAAGTGGCGAAATTTAGGCACTGCCTTTTTGCTGACATGTAGTTACCAAGTTGAAATATAGGTTCAGTCTGTATTAGCTTACTAAGTGTTCCTTCAATCTCCTTCCAATACTCTAAACTACATGTGAGTACTAGTATAATAAGACGACGTTGCCAACCTGTGACGCTTATCGTCACAGGTTGGCGGCCTTATCGTTAAAAGAAATCTCTTCTAGGCAACCTTAGGATGAAAAAAAAAAACGTAGACAAGTCAGAAAACGGGGTGTAGAAGAACCTTCGGCGAATGTCTGATTAACACGAGTAATGTATTCCACCACTTTAAAAGTACATGATAGACTTGCCATAGAATGCCTCAGTTCAAGTAGAAGGACCTGGAGAGGTTGTTTTTCGACATTAAAGGAAACTCATGGTAATTTTGCTAAATCTTCTAAAGTAAAGCACATTTTAATCAGGCATATAGTGACACCTATAATAATCAAACTGTGACTTTTTTATTACTATTACTCACTAGTGAGTTATAAAGATTTTTTTGGTTGAGTTGCTTTGTTCTTAAAGTTTCGATGCAAAAAAGATCTTGTTCAATAGGACAATTCAATTAATGTACTCGTAGCTATTGCTTGATCACTTCTTGTAAATACGTATTTAACTAGAAAAAATCAACTAGAGCGTGTTTAAAAATAAAACTTTCACTCAAATATTAAGTTTTATTTTCTTTGTAATTAAGAAAACTTTAAATTCGGCAAAAAAACGGAACCTATTTTTTTGAGTCTGTGGCTGTTATGAATATTATTTATTTACTGTTGCGCGCGCATTTTTTGACAACTGATAATTTTTTCCCACCATAACGAAACATTTTTTACAAGTTGATGAATGGATTTTTTATTATTATTTTATTCACAAGTGTGTTGAAAAACATTGTATGACACACGTGTGTATTGACGATTCCCATTCTCGGCTATCTTAAGATCCTCGCTAAGACTCGGGTCAGTAGCGCCTCAGCGATCATCACCCACTTGTGACTACTATGTACGAGTATGTATTATTGTATTTTGTATGCACTTAGGTATTTTTTATTTTCTTTTTTCTGTTTGTCATCTATTCTGAAGAATTCTTCTAATAGGTATTACTTATTGGAAAGTTTAGATGTTTATATGTTTGGATGTTTGTTACTTAATAACGTTGGAATGGATTGGATTGAAATTTCTATACTTATTCGTACTTAGAATTTACTTCTATCTCAGACGAACTATTCTTACGCACATACTACTACTACTATCTTTTTATCACGTGAAAATAACAGGAACGGCAACTCCGTAGGTAGGTAAAAGTGCGGAGCGCTGGTAATATAACACTATTCCCGAAAAATATCCTAGTTAGACTGTGTTTTCGGTCCTACAGCCGCTCCCTCGACACTCCTGATTGGTGATTTATTGCTAGATTAGCAAGGACCTTTTATATATTCATTCAGTTCTGGTAGTTCTATCAATTTAGACAAAATAAAGGTGAATCAAACATATGTGATTTTTATTTTTAACTGTTATGCTTAGACTGAATCTAAACAGCCTAGAAGAAACCGAATCATTCTAGATTTATACGCCGTCAGCGCTTTCCACAAAATAAATTTCAAGTCTCTCTAAAGTCAAAGCTAAATGTAGCTTGTCAGTATGCCAGTCAATCTTTCAGGATAAAGGCTTTTATAAGCCCAGCAGTTACGTTGCTACGCTGCTCATGTCGGCAGATCCAACAACATTTGGAGCGTTACAACGAGTTAGCATATTTTCATTATTTATAACTCTGTATCTACAAACAAGGGACACATTAAATAATTTAAGTTACCCGCAACATAAAATTACGTTACGCAAAATCGCAAATTTACAAAAAAATATTTAGCAGTTATTTAGTAGTACAGCTTGCGGCAACTCATTAACCCGCGACCAAAACAAGAGTTTTTATAAGTTTATGTCGATGTCTGTGAGTGTGTCTGTTTGTCTGTCCGTCTATGTGTGTGTCTCAAACGGATGAACCGATTTCGATGCGGTTTTTTTTACCTTAATTTTGTTCCCACTGTCGGGGCTTGAGGCAGTCTCTAATACAAGGAGTGAGTGACCTACCACTCTGAGCAAGTGTGGATTGATGTATTACACATCTCTTCAAACGATGTTTTTACTTCGATCGTATCGGATTTTTTGCGATGTTTTCTTGTACAAATGAATTATGAAACAATACAATTTATTTATTATTGTGAGAAGTGTATGTAGAACATTTTACTACTTATTTTTTTTAATTCTGCTGAATAAAAATATAGGATAAATGGTGTTAACCAAGAATGATATCCTATTAATATTATAAATGTCAATGTTTGGATATTTAGGTGTTTGTTGCTCAATCACGGGGGACCGTCTGAACGGATCAGATTGAAATTTGAAATACAGTTGGATTATAGTCTGGAATAATATATGTAAGGTTTTATCCCGAAAAAATAACGGAAACGGGACGTGGGGCGCTGTTAGTAGGTAATAACAGCTACCACGAAATGGTACCGCTTTTCTTCTTTGTGTTTTTGGTTGAAAATATAAGTTTCTTAGATCAAAAATAGTTTGTTAAAACACAGGATTAATCCGTCAACTACAGCCCTCGTCAAATCCAACAAAAGCTGTTGCTAGTATTTGGATTCATTTTGAATAATCGTTCAGATTTTCCAATACGTTATGTAATAATTATTTTGTTTTACACTATTGGTCCGCCCCGACTTCGCCCGTGATACATAATATTTAGTCCATAGCAGCATTAAACGATCACGTACATATCAAACGGTTAAAGAATTTTTGAAATCGGTATAATAGTTCCTGAGATTAGCTGGTTCAAACAAGAAACCTATTCAGCTTTCTAATATTCGTATATATATATATTCATTGTAACTTTCTTACAACAGTAGGTATACCTACACTTGACTGCAGTTTAGCGAGAAGTTACACGACGATGCAGCATAACTACTACGGTCGGACTAATATAAGTATTAAAAATGTCTATGTTTGGATGTTTGTTGCTCAATCACGTTGTAACGTCTGAACGGATCGAGATCAAATTTAGAAGATAAATAGATAATAGTCTAGAAAAACACATAGATTCTTTATTCATATAAGAATCATACAATTAAAAGAAAATTACATCATAATTCATACACTACTCTTTTTTTCTCCACACATAGATTACTCTTTATCCTAATAAAATAAGGGAACTACGCGGGTAAAACCACGAGGCACTGCAAGTATGTTTATTATACACAGAATTTTGTATCTGAGCTGTTCAGCATTATGGAGCTTAGAACAAGCTAATACGGTTGTCAGAGTATACCCATTTCGAACTAAAAATCTTTTTACTATAAATAATTAAAAATAACCTAAATTTAAGCTTTTTGGTTTATACCCTAAATATAAAGGAAACCCATTTTTTTATCAAGTGCCTGATTAAATGATTATAGTCATAGGATAAATTATGTGAACGGTTCACAACAGGCGAAAATTTGTATTTATGTATTGTCTCCGTAAAAACACATACAGGCGAATATATCTATCGCTAGTAGCATCTCCTTCTTGGAAATCGGTTAAGGATAGGTATAGCCCCAGGAGAATAAATCATACATTTTAGCCAATATGGTACCTTACGCCTCATTTCAAAATTTATGAATTGTGACACATTTTATTCCTTGTGCGGTCTTACGGAACCCTCTGTGTCCAATCCCGGTTTACACTTGACCGGTTTATTTGTTATGTTCGAGCTCTACTTTTTCTACTTTGTTGGGAAACAGCCGACATTTGCGTTTTCCCATGAATCGAACCTTTTTGTTAACGCAAGTTTTATGGAGATTTTTTGCCATGCACTGTCCCTTATACTTTATCCTATGCAATATTTCTATAGATATTTGTACCAGTAAGAAACTTAGAATACTAATCTAGTATGTATAATTCACTAGTCTTACGAATATGTAGTTTTGTTTAGTTTAACTAGATAACTTTTATTTTTTTTATTTTATTAATTTTAGCCTCTCCACAGACTCCGTCCGTCCGTCCACAGGGTCCGTGGCATTTGTCATTACAATTATATTTTTTTTTACGTAATTCTTGGGTTAGGAGAAGAAGGGGAAAACAGGGGGGTGTTGTGAACATTATCAACTAAGTCTAGTACTAGTCAGTCGGATTTCGTATATTGAGCCGATCACTACCGGTTGGGATTCTGATAGTAATCGACTCGACATCATCTTTTGCTTACATTATGTTTAGCAGCAATCTACAAATTCTTGAACATCGTTACAAAATTTCAAGATTATAATGTTTTTATCGAATATATTTCGCAGAGTGCGCAGCTGATCTGTGCGACCTAAAAGCACCTTGTTCTTTATCCTATCGGAATGTTTGTAGCTCAAAAAAGCGACATCGTTCCAAATTTTTTTAAGTAAAAACTTCTTTTGCCGCGGCACATACAGATTTTTCTGTATGTGTATTTTGTGAACTGAATTATAGCGTCACGCTGGTATTTCTCATTAGCTATCTAGAAATGCTGACGAATTTCTAGATCTCTAGAAATAGGTACTGGTCCGAATTGAAAGATTCTTTTTCTGTTGGGTAGTCAATTTATCGAGGACGGCTACAGGCTATGGAACATAACGCTACTATCGATAGAAGCGGAGCATGAATCAAGAATGTAGCAAAAACGGGGAAAAATATTCCTTTTTGAGAGTTTTCGTACCGTGCTTTAACATGACAACATGTGTCTAAGATTGCGTCATTGAATATAAACCTTTGCTAATCAAATTTGTTTCAAAATCTGAGTTGGTACGACCAATTTCCGACAGGTGGCATAGCAGGTAGCTGAAGAGGTTTTTTGTTTGAAAGCGATATTCTCAGGAACGACTGAACCGATTTCAGTCATTCTTTCACAGTTGGATATGTACGGGATCCTGAAGAGTGCTATATAATGTACCACGAGAAAGGCCGGGGCGGACTTCTAGTATATTTATATATAGATAGTAGATATATAAGATGATTTATTTATATCTATGCCTTCTCTTTCTCTGGATAAATTGCCTTTGAAACCAAGTCACGGCGAAAGTTGCACATTGCTGTCATTCTTCTGTCAACGACCTTTGACATTTATATGACAACATTGGTATTTTAAAATGATCAAAAAATTATTTATCAAAAAAATATTATGGTGCTGTCTGTGAATTGTCAACCAATATTTATTGACGTGACAACGTCTTATAAATTGGTTTGCCGGGTGACACTTCAAGAAACTGCGTTACGCTCCGCTCACGTTATGCGCTCACAACGAGAGCGAGTGAGAGGCACGCGTCCCTTCCACTCGGGCATGGTTAGCCCGCCTAAGAGCGAGAGAGACAGACATAAAAAGTGAAAGGCACGCGTCCCTTCCGTAAAATTATTTTACCACTCAAAGTCGTTGTCACGTAAAACTTTCGCCCGTATACCGACTTTACAGGCAACCAATTTTTTTTATTATGATGGTGGACTATGAGGATACAACACTATGATCACATTCTATTTATAAGCAATCGTTAAACATCTGCTCTTTCATTAAAGCTCATAAGGCACGAGTAAACAAGTCCTCTTTGATCTAATATTGAAACAACGTTACTGACAAGATTCATTAATATGCAACGTTCTGTTATCAAATGTGGGATTATTTCGGTACGTAATCTCTCAATCTTTTTTGCGATCTTGTTCCGAAATGCTGATTCAGGAGCAACGTATGGCTTTGTTTTTTCCTTGTATTGGAAAAGTAGGTTTGCGATTCAGATATTTATAGTTTTCATCGTTCCAAACTTAAATAAATTAGGTTTGGTTACTATCTATGATATAAAATTCTTTTACATTTTCCTTAAGAAAACATGTTAATTTTTTTTTATATATAGTACTAGCTTTGACCCGCGACTTCGTCCGCGCCACATATTTATTAAAGTAATTGAGGCAGTACCTACTCGTATGTCTACTACCATACAAATTCACGTTTCCTAATCAAAATCGGTCTAAGTCAAAGTTTTATATTTATTAATAAATGTACAATTTACACGACAAATTACAAAAAAAAAAACTATGTTCTCAAAAAATTAATCAAAAACAGACTTTAATTTAAAATCATATTGGGACGGTCCACCAAATTTTATTAGATTCTATTAGTAGATGTTAGTAGATATATCGTCTGATTACATGAACGCAAATTTTAGTTTGTTGTTCATATTTCAAAACCCGCCCCACTGATTTCGATAAAATTTATATGACCACCTCTGAACTATAATCTACCAACCAAAAAAATAACCATCTAAATTGATTCACAATTGGAAATACAACTGGATTGATAACCTCCTCCTTTTTTAAAGTCGGTTAAAAATAGCATACAAAGAGTGCAAAGATCCTTCCATGCATACTTTTACTCCTCATTTCCACCCTTTTCAACTCTTTTTCTGTGATAAAAAAATCGCCGTTGTCCTTTCCTAAGTCTAGTCTATCTGTGCACCAAATTGTAACAAACTCTTTAAGTGGCTTAGGCGTTAGACGGCAACGGACAGAGAGAGCTACTTTCATATGTATAATTTCGTATTAGAATTGAAAACAGGTCTTCCTGATCATTTTATAGGGGGCAGTTGTGAAAGATTACCGAAAAGTAATACGTTTACTCCTCCAAAAAACTCATTTTCGCAGTTCTTAATTTGCCTTAATCGAGCGTCCATCATGCATAACATTTGATAAGACACCATGAAAATCTCGTCGACTATCAAAAATTCTGTCTGGTACGCCATTTAGTGGCTGCGCCCATCTTAAATATTTAGGTTGTACAGTGCAATGTATTCTTCTTGTCAAGCCCTTTTATTTGATACCCATGTTGATGGGATTGATAAAACCTAAGTTATCCGCCATTGTGTAGAGGCCGCCATCTTGGATTTTAATTTTATATAGTACGTTGTATTCTACTGGTTGAGCACTTTCATTTGATACCCATATTGATGGGATTGATAAAACCTACGTTATCCGCCATTTTGTAGCGGCCGCCATCTTGGATTTAATTTTTTTTATAGTATATTGTATTCTGCTTATTGAGCCCTTTCATTTGATACCCATGTTGATGGGATTGATAAAACCTACGTTATCCGCCATTTTGTAGCGGCCGCCATCTTAGATTTCAATTTTTTTATAATATATTGTATTCTGCTTGTTGAGCCCATTCATTTGATACCCATATTGATGGGATTAATAAAACATAAATTATCCGCCATTTTGTAGCGGCGGCCATTAAATGATACCGCTAGAAGCGTCTTGAAACGCTCTTGAGAGTAAATGGCTCAAACGGGTAAAAGTAAGGTGGCACTTCATATGCCGAAACATAAACACCGCACTTATGTAACCTGACACCCGTTTTCCCGCCAAATTTGTAAAACTAGATACAAAGTTTCATGGTTTTATCTTCAATAATATTGGACTTCCAGACTTTCACCCCCAATTCCACCCCCGTAGGTACAGTTCGAAACTACAAAACTGCTTAAATATACATTTTTTGGTTTCGTGTTAAATATCTAGACGTAAAGTTTCATAGTTCTTCAACAATGACGAAGTTTTCCATATACACTTTCATCCCTTATTTTAACCCTTTTAACCCTTTTTTCGGAACAAAAAGTAGCCTATGTCCTTTCTCGGGATCTATTCTATCTATGTATCAAATTTCATCAAAATCTGTTGGTTGGTTTAGGCGGTAAAGACGGACAGACAGACAGACAGACAGACAGACAGACAGACAGACAGACAGACAGACAGACAGACAGACAGAGTTACTTTCGCATTTATAATATTAGTATGGATTATACTAAAAATATTGCTCCATTTTTGTTGATATGTGTATTCCATAAGTTTAATACAACCTTTAAACATAGTCTTTGAGAATTTAGCCATTTGTCTGACTGAGTACATAGCTAGCCGCGCCTCAAAGCATAACTTGCGGCTAATCAGGTTTTCACAGATAGAGGTGCTGAGGTACGTGAAATAATAATAGTGTGTAATATTAGCGCCATCTCATGTACCTAAAACTAAGTATAGAGCTGATGCGGTAAGAAACACCACTGTTTTTTGTATTACATTGAAGAAGGTTTACATATTCGCCATCTCGCCTGATGCTAAACATCGATGCGATCTACGGCGTACTCAGAAAATAAAAGCGGTCAAGTGCGAGTCGAACTCGGTCGTGAAAGGTTCTGAAGCAGCAAGTAATATAATACATAAGTTCTTTTAGTTCTTTGTAACTTTGATCGATGTTTTAAGAATAGTGTATTTATGACGTATTAAAAAACTACTTAATAGACCGAGATAGAGACAAAGCGGTAACCTTCCACAAGATTGGTTTGAACTCTCATTGTACATCACATATTTTTTTTAGTTTTCTCTAGTTGTTCTAGATATATGTTGTTTTCCTTCACCGTTTTATTACGCACATGACTTCGAAAAGACAGTGGTGTGTATGGGGTTTGAACCCGGGGTCTCCGGATCGGCAGGCGCCATTTTCCCGACGTTCATTAGTATATCCTTATATTATTGTTCAAACACTACTCATTAAATTGTAGGAGAGGATACTAAACTTACTGGCCATGTTTTCAGTACAGAATAGCTTCTAGGTGGTTACTTAATAGAGTAACAATACCAAGAGTTAAAGCGCCTGATAAAAAACAAAACGCCTGCCCGCACAGGCTTATTATTTAGAAAAAGAATACAATTTATTAACTACGTATTACTGAGGAACCTAAAAATGGTTAGCTAAATCCGGGTAGACCAATAATACAATGTTAGAGAGACCATCGATTTTTTTGCGATAGTACCTACTTTGAGTAGATTTTCACAAAATTATTGGTGAAATGAGATGACAGACATACAGATGATAACAGACGAAATCGGACTGACTAGTACTAGGCTTAAAATGTTCACAACATCCCCCCTGTTTTTCCCTTCTTCTCCTAATCCAAGAAATATGTAAAAAATAAAAATATTATAGTAAGGACAAAGGTAACGGACCCCGGAGTCTGTGGAGTGGCTAAAATTAATAAGAAATGATGGTGAGCATTGCCCCTGCTCACAATAGCACAGTAGGCTATTTAAATTTCAACAAAAGTCTCCAAATTACTGGACAGCTCTGCAATGTGTTACTCGTGAGATAAGATAATTTATCTGTATAAATAAATACATAATATATAATAATAAATAAATGGCGGTCAAGTATGAACATATAAAAAGCTACAAACAAAAAAAAATTGGTGGACAATTCACACACAATTTGCCCTGTAATTTCACAGGAAAGTTTGCCCATCACACTGGAATAGTAGCGGTAGGGCTCTTTGCAGAGTCCGCCTGGGAAAGTATCACAACTTTGCCAGTTATTCTGCCGTCAAGCATTCGTGTGCAAACATTACTGTGTCCCGTTTTGAAGGGCAATGTTTCAGATAAATTACTGGGCCAAGAGATAAAACACCTTATATATTTGGGTGACGAGTGCAGTGCGGTGCAAGGTAATGATTTGGACTCTTCATGTTCCAGTAGCAGTAGTTGTGTGTCACTGTGCTATTATGGGCAAGCTTGTTGTTTACCATCAGGCACATGTCCTGCTCGTCTTGTCACTCTATACTGTAATACAGTCGTGTTTGTGCATTGGCCTTAAAATAACCAGGGAAGATTCCAAAAAGAGAAAAAAAGGAAAAACTAAAAAGTTACTCTTTAAAAAAAAATCTACCGACACTTAATTCTTACGATGTAACGTATTCAGACTTAATACTAGTTTATCTGATAAAGTACAAAAAACCTAGAGCACTAATATTTACAGTATCTATAATAATTGCTACCAAGTAACATTTACCAATGTTGTTGAAGCGCTCTCAATGTCATGTTTCTATGAAATTGACAGTGCTTCGTCTTATAAAGAGAAGTAAAAATATTTCCAACCAAAATAATCAAGAAAAGGTGACAATTTCGGCATAAATGACCATTCTGTTAGTTACAGCAATCTTGTGACCCTTTTATGGGGTCATAAAAATCTCGTTAGGAAGGCAAGGGCCCAAATATTCTGGTCCCACGACTATAGTAACGAGAGGCCTGTACATAATGTTGCCTTAATATTGAGTAGTTGAGTTGGAAATGGGATAGTTTGGATAAATGACATTACAAGTATTTCTCCTAAGAAAATTCTGTTGTCGAAGAATAAGTTCGAAAGTGTTTCAAATAAATTACACTGTAGTGTTAAGTTTCTTTGAAGACTTCACCTGAAAAAATACCATGTCTTAGCTAGTTATTCTACCACCCAGCAGTAATGAGCAAAGATAACTGTGTGCCGGTTTGAAGAGCAATGCTTCCTAAGAAACAGCAAAAAGCTAAATCATCTTATGAATTTGGGTAAATAATACAAACTGTGCTAGGATATTTGTTTTGAATTTTTCATGTTCAAACAGCATATACTGTAAAGCACAGAAACTGATGTTTCTATCTATCTATCTATCTAACTATCTATCTATTATTGTTATAAGAACTTTTGTTTGTTTTTATATTAAGTGCAATAAAGAGTTAATCTATCTATCTATCTATGATGGATGCTTACTCGAAATTACGGCTGCTAAGTTAAGCTCTAGTCGGGAGAACGGGGACTGCCGATCCAGAGACCCTGGGTTCAAAACCACGGGCACCACTGTCTTTTAGAAGTCATGTGCGTAATGCCGCTGACATAAAACGGTAATGAAAAAATCATTGTGATAAAACTGACATGTGCCTTCTGGAGTCTCTTGTGACCACGGCGATTGTAACCCTTAAGCCCCGTACAATATAACATTGTGTTCAAATTGCGAAAGCTTAAAAACAATATGTTCCTAAAATTTCACGAGGACATGTGACATGTGTCATCCCACCAACCCCCATTTGGCCAGCGTGGTGGATTATGGTCTAGACCTCTAGTCTCTCTCCTTGCGAGAGAAAGCCCCGAGTCCCAGCAGGGGGAACGTTTAGTGCGCTGCCATGGTCCCGAGTTTAACCGAGGATTTCTTATTATTCTCGAGTGTGATGCTAGAATTCAATTCATATCCCACGAAAAATTTATCTGTGGTGCGCCAAAAGAAGTTTTCACTTCAAAATATGAAATTTAATCAAGGGTCTCAGTTTTAGAGTTAAGTTGCTATTGGTTTTGAGAAAATTTTATTTTCTTAATGAGACAATAGCAAAACTGTAATCCGTCATGACCTGGTGACGAGAACATCAGACTTCACAAAAGCAAGGTCGTAAGTTCGTATCTCGCCAGTACCTTTGAGTAATTTTCTAAATGCTGATGTAAAAGTTTGCTATCACTACTATCTTCAACGATGAAGGAAAATAAAGTGAGGAAACCGACGTGTTCCTAGAAATATTTTTATCGATTACATTCGTAATAGACTAACTTGCACTTGACCACTGACCAGCATGGTGGATGACCTCGACTCTATTCTTGTGAGGCAAGACCACGAGTCCCAGTGAGTGTACTGCTTGTTTTGCTAAAGAATTGATATTGGAATGTAGACTTGATTATAGTTTTAGTAAAAAATATTGTAAAAAAATAGTAAGGCTAATGAAAGGCTACGCAACTGTGCTGTTATGTGGCAGGCATGTTGCTTACCATCAGGCATATGTCCTGCTCGTCTCGACACTCTTTATTTAAAAAAAACGTGAACTTATATAGATGTAACGTCATTCGAAACTTCTAAGGTCTGTAATATCTCCGTCATTTGTCATTTTGTTTGTGAAACAATAAAATATCTTTTGATAATATAACCGACGGAATAATTTGTTTTTTAGTCACCATGCCTATTGTACACAATATATACAATACAAAATACAGGAAACAAATACATACTATACAATACAAAACACATTATTTTTTAACAAGAAATCAAGACCCAGACAGCCAGCTCGTTTTTTTAAAATACATGGATTCCGGGTTCATGCTTTTTGATGTTGTTCTATTCTTAGGAAATGTGTGATGTTTCACGAATTGACGTATCATCCTTGATACAGAAGATGAGCAAGCTTAAGTAGTTCTAAACCAGAACCAGATAAGGTTGATCATAATAAGGATGCAAGACATAGTCGCTGGGAGAGCATCGGATCTACAATCTTGAGGTCGTAGACACTCGAGGATCTCTTTTTCAAGTGCAAATGTCTAACTTTGTCATCACTACTGGTTTTAACGGCGAAGAAAAACATTGTCAGGAGACTAGTAAATTCTAAAAACAAAAATATTTCGAGGACTTGCTTCATCCATCAACCCGTACTCAGCCAACTTTCTCATGTGGGCAAAAGAAGATCCTGAATCCCTGAATTCTCATATAAAATTAAGGAATGTACCACACTCTTCGGGATTTATAGGTACAGTGCGTGACCCTGTAAGCGTAAAGTAAACGAATTGTTTATTATTACACCCAATTAACTAGAACGTGTTCTGATGAAATTAATTAAACCACCTGTATTTAATTTATCCTCGCTTTTCCTCAATCTAAGGCCCAATAAATTGCTTAGATTAATTTATTTTTGTGTGCAAAAATACACAGTGTGGAACAATTTAGAGACAACGCCAAAAAAAACTGGTTATAGGTACTGGCGATAGAAGTGAAAACTTACTACTCAGAATTTGATAGCTCATTTTGAACTAAATTGAAATCGGAGGGAGCTGCTTGTCTGGAACAAATTATCAAAGCCTTGTCGTCTAAATAAGTCTTCTTCGCATGGCCATCTATTATGCCATATATATTCTATGGCCATGGTCCCAAATTTAACGGAAGATTTCTTTCATTTACGAGCTTGACGCTTGAACACAATTCACAGTCCACGAAAAATCTGTGTATGATAGATAGATAACTTTTTATTGTGACACAAAACAGAAAAAAATACAGTAACACAGTTATGAACTAGCGCCACAAATGGCGGGCTTATTGCTGAGAGCAATCTCTTCCAGGCAACCAACTTAAAGGAAAATCGCATAGAACAAGGTTAGGCGAGGCGAGGTGACATTTTGCGTAATACTGTAACCAATATTTAATTATACTATTACTATTATACAAAACAAATTTATAAATATATTTACTACAAAATAATAATACAAACAAAATGTCAGAAATTATATCCCAACTAAAACTTATTATTATATATTTTTTTGACAATTTTTACATGATGACTGTAACATCCAAGATAAAGTAATACAGCCGTACAACAGCAGTGGACATAGTATAGTATGGTGCGCCAATTGAAGTTTTCAGTTCAATAACTGTTGACAAACAAATGTCAAAAGAAAATTACGAAAGCTGCAGACGGAGGGTTCGAAAGGAAACTTAGAATTGCTTAGAACGATCTTTACTTTACTTAAATTCACATTAAAATATATTAAAACTATTTAACCTTAACGCGAATGCGTTCGATATGAGAACGACACTTACATCATAGAATATTAAGCCTATCTAACTTAGGTGCGAATGCTTTCGACGATCGAACGACACTGACTTCTTTATTGAAATCAGCTTTGATGAAGGGTCATCTGGGTGACAATTTAATGAGGTGAGCATCAGCGAATTGTAGTTGGCACGAGGCAGGTCATTGCTACTGCCGAGTTCTGTTGAAATTGCTGACTTGAACCTCGTGCTGGAATGCAGATCACGTTGTACAGACATGTGTAGGTACTGGTACGTAACAAGAGTATAAACAATATTAATTATAAACACCTTATAAATACTGGCCTTGTGGCTTAATGGGTAGGAACTCTGCCTGCGAAGCCGAGGGTTGTGGGTTCGATCCCCACCCAGTGCAAATATTTGTGTGATAAATTAAAATGTTTGTACTGTGTCTGAGTGTTTCTATGTATAATGAGTATGTATTTACAACTATATAAGTATTATGTCAGCTGTATTACAAGCTTTGCTTAGTTTGGGGTCAGATGGTGCTGTGTGTGAATTGTCCACCAATATTTATATTTTATATATTTTTTATTAAAATCAATAAATAAATATTGGTGGACATTTCACACACAACCTAATCTGACCCCAAACTAAGAAAAGCTTGTACTGTGGAAGCCAGATAGCTGATATAAGATTTAATACTTATATATTTTTTAATTCATACTTATTATACATAGAAATCACCCAGGCACAGTCCAGATATTTGAATTCAACACACAAACATTTACACTAGGTGGGGATCGAACCCACAACCCACGGTTTCGCAGGCAGACGTACTACCAACTTAGCCACCAGGCCAGCCAATGAACAATTATTAATAATTTCCATGATTGATGAGTAATGAGTAATTAAATAAGTAGTACTAAATAAGAAAGTATGTAATAGCGCGACAGAATCCAAAATGAGGATATTCGCAAAAAAACGAAAGTGGCCGACATAGCTCAAAGAGTAAGCAAGCTGAAGTGGCAATGGGCAGGCCACATCGCTCACAGAACTGACAACTGATGGGGAAGAAAAGAAAGGTTCTCGAATGGCGACCACGAACCGGAAGACGTAGTGTTGGACGGCCTCCCACTAGATGCACAGATGACCTCACAAAGGTCGCTGGAAACCGCTGGTTGCAGGTTGCGCAGGACCGTTCGTTGTGGAAATCTAGGGGGGAGGCCTATTGGACGTCTTGCGGCTGATGATGATGATGAATTATGTCAAACACAACTCGATAAATGTCAGAGTAGCTTAAATTGAGTCAGTAAAATTGTATGAAATGTCAATGGAATTAAAAAAAATACCAAGAAGAATAAAAATGCGAAGATAACATTGTCCACTTTGTTATTAACAGTCTTACAAGAACAAAATTAAAAATTTTGATTAACCCCCGACTACCTCGGATTTGTTATCTGTACAACATTGTACTAGTCAAGCCCTTTCATTTGAAACCAATACCAATTTGAAACAATAAGGGAGTTGTGAAAAAAGAAATGTATTTCGCCTTTCGCTTTAAAAAATATTTTTTAATTTTTGTGGAAGCTGAAAGCTGGAAGCTGAAAAATTTCAAATCCAATATGGCCATATTGGATTTGAAATTTTTCACAGTGCAATGTATTATACTAGTCAAGCTCTTTCGTTTGATACCTATATTGAGGTGGTAGTGAAAAAAAAAATCGCCATTTTGTGGTGGCAGCCTTCTTGGATTAGATTTTATACAGCATATAGTATTTTACTAGTCAAGTCCTTTCATTTGATATCCATATTGAGGTAAGTTGTAAAGAATATTTTGTCGGCCATTTTGTGGAGGCGGTCATCTTGAATCGATATTAACCAAACATAGCTTATAACATCCGCACAGATATTAACCTTCAAATAAAAAAAACCGCATCGAAATCACCCCATCCGTTTGAGCTCTACGGTGCCACAGACAGACACACACACAGACAGACAGACATCGGCGTCAAACTTATAACACCCATTTTTTTTGATCGGAGGCTTAAAACAGCGGGTAGTAGACAATAAATTAGATCCCACAAACACAGGATATCCTTCATGTGGGAGTAGAGCATATCTCCAAAATAAAGTAAATTATGCCGCACACATTCTATTGTTATCAAGTTAATTTATAAAATCATTTTAATTCATGTAGATACTGTAATGAATTAAACATTTTCTTACTAACGCAATTATTTTGAAAGTTTAGATCTTAAATTGTTTGTTGTCCAATCACGTCATAGAAACTGAAAGCAGCATGCTAAAATTTGAGTTCGATATATTCTAGAATAACACAGTCATACTTTCCATCCCGATAAATCACATAGTTCTTTAGGAAACATCAATTTTCTAAATTCAACGCGGACGAAATTGCGAAAGATTATTAATTAAGGGAAAAAAATTGGTTGCCTGTAAAGTCGGTATACGGGCGAAAGTTTTACGTGACAACGACTTTAAGTGGTAAAATATAAATAATTTTACGGAAGGGACGCGTGCCTTTCACTTTTTATGTCTGTCTCTCTCGCTCTTAGGCGGGCTAACCATGCCCGAGTGGAAGGGACGCGTGCCTATCACTCGCTCTCGTTGTGAGCGCATAACGTGAGCGGAGCGTAACGCAGTTTCTTGAAGTGTCACCCGGCAAACCGATTTATAAGACGTTGTCACGTCAAAAACTGGGAATCATAGGAACTGCCAATAGAAGTGAAAATTATAACTCAGAATTTGACTGCTTACTTTTGAAACTACGCGGGCGCAACCAGAGGGCGTGGCTATGATCATGCCAATCTAGAAATGCATCAGTCAATGGGAAATCCTAACTAATTTCTATATGGCCAATAACTATGCTCCCGAGTTTACTGGAAGATTTCTTATGATTCTCAAGCGTGACACTAGAATTCAATTCACAGCCTACGAAAAATTTGTCTGTAGCGCGCCAAAAGAAGTTTTCACTTCAAAAACCTCTAGAAACATTGCCCTTGACATTGGAACACAATCTACTTGACTGTAGAATAACTGCCACGGATGTGGTACTTCCTCGGGTGACTCTCCAAAGAGTCCTATCACTACATAATAGTTTTGTATTTAAGCTTTCGCGATTTGGACACATAATGTTTATAATGTACAGGACTTAATCACGATTTAATTCATTGTTTCAGTCTTCTCGTGACCACGGCGGTTGTAACGCTGCCGAAACGTATAATTCAAATTCAAAATAAGGTATTTAAACAATGAATTAAATCGTGATTAAGTCCTGTACATTATAAACATTATGCATAATAGTTATTTGTTATACAAGAGTGCAAAGTTGATTTTTAACCGCGTGCTCAATTTTGATGACCGAGCAAGCGAAGGATTCAATTTTAGAATCCTGAGCGTAGCAAGGGAATCAAAAGAGCACAAGGTGAAAAATCTTTGCACTCGAGTGCAACACGTAACTTTTCATTCCACCTCAGTGAGGAAATGACTAAATGCAAATTTTTAAATGTTTTCGCGCTAAGAAAATTAAAGAAAAGTTCCACGAAAACACCAAGGAGGTTCCGAGTCTGAGTTTTTAACATAATAAAAAAAATGTATGATGCATTCGACACCAAGGAGGTAGAAATAAATAGGTTGAATTATGTTTAAAATTCAAAACCTCAGTACACACGATGTTCTAAATTCAAATTTACTTTAATCTCTAGAGGGTAAAAACGACTTTTGCGCCCTGATATCGAGGAGCAAAAGTACTCTTTCCGATCTGGTGGGATGAAAAAGTAATTGTTATACACAAACTACAACCTCTGGTTGTACTTGGGTGCAAAGATTACATACCCTTCGCTGTTTAAAGGGCAATGCTGTCAGCATAATGGGCACCTTTACGCTGGAATATTTTATGGTATTACGTTACGCCGGGTTATTTCATTAGTGTGTGAGTTTGGGTTAAATTCTATATTGCTCAGGATAGGACGACGTGGAGACAGAATAGTTGGAGAGCTGACTCTACCACCATCTGACACAGCAAAAGAAAGAGACAGAGCGATTTGATAAAAAAAAGAGAAAATAAACAAGAGAGACGAAATAAACAAACTATTTTTGATGTAAACAATGGCACATAAGTCATATCATAGCAGACCTATTAGTTAGTAGGTACAGAATTTTGCCCGCAAAATCTAATAAGTTTCTTAAAAAATTATTCAGTCTATAAGTCTGTATATCACTAATTTCCTGCAAAACATACTGACTCATATCATGTTTCATTTTCGAAAATCAAAACGCATTAGTATTCGTAACACTTAATTGTTATTTCTAAAACAAATTCCAATCTCTATTATTACATTTTAATACCCAAATCCAATTAGATGGGGTTTTCCCTATACTCGCTCACACCTGTGTGTACATTAATTTAAATTTTAATACCCCGAAACAGCCTCTGTTTTGCGGTGGCAAAGGCTTTAGGGGTAATTGTGTCTGTAGTCCATATATTATGTGAATATGGCTTGACAGTACAAAATACATTTTGTAATATATGTTGATGTAACTTATAACGAACTATATAAATGTCTAGCAGGGCCGCTCGGTTTCACCCGCGTCATTACCGACCCTGTTAGTTTCCCGGGATAAAAATTGTCTCTATATGTTGTTCCAGACTATTATCGACCTATGTACTAAATTTCATTCAAATCCCTTCAGTAGTTTTTGCGTAAAAGAGTTACAAACATATACCCATACATTTTTACAAACTTTCGCGTTTATAATATTAGTAGGATTGTTATTGTATATTAATTTTATTAAAATTTTAATCCCAATTGTATTAAAATTGGTCATTTTTAATTTGTGAAGTTATTGTTCAACGAAAAAGGATCAACTATTTATTTGTAAGAAATTTTTAATTATGATACAGTTTTAGTTCACTTACAAAAATACCTTATCCGTAGACCACATTTACTATAAATTTAAATATTTAAATATTGCTGGACAATTCCCACATAGCACACAAAGCTTGTAATGGCGGCCAGATAGCTGATATAATAATAGTATTTTTTTTTCAATAAATAATGATGAGACGAGCAAGACATGTGCCTGATGGTAAGCAACAAGCCTACCACAAAACAGCATAGTGACGCGACACTATTGGAACATGAAGAGTAACGGGACAATGAGCGTAACGGGACACTTTTTTGTGCATGCAGCCGGGGTTCATTAATTTATTTTCCGCTGTCACGTCAAAAAATTGGTTGTCTATAAAATCAGTTGATTTACGGGCTGTAGTTTAAAGTGCTAACGTCATAACAAAACATTGATAAATGCGGCGCAAGCGTCCAATGAGCGTAACGGCACATAACGGGACACATTTTCGTGCATGCAGCAGGCGTTCATCGATTTATTAGACGTTGTCACGTCAAAAAATACGAATGGTTGGATTGCCCGTTAAAACTACGCTTTTATTTCAACATATTAGGCACGGAGATCATGTAAGTAAAGAACTTAGCTTGATGAATGTTTCTGAACCTATAGACGCACATTGTTTCCCTGATGAAATTCCGCCAAGTCTCAATTGACATGAGAGCGTTCAATTGTTCGGCAAATGAAGAAAATTTTCGGATGAATTGTGATTGTAACGCGGCGAATACGAAGTGCCAATACCTTTGAAGTATTGACTATCCAAGGCTTTGTGATTTGCTGATTTATTTTACAATTTTGTCATACTTGCCAAATTGAGAAATATTGAGGACAATTTTATATATTTTCACAAAACGCTTTATTGTATTATTGTTACTAATAATTTTATTTATTTTCACTCTTTGGTAATTTTTAGGGTTCCGTAGCAAAATACGGGACCCTTATAGATTCGTCATGTCTGTCTGTCTGTCTGTCCGTCCGTATGTCACAGCCACTTTTCTCCGAAACTACTAGAGCTATACTATTGAAACTTGGTGAGTAGATGTAATCTGTAAACCGCATTAAGATTTTGATATAAAAAATATAAAAAAAAAAAAACGAAAAAAAATTAGGGATGCCATACTTAGAACTAAAACTCAATTTTTTTGTTTTGATCAAAACTACTACGTGTAGGGTATCTATGGATAGGTCATCAAAAATAATTTTGAAGTTTCAAACCAATTTTTTTTTCTTGACTGAATAGTTTGCGCAAGGGACTTTTCCACAGTGGTAAAAAGTGTGTGTGACCTCACCTCACCTGTAACTTCTAAAATAAGAGAATGACAAAAATCAAAAAAGTGTATGATGTACATTACCATGTAAACTATCAACGAAAATTGGTTTGAATGAGATCTAGTAAGTAGTTTTATTTTAATACGTCATAAATTGACGTATAAAAACGTAAAACACTAAACTAAAGTAACAACGAACTACAAGAACTTTTATAGTATGTTACTTGCTGCTACGGAAGCCTTCATGGGAGAGTCCGACTCGCACTTGACCAATTTTATTATCATTTATTACATAAGCAGCTTACATCCCCTTGTTAGGACTAGGAGTCTTCTGTCACAAGGAGACATTCAAAAGTCCCGCTGGCCATGTACGGGTTGACGGATGAAGCAAATCTTCGAAAGAAGACTTCCTCGATGCAAGCCTCACGATGTTTTTCTTGACCCTTAAAACTAGTGATGAATGACAAACATGTAAGTATACCCGCACTTGGGAAAAGTAGTCGAGTTTACGAACGTCTACGTCTTTGGCGCACCAAAACATCAATGACAGACCGTAATCATCTTCGGAATCAGCCGGTGAGTGCCCAACAATAGGTCAGGTATGTGGTCCCGTCGTTTATCGTTTAGCAACGCATCACAATGGTAGTATTCCTCTGCCTCTCCAGGTTTTTTTTCTCATCTGGCAACCCAGTTAGTACCGTTGCAGACTACGGTACACCATAAAAAGTGAGATTTCCGCGCAGTTTCCACACTGCAGCTATGAAGTCAAAGTCAAAGTTCTTTATTGATAAATGTACAATTTACACGTCAATTTTATATAAAAAAAAAAACAAAATAAGAGCATACAAAGAGTACCTATACATTTTTAAAGTTTAAATTGAACTTTTTATATTGTACGATAATAGGTGTCGTACACATAAGTGTCAAAAATTAAAATATATGTATTAAAATATATGACATTGTTCATTACAATTGTAATGAACAATGTCAATTTTTTACAATTTTATAGTGAGTTTGCCATCACTATATAAAAACTCGATGTAACTATAAAAAAGTTTGATCGATAAGCCAGCTTTTTAATCGGTTTTTGAAGCTACCCGAACTCGGTGCTGATTTAACTATTTTAGGAAGAGTGTTATAAACTTCCGGTCCCATAATGTGAGTCAATTTTTCCGATCTCGCGAGAGAGTGAGGTATACTATCCAGCTTGTCAGCGTTACGTATATTGCGCGAATGTCTCTCTCCTCGCGTGTCGTATGAGTCTAAGTTGTTTCTGACATACACAGCTACTTGGTAAATCAAGAATGTAGATGAATTTTAACATCTGAGCTCTCACCATCAATTGCTCGGGCGACATAATATCCAGAAACATACTCGTACAATGACCGGCCCACGGCTTGGGCGAGCGACCCACATCGGGTTTATCTTTGCTTCACCGTGAGTGACGTCATGGTTATTGTACCTCCTAATTTGGACAATGCAGGATGGAAGCTCTTTAATTTTGAAAAAGTTAGAAAACTTTAGTTCACCAGTAGCAGCGATGCAGAATTTTTAATTAACGATTATGAGCTCCGCATGTACCAATGTTAGAAAAAAAGCGTCACTGTA
Source organism: Ectropis grisescens (assembly GCA_017562165.1). Lineage (NCBI taxonomy): Eukaryota > Metazoa > Arthropoda > Insecta > Lepidoptera > Geometridae > Ectropis > Ectropis grisescens. Next base: position 7,374,719 of record CM029769.1, on the reverse strand, counting down.
ATTTTTTCATTCAAATTTGAGTCTCAATTGTCTAGTCACCTATATTGGTTATTGGTCCTCCGTCATTTCTTTTTGAGCCTATTGCAACAATGTAAACGTAACTTTGTAGAGTTAGAACACCAAAGTAAACTGAACACGATGCGCTGTATCATTATCTATCATTATATACAAAGACGACCATAAAAGTAATGTTCTACTTAAAAAAAATATTGTTAAAAAGAGTTTCTACATGAACAAGAACAAAATTAAAAATTTTGATTAACCCCCTACTACCTCAGATTTGTTATCTGTACAACATTCTGCTAGTCAATCCCTTTCATTTGATACCCATATTAAGGGAGTTGTGAAAAAATAAATGTATTTCGCCATTTTGTGGAAGCGGCCATCTTCGATTTGAAATTTGTCATAGTGCAATGTATTTTACTAGTCAAGCCCTTTCGTTTGATACCAATATTGAAGTAGTAGTGGTAAAAATAATATAATTCGCTATTTTGTGGTGGCGGCCATCTTGGATTTGTTTTTTTATTATAGTGTATAGTATTTTACTAGTCAAGCCCTTTCATTTGATACCCATATTGAGGTAGATTGGAAATATTTTAGAAGAAATATTTTGTCCGCCATTTTGTGGCGGCGACCATCTTGAATCGATTTTAACCAAACATAGCTAAGAACATCCGCACGGATATTAACTTTCAAATAAAAAAAACACCATTGAAATCGGCCCATCCGTTTGAGCTCTATGGTGCCACAGACAGACACACACACAGATAGACAGACAGACAGACATTGACATCAAACTTATAACACCCCTTTTTTGGCACCTGTCTGTGGCACCGTAGAGCTCAAACGGCCTATCCGTCCAATTTCATTGCGTTTTTTTTATTTGAAGGTTATCCGTGCGGATATGTTCTTAGCTATGTTTGGTTAATATCGATTCAAGATGGCGACCTCCACAAAATGGCGGACAAAATATTTCTCCATAATCTACCTCAATAAGGATATCAAATGAAAGGTCTTGACTAGTAGTATGTTAAACACTATAACAAATTTCAAATCCAAGATGGCCGCCACCACAAAATGGTGAACGAAGTTTTTATTATGCACTACTATATCAATATCGACATCAAATGAAAAGGCTTGACTAGTAGAATACTATGCACTATGACAAATTTCAAATCCGAGATGGCCGCTACCACAAAATGGCGAAATACATTTCTTTTTTCACAGCTCACTCAATATGGGTATCAAATAAAAGGGCTTGACTAGCAGTAGAATGTTGTACAAATGACAAACCTGAGGTAGTCGGGGGTTAATCAAAATTTTTAATTTTGTTCTTGCTGATAGGAGTAAATCTTGCGAGTTCGCTTAACCAACATACTTATGTACTCGTACTTCGATATAAACCATTAGATGTACCCTCCCACACTTCAGGAGCATGGACTTATGTCGTCGTTGAGAAGAGTGAGCTCACTCTTTCCGTTCTAGTCGGTTTCAGGCACCGGTGAACCCCGAACGTTTTTACCTATCACTATTGTTGTCAACAACTAAAATAAGTAGAACCACAGCGTATCTCACCGCCTACCTATTCGAGGGGTCAAGTAGATTGGATGTGTGTAAACCACATATAATACACACAAACACGCAGTTTATTACCATTTTATCAGGGCATATGTATTATATCGATGCTTATGTAGCGTCAGAGCGGCAGTGGAGCGGAATAAGATAGATAGATAAACTCATAATTGCATTTAATTTAAAATAAAATACATAAAAACTAAAATTAAAGTATCAATGGGCGACCTCATCGCTTAAAGTGATATCTTTCAGGCAACCGTATAATACATGTGTTAAACTCTTTTTGGACGTGTGAAATCTTGCGACTTTACGCCACCGACATGCGTTATGTATACATATATAGCTGTAGGTATCTCGTCTAATCCATTATTCCGCAGTGCCGTACAAAAATCATGTGACAAGGAGCAATTATCGAGAGTTGCAACCCCCTATCTTCACCAACACTCAGTTGGACAGCTTTCGAGTGACGGCATAGTGCTCAATCTTATTATTTTATACCTTTCTATCATCCTACAAACGTAGGTCTCCTGGTGGTTCAAATTACCTATAAATTTTGTTGTCGGTCCTGTAGTAAATTATAATACCTAATAAGCACCGTACAAAGAGTTTACATATACTACGTATAGAGTTAGAGCAAACGCTTTGCACCGAAAGCACGGAACTGAGCGCTCTTGTCTTGTCGCTCTTGTGGAAGTGTCATACTTTTGTCGCGGCACATCACTATGTTGCCATAGCTAACATCCACCTAATCTGTATACGATTGGTACAAAGAAACCGTGCGAAAAAACCTGATCTACTTACTTATTCTTTATCTAAGGCACCATATTTTAAGTTATAAAGTTATACAGCATCACAAATAAATGCAACACAGATAACAACAAAATGTCTGATTTGGAGTCTGTCTTTCAACTTAGTTTGCCTTCATGAAAAACCCGAGATAGAAGCCTGCAGGGGTACCATTATTGAAATCGGTCGTTACGTAAATATATCACGTAAATAAAACAAATTTAGTCTACAGTGTGTTTGTGAATTGTATTTAATATTTATACGTGTATAATTTCCGAGATTTCCATGATTTTTTCATGACCCTTACATGTTTTTTCAGTATTAATATTGTATAATGCAATGGAATTCGAATAAATATTTCCTGTTTTACTTTATTTTGTGGGAAAGGAAAAATAAATAAATGACGTACTGTGAATAAAAATAATAAAGAAAAAAAATACGAAAACAGTAGTGGTCATGTCACAACGAGAAATATAAGATGTTATTATTTAGGTATTTATTTTCTTTCTTAAGTCTAAAAGTTTTTACATTATTTATTCATGTTCCAATAGCTGCGTGTCACTGTGCTGTTATGAGGCAGGCATGTTGCTTACCATCAGGCACATGTCCGGCTCGTCTCTTTATTGTATGCTATAAAAAAACCTAAGCCTAGAGCATAGTTAGTAGTGAGGCAGGGTTTGCACCCTTGCCTCGCTACCAAGTTCCCAGTGGTCAGGGCTGCAAAGTAAGGAATCTTCTGAAGATGCGTACTGTGCTTCTTGCATCTGCTCTTTTCTCTAACCATCTAGCGAAAGCAATAATAAGCAGGTCTACTACGAAATCCGATAAACGATATATCGGCCGACGTTATGGACGATTTATACCACGAAACACAATCGGTTGGTTGATCTGATCGGGCGTTTCGTTCATCCCGACCGACGCTGATTTGACAGTTTTTGTGTCATCAACCGACCGATTGTGTTTCGTGGTATAAAAAGTCTTTAACTTCGGCCGATATATCGTGTATCGGACTTCGTAGTAGTAGTAGAGTCGGTTTTAGTAGTGGTAGGACTCTTGGCAGAGTCTGTCTGGGGATGTACCACACCTTTGCCAGTTATTCTACCGCCAAGCATGTGCAAACATTACTGTGTTCCGGTTTGAAGGGCAATGTTTCCAGAGAAACTACAGGGCTTAAAGAAATAACATCTTAAATCTCTGGGTAACGAGCGCAGTGCAATGCTAGGTAATGATTTGGAGTATTCATGTTCCAATAGCTGCGTGTCATTGTGGTGTTATGTGGCAGGCATGTTGCTTACCATCAGGCACATGTCCTGCTTGTCTCGTCACTTATTATTATTTAAAAAAAAGACCTGCAGTTCACCGACACGATCGTCGAATCAAAATTATTTGTATTATTACCTTAATTTATCTTTCTACTAGACAAATAAATGCCCGTGTTTCTTCCTTCGAGATAGCTGACCTACGACTTGGGCGGGACAATTTTTAAATAAGATCATGTTGCAAAGCACTTCGAAATTCGCATTTTTTTATGAAGTATATTTATTCCTAAGGCGAAAATTGACGTACCTACTTACTGTCACTCAATTAAGGCCGCCCTTTCAAAGGACGTATAAAATGCCAGTCGTTAGGAAGTTTAAGTAAAATGAACAGCATTTCCGTCTCATTGTTCCTTTTAAAGGTCGCTTGAAAGGGAATTTGAATTCACACGATTTTTCCAATCATTCTTGATTTTTCTGTATTTTCTATAGGGATATTTAATAGTGATCTTCAAGTGTTCGAAATTTGATCGAAACAATATTAAACAATATTAATCTGTTCTCAAATAGGCCACATATCTAAACAATAAACAAACGAGTGTTTATTCGTGTGTCAAAGTCATGGTAGTGACTAAACATGTACTCATGGTAGTCAGTGCTAAACGGGCAGCCACCGCGCGTGTGCACTCGTCTTGAAAAAGGCCGCCGGACGCGGCCGAAACTCGAGTCGGATTGACCGACCGTATGTATATACGTGAGTGTCCCGTTATCCAATTAAATACGTGTAACAACCACGTTAATTTTAATACTAAAAAAGTCATGGTAGTGTTTTATTGGTTCTTTTATTTAATGTATAATTAATAAAGTGTTTATCACTCCTTCTCCATATGAACTGGGTACTAGTAGCGTTTCGCGTGTTTATCTGCTCCGTTCTCATTAATTTCCCGTGATAAATAATAGCCTATAGGTACGTTATTCCAGACTTCAATCTAACTGTATTTCAAATTTCAATCCGATCCGTTTAGATGTTCCTACGTGATTGAGCAACAAACATCCAATATCTCGCATCTATGACTATGAGATTAGTAGGGTAAGTACGCAAAATATATGTACATAGATACTTCTCCGTCCCCGCGATTTTCGTAAAATGTTGTTGTCTTTTGTTTCTTATTTCAAAATGTTTACATTGTAAGTTATTGAAAAAAACATATAAACGGTCGAATTGAGAAACCTCCTTTTTTGAAGTCGGTTAATGAGTAAAAACTGGAAACTTAACAGTAGAAGTATAAGGTACTAGAATTGTCTCTACCGCGACTTCACCTGCTAAGTATTTTCAAAGTCGTAGGTAGCTGTACATGAAAATTATGTATTTCATTGAGGTAAAATGTATTCTGTGTGTTGTGCGACTATAATCTATAAGGCTTCAGCCTGCGAAATTTCAGCCGGATCCAAGCAGATAATAACGACACATTTAATTTTTTTTAAATAAAGAGAGACGAGCAGGACACGTTCCTGATGGTAAGCATCATGCCTGCTACATAACAACACAGTGACATGCAGCTATTGGAACATGAAGAGTCAAAATCATTACCTAGCACTGCACTGCGCTCGTCATCCAGAAATCTAAGATGTTATATCTCCAAGCCCTGTAATTTCTTTGGAAACATTGCCCGTCAAACTGGAACATAGTAATGTTTGAACATTACTGCTTGGCGGTAGAATATCTGGCAAAGGTGTGGTCCTTCCCCACTACTAAATAACTAATTGAGTAACAAACATCCGAAAATATCACATTTCATTTAGAAGCATGACTTATGATTGGTTTAAGAAATACAAATAATTAATTTCGACATCAATTTATTAATTATATAAAAATGAATTGCGACATCAACCTATATTAGCACCGTATTCCCCTTTATAACCTCCTATAATGAAGATACCCGACCCCAACTTCATACTATTAAAGTACCATACTTCCTTTGACGAGTTCAAACTTCTCTAATAAGTAGGGTCGGTATGTATGTTCATCTGTTCCTCCATAACTTCTGAATTATCCTTCATAATTTAACAGATAAGTTATTAGCGGAAGCGTATTAGCTGTATGCTCATTATATACAGCTGACTTAAATTGAAATAAGGTTTATTCATAAATATTTATTTCCATTGAATTCAATTTGAAACATTTGGACAAGGTCAGTACAATATTTATAGACAATTAAAAAAAATACGTTTTTAAACAACTTACAACTTACTCTTTAAACAACTTAAACAAACTAATATATGGGTGTTTCTACGATAACAGGTAAGTTATAATGCGATCATTAGTATATAATTCCCATTTATTAACCCAAAAAGATATTATGAGAAACTTTTCATATTTTTTTACATAACTGAGTGATAGAACGAGCAAGACATGTATGTACCTTAATGGTAACCAACATGTTTACCACACCCCAGCACCACGCAGCTATCTTGATATGAAGAGTCCATCCTAGCACTATGCATTGCTCGAATTTAGACATACGAAAACCTAGAAGATGATTTATATCTTTGTCCAATACTTTCACTGGAAATATTGTCGTTCAAACCAGAACAGTAAGATTTTCACCCTAACTAGTTGTTGGCAGTAGAATAACTGGCGTAGGAGATAGATAGATAAACTCTTTATTGCACTAAATTATAACAAAAAAAATCAAAATATACAAAATTTAAAAAACAAAGTAGCAATAGGCGACCTTATCGCTAAGAGCGATCTCTTCCAGGAAACCGCAGGATGGAAAAGGAGAATTTAAGAATAAGAAGACGGAGTGGTAATTTTCTAGGCAGCTTCTGCTATGAATCCTTTTTTTGTGGTGGTAGGAATGCTTTTACGCACCGTCCGGCATGCAGGGTTGCAGGGATACGGCGGATGTGGCGGACTCGATACCACTGAAGCTGGTCTCCAGCATGATATGCGGTCAGAGCAAAGGGTCACTTCTCACACTCTCTCCAACCCTAACCCAACGCCGGCACCCTTGGGGCTTGGGAGCTTATTCCTAGCACGCGATAAGGAATAAAGTTTCAACATCGTGAAGAAACTGGCATATCCCAAAACTGTGATTGGAAAGTTATGTTTCTTAGACCTGTGTCATTTTATGATATAACGCTGCAAAAACAGTTTTCACTTCGAATTGTGTAGAGATTTAAAAGCGCCCTCATCTCATCTTTTAACACTTTACCTCAATATGTGACACACGTATTTGCCCCACAATAAAAATGTTAAACGCCCACAAATTAAACGAAGCGCGTTTGTGCGTGTCCATGCTTAATCGCGGGACCTTCGCTAATGACTTGCTTGAGTAGAACTGGGCCACACTAAGCCACGAAGAAAGGGTTAATAGAATGCCTGTTGGAACAGTGTGTTGAATTCACACGTTTATGCATGTTCCAGCAAAAACATCTTTTGAAAATACGTTTTTATAGTAAAACCTCGCACCCCGCTGTTTTTCATCCGTATTGTTTCAGATCCTTTTAATTTTCTTGGATTAAAATAGCCTGTCTGTTATTTCAGACCATTATATATCAATGTACCAAATTTTACCCAAATCTCTATAGTAGTTTTTACGTGAAAGAGTAACAAACATGCATCCGTGCATTCCTATAAGAGGTAAACTTTTGCGTTTATAATATTAGTAAGAAGTGAAGGGAAAGGTAGTTAGTAATAAGCATCTGATGAAAAGCAACACTCCTATCTTTGACAGTACAGAGTCACGCAGCCAAAGTATTTACATAAATATACAGTAAAACCTCGATAAGTTAAAGTCCAAGGGAAACAAAAAATATTTTAAGTTATAGAGGTTTTAAGTTATCAAGGGTTTTGGTTTTGGGCTCTGATGGGAAGGGAACATATTACTTTTTGAAGTTATAGACGTTTTTAAGTTACCGAGGTTTAAGTTATCGAGGTTCTACTGTAGCTACTACGTATTAAGTTGGCACAAACGCTTTACGCCGAAAGCACGGGTAGCATCGTTCTTGCCATGTCGATCTTGTGGAAGTGACATACTTATGTCGCGACACATCACTCTGTTGCCATAGAAGGTACGCATTGACACAAAGGAACCGTGCGAAAAATCTAACTCTATACGTAGTAGGTATATTATGTAAACTCTTTGCACGCAGCTATTGAAACATAAGAGTCCATTTCATTACCTATTGCTTAGTGGTAGAATAACTGAGTGCAGTTGAGTTGAGGGGGGGGGGGGGTTTCCTGGTGGTTCATTTGACCCATACATTTTGTTCACGGGCCTGTAGTCTAATGTCAATTGATTTCAATTTTTGACCAAATTTCAGAATTCCGTATTGGGTTTTTAGAGAAAATAATTTATTTTAAAGGGCATTTGGCCCTAGATGGCTTGTATTGTCCATCGAGTTAGATTTATATTTATACTGCATATTTAATGTATTTCTTGGAACATCTCGGTTTCCTTACGATGTTTTCCTTCACGGTTAAATACCTATACATATGATGTATAATCAAGAGATGTAGCCAAATCTGTAAAACTTTTGGACTTTCTGGTCGCTACGCCACTGCGGTTTGTACTGGAAAATGTAGCTGATATATCATACGATTTTACTAATTTTAATGTACCTATGAAACATACTAAACTCTCCGTTTACGTTCAATCAGCCCCGGATCAGGGGGTTGGGAAAACCGGGGCCCGTGCCCCGGGTGGCATGCCTCAGGGGGCGCCCAATTGACCGACTCGTCACGTATCTCAAGTCATCGTCGTAATATCCGAATTTTTCCTTCCTCATGTGGAAGTTAGAGGAGCTAGATACTCGAGGGGAAAAAGCTTCAGAGGGACATAACCCGTTATGTCCCTCCTGCGAATAGTGGTCACGAGTAGATGCACCGCGATGCCCCCCCCCCCCCCCCAGATCAGATTCAGATTTTGCCCCCCGCCTAAAAGAAATTGAAAATCCGGGGCTGCGTTCAACGCGTAGGTGTCGTCCAATAAATGAAATTGAAATTAATATTTACCTGTATTCATCTGAAAATAGATTGGATTACCGTCATTATTCGAGAATTAATTTCCGTCGATTTCGATGAAAAATAACGACAGGGTTCGGACGCGCGTGTAATTTCAATAAGCTCATAACTCATTCACTGAAATCCGATTATTATAACAGAGATGCAGCAGTAAAGTACGTCACAGTCGTAGAATAGTCACAGATCTGACATATACTTATAGCGCCTCCCCGGTTTTACCCGAATAATTTCCCTTACCTTTTTTTTAACCTTTACCTTTACCTTTTTGTTATTTTCCTGTGATAAAACTAGCTTACGTAATATTTTCGAATGTAATAAATAATCTTGTGAAAATATTTTAAAAGTACAATAAATTTCATTTCGTTTGAAAAAAAATATGTTAAAACTCAAATACAACTTTGTCATTTCAAAATACTCCCCAATTAAACAGCTACACAGTAATGTTACGATTTGACCTTATGTAAGTGTATGTGTTTCTTACCTGGACTGACTTTTAAATAACAGAAAACTACGAGTAAGTAAAAGTGTAAAGTTTAAACTGAAACGTTTTGTGGTCTTTATTGTTATGTCTATGTTACGGAAACAGATAAAAGTGTCATGATAAAATCATTCTAGAAGAATACATTTTCTAACGTTTCAAGTAACAGAATATACTAGAAATAGTGCCACATTTTGCGACATCCCATTTGTTTTCCTTGCATAGTTTATTTTCTTAGAAACGGTAGAATTGTTTTCATATAACAAGTCCTCCTCAAACAGCGCTGTCATCGGAAAACTCGAACTGACCTGTGAATGTCGCATTTAGTACCCATTGTTCACCGGGACTTCTTTATGTGCCTAGTGACTTATCTTCAAGTTCGTGATGGGCTCTGTGAAGGATAGCCAATTGATAGTGGACGTGTGTCTGGGCAGCTCGATTTATTTTACCATCACAGAAAATTTTTCTTTACGCTTTTTTTGTTTCTTTCCAAAATAAAGTCTAATAGAAATACTGACTAAAAATACGAATTTCATTTAGATTTGTAAAAAATTGTACAGGTATTTTTTCTTTTGTTTTGTAAATAGTAGTTTAGTAGTGGTAAGCTTTTTTCCAACATCCGCGTAGGGAAGTACCACACATTTGCCAGATATTTAGCCGCCAAACAATAATGTGTAAACCATTTTGTGTCCCCGTTTGAAAGGCAATATTTCTACATGATACTCGGATAATAATTTCTGAAAATTTATTGATATCTCCGAGTGACGAGTATTGTGATAGACAGTGGTTTGGACTCTTCGTGAAAAAATAGCTGCGTGGTACACTCCGCGAGGCATAAGCTGAGCTTTGCATTTGTGTGAGTGTACATGGATAGTGTAGGTGTGACAACCGGCCTTAGGCGCGGCGCCATTCTGTCTCGCCGCGCTCCTGCCTGATTGGTGATCACTCACACTAATGCAAAGCTCAGCCTATACCTCGCGGACAAAATTTCAAGCTCCTGCCTGATTGGTGATCACTCACACTAATGCAAAGCTCAGCTTATACCTCGCGGAGTGTACTGTGCTGTCATATACAGGCGTATTGCTTACCATCAGGCACATGAAGTATCTTGGTTGTCCCGTCATTTTATTTGCAAAATAAATACTCGTACCTACAATTTTTCACGTTTCAACTTCTACGCAATAAGAAAAGAATTTACATACTGTACGTTTTAATTTCTATGAAACGAATTTCACGAATAATAGTCGGACACTCACAAGCATTACTGCATTACATCACGTCTCACTTGGCCTTTCCTAGTATATGACATCGGTAAAACTCTCCTGGCAAAGCTAGATGCAAAATGTCATAAAGATATTGAAGTCATGGTTCGGATTGGCGCATCCGGCTGATCCCTCTACTCTTTTTAGGGATCACAATAGTTTTGGGCTGAAACTAAAGAAACCGTCTGAACTTTACAAACACCTAAGAGTTACAAAAACGCATATTTTGGGAAGTCGCAAGACGAATTAATTACATCTCTTCCAAAAGACAAAACTGCTTCAGACCTGGAGTCTAGACTTCAATTCCATAAACAATTTATGGCAGGTGCACAAGTAAATACTGCTGGGTTGGGTGCGAGAAAGAAAAGGGAAGACCGAGACATGGTAAAAACCTTTCGACAACAAGACGAAAATGACGGTTATAAAGTGCACGCTATGAATTTAGAAATGCAAAGTGAGTGGTTAACCATAGGTGAGTTCTGTTTCCCATTAGTTCTAAAGTGGCGTACCTTGATCTATGACTGGGCTCCTGCCTTATTAAAATTTTATCTAAATGCATTCCAAATGACCCTGCCTGACCAGAGTAACTTGGTAAGGTGGGGAAAAGCCTCTGAAAAATGTTGCTATACTTGTGGAGAGGCGATATGTACAGCAAGGCACATATTGGTGGGATGCAAGGTGCTCCTTAATGGGGGGTCATTACTCACGGCGCCATGACAGAGTACTTAAAATCATACGTGAAGCCATGAGCCTTTCAGTAGCTAGAGCCCAAAAGGGATTGACGACAAACAAAAGACAAATTAACTTTGTAAAAGAAGGCTCAACATCAAACTCCAGGAACAAGCCTTACTCAATCCTGGGTACAGCACCTGATTGGACTATTTTAATGGACACGTATGAAAAGCACTACAAAATCCCAGAGGATGTGGGTGTTTCGTCATCCAGACCGGACATTTTCCTTTTTTCTAGAGCTATAAAACGCATAGTCCTTGTAGAACTTACCGTACCGTGGGAAACTAATATACCTACCTAAAGACCACGCGATGAAACAAAATAAGTATTACGACCTCCTAAACGAATTAACAAAAAACGGCTATGTAGTTAGTTTATACGCTGTAAAAGTGGGAGCGAGAGGTATACCAGCAAAATCTCTCTATAACCTGTTGAAAGACCTTGGCTTATCCAGAAGTGCAGTAAGTTCTATACTAGAACGAGTATCTAAAGCTGCACTAGTAGGCTCATATCAGATTTGGCTGGGCAGGGAGAGAAAAACGAGTAGTGAACGTGAGTGTTGATGTACGTCAGAAAGGGGGTCCCTTAAACCTACGCCCGAGTCACAAGTCTCGGGAACTACTCGGGTTTTCTCTCTCTACCACACGATGGACCCGGCTCCCGCACGGTGAATCCGTGGAATGCTAAGAAAATCGTCTCTCTCAGGAGTCTAACGCATGTGTTAGCCATTGGTCTCATTGATCATAAATGGAGATGATAATGATATACAATAAGTTAAACAATATAACTTCCATCACAACGACATCGACAGGTTACAAGGTGAAAGAATTACTTAGTTACCTTAAAATCTTCGTGTGATACACGATTTTAAAATCACAATTTTTGGACTTTCCTGAAAACTCTTTATACAAAAACACTACAAAAGCGTGACATTATCGTTTGGTAGGTATTTTCTATGCATCGCGTGTAAACTTTGTATGTAGTTAACATATTGCATTTAGGAAATTGGTTTCATAATAAAATTTAAATGGGTAGGTATGTAATCATTTTAAATTAAATGAGTTATCCAATGGGTTGTAATCACATTCTCTTTTAATTTCATACTTTTAAAATAGAATTTGCCATCCACCTGTGAACGATCACAAAGTGAGTTGAATAAAATGATATAACAATTAAAATTGGTACATATTTAATTCTAGTTAAACGGTGTCATAATATGAATTAATTTAATTAAGTTCTAGAATCAGTCGTCATGCCAACTGCACGAGTAGAATTCATAAATTAATATAATGCTTATTTAACATTGAATCATCTCAAAATGTACTAAAATGATATTTAAATACGTCAACTGGTTATAGTTGTAGGTATTTAAAGAAGATTGATTCACAGTTACGTGACTTGCACCAATCTTGGGTTTTCCTTCATAATTCCTATTATTCCATATTCAATTAAAAACCGCTATTTTCCTTGTCTGTGTTAATTAAGGCTTTTCCTTTTTAATATACTGTCAGTGCCCCCGCTTTTATACCTGCGTTGTTTCCGAACCCACAACATAATTTTCCCGGGATATATAGTAGCCTCTGTTATCCCACATTAAAACCTTTTCGCCAAGTTTCAATTTCATCCGTGCAGCCGTTCCGACATGAAACATCAAAAAATGAAAATGAGCATAAAACATCAAAATTTTGACATTTATAATATTAGTAGGATTTAAAGTAAACTAGCTATGACTAACCAGTTATTGAGGATAGAGCGAATCGGGACGACTCTCCTATTTTATTGGTAGTAACTTAGAAAGTACTACAATTTTATGAAATAAGAAGTAAACTTCTGATATGATGACTTATTTATGAAAAACATTACATATAAGCATGTTAGTCAACTAACCGGTAACTAGGTAATCTTGAGAGGATAATTCATAGACACAACATTATTTAAACAGGTATATGTATAATAGAACCCACACTAGGGCAACCTGTGTCGTGGGTACCAGACATAACACAAATCAAAATATGAAACATTTTTGAAACATTGGTGAGAAACGGCAGTTATCAATCACGCAATTAAAACTATGTCGCAAAAAACTAATCATAATATAGATTATAATTTTTGAAGTAATGTCTATTTTGCAGCCAACTATCTCAGCTATCAATAAATCAAATCAATCAACAGCCTAGCCTCTTTACTAACAGCCATACTTGAAAAAGCGTCCGATTTAAAAAGCGATTGTAAATTTGATTCCCGTCTGTATTTTTTAAATATAAAGCTAACTGTGAGCAAATTGTTAGTTTCCAGAGAGATACTAATAAACTGTCACGTCGGCAGCTCCGAAACCCTAACCACCAGTAGGTTAGCCCCTGCCTCGCTACAGGCGACAATCTAGGATTGGGCTTTATAAATTTAAATATTTTAAAAAGAAAAACCTAAAAATAGAGTACAAGTGACGGAATACTCTTACTAACATTATAAAAATCAGGTCGGAACATATAAATGGATAGGGAATTTGAAATACAGTTAGATGGGTTATAGTCTGAAAGAACACGTAGGCTAAGTACTTTGTTTCCTTTTTTAAACTTTCATAGGCTTACACTTAACCGCCTCTTGCCTGATGTTAAGCGAAGATGCGGTCTACGACGGAGCGTGTTTACCTAGAAGAAACCGATTCATTTTCGATTTGAAGACACCAAAATTATAACTATCGGGAAAACACCACTCAGGCAACTCATTCCGCAGCCTAGACGTTCTTATCACAAAAGGAAAATAACGGAAACGATGCGGGTAAAACTACAGGACACTGCTAATAATCAATACATACGTTTGGACATTCCTCACACTAACGGTAACCAGTCCAAAACTAAGCAGATCTTGGGATGCTCGGGAATGTGTAGGTACGTAGTGCACCCTGGCCGTCAGGCTACGACTTACCTATTTTCATAATACAATTCGACGACGATTACCTACATTTTTTAATTAAACACCACGCACTGCGCGAGACCTTTAGCCATTCTTAGACTAATATCAACCATCAAACAGTTTTTATGCTTTACTCGAAACTAGTCCAGAATCTGCTGATGATACGAGTATGTCAAGTTCAGGCGATGCACATTATAAAATTTCATTGGGTTGTTGTCCGATTGCTAATCTAAATAGATAACCTGACAATACTCCTTCTGTTTCTCACTTGGAAGACTTCCATTACACATTTCGACGACGATTACATTTCTTAATAAAAATATCAATCACTGCAAGATACCTTCACTCATTGTTAAACGCAAAAGCAAAAGTAATTACTTTGGCTTTTTACTAAACGAGAAAGCAATTGCTTTCTCAACAAAATCAGAAGAAATGACGTAAAAGTAGTGGGGAGGAGCCTACATCGCACCATTATGATTGGTGATTTATGGTGCGATGTAGAGTCCTCCCCACTAGTTTTACGTAATTTCCTTTGATTATAGGGGTCGTGTGTAGATAGAGCGTTTTAGGCTAATTTCAACCATCAAACAGTCCCTTTTTTACTTAACTTGAAACCTGTCCAGAATTGCCGATGATAATATGTCTAGTTCAGGCGATGTACCTACATTGTAAATTTGAAAACAATTGCTTTTTCAACAATTTAGTTTAGTAAAAAGCCAAAGTAATTACTTTTGCTTTTTACTAAGCTATAGTTAAGAACTATCAAAGGATTATTGACAGCGTTAAAAAAGCTTTGGTAAACAATATTCCAAAATGCTGATTTATTACAAATAAAATTATACTTGATTGCTCTTCAATAAAATGGTTAATGTACGTTAATTGTTCTAATTAAAATTCTGATTGATTCCTTTTCTGCCTTGTGATGACGTAACAGTTTGTCGAGGTTGGCGAGTGTCTCTATCTTTTCTCTCTGTCTCTCTGCGTGTGAGAGTGTGTATGTGTTGTGTCTACAACGTTTGTGGCGTCATAGCTCCTAAATGAATGCGTAAATCGATTCTAATGCCTTTTTTGTTTGAAAGTTGATTTAATTTAAACGCTTTTTTTATTTTTATGAGTATCGGGTATTACTTTATTACATTGTCCTTATAAAAGTTTAAATTTCGGTTTTTTGGTTTTATTGAACATTTTATTATGTGAAATATTGTTATTTGGTCTTGTTACAGATAACAAACATATTTAAACGTCTACTAATAGTTAATACAAATGTGAAAGTTTGTGAGAATCAATGGGTTTATAATGTATCTACAGGACTTAATCACGATTTAATTCATTGTTTAAATACCTCGACGTTTCGGCAGCGTTACAACCGCCGTGGTCACGAGAAGACTGAAGAAATTGCGGGTCGTCTCATTGCGAAATGAGGGGATCTAGATCTACCCTCATTTGGTCTTCAAAAATCGCAGGGTTACCACCACGACACACAACACTAACCGTATCACCAGGCTTCTCCGAACTCACTCCGCGATGCGTATATTTATAAATGACTGGATTCCACGACGCCGATAACCGAAAACCATCCTCCCGGTTGAAATTACGATGTTTTTTTAATTTCTACGGCTTCCCGAACTATTCTTGCGTAGTAATAACGTTCGGTGGAGAGAATCTTCGGGTCGTGGAGTTCGATCCAATGACCAGTTCCGCATCAATCAAATGCTCGGCAATCGCAGATTTCTGTGTCTGGCGATTTTTACAGCGGCGATGTGTTCTTTGATCCTTTCAGCAATTATACGCTTAGTTTGACCAATATAAGAACTACCACAGCTGCAGTCGACCTTATACACACCTGGAGTCTGAAATGGAATGACGTCTTTCGGCGTCCTAATATGCCTCGTCATCCTTGATAAGGGAGTATACACAGTTTTAATAGAATATTCTTTTAGTAATGTCCCCACCTTATCCGTGATGCCTTTGACGTAAGGCATAAAAGCCGGCTGCCTCTCGACATTCATCACTTTCCTTTTCTGCCCTTTTCTGTGTTCCACTAACTTCGTCACACTATAGCCATTACTTTGAAGTACCTCCTGCACGTGTCTTTTTCCGCTTCTAAATGTTCAGGGTCACAGAGGGCGTCCGCTCTATCTAAAAGAGATCTGGACACCGACTGTAGTTGACGAGGGTGATGATGTGACGTCGCGTGCAAATACCGGTCAGTGTGCGTGGGTTTTCTATAGACAGAGTGAGACAACGAACCATCAGATTTAACTGTCACTTGGACGTCCAAGAACGGCAGAGATCTATCCACCTCCAATTCAAATGTGAACCTAATGTTGACATGTATCGAGTTGAGATGCTCCAAGAAACGGTTTACTGCTTCCCTATCTCCTTTTAAAATGCAGAAAACGTCGTCCACGTATCTAATCCACATTCTTACCGCTGCTGATTGATTGCTTGCATTATGTGTTCAAATCGCGAAAGTTTAAAAACAATAATCAATGGGTTCATTAAACGTTGTTTCTAATTCTCGCAAGAAATAATAATTGATACTTTAATTAACATTTATAGCAAAAAAATAACATTGTTATACATACATTCTTTCGGGCTGTTTTTACGACTATAGCCTGCTTATAGTATGTCCTGCGACTACGCTTGTATGCGTGCATGAGACAGATGGAACAAAGTTTAGCTCAAAAATTTGTACAAAAAAAAAACAAATAAAGAATTTTTTATTTAGATTATACCAAATAATTATTATAAGGTAATCTGATTTCAAGTTGGCCTCTATTTGCATTAAGGTAAATTCAAATTTAGTCGTTTTCGATGAATGGAATATTCTGTTTTATAAGGTGTCTCCAGACTTAGTCCAGTTTGACACTAGGTTCTCCCAGTGAGAGAGCTATGCCTACCTCTTATCTTTTTAGATTTTTTCAAATCTAAGTAGCGCTAGGTAATTTAATTTGCTTCTATGAATTCAACAAAATATATACATTATAACAGGTAAAAATATAGAGCGCAACTTTCTTTATCTCCTAAACGCTCCACGCACGAGTCTTAAAATCAGAGGAAATTACATAAAAGTAGTGAGGAGGAGCCTACATCGCACCATATGATTGGTGATTTATGGTGCAATGTAGGGTCCTCCCCATTATTTTTACGTAATTTCCTCTGATTTTAGGGCTCGTGTGTAGAGGTAGGCCCTAATTTTTTTCGTAATGTCGTAGTTAAATTATCGAATATTTTATTGAGTTGTCTATTTTGCAAGGGCAACACTCAAGAGTAAGTAAAAGTTCATTTCATAAAATACTCTTCTACAAAAAGTGTTCTAGAATGTTATTTCAGTCTGAATGTATCTGAATAAAGTTTAAAGTACCTAAATTGTTTTAACTAACCACAGTGTCGTAAAGTGCTAACTTCAGTCACCACTAAGCTGTTATAAGTGCAAAGTAAAATCAAACAAAACACATCTAAAAAAATCTATTTAATTTATTTACAGTTCTCAGTACAGTAAGTTATCTAACGGTAGTCAACGAAGTAACCGACTTTAGTTCAGTTCTAACTATATTTTTTGTGTAAAAGTAAACAATTTGTACTTTTTTCGGTTACTATAGAAAGTAGTTTTGACATAGTTTGTAGTTATTTTATTCTGTACTTTTTGTCATGGTCCATTCCGCTTTCCAAAATTGTGATGTATTTCTTTGACGTCAAGATTGAATTTTATGTGTTCGTATTTCATGTCAATCTTACTATCGACTCATTCTGTCATCTTAAATCTCCTTTTCCTTCAAATATGTACAGCATATCTCCACAGTAGATCATTTTGAGATTACCTCCTCGTTCTGTCGATGAAACTGTTGGGTCTTTGAGGGTAAGTCTGAGGTTGTTGTCTCAACGCTTGGTAGGACCTCCAGTTCAAATACCAGAAGGGTTGTTTGTCTACTGGCATTTGATTTATTCTATTTACTAAATTCTTGTCACCCCGAGCTTCAATTGGCGCATCGTCTGTTTCTCCGAACCGGTCCGTTATATCCACATTCGTTGTAGCCGGGTAGCCTATAGGTCTAAGTCCGGCGTAAAATGGTCTCTGCGCATGAACGATGCACATGAAAGCCAGCGCCAATAATATTCTGGTCGCACACATGTCTGGAAAAGAAACAATCAATTATAGTAGCTTTGTTACCAGCTTAAACTGGTTTTAGTTCTGTTTTTCCTGTTGTTTGGTGTAACTTGACAATCTGGCCCTTGAAGGGCACAAAGTTTATGACTATTCTTAGTCTTGAAACTGATTATGTTATATCTACAAGTAAACAGCATAGAATATTCAAAAGCATTCTGGTGTTATATTTTGCAAGCATTTGTTTTATCGTTTGCTTGATTTGAATAAATTAATATTTTGTGAAATCGATAACAATTTGTGGCACTGTTTACATTAATGAACAGTACAGTTTATTTATCAGTGAAAGATTCTTAAGAGTTTTTATTCTTTGTAGGCTATTCATTATTCTTTCTAAATACTACGTTTACTCGTTTAACTAAGTTTAAAACAATGAAGTATTTTTATTTAGTAAAATTAACTTGGCAAAAATGATAGACCAAACAAAAGTGTGACTCTTCTGATTTGTAATTTTTTTATTAGATCAACATAATTTTGAAGACAAACCTTTGAATACTTGTTAATTATCATCTCTTTAGCATTAAATTTACGCAGAAAACATTGGTACTTATCC
Organism: Ectropis grisescens; assembly: GCA_017562165.1. Taxonomy (NCBI): domain Eukaryota; kingdom Metazoa; phylum Arthropoda; class Insecta; order Lepidoptera; family Geometridae; genus Ectropis; species Ectropis grisescens. The sequence goes on along the minus strand of CM029769.1, from coordinate 7,355,967 downwards.
AAAATTAATCCATTATCCTCACTATTTTGAATCCATCAATCCTAAAGAGTTTACGTATCGTAATCAATCCTAAACTTAAAACCAACTATGAACTTACACACTACACACATACACACTATTCCATTGTACTTATAGATATGTAAATTGGTTTAGAAGCCGAACGAAGAACAATATCACACTTTTTTCTGTTTATTTAATTGGCTACGTAAAATGTTAACAATTTTAAAATGTTCGTATTCAAGTAGGTATGCATTTAAGATCATTGTATGACCTCAAGGTCACTAGCTATCGACGCGTATAACAATATTAATCTTCTTATCTTATATATTAATATTAATATCTTGTTTCACAGTAAAATGTTTCGAAGAATAGTTTTGTTTAATACAAAAATAGATTTTACTTTGATAAGTGTTACCTTTAAAGTTGTTTAGTATTGTAATTAGAAAGGTCAACTAACAATCCATTTTAAATCACGTACAATTATTGGTGTGTACGTGATTGCTTTCACCCACGTAGTATTTGTACCTTTTGACTTTTAACGTAACTCCGAATATTACCAAAACAAAACAATGTCGTAACTTTCGAAACAAAACAAAGAGTTATAAAATTACTATTAAGTTGGATCAATTGTAATTATATAGTGATAATATCAATTTCTGAATAGTTCAATTTTCGTGGTGTATTACGTATTCTGTTTCTATATTTTTAGAACAAGATTATTTATTTGTGATTTTTCATTAAAAAAACAGAATCAGTTTTATAAATAAGACTCTCTCTCTTTCAACTATAATCAGAATAAATTTATGAAATACGGTACAAACGATAACATAATATTTTAATTCAAATCGATCTGTAAATTAGTGCGTGCGGATTAAAATTATCTTCTCTAAAATTATTTCAAGAATAATTTTGCTCAATCTAGACATATTTATATCAATGTTTTTGTTTGTATTTAAATAAAATGGAAAGTGGTATTCCACATTGTATTATTATATTAAATGTGTATAATTACATGTTTGAACGAAGATAATCAAAATAAATGACAAAGATACTCCATTATCTATTACTCACAATCCAATAATAATACGAGTAAATTCAACTAGAATAATAAATTACCTGTTTTCTGTGAAAGTTGTTCGTAAACTTGAATAGGGTAAGAGTGTGAATGGTTAACACGTCTCGTGGCGTAGTGCAATGTTGACTGATGCAGAGTGAGAAGCTTCTCTGTATAAATACGGAAGACGTTACACTGTTACGCGTATCGGCGGACTTGTTTGTAGAGTTACGAAACGTAGAGGTGTCTGGATGGCTGTAAACTCTGCGCGACACTATTCTAGAAGATACGAGTATTTTATTTTGCTTACATTTCACATAACATTTTTGCTCTTGTAAGTCTTCTCATCTCATGTACTTAATAAGTATAAGACAAAGAAAAACTTGTTCACATGGCGATACAGAACTGATTCTATGCACATTATTTTGGGAAATATTCTGACGAGAATTTGTACTTATTATGATTATCAACGTTATAGTTTCATTACTTCTCAGCCCGAAAACAACAACAAACTCTTGTTCAAATTCTTCAAAACTGAAAACGGAAGACCGTTTGGTTCTCCCGGTTAGTTACACAAACACGGAAAAGTAAAAGAGGGTGTTAAAATCATTGTTAATGTATCTGACGCTGAAGATGTTAATTAGAGATGGCTACCGTTTACCGTCCAGTTGGGTCATATTTGTGTTTATTGTCACTCATTCTACCTTCATTAAAACCAAAATGATTCTCTTCAGAACCTGAAATTAATAGCTATATTTAAAAAATCTACATTTTAATAAATTAATGATTTCTGAATTCGACGATATCTAGAGATGTGTGCCACTTCGAAATAATTGACTAGAACTGAAACGCAGAAGTTTAATTCCATTCGTAAAACAATCATGTAGACCTTAGGCCATGGAATGCGTGGCTTTCACCCGATGTATAAAATCTTGGTGTCTTCAAATCGAGAGTTAATAGATTGTATTTTAAATAAACGCGCTTTTTCGTAAACCGCGTAGTCGCTTAATATCAGATAAGATGACGGTAAGCCATAAACGCTATAAATATAATATGAAATAAAAGTTTCAAAGAATGTTAATAAGTCCCAAAGATCACAATATAATATAATACCGTATAATGTATGAGACAATATATTACAGTAAATACAGATCTAACAATTAGCACAAATCTGTAAAAAAGTTGTTTGTTTACTAACTAAACTATTGAATGCTTAAATTTTCTGAACACGACATTTCTACACATTCAATGCGCAACGTAAAAACCCATTCAATGCGAAACGGCACCGGCTCATCCACCGATCATGACGTCACAGCGCATTTTGCCCATCACTACCAATAATTAAAGATCTCTCCATTTGTGAATCACTTCTTCTCGATAGTTTATTTTAAAGCGATAGTAGTGGGAGGTAGAGGTCTTAGTACGTTGGGCGGTTGATGTTTTGGTACAGTATATGTAACAGTTTGTACGTGGGTTTGTACAAAGCGTGCCTGGAGTAGACTGTGACGTGTAAACGCAGTGGGTTTTTGCAAGTCAGTGTGTTATCACACACCCCCAATCTCAGGCGTGACCGCGTGACTCAAATAGGTTATGGATATTATTTGGAGCGTATTGTTGTGACTTATTGCTTTATTTGAATTTTAAATAATTTGTTATGAGTAATCGTTTCTGTGTATTGTAATTTACATGCTTGGGAATAGACATTGTTCATTTTCAAATGTTTCATTATGTGATCATCTATTTACGTATTTGCTACGAGTAGCTACATAGTGCCATGCAAGCCACATTAATAGGAATTTTAGTTAAATATATATTTATATATAGGTTAGGTAACAAAATACTTGCAGTCATGGGTTACGCACAAAATAAGAAGTTTACAGAGAGACAGAGATATTACTTACAGAAGGAAGGGTGTTGTGTGAGACACGTCCAACAATATACTTGAGTAATTATTAAGTAGTTATATTTGTACCCTACAAAATAGAAAAAATAGTAGTCAATTCTACATTAGTGTTATTCATAGCCATAGCCATATCCATCTATATTTTTTATTTTTATACTCACAGAATTAAGTATGTACTTAAATTAAAAAAAAGTAAAAACTTCTTAAAAAACTGGTTTTCTTAGAATTTTGAAAATATTTCAAATAGCTGCTGCACTCATAACTTTTGAGTGCCTGCACCAAATTGGATGATTCTTTGTTTTATATATTTGTTATTATCGCGACAAGGTTTGTATACCAGAATACTTTGAAAATGTTGACAAAAAAAAATATGCCGGTACGAAGGTCGCCGGGGTCAGCTAGTTTTAGATAAACAAACAACTCTTAATTAAAAAATAGAAACAGATTACGATTAAAAAATCAGGTTAAATTTAGTGACATTTGTTATCCATAAAATGTTTGGAATTGCGACGATTTCTATATTAGTTTCCTCCATAGTACAAGTCCTTAGATGCATAGAGTCAGCGAGCAACACGGAAGAGATTAGGCATACACAGCGTTTCCCCTCTGTCAAAGTACAAGTCCGCGTGGACCATGGAGTTTGATAATATACTGTGGCTGAGGGCGGGGCTGGATTTGTAAATGGTGTTTTATTTTTTATGTGTTAGTGATTTGGCTGTGTGAGTATGATCGGCAATGGTATAATTGGTACAGGTATGTTTTATATGTAATAGTGCGGCTTTGGAGGGGAAAGTTGGACACGCTAGTGTCCAACTTCCTCCCGCAAATGAAAGAAAGATTTGAACAATATTTTTTAGCTAAGGCTACTTACTCTCTTCCGTGCTGGCGCGGAAGATCGAGTTGCTCGATGCATAGAGTAACTCTAGCACTGAAATAAAAAAAGACAGAAAACCGATTGTTAGTGAATGCGTCTGGCTCCTTTGTGTTTGATCAGGATTTTTTGAAACTACGTATAATAAAGGGACGCGTTGCATAACTTTTGCTTTGGAATCCCTCAAATCCGGAAATAGCAAAAACACAAATTTTGTTTTGAGTAAAAATATTTTTTTTAATGACATTATGTAAGAAATAGTAGATTTTTGTTTGTAGAAACATTGTTTTCAGCTAATATGCCGCTGACAGCACTAGTATTGTTATTACCAATGAGTTTACACGTGAATACTGTAGATTAAACTAAATAATTCTACGCAATATCGGGGACTTTACAGTAACGCGGTAAATACTTATCTATTTGTAAACATAGTGATATTATTCAAAACGTCAGTGTCGATGCAATAGAAAAAGTTAGTCAAAATGATGAGGTATTTCTAGAATAATAATTAGACGTCGTTTATGTACAACCGATTTTCAACGCCCTGCCACAAAATTTGATTCAAGCTTATCAATATTTATGTTTTTGAATCCATTTTATGTTACAAAAATCCAAAATTTGGAAGTCCAATTTGTTCAAAAAATGTACAACGTATGTGTCTGACTCGTCTCCAGTAAATGCGAGAATTTATAGTTTGCGAAATGAGAAAGACATGAGCCTGATGGTAAGCAACATGCTTTCTCAGAACAGCGAGCGTTAGATGTAGCAAATGAAACATCAAGTATCCAAATTACAGCCCAAAACTGCACTCCGTCTGCGGAGCTATTAAGTCATTTATCATATCCGTGTTTATCACTTTGATTTGCGATTTTTCTGGAAACATTGTCCTTCAAACTAGAACACAGTAATACTTTCGTGTTACTACTTAGCTCCACCGCTAATTACTATCTATTAATTTTTAATTAGTAAGTAACATAAAACCTTCTACACACGAGCCCTAAAATCAGAGGAAATTACGTAAAACGACCCTACATCGCACCATAAATCACCAATCATATGGTGCGATGTAGGCTCCTCTCCACTACTTTTACGTCATTTCCTCTGATTTTAGGAATCGTGTGTGGAGCGTTTAACTGGCAAAGTCTTACTTTTACAAAACGAATCTATATGGATATTTTTTACCTCTTTTTATGTTACAAAGTCGATAAAGCTCTATTACCTATTATTACTTTACCAACATTTTGATTTATAGTTAAACTAACCTACTGTAAATCTAAACTTGGATAAGATCAATATTATTATTCCATCCATAGAAGCGTATTAATAATTCATGTTACCTACCGATAGAGGATGGTTAGAATGCCTACTATCTAAAGGTTAGAGGATGAACAAAACAAACAGATAGTTACTCGTAGATGGTTAGATTATACCTAATGAAATGGCAGATCTGAGTCACAAATTGCCTATAATTTATCAAGTTATGAGGAAAATTGTCGTTTTATTATTTTCTAATACCTCCATACCTATTATTATGTAATCAATCCAACAAAATCGTATGAAAAAATGTTTTTTTCTAATCTGATTGGCATTTTTTGAGATATTAAATACGTCAAAAGGAAAAAAAACTCAGTAGTATTATAAAACGCACAGTTATGATAATAATAGCTATGTAGTTTCATTTTTTTTACTTTGCATTGTTTGACTAGGGCTGTATGGTGATGTTGGAGTTGGACCATCTGTCACCGAGGCAGCAGCATGTTAGCGCTACTGTTTCCGGCGCATCACTAGAACCAAATTAGAGATTATATTAGAGAAATTTTACAAAATGGAATATTAGCACCACACTTGGCAAAATTGAAAATTATCTTTGACGGGTCTATTAACATCAAAACGCCTTATTTAACCGTTCATTGACGTAAAATCATTAACGTGAAGTGTCTCGTTACTTTGACACTTCATTCGATTTAAAAATTACTTAATAGTAGGTATATTATCTATTCTATGATAATAGTACAATGGTTACGGGGTCAGTTAGTATACTGTAATATACCTGTTATGTTATATGGCTTTGTAATATCACATATTTAATGTAATAAACTCTTATAGGTACAATTTATAAAAATATAAATTAATGTTTGTCCGTATGTCCTTTATACAATCGTAAACTATGCATTTGAACATGTGATACATCTTTAGTAAAGTTGTTGTGCACATACTAAATAAGGTTTTTGACTTGGTGCGACCAATTTTCGACAAATGGCGTACAAAATGCGTGCAAAGTACACCTAGTTTTAAAAAATCAATATAGCTATTTAGCATTTAGATATTTAATATATTTTTTGTTCCTCTATATTAACAAGTACATAAAAACCTATTACGAAGATCTCTACTGAGTAAAATGTTTCCTCAATTTGAATGTAGACAGTTTTTCATCAAGTCCCTAGGCCTTCATTACGAAGAAGGAAGACAGTACCATCAAGCTGTGACCACGTGACTGTATTGTGCGGTTTCATACTAGACGCTGACATTTCTTTTTAAAATAACAATCGAATAAATGGTGGTTTTATATTGACTTAAGTGTCCCCCGTATCCTCATTTCGCTCATGAGCATTTCTATTCATTACTAATTACAATGTGTAAAAACCTCGTTCCATAATAAAACTCTATGTAATGATAATAAGGTCGAAGTTAGCAGCGTATGTCTCGAGATAAAAGAGAAATGGCACTGAAATGTTAATTGCCATTTACTTAATTAAGAATCAAAGGTTCTTTGATATTACGCATTTACTGACATCCTATGATAAGACGTAAATGACATTTTCCTACCAACGGAGCATAAAAAATGTATAAAGTAGCTTTAAATAAACATAACTTGCTTATTTATCATACATCAACCGACTTCCAAAAAGGAGGAGGTTATCAATTCGACCACTATGTTTTTTTGTATGCTACCTGATTTCTCGAGAACCACCGATTTTAAAATTTATTTTTGTGTTCGGATGGTATACTTCCCGAATGGTCCCATATAAATCATATCGAAATCGGTCGGGCGATTTTTGAAATATGAACCATAAACTAAAATTTGCGTTCAATTTTCTAGTTGTAGATTTCACAAAAGTTATGAAATTTTGTGAAAATTGTGTAAATGCATTAATAAAACTTGGTTTTCACTTAAAAAGGGTAAAATAAACTATTTTCGTCCAAAATTTAAACCGACTTCAAACCCACAAATATACACTCAAAAGCGAAAAATAAATTAACATCATTATTATAAGCGCTACTCATTCATCTATTTAAAGTCAGTGCCAGTCAGGTCAAAAAGTTAGTAGATTGATACTACGAGTGTAGGCACGGGGTAAGTAGGCACAGGTAAGTAGTATCTATCCACTACCTGTTAGACTTCGCTGGCACCGACTTCAAATAGACGAACGAGTAGCACATAAAATAGTTATGTTAATTTATTTTTCCCTTTTGAGTGCCTATTCGTGGTTTTGAAGTCGGTTTAATTTTTTATACGGAAATAGTTTATTATAATTATGTTAAGTTTCAATAGTAGTACAGCAACTAAAATCGCCCAATGCAACTAGTGTTAAATATTTTAATATGCAGTAAGTACCTAACACGAACCGTGAACATAATTTGGGGTAAATTTATGTTTGAGTAACTCCCGGTGCACTCGGGAAACCAACTCTTGAATTCGGGTAGTATTTGGTGGAATTCACTTGCTCGCATTTTAATGGTATCTCGAAATTATGAGAATGTTTTTACTCGTATTTTTTTATTCTGTGTAGTTTTATTTTTAGAATGTTATTTTTGCTTCGTGTTTCGTTTGATGGGCAAGCATTTCATATATAGACGGTATATTGAGGAGTGTTGTTTGGAACGTAAACTAGGAGCATAAGTATAAAGGCGCAGGAAGGCCTTTATCAGTAAACATAATTTCATACGGCGTGGGGTTACAAAGGTAAATTAAAATATAACAAAATTATAGCGATTCGTCGCAAACGTGGTGCGCTGACGGCCCTCAATTGACAAGTCCTGTCAAAAATGCCCGCCTCGCTACCATAGACACGACGCTTCGCTAGTGACGTCACATATCGTCACTTCTTGGTGTTACCATTCTCTGATACGCGCCGACACGGCCAATCTGACAAACGACCGTCCTCGGGCGTTAATGATTTTCTGAAATAAACATTGTCCAATCAGTAGGACACTCGCTCGTTCATCCTGATACCATAACTTACTGTCGTCAAAAATGTAAACCACATTGTCAACATCATCAAAGTCAAAGTTAAAGTTCTTTATTGATAAATGTACAATTTACACGTCAATCATCAGATAGATATAAAGCTGTTCATGTTAACCTTGGCACCACACTAGAAAGCTCACCAAAGTTCAGATGTCGCACAGTACTGTCTATTCAATCAAATTTACATCTGGACTGGACGAGTGCATACCTACTACCACCCCTTGCGGCTGTGGTCCGGACGACACTGTGCAGCCAGGATCGACAAACACATCATCTGGACCGGACTAGAGCATCCCTTCAACCAATCCATTTGGATATGGCCCGGACGACACTATCCGACCAGGATCGACAACACATCATCTGTACCGGACAAGTGCATCCCTTCAACCAATCTATTCAGATATGGCCCGGACGACACTTTCCGACCAGGATCGACTTCACACCATCTGTACCGGACGAGTGCATCCTTCAACCAATCCATACGGATATGGCCCGGACGACACTGTCCGACCAGGATCGACTTCACACCATCTGAACCGAACGAGTGCATCCTTCAACCAATCCATACGGACAATACGGATATGGCCCGGACGACACTGTTCGATCAGGATCGACTTCACATCTGGACCGACCGAGTGCATCCTTCAGCTAACCCTAGCAGGTGTAGCCCGGATGACACTGTCGACCAGGATAGACTACTAGAACTCAACATCTGAACTGGGTCGTGAATCTGGGCAATTACTGAGCAATCAAGGACAGATACAGCTTAACACCGATCCTCATCATCTTGATCATCAAAAATTTCAATCTCATACTGTACTTCCCATGTCTCAGGGCGTGCACTGAGAGTATCTAACTGAGCAGTAATAGTACTAGACCCGGCGGACATAGTCGAAGTAGACCGAACACGCGGTCGAGGTGTCACTGTTATCGTCAAGTGTAAGTAAGTCATCTCTTTGAGTTGCATCATCTTTTTTTGACGCCGACTCGGTCATGGTCACGGGTTCAGAAGATTAGCGGTGCTTTCAACCAAGTGTCCGTGTCCATAAGGTACTGGACGCATTTTTTTTAATAGCTTGCATAACATAACTTTCGATGAGAACTATCTAGGTAATTGAATATTGACGTAATAAGAAAAAGGACCTTTGAGTTTCCTGTCCGTTTCGTTTGATTCCGTTAGCTGTTTTTAAAATCAAAAACCCCCTTTGAAAATCGTTTTGTTTTCCGCGGCTTTAATAAAATCGTTTAACATCAGATTTGCTTACCTATTTGATGTTCGCTGATGCATTTACTTGCACCAAATCAAGATTTAGACACACCTAATGGTTGTAGGTTGAATAAAGCTGAACGGGTTGAGCTACTTACGGACGTTTTGGTGTTTCCAAATAATACAAGATTTAATGAACTTACGTGTGCATTTTGACATATCTGCTTAAACAGCCCACTAAATGTTCCCACCGCTGGGACTCAGGCCCCTCCCTTCCGCAAGGAGAGCGTCAAGACCACACTCCACCACGCCGGCGCAGCGCGGGATGGCGGACGACAAATAACCTCAGAGAACTCCAGGCGCACGTCGGTCTCCTCACTACCTTACCGCTTCAAGTCAGCGGCATCACGCACACGCCCTAGAAAAGACAGTGGCGCGTGCGGTCCCGAACCCGGGGCCTCCAGAAACACAGTCGCCGCTCTCCCAACCAGACCAGCCCTACCTAATTTAATTTCGTATCTCAGGGAACCAGTATTTCTTGTAGAGATTATCTAAGGTTTTGTCCTTAATGTTGTTTCAAATTATGAATCTGATTAATTTTCATCCAAATTAGGGACTATGCAACTAGTAAGCAACCAAAAATCTGCCTGGTTTCGAATGATTTTTTTCTGAATATGATGCCGTCCCTGACATAATATGTTTGTTCTACCGATTCAGGAAAATAATTATTAACCGACTTTAATAACCTTTTATTTCTCAAATATCGCTGTCTCGCTTTTGTTCAACGGAGAGTCAACCCTGATGATGTTCAACGTAACTTTCTTTGTGAATGAACCTTTAATTCAAGAAGATAATTACGCGAGAAGCTGGTTACGTCTGTTTGTACCATTCGTCGACCTTTACAATAAATGATGTTCGTACGCCTGTTAAATAGATAACACTACCTGTGTATGTAAGGAGTCACATCTTTTTTACAAATTGAATTTGAACAATTACATTCCGTAAGAACTTAAAAATGCCGACAACTACTACTACTAAACTACTAACGTCTCCAGCTCGTAGGAGTAGCGTGACTCCACCTCCGACGATCAACGGCAGTAATACTTGATGACATGAAGTATACGTCATTTACCTTTTGCAAAAATATCACTTCAGGTTTCGTAGCCTCTGTATACGACTCTTCTAATAGAGTCGGATCAAAAAGAGTACCGATTGTGACGTGTGAATGCATAATATTTTTGAGTCCTGTTAGTTTCGTTAGTGGATATAAAGCTCCCACAATTCGTATTAATTTTAGAAATATCAGGTTTGTATTACTTTAAACTGTAAATAGAATTACTTTCTTTCATCTAATAGAGCATACATTTTGTCGTTGTTAATTTTAATACATAGCCTTTACTAAAAAATATCTCTACCGACTATTATGACTTTGAAATAAAATATAACCCTATCGGAAACAACGTGAAAACTTAAATTAACTTGAAGCTTTTCATTCACAACTTTAGTTTAGATTTGAGTCGCGCAGTGTATAACTGCACCGCCAAATAACAGAGACTTTTACGCGCAGTATAGTACTCGCAAACTGTTCACAAATCACTTTCAAAAGAAAACACGGTGATCCGCTATCTAACAGAAAAAATACTCTCACCCAATGATGTCTGCAAGGTGCCTAGAAAGGCGGTGTTCGCACTGATGAATATTCTTAATCGCTGGACTGCCACAGTTCTTCTTGACTGTAAAAAATAGTCGCTACGTACCCGGCGTGACCGCATACATCGCATATACCGCATATATAGCAGGTCACATTGGTAGTTTCCTCTGTAGTACGCAATGGACTCCACATGTATCTACAACTTCGTGCCAATCTCATCACGTTGTCTTCTACGTTTGGCTACAATGTGCCCTAACAATCCGCAATAGTGCCACAATAGTAAATCATTACATTGAATATGCTCGTTTTACATTCTTGTCCTTCGCCATCCAGATGTCGTTTACGTAGTATCCTCCGCAGAGAATTCAGAATAAAAGAGTTTGACTCGTTGCGGTTCATGTGTGCAACTTATGGCAAATTTACACAGTGGAGATAAAATTATAATAGTCTCTTCAAGCTTTCAAGCAGAGCGAATTCCGTTGCTGTTTCCTTAGGTTCAACTCGTAAACGTAGCATTTGGTCGAAGTTATTCTGAATACATTTAGATTTGGAAAATTTCCTCCGTGAATGCCAAGGGTAAATTCACTTCTTGAAGATCTTTACTTTGCACTATCACTTTATATCAATCATTGACATCCGAACCTTGTAGCGCTCCTGGAATTCAGGGGAAGTAATGCTTCCATGCTACCCAAAAGTTTTTCAGCGGTAGTGGGTGGTTCACTTCGACTTGTAGTTGGTTCTATCCCACTTCTGATAAAGGCGCAGGAAGGCCTTTATCAGTAAACGTAATTTCATACGGCGTGGGGTTATAAAGGTAAATTAAAATATAACAAAATTAAAATTTAACGTGACAAGTCCTGTCAAAAATGCCCGCCTCGCTACCATAGACACGACGCTTCGCTAGTGACGTCACATATCGTCACTTCTTGGTGTTACCATTTTCTGATACGCGCCGACAAGTAAGTACCCTACATATTTGTTTACATAATTATAAATAAATAAATAAATATTGGTGGACAATTCACACACAACACCATCTGACGCCAAACTAAGCAAAGCTTGTAATATGGCGGTCAGATAGCTGATATAATATTTACATAGTTGTAAATACATATTTATTATACATAGAAACACCCAGACACAGTGTAAATATTTGAATTCATTACACAAATATTTTCACTGGGCGGGAATCGAACCCCACGACCCTCGGCTTCGCAGGCAGAGTTACTACCCACTAAGCCACGAAGCCGGTCCAATTATGGATTGGTAGGAGTCTTTGCAGAGTCCGCCTGGGCAAGTACACCTTTGCCAGTTATTCTACCGCCAAGCAGTAATGGGCAGAAAATGTGTTCCGATCTGAAGGGCAATGTTTCCCGTGAAATTACAGCGCATAGAGATACAAACTCTTATATCTCTGGGTAACGAGGGCAGTGCGGTGCTAGACGTCACTGTGCTGTTATAAGCCATATTGCTTACCATCAGGCACATGTCCTGCTCGTTCATCACTCTACAGACACTATAAAAACAAAAGTGTGTATATGTCAAACACTCATGTTTGCTTAAAGGTTTCTTCTTGCGGCGGCATGGATGGTCGGATACTTTCAAAATAAATACAGTTGAGGGGAGCTATTGAAAGAGTTCTGCTTGGAGGTTCTCTGAGGGATTGTATTCGTAAAGCCATCTGTCAGAGAACGATAGCCGTCGACATAGCTCAGCGCATCAGCAAGCTGAAATAGCAGTGGTCATATTTGTCGCAGAACCGATAACCGTTGCGGTAGACGAGTTCTGGAGTTGAGACCGCGAATGGAAAAACGTAGTGTAGCACGCCCGGAGACTAGGTGCAGTGGTGATCTACGAAAGGCAGCTGGTGACAGTTGGAAATATAAGACCGCGGATCGGGCTGTGTGGCGTGTTATTGGAGAGACCTATGTCCAGCACTGGGTGTGATACAGCAGTATGATGAGCGATGGCTGACACATGTATCAAATTCCTTCGATATATGTAAATCAAAAGATGTGGCCTGAGCACCTTATAATTGTTTTCAAACTGCGTCTTTGTATGTAGCGTGACAGCGTGAGTACAACTATCAATCTATTTGACCCCTAGAATCCACATAACTAATAAGTAGAAAAAATAAAAGAATAGAATAAAAGAAATAAGTTGCGCCACAACATACCTCTAAGGGAGAGGTATGTTGTGGCGCTACTTATTGTAATTGTTGACAACGAAAAGTGCTAGGTATAAACGTTCGGCGTTCACCGCTTCCTACAACCGACTAGAACGGAAAGAGTGAGTTCACTTTTCCCGACGATAACATAGTTCCGTGCGCCTAAAGTTTGGGAGGGCAGATTGCTTGGTTTATATCGATGTCAAACTCGTTAACGGTTACTGTTGGAATATACCCATGCTATACGGAAATTTGGTCTAAGGCTCGATGTCTGTAAAGACTAAAGTATGAACAAACAGGATATATTATTTTATACATATGGTATGTACCTACATATGTATATATTTTAGAAGTTTCATGGTTACGTATTGAAGGACACGAAACGAAGAGAATGGATTCTACTTTCCCATCTACGCTGTAGAAAGCATTGCCAGAGTAAGTAAGTATTCGCCGATGAATAAATGATAATAGTTGCCTTCAAATAAGAGTGATTAGATTTTTCCTACCTCAGCACATTTCACTATAGACCGTAGGTACCTCTATTGTTGCTTAATAGGTATCAGGCAAGCTAGTGATGTAAAGTCTAACGCAAACCTATACAAATACAAGTACAAATACAAAAATCTTTATTGCTGTTTGCAGGTAAGATAAGATGATACAAAACATTTAAATAATTGACCCATACAAACTGGCCTCTTCTTCTAGAGGCATGCAATATGTCTGGCAACGCAGTTTCCATTGGTCTGAATTTATACAATGATAATAATAGTCAGCTGATAGTCTTCTTTTTTCATTTTTAACTTTTAATCGGTTGTATCATATATGTCATCTGATTCATCATGTATTAATTTCTGGCTTCTATCCCGGTGTCCTATTACATATTAATATATCGTTAGATTCGTCTCAATTACCCTTAGACAACACCTTACAATATACTCTATATTGTATTACATAATGTTTTTTTTTGTCTGTTGATTATGTTACAGTCGGGTATTTAAAGTAAAGTTATTATAATGTGAAATTTGGATGATATCATGTGTTGAACACAATACATACAAGTAAGTAAAGTTTTGCCTTAATCTTATCTTTTATGAATTATCCCTCTTTGCGACGATCTCCAACATAAGCAGTCAATTAAGTGTTCCCATTCCGACGACTCGGGGTTTTCGCTCGCAAGGCGAGAGTCAAAGCCTTAATCCAGTAAGCTGGCATAGTGCAGGTTGACGGATGACACATGGCCTGGAAAGATACTAGGAACACGCCTGTTTCTTCACGATATTTTCCGTCACAAAGTTAGTACGATTGATAAAATTGTTGGAAAAATATTCAAAGGTGTAGGCTAGATTTGAACCTACTACTTAACGATTGGGTACCGCACGTTCGGCCACTACGACACCACGGTAAAGTACTAACACCAGTGTGTCGTCTAGACGCTATCTGATAAAAGGAATAATTATAAGGAATATAAAGGGAAATGTGGCATTTTCAAAAGATGAAAAATAGATCCAAACTACGTACTAGATGGTAGCACCTAGACCATTTTTTAATATGTACTACATCGCCACTGGCAGTATTTGCTTATTTGTAGTGCTCCATAACTTTAGCGTGTTCAAATGTTATGATGCGTTAAAGTTAACGGACAATCAAAGAAAGAGCTTACTGGTGGGATTCCGTGGTATAACTCGTATAGTTTCTCGTTATTCCGTGTAGTAATGTTTTATGTGCTTGCTAGACCCCATATCTCGAAATTTGCCGTCTAAGCATTTAGCGGGTAAGCATGTTTGTATCTTAGTACTTACTAACTCTACTCAATCATCAACATTTCGGTTCATCAGAAAATACGCAACGTCTATAATATATATATAATATGTATAGACATAAAGATATATAATATATATAGACATAAAGATCTATTAAAACTTTTTAAACTTTTATCTCTTATTAAATTTTCAAAACGTCATATTAGAAATTTTTCATGTCAACGGAACCGTTAAAATTTATACTTTATGTTCTGAAGCGTAAAGTAAATCTGACGATCAATGTAAACGCCTGGCTGAAACGCGTTTTCAGATAATTTCGTTACTTTGTTTGGGAATATGTGAATCTACCGTTATCACTATGGCTTAGTTACCTCGTCGCTAAGTCAGCTTGGTCGGATAGCTTTGGAAGAAATATGGTGTAAAGATTACGTACACGGTACAAGAATTGTATCTTTATATACCCTTTAGGCAATTTGAAAACGGCGGCGGCGGAGCGGGACTGTCTTTTTGCCTTCGCAGTAATAGCCGCCAGTACCCGTCGAGGCATTGATGGCGTGGTTTTTTTGTACTCTAAAGGCTTGTTTGCATTAGGCTAGTAATTTAGTTTAGTAATTATTAATTTAGTTTTAGTAATTAGTTAAGTAAAAACGTAATTTAGTAAAAAAGTATAGTAGCGAGTAATTTAGTAGCTAAAATACTCGCTACTACTCAAAACTCGTTCAGATATAGCTTTAGGACAGTTTACAAGTGAGTGGTGTATTGCAATTGAAATAGCCTTCAACAACAAAATAAATAAACTGATTGAGCTAATTGTAATGGATGAAGAGGTGGATGAAAAAAATGTTAATAAAATATGCTGTGGGTATGAAAGTGGATCGATAGAAGATATAAACTAGAAGCTACTAATTTTCTAAACTAATTATCTTCTGAAACAATTACAATCGGAAGATGCCAAAGAATAAATGTCCGAAAGTTGTGTGAAACTTCTGATAATGAGGATACACTGTCGGGTACTTCAATACCACAAACGTTTGAGTTCTATATATTTGGAAATAAATTTTAAAGTTGTCTTTTCGCTCCAGCGTTCCGACATTTTGACAACAACTAATGAACTTGACTACTTCGAGAGGTTATTTAGCCGGTGAACCAGTGAGCACAGGCTCATGGTAGGGAGTGCTACTCGCCCGTTGAAAATACATAGAACAAAATGTTAATCCGACTAAATTTTCATTCTTTACTCACGTTTAATTACTAAATTACTCTACTACGCCACTAGACTAAAAAACTAGCCTAATGCGAACTAGCTTTAACGTTCGTTGCCTTTACACTATTGATCTCGGCAAAATTGACCAGCCCAGCCCATCCGTCCTATATGCCAATTTGTTGTACCAGAAAATTCCATTACTACTTATCTATGTTCTATTTTATTGTCTTATGCTAGTTCCATTAAAACGTTACTACACAAACAATAAAGTCTACTCTGTATACAGCGATCATCTTCCTATTGAACGTACATCTGATATCTGAATCGGCTAATGTTAAATTTATGTTTAAATAAAAAAATTACAACTGAAGAGTAAAAACAAGCAGTGTGTCCTTTTTGATTGCTGTTTCTTTTAATCTTCAATGAGCAATTATTATTACATAATCTAACACAATCAGATATTTAACCCTAACTCTATTGGTTCTATTCGTAGTTTTACTGTAGGAACTGTCTTTTCTATTTTTCAATTATGTGTTTCAATTATGTGTTTTGCAATGGTAACTGTAACTTTTTACCTGGTTTATATACATTTATGTCATTTCGTCCAATTTACACATTTTTTTTGGTGTGTGGGACTTGATATTTTGCTCTTGTCGGTTATTTTGTGTATTAGATAACTTATAAAAATGCTTAACAATATTTGTATTTGTAATTCGACTATTAATTTTTTCTTTTCTCATTATTTGTAATTTAACTGTGTAATCTTGCTGTGTTCACATGCTTAGGGATATTTACCTGCTCAGAACTATTATGCTTTCTCTCCTTTTATATTATTTTGTAAATTTCCTGTTTTGTGTACCATAAATAAATAAATAAATAAATATTTGGCCTATCCATTGACTGAATGTTTCGTATTATGTTAAGTCTATGCAACAAAGCCGTCATTTCCAACTACATAAAGTAGAACAGCTTCAACTACTGTAATATCCGCTTTGAATCGAGCTTGGCTCAGTTACGATGTTCTAAACTTCTGTATGCATTTGCTATTTAGAACTATCGATAACTAACGCCAGTAATGTAAATTTAACATCACTTATAACTAACTATTTAGTAGTAGCAGTTTGAAGTCTATAAGAATGGTATTTTACTAATGTTATAAATGCGAAAGTTTGTGAGTATGTATGAATGTTTGTTACTCTTTTACTCAAAAAACCATCGATGTAAACTATTGGATGTGCCCTGAGCACCTTGACATTAGTAATAAACTGCGTCTGTGTGTGTTCTGTAAGTGGTTTACACGCCACTAAACTACTTGACCCCTAAAATCGCTAAGCAAGTTATGCTATGATTCTACTTCATTTGGTTGTTGACAATGAATAGTGATAGGGAAAAACGTTCAACGTTCACCGTTTCATGCAACCGACTAGAATGGAAAGAGTGAGCTCACTCTGACTCGATTCCTTGCACCTGAAGTTTGAGAGGGGCACATCCATGGTTTATATTGATGTAAAAATACTTTAAGAATCTGGATTTCATTTGGTATGTACCATTATATGGATAGGTAGATAATATTTTGGAATAACATGTTTTAGGTTATTTTTATCCTAGGAAAATAACGGTATCGGAAAGTCCATGACAAATATTATAATTATTTTACAATAACTATTATTTAAAAAAAAAATGTAGTTAGTTCTTTCGACAAGTGTTTACTAATTCTAATTTTAATGATGCTTTGCAACAGGTTCCAACCCAAAAACATTTAACTAAGTAGCTAATTAGAGAAGTAACATTTTGTCTTCTAAGCATTATCGTGCAATTCTTACGACATCCAACCTTTTTCGGCCATTAAGCAGTGACGTTATTGTTCTTTATAGATCTTTAAATAGTTGTTGGCGACCCCGGACCAAGATTAGGCGCCGTTTAGTGCAATTACGAGCAGGGTAGATTACGCATGTACGAATATAGGGTTGAAAAGGCGTCCATTGGTAGGATTTCTTATCCAAACTATCAGTTAATATACATTAATTTTGCAATGTTAATTAAATTTAGATTACAAATGGTTTTAATAAGTTTAGATGTAAAATTTTACAAACACTAATTAAAACTCAATTTTGTCGATTTGAGACCGATTGGTGAAACAAACGTCAATTAATTTCTTCAAGAAAGGGGTTTGGGTATAGGCTAGTGGCGTCATAATATGTCGCTTTAATGGCCAAAGGTTGTTACTTTCTTGTAACAATGCCTAACCATATGGGTTTTTTTTTATTTTTTCCATATACCTTATCAGATTTACTGTAAGTGATATCGGAGCTGAGTTATGTCCTATCAAAGTTTTAGTTTTCAAAGTTTTTAAAGATTCGTTATAGTTGAGAGAAATATATGTCCATAGTAACTTTTGTTCACTTTATACCGTTCTTTCAAAACATCTAAGTTTTATTACTGGACGCGCAAATTCAGAACGACGTCAACTTTACCAAAATCACTTTGAATTGGCTCAAAAAGTTGGTAGTTTTTTGGCTTTGAATTCTTTCTAAAGAAATATTTAGAATATAATAGATTTACCTATATTGATTGAAAATACGTATTAATATATATTTTCACATGTTTATAGAACTATTTGAAAATTCAATGTTTAAATAGATGAAAATAAAACGAAGCAATCGTCGAAACAGATTGGTATTTGTGGGTCGAAATAACACAAAATTGGCGTACTTCAGAAAATCTCCGCAATCCACATAAATCCAGTCTCCATTCTGACGATCAATCCTTGTCTCATCAAAGAAGAGAAACGAATTATTTAAATACCAGATGAAGAACTTTAATGTGTAAGTGTTTATGATGGTGTTTGTTTATATAATTTTTTTTTTAATCGGTAAAAAATTGTCTTTTCTCGGTTCCTAATAAGTTCGCTTAATCGCCATCTCACCTGATGTTATTCAACGATGCAACGATTTTTTGTAGTTTTAGCGATTATTTGTTATATAAGCATGGACGTGTAAAAAGTTGGACGTGGACGTCTCGCTGAAACAAAAACTGTGTCACTAGAGTCGGCCACATTTGCTCGTGTGTGTCGTCAGGTTGTCACATACAGGCTGACACGCACACATCAGTGGGTCATTACACGCGTTACTTGTGTTTATGTGGCCGACTCGATGGATACAGTTTTTGTACAACTCGTAACAACTTTTTCAACAACATTTTGTAGGCTTCGGCACAGATGAGAAAATAGTTACGCTCCGGTAAGAATTATTAGGCGCATTCATAATAGTCGATATATAGATGTTTGCTTATTTTCCCTATATTTTGATGCAGTTGTGTGTACCATATTTATAGATAAACTAAGGAATGGAGGGGAATCGACACAAATGTTTCCAATGAAGTGTACATACATCGAAGTATAATAATTATTATTCCTGTAGGTTATTCAGAGTGTTCTCGTAATACGAAAAACCGATCAACGTGGAGAAGCATTGTAAGCTCGGTAATTAGCCGCCGAGAAGACTGAGGACGGACAAGACCCTCCGTGTATCTCCATTTTATGAACCACGACCAATCTGTCAAGAGTGTCCGACTCAGAAGAGGTTATTTCACATTGTAACTTCGTATGTAGCAATTAGTGCCTTCAAGTGAATGCTAGTTGTTTTAATAAATTAACATAGTTTTTCACCCATCTGTCACTGACATCTGTCATTTTGAAAACGTGTGTACAAAGTAACATCTGACCATGAAAAGTAACATCACACTATGAAGACGGTGAAAGCATTTTTGAAAGAAAGGAGGTTATTCAATTCTACATCATTTACGGTTTTAGTACAATATAACATTCAGTCCAAATAGACCGCAACCATTTTTTTATGCCTAAACTAATTTTGACAATTCTTCTTTATACGTAAGGGTAGGTATAAAATACTCTCTGAATAGTCACATATGCATTTTTCCGAAATCAGTTAAGCGTTTTTTGTAATAATACCAAAAAATTTAAAAAAAATATTCATATTATATTGATGACATATTAATTGTGTTAAAATTAGTGAACTGAGTGAGTTTATTTGTGAAAGAGAAGTCGTTATTTCGTTTTTCAGAAAAAAAATAGGTGTTACCTTTATGTTATAGAGTTACAGAACGAATAATACAAGCGCCTGGTGTAAACACGTTTCTATAACACGTTATTACAGCACCATGCCAATCAGTTGTTTGGACTTGTAGACTACAACACTATCTTGCTCTACTCCTGCTTTCATCCAAGAGGTATCATAATGGTTATGTGACCCCCCCCGGGCTAGGACCAGAACCTAGGTGGGCCACTAATTAAAATGCTCGCACGCACAAACGCACGGTCATGTAACTTGACCACGACAATATGACTCCCCCTGGCGCCAAGGAGTTGGATCCACCCTTGCTTCTTACTTGCTATCGACAGCCAGAGCCAGACAGATTCTCTGTCGTATAGAATATAGATCTCAATGACGTTCAATTTATTTAGAAGCATTGCCCTTCAAACCATACCATAGAAATAAATAATACAATTACCTATTACTTTGTTTTTTATTGTGTGACGAATGAAAGAGATGAATGGAGGAAGGAAACGTACATGTTGTACCGACTCCACCTAAAGTGGGATAGGGGTAGACGAATGATGATGATTTATTGCTTTATTCCGTTCATTATTATTTATTTGTTCAAACCGGAACACTGTAATATTTGCACAATGTCGTTTAATGGTAGATAAACTACTTAAATACGTGGTGTAAGAACCAGAGCGCATTTACATTTTCTTAATTTAAAAAAGCAAAAACATTGCTAAAATTCACCATTTCGGAATTTCAGTCTTGTAACACCTTTTACGATTTTTATGTACGAGTAGATACGGATTCACAAAATAAAATCACAGTTTTGATTATAAATTGTGAAATTTGAAATGACGGATTAAATTAAGAAAATGTAGATACGCTCATCTGGCTATTACACAGAGAATATTGCTGTAAGGTCGAATTTCGATCACTTGGTGACCACCAGTTACAATAAAACTCACCAACAACACCAAATAACAGTCTCTGTGTCATTACTCTGTGGAGTAGATGAAGCTTCTGTCTACATTCCGTGTAAACAAAGGAAATAATTCCCACCCCGGGTGTTATATCAGTTTAATGAGATTAATTATTATGCTGGACGTGGACTAAGCCATTCGTGACCTTAATGAACCAGAAAATATGAATATGTCAGAGGTGCAACACTATTTTTGAACTGTAAGCAGTAAATTACAACGACAATGTTTTGCTGTAGGTGACATATACGAGGGGGTGATCCAAAAGTAATGATAATCAGTTATTTCTAGTGCACACAAAAATACAAAAAAAATACAGTCACTTGCTCAATTACCCACTAGTTCAGGAAAAAAAAATCATATAAATAGGCCACGATTCCCGGGAGCTACATTCATTTGAATACGGACTGTCAAGGAGTGAACATCAAAATGGAAAAACACGAAATCAGAGCTGTCATTAAATACCTCTGCTTGAAAAAAATGTCTACCAAAGACATACACAGCGACTTGGTGGAAACATTAGGGGGACTGTTCTCCTCCATATTCCACAGTTGCACGCTGGGCTAAGGAGTTTAAGCTGGGAAGAACATCGACGGAAGACGAACACCGCGAAGGGCGCCCATCGACGTCCCTCACTGGAGAAAATGTGAAAAAAGTTGAAGAAGTTGTATTGGAAGATCGAAGAGTGACTATCAGGCATGTAGCTGAGGTCACAGGGATCTCATATGGCAGCATTCAAAGAATCCTTGTGAACGAATTGCATATGAGAAAGGTCTCCGCGCGTTGGGTACCGAAAATGTTAAACGACGAGCAAAAGAAGAAACGAGTCGACATGTCAAGAGCAAATCTCGAAAAGTTCCAGGCAGACAAGGATAATTTTTGTCACGTTTTGTGACCATGGACGAAACCTGGATCCACCATTTTGATCCTGAAACAAAACAACAATCGATGACATGGAAACGATCCGATGAACCGACGCCGAAGAAATTCAAAGTGTCAAGCTCAGCAGGGAAGGTTATGGCGTCTGTTTTTTGGGACGCTGAAGGAATAATCATGGTGGACTACTTGGGAAAGGGGGCCACTATTACAGGCTCCTACTATGCAGAACAAATAAGAAGATTGCGGGAGGCTATTAAGGAGAAAAGGCGAGGAAAACTGCGGGCTGGAGTGCTGTTCCATCAAGACAACGCACCGGTTCACAAAGCTACAATTGCCATGGCTGCCATTCAGGAAGCGGGCTTTGAGCTGGTGGAACACCCCCCCTATTCACCAGATCTAGCCCCCAGTGACTTCTATCTCTTTCCACGACTCAAGGAACACCTCCGGGGCAAGAAATTTGACGATGATAGCGACGTGATGGCCGCGGTTGAGGACTTTTGAGAGTCAAGATAAAGATTTTTTTCTAAGGGAATTTTAGGTTTAGAAAAGAGATGGACTAAATGTATAGACTTGCTAGGAGACTATGTTGAGAAATAAATTTAGTTTTTGATTTTATTCATTGTGTTTATTATTGATTATCATTACTTTTGGATCACCCCTCGTATACCTACGACTACAAAATACGGTTCCCATTAACCACAAACAAGAACAAATTAAAAAAATATATATACTACTACTACTACCGACTACCCCTCGGATTTGTAATATGTACAACGTTCTACTAGTGAAGCCAGTTCATTTGATACCCATATTGAGTTGTGAAAAAAAAGGAATGTATTTCGCCAGTTTGTGGAGGCGGCCGTCTTTGATTTGAAATTTGAGTATAGCATTTTAGTATTCAATCCTTTTCATATGAAACCCATATTGAGGTAGGTTGTTAAGAAATATTTTGTCCGCTATTTTGTGGAGGCGGCCATCTTGAATCGATATTAACCAAACACAGTTAAGAAAATCCGCACAAAAATTAACCTTCAAACAAAAAAAGCGCATCGAAATCGGTCCATCCGTTTGAGTTTGGTCGGGGGTTACAAAGAGCTGGGTTCAGAACCTAGGTGGACCACTAATTGATTGTATGTACTTATCGCACAGTTTTGATGGCTTGACCAACACTAGGTGACCCTCCCGCTTAGGGTTACCATATCTCAGGGTTTGTCCTGAGATGTCAGAATTTTTGGACTCTTCTCAGGATTGCGGCCGGATTTACCAAATCTCATGAAATCTTAGGATTATTAGAAGGTTAAATAGAATACAGCTTATATTTTAAAGATTTTTTTAACAAAAGTTGAATATACTAAAAATAATCTTCTTTTGGTGAGTGAGCGTCACTGCTGCGACAACCGCGTTGCGTGGCGAGGGGCGGTGCGTGGGAAAGGGTGCCGCTGCCACACGTGTTGAGTGCGATTTGCAACGCGTGAGCGAGATCCGCAGTGTTTAATAAAATAAATATAATTTAAAAACTCATAGAATTATCATGGATCCTGACTGTTCAGTTGCTATGTTCCTTTACTAGAATATATTTTATTTTCTGCAATAGTATTAATTCAATAACATAATATTATAGAATTCTACACCACCAGAAATCTAAGTGCTTGTTTTACTCTTTTCAGTTTTATAGTATGTAAGTACGTAGTTTGGTTCACTTTTGGGGTTTTTTGAGTTTTTAAATTACATTTATTCGATTTAATACTTCTTTGTTATGAACAATGTTATGACTGTTATTATGCTCAACAAAATTTACATCTTATGGTTTGTGACCAAATATCTTCGTTTCTACTGATAATATGATATGTAGGTTTTTCTACTGAATGAAATTTTTATAGTTTTGTGTAAGTACCCATATAGTTATAGATTTTCGACAGAAATTGAGTCACCTAGAGATCTCAGATGTTATATCTCTAAGCTATGTAATTTCTCTGGAAACATTGCCCTTGCTAACATTGCTACTGCTTGGCGGTAGATAACTGGCAAAGGTGTGGTACTTTCCCAGGCGGACTCTGCTACCTATAAACCTATAAATGTGAGAATGGTTGTTACGCAACTTAAAATTGAAACACACCATAAACGGTCAGCCAAATCAAAAAACGTTGAAAGAAAACTAAAAATTGTTTTTTAATACCTATTCAACGATATCCCTCTTAACATAGTTTGTTGACTATTATTTTTTTTTATTTGGACAATATGGCGTCCGGTGGCTGCCATATTGAATTTACACTAATGTCATATTTTTAGTGTCACTCGCGAGACTAAGAGGAATCGATTGAATTGTGAATCTTAAAAATCGGCCCAGGCGTTTAGTCTGTATAGTGCTTCAAATAATCGTACATACATATACCCTAACATACATACATACATACATTTATAAAGTGATAAATACATTACCACTCCTTTGCGTTGCGCAGCCGGGCAAAAACAATAGTATTACGACTTTTTTTAATTGTTAAGTACGTTTAAGACAACATTTTCAAACCTTAAAAAATGTCAGGTTTTTCAATGGAAATCAGGCTGTTTCTCCAGATTTTTTTTTCATCTGGTAACCCTACTCCCGCTGGACCACGGCTGGTGACTTTTTTAAACGTAAAATAGGGACTACCGATGAAGTGAAAAATATAACCAGAAAAATATGTTCAATACGTCACCGTATACTGTTATTGCATATATCGGTGACGCATACTCGTTATACTTCACCCATCCAAAATGCATTTAAGGTGTGTCCCTCAGCAAAACGAGATTTTTGTCCAGTTTTCAGAGCCAAAACAAATATCAACGGGTAAAAAAAATCTACAATTTCTTGGCTTAAAAATGGTAGTTCCTTTTTTTTGTTAATTAATTTATTGTTTAAATAATACCCTAATAACACAACCGTAAAATAAAAACAATTGTAATTATCATTATCATCTACTCGAAACACCGCCATTATTTGGATTTTGTACTTATACTAACGAATAGGCAATTCCATAACAAACATTTTGGTAGAAAAGTTTTTTTCAAAGGACCAAAATCTGATTTTATAGAGAGTTTATTCTAAGATATGGGCGTAAAACAGCGACAAATCCTACTGTTTATTTCTTGTTCTTTCTTGCGGTGTGAGATGAGATAAGAAATACTCTAGATCATTTGCTCGGGGTACGGTCTTAACGCGCACGACCCATACCGATGCTACACTGCTATGCGACTACCACCACCGTCGTCCGACATTTGCATGTTAGTGACGTAACTCCGCCTATCAGAAAAAGCCCAAAGTGGTTAAAAAATCTATTACATCTCATCATCACACAAAATAAAAATTCTTGAGGCTTATCGTCCGATATTCTCATTTTCATGATGTTTTTTAGCCTAGACTAGCCTAGCACTCGGGGATTATACGTACATATCCAACGGTTAAAGAATTTTCGAAAATTTTGAGATTACTGCTTTCAAACAAATAAACTCCGCCGCTTTATAACACAAGTTTATTATATAACCTATAATTTATTAGTAGGTATATCTATATATATAAAACTCAAAGGTGACTGACTGACTGACTGACTGACTGACATAGTGATCTATCAACACACAGCCCAAACCACTGGAGGGATCAGGCTGAAATTTGCCACACAAGTAGATGTTATGACGTAGGCATCCGCTAAGAAAGCATTTTGATAAATTCTACCCCCAAGGGGGTGAAATAGGGGATGAAAGATTGTATGAAACTTTTTATTCCTTTGGCATATTTGCATGAACTTTCATATAAATTGAGTTCGGCTAAAATCATGGGGTACGTATTACAGCGTTAATCGAAATTCAACCCTCAAAGGGGTGAAATAAGGGATGAAAGTTTGTATCGGAATGTTTTATTCCTTGGGCATATTTGCATGAAATTTCATATAAATAGAGTTTGGCTAAAATCATGAGGTAAATATTAAAGCGTTTATCAAAATTCAACCCTCAAAGGGGTGAAATAAGGGATGAAAGTTTGTATAGAAACTTTTTATTTCTTGGGCATATTTGCATGACATTTCATATAAGGTGAGTTCAGTTAAAATCATGAGATACATATTACAGCGTTTCTTGAAATTCAACCGTAAAAGGGGTGAAATAAGGTTTGACAGTTTGTATGAAACTTTTTATTCCTTGGACATATTAGCATCAAATTTTGTAAGAGTTGAGTACGGCCATAATAATGACTTACGTAGTACATTTTTTTTCAATTCAGACCCTAGGCTTAAAGTAGGGGATGAAAGTTTTATGATAACGCACAGGATGTACCCTTAAGACATACTTAAAATTTATGACGTAGACATATTCACTAAGGACGGATTTCTAAAAATTCAACGCCTAAAGAAAATATGTATGAAAGTGTGTATTATGAAACTTTTTATTCCTTGGACATATTTGAATGAAATTTCGTATAAATTGAGTAGTAATATGTGTAATGAGTTATGTGTTTCAGTGTTTTTTTTTTCAAAATACAGCGTCTTATGTAGTAAAATAAGAGAAGAAAGTTTGTGTGAACATTTTTATTTCTTGCGACATATTTGCTTAAAACTTTGTACGGAAAAAATAATGAGCTATGTAAAACAGAGTTTTCCTAAATTTAATCCCAAAGAAAGTGTATGAAAAGAGGGTATGAAAATTGTATATATTATAAATAATATTACGCACAGGAGATACTTACATTTTCACACATGTAAATACATGTGTGAAAATGTGAGTATATATATATTTTATGAAGCAAACAAGAAAGAAGGATATTTTTCAAATTCATACTAGGTACGTAATAGTGGATAAAATTTTGTACGACTTTTTTACCCCTTGGACATGTTCTATAAAGACTATAACGAAGAGCTTTGACGGACTACTTTTGTTACAATAACGCCTAGGCTGTGAAAGGCGTTCACAGACTAAGTGGAGAGATACTGTAAGACGTTGCCTGAATGGATTTTTCATGATGATTACAACGCTGGTGTATCCAAATTGAGACTGAATCGGTTTCTTCTAGGATAGCAAGCTCTACCGTAGACCACATCATCACTTAACTTTAGTCGACATTGCGGTCAAGAGTAAACCTATAGCAGTTAAAACATTTATTTGCATGAACATTAAAAATAATGAGCGTATTAGTTTTCCAAAATTCAACCCCTAAGATGGTAAAATAGGGAATTAAAATACAAAATAATGCATAAACTACCTTTAGGCCTATTATAGACGAGCATTAGTTATGTTATTATTTGACTAGATTCCTTTTAACTTACTTGGATAGCATGAGCTATCCAAGTAAGCTTGGATAGCTCATGCTATCCAAGTAAGAATCTACAATAAAAAACTTACTGTACGCGAGCGAAGCCGCGGGTTAAAGCTAGTAATATTATAAAATATTTAACTTATTAGTATAGACTAGCACGAAGGAAATATTAACGCCTGGTAATAATAATAATTGGCTCGCAGCCATCATTGCTAAAATAAATATAAAGGTGTTTTTAAATTGAATTTTAGTAACAACTTCTTTTATGTTAAAAATTTTAATTTTAATTTAAATTTTAATATATGTTTTTTTTTAAATAAATAATGACTTGACGAGCAGGACATGTGCCTGATGGTAAGCAACATGCCTGCGGCATAACAGCACAGTGACACGCAGCTATTGGAACAAGAAGAGTCCAAATCATTACCCAGCACTGCATTCCGTTTGTCACCCAGAGATCGAAGATGTTATATCTCTAAGTAATTTCTTTGGAATCATTGCCCTTCAAACCGGTCATGTCATTATGTTCGTACTCTTTTGAAAAGACTTGAACAAATTTTGGAAACGATATCTTATTTACGCGCGATGAACACTTTTCAGTAGTAGAAAATGTTATGCGTCCAGCAATCTAATAGTACTTATATACTAATTTTATATAGCTAAATAGTTTATTTGTTTGAACGCGGTAATTTCAGGAACTACTGGTACGATTTCGAAAAATCTATAAGCGTTTTATGAATATGTCCGTGATCTTAAAGTGCTATAAGCTATATATGTACTACGGTAGAAGCCGGGACGGATAGCTAGTTCTAATATAATGGAACGGGACCCGTATCTTAAACGTTTCATGACAAGGTGAAATACTAAAAACTAGGGGAAAGCGGGTCAGAACAGTTGCTGAACAACTGCAAGACCGGTCTGTCACACACCAATACTGTACATCGGGAAGCTAGTCATGGAGGGTAGCGGGATCCGAGGCACGGTTGCCGCGACCGACCGCAGTAGGGGGCCCAAGTAGTGAACTAGCCTATCATGAAAGGCTGCCCCGCCATCTAGCAAAAAAATCCCAAGCATATTAAAAATAATTAAAATAAAATTCATTTATTTCAGGCCATTTCATACAATTAAGAAATGAAATCCATAAAACTCAAAAAAAAAAAAAAAAAAAAAGTATTCAATTGTCACACAAAATTAAATTAAAATGTCAAAATAAATAAAATCAGAGTCTCAGTCGTCACATAAAAATATAAATTAAAATGTCACAATAAACACATAAGTACTAATTCTATATAATTTTCATATAAAGTAAAAATAGATGCATAGATGTGTGTGTATCTGTAGCTATTATGCACAGATGATATTTGTGCGACTTTAGTGCACAACAGATTAAAATTGTAAGTTATAATTTCAGGTACACTTCTATCGACAATAATTGTAATTTTTTTAATGAGAGTTTCATTTCTCTAATGATTCTAATAGCGATGTTATTTTCCATACATAAAAAACTAGCTCCTTCCTGTGGTGCTTCCCGCGACTTACCAATCACTAATTTTAATGGGATGAAAACTAGATTTAATCGTTTGTTTTTAACTATAGGTTTGGACTTGACCGCCATCTCGTCAGGTGATACGAAACAATAGACGGCGAAGAAGATATTATTTATATAACCTTATTGTTATTCTGTATACCTATATTTGTATAAACAGATATCAAATAATGTATTTTCTTTGAAAAAAAAAAACAAAATCCAACTTCGATTTAAAATTGAATTTAGAGACTCGACCAAATTTTATAAGAAGCTATAATTACGTCCTCCTGATAAACGATAATAAGTTTTTTTTTTTTTTTGTATAGGTAAGTATATCAAAAACAACTACTGCAATTTTAATAAAATTTGTAGGAGATCATTTCTGAACTATGATTTACCAGACAAAGAGAACCATCATGATCAATTGACAGTTGGCGGAGCTATCGTTACATACTAGCAAAAAAACCTACAACCGACTAATAACCTTGTCACTCCTTCACATAAAACATCTTTCTATGAACTTTATTTCTCTGTCAAGGCTGTCCGTTTGTGGAATGCTCTGCCGGCCTCTATTAGAAACTCGCAGTCTCTAAACATCTTTACAAGAATTTTATTTGCCACAATGCATGGCTGTCATCACCAGTAAATCGTAAGCGGTTGCATGGATTGCCACTGCTGTTTGTACGGCTTTACTTTATCTTGGATGTTACATTCATCACGTAAAAATTGTTCAAAAATTGTACAGAGCGTCACTAGCGAGGGGGAGAAAATAATACCCAATGGGCTACTATTCTGAGACAATTTATTCAACAAACTTAAAAACATGTGGTACAATCAACGAAAATATCATTACCGCGAGTTAGCGTCATCTGAATCTACTGGTAACGCCATCTAGTACAATTTTTCGGAACTAAAATATCTTTAAACTATATTGTATGAAATTTCAACCGTATTAACGGAGCAATAAGGTTCCGGCTTGAACAAAAATGTATATTAGTTTTAGTAAGCTTATAATTTTTATTTTTGTTTGTATTAAACTCACTTTTGTAGTAAATGTATATATTAATTTGTTTTGTGTAATAGTATAATTAAATAATAGTATTAAGGAAAAATGTCGCCTCGCCTAACCTTGTTATAGGCGATTTTCCTTTAAGTTGGTTGCCTGGAAGAGATTGCTCTCAGCAACAAGGCCGCCATTTGTGGCGCTAGTTCATAATGTGTGTTACTGTATATTTTTTCTATTTTGTGTCACAATAAAGAGTTATTTATCTATCAACTTACCTCAAATTGAGAACCGCCTCCTTTTTTTGAAGTCTATTAAAATGGTAATAAATAAGAAAGCGTATAGCAACCCAAACCGGTCTGAGCTGTATTCAATGACAATGCGCCTTTGATTGACTTATTTACCTACCTGTTATGGGTAGCATGGTAGCAATATGACTAATTAGCAAGTACGCGTAAGTACGGGAATTAATATCGCTTTGAGTCATAAATGTCATTGGTCTCTTATGAAAGTACCTAATTAAATATGTTACCATGCACGAGGCGAATTAAGTTGCAGAGTGTGGTGAGAACTTGCCCAGAACATCCCTTCTACCGCCTAACTAAACCGGCTTTCGCTTTGCTATTGCAGTCTCTATCATTTCAAGCAGAAAGAAAAGAGAGATCTATATCAAAGCTAAGACTAGTTACAAAGTAAGACTAGACTAGTTAGGCGTTCTAGTACACCCTCGGATGGTATTAGTGAAGAGATGCAGGTCAGCACTTTTGTTCTTGACTGTCTCCACTCCAGACATATTTATGTACAGCGCTCAAGTTGTAAGCTAATTTCAGTAATTTTCCGAGAGTATGTACTCCAATTAGGTATTTTTCGATAGTGGTAGAACTCTTTAAAGACTGACGCGGAATCTGCAAAGAGTTTGGTAGATACCAAGAAAAAGAACCATTAAAATTGATTCACAATTGGCAGAGCTATTGCCTAAAATTCATACAAGAAAAAAACACAACCGTATTGAGAACCTCCTCTTTCCTCAAGTCGGTTAAAAAAGCAATTATTTCACCTTAACCTCTCCAACAAGAGCTTCTTGAAATCTATTTAAACTAACAAATAACACTATTATAATATTGTCTAAATAAACGTTTTTTCATGTTCATTTTAACTAATTTAAAAAAAAGAGGTTTTGCCATTCAGTAGGATGTTTTTCATCTAAAAGTATTTTTTTGAATAAGTCCGCACAATATCTGATAAAGACCTACCAAAACTTAAAAAATCCTCAAATTTACAATTCAGTTAACCCAAACAGTACATTCTTTAAATACAATACGGTCTCGATTCCGACATAATTTATTGACACTTCTATACATGCTTGATGGGAAAGGATCCTTCTCAAAGACGAATCGAGAAATCGATCGGTTTTAAAAATTCAACAGTTTAAAGAATGTACGATAAAGCTTTGCTTTTAGGCTTTAGAAGGATTCGAAAATAACCTTTATAATCATTGTAGATATATATGCAATCTACGCATTTTATACATTGTTGTCAAAGATACTTTACGCATTTGAGTGGTATCTACTTACTTGCTGCTAAGTTATGATGAAGAAGACCACAATTGTCTGTATGCCAAGTAAGGCAGAAGGTAGAGATCCTAACTGCATCCAAAACCAATTATCTGTACCTTACCTGTCCTTACAGGCCAATAAAGAATTGTATTAGTCTATTTCACTGAATTGTATCATTGAGGTGCCTTTAGCCTACTGCCAGATTTTTTTTGGTATATTTAGCAAATAAACATTTCAACACAGAACATTTTAGGCTATTATTCTGGTTTTCCTTTTTTCTAGATATTAGGTTTTCAATTGAACACCATCTCACCTGGTGTTAAACAACGATGCGTTCCTTCATAAAGCTTGCTGATTTAGGAGTAACCGATTTCTTCCTTGATGGTGGGAAGGTAAAACTCATTTCGAGGTAAAACTCCTTGCATAAACAGCCCACTAAATGTTCCAACAACACAACGCTGACCCAGTGCGGATTGGTGGTGGATGACACATGCCTTCGAAAGATTCTAGGTACATGTCGGTTTCCTTACAATATTTTCCTTCACCTTTAAGTTGGCGGCATTACGTACATGACTTCGAAAAGACAGTGGGACGCGTAAGATTTGAACTCGGGTCTTCCGGATCGGCAAGCGTCGTTCTCTCGAGTAGACCAGTCCTTATTTAAAAGCCAGTGAAGTATGAAGATTGCCAGAGAAGGACTGTGGTTCATCAGCTTAGCTCTAACTGGGCGAACATTCAAGTAACCTTTGCATTCGGTAAGCCGCATCAGAGCTTGATCATATCATGCACGTTTCAGTTTGTACTATGATCGCTCATTGCCATAACTGTTACATTCAGATTAGAGAGGTGAGATGTATCACTTGGTGTTTTGTTGTCACAATGAGAGCACGTAGTATGGCTTGGTACTTGTTGGTACACTGCCAATAGCAGTTTTTTTTATTGTATTGACTGACGAGCCGAGCAGTGTATGTTCCATCAGGCAAATCAAATGCCTGATGGTAAGTAACATGCCTGCCCATAACAGCACAGTAATACGCAGCAATTGGAACATGAAGAGTCCAAATCATTACCTAACACTACACTGCGCTCGTCACTCAGATGCATGAGATGTTTTATCCATATGCCCTGTAATTGAACTAGAAAGATTGCCCTTCAAACCGAAACACAAACTGCTGTTTTCACAAACATCACTGCTTGGCAGAATAACTGGTATAGGTTTCTCTAAGCTTCCCTTGCCGGACTCTGCAAAGAGTCCGACCTACTATTAGACATTAGCATCCCATCTCATCTTCCTACTACTGGGACTGGTATTTCTCCCTCAAGCAGAGATTCAAGACTATAATCCACCACGCTGCCCCAGTGCCGTTTAGTAGATGACGTATGACTTCAAAAGATTCTAGGAACAGGTTTCCTCGTTCTTTCATAGTTTCCTCGCGGTGTTTTTCTTCACCGTCAAAGCCAGCATGTACATCTGCACTTGAAATAACACTCAAGAGGTGTAGGTGGGATTCGAACCTGCTACCTCACGATTGTTCATAATACGATCTAACCACTAGGCCACCACGCCTTGTTTAACTTCTCTTCCTTAAAGGTTTATTACAGTTGGCAAAATTTTGCTGACTGAATTTAGCCGCTTCTAAATTCAGCGAAGTGTAATGGCATTCTTGAGCATAATACCTTAACTAATAGCATAATAACTTGCTTCTTGATTCATATAACTAACATTGCTTGCAGACATGCTTCTGAATTCAGTCGCTAAATTTAACCACGTGTATTACCTTACCTTTATAATAATTAATAC
The DNA here is from genome assembly GCA_017562165.1 of Ectropis grisescens. Classification (NCBI taxonomy): domain Eukaryota; kingdom Metazoa; phylum Arthropoda; class Insecta; order Lepidoptera; family Geometridae; genus Ectropis; species Ectropis grisescens. The sequence goes on along the minus strand of CM029769.1, from coordinate 7,322,809 downwards.
CTTTTTACAAACCTTTCTTGATTCTAAATTAGTGATCAATGTTGGTTAGAAATAAATATAGACATCTTATAAACGTTTATTTAATGAAAAAATAACACATAGATACATCGCGTTATGTCGTGTTTAATTGTTTTAAATAACATGTACTAAACTTTAGCATTTCAAAGTGAAATAATGAAGTATAAGCCAGAATGATATAACTTAGATAAATAGCTGCTTTTTCTATGGTAACAAAGACATAATTACAACATTACATACATTTATCTTATTTTACATTTAGTTACGTTTACGAGTATATAAAATTACCTTTATACATTAATTAAATAATTTGGATTTAAATTAATTGATTTATCATAACATTATTTTTTAAATAATTAGAATAACAGTTTTTTCGCCTCTTTGGTCTTTTTAAAACATTTAATATAGGTTCCTTATAAATTAATTAGTTTCTAACATATAACACTTTACCTTCGTCACCTTACATTTTTTTTATGTTTTGTCGTTCACATCTTTTCAAAGATATATATATATAGATATATTTTATTTATTTTAAACAATAAGAAACAAAGCATACGCTTTTATGATTTTAGAAAATTTTCATTCATTTTAAAAGTCGAGAAATTGAAATTGCCACTTTATAGGCCCACTTTTAAATATTTTTAAACAACAAGTTTTAATTCCAGAACTTTTAGTTTTTGCTAAATTATCTTACCTTACTTATCATCATTTTCCTAAAAATTTATAAATACATTTACAATTCAGCTGTTAATGAATGAAATCTGTTCAAAGGGTGAACACTTTCTTTGATTCTCGCGGATGCTATATTTAGTTTTTTAAATCATCTGCCATTGTCGCCACTTCATAGATTTGTGGGTATAAACTATGAGTTTTTATCAAAATAATTTTACAAGAAAATTTACGATCTACATGTTGTTCTTCACGGTGGTGAACTTTATCTGTGGGAGATAAGATTTATAGTCGTAGTACAGCTTTCAATAGAAGAAAAAACATCGTGAAAAAATTAGAGTACCAACCTAGCAAGTCCACCCAAAAACGACTCAATTGCAATTCTACGTTCAGTATTGTTTAAAAACCACTTACATCTTAGCAATTTTAATGATTAATTAATTTTTAAATATTTTATTTTATGACCAAAATTTACACATACAAAACTGTCACTTTCCACAATTCCAATCTTTTCATCACGCTTTAGAACGTCATCCACTTTTAAATCATTGAATTTGTTTGTCCTTATCCAAATTCAAATGTCGTTGCAAAACGCACCTTCTATCTATTGACACAGAGCTTATCTTCCATGTCCCCAGTGAGGAAGTCATTGGTGTCTCGGATGGTGAGGATGGTGACTCCATCAGCGCTGTTCCTGGAGATAATGTGGCTCTTCTTTTTAGTGCTTCCGTAGTCGTAGTTGGATATCACCACACTTTCTGTCGGGTTCCTGCAACAGTTGATAGAACAATCACTGCTAAAATAACTGATTTGTAAAATAAAATTTAGTAAAACTAACCGAGAGCTTACCGCCTAACTGTCTAGGCTATGATACTGTTATCTCTTTTCTTTTCATTTAAAATGAAAGAGACGGCAATAGCAAAGCCAAAGCAGATTTAGTTTTGACGGTAGACCCGTCCATCATTATTTCTCTTACAAGAAAATAACACATCCGATTTTAATTTCATGACTAGTCCCGCTGCCGAGGGACACTGCTAGTTGTCTGTACATTAATGCTATTAAAACATTTATATTCATAGAAATAAATTATAACTACTGTAACAAGTAATAAGTAGTTAAATCAGAGGAAAAACAAACAAGATATGAAATGAGTCAGGATTATTAATAACTTAGTAGCGCATGCCCTCTTATAGGCAATTTACAACAATTATAATAGCTTAGTAATGGGTTTAGAAGTATACTAATGTTTAGTATGCACATATACTCATGTTACGATTCGAGCGCCCACCCCCGAACAGAGCGGTCATAACAGTAAGCGCGCTACGTTTGAAAATGTCGAAATCAACCCTGGAATCGTTGGAGAAGCTCCTGGCTAAGTTCGTAGCTCCAATTGAACAAAAGATGAACCTAATCCTGGAGGAAGTTAAACTACTGCGAGACAAGGTAGAAAAAATTGACGCAAAAAATTCCTATAAATCTGACAAGGGGGTAGACCCCGCAATTAAACTGACCGGCACGGCAACGGTCGCCGCGCCTGCCACCCGCCGCGCGCCCGGGCCCCGGCCCGGCGCGCCGGCCGGCGAGCGCAACGCGCCGCGGCCGGCGACCGCCGCCGTCTCGCCGCCGCGCCCGCGCCCGACCCGGCGCGCGCCAGTCCCCAGCCGCCTGCGCCGCGGTCGGACGCCTCTAGTGATGCCCTCCCTAGCACTAGCGGGACCCCTCGCCGAGTCAGAGACGACGACACCCACGACACTGCGGCGTCCACTGGGAACTCCGACAGGGACGGGTGGAAAAAGGTCTCATATCTGCGACCGAAGAAAAATCAAGGCCCGAAGAAACGAATAGTGGTCAAGGGTAGCGGAACAAGTGACGATGAATTGAAAACTGTAGGACGCGCTAGAAAAATTCACGCCTGCTTCTTCGCACCGGACACGACTGCGGACACTATTTTGCGTTACATGACAAAAAAGAAACAGTGCGATAATTACCATGTAGATAAATTAAAACTCACACACAGTAATTATTCATCTTTCGCCTTATTAGTACCGGAAGATAATTTTGAATTTTTTATGTGCGCGGAGAATTGGCCGGCTAATACGGAGGCATAGAATAGATAATATAAATAGAACGGACACTCCCCAACCCCCGCCAATTTCAAGCTTCCTCACCCCTCAGGCCGTTTCGGATACGCTAGGAGCACTCAACGAAGGGCTGGTATCGAACATCTAATTCCTAACGAAATATCATCATGGTGGGTTGTTGTGCTGTTTACGGCTGTCCGTCAACTAAACGGGACAAGATTAAAAGCTTTATTTAATTTCCTAATGATAAAATAACGTAAGATTAGAAACTTTTCAATAACGTTGGTTTATAATATTACAAGCTTTGCTTAATTTGGGGTCAGATAGTGTTGTGTGTAAATTGCCTACCAATATTTATTTATTTATAATACCGAAGTAATTTTTAACACAAAGTTCGTAACTTACACAGCTAGTAACTTACGTGCCCAAGCACGGATTGCTAACGCCTGGAGGAATAATTGTAGTGACAGAATAAAGTTTCCTTCATGGGTAAGTGTAAAATAAAATGCGAATGTGTACCTACTAACAGAAATAGATATCTAGGTACCTGATCTAATCTATCATCGGTTTCGTATCATTTTACGCGGGAATACAAACACCCACAGATTTCTGAAACAATTTAGAAATCTGTGCAAACACCCTTTTAATTAGAATAGTATAATTTGGCTCCATTTTATTTATGTAACTCAACATTATAGCAAGTTTATAGACTACGTCACCAGGTGAACTCAAGGGGCACAACTATTCAATAAAACAATTCAGTAGCCCTAGCGCTAACGCACACATTCACGCGTGTGTACGAACGACATCTGCGTAGTTGTGTGAAGAGTAGGCAACTCCACAGCGGCGGTTGTATGGAGTTTTAGTGGAGTGTCCGGGGTGTGACGGAGGTCAGTGAGTGGTTTCGAGCGGGCGGCGGCCGGCGGCCCCGGCGCGGCCCGGCCCGCGCCCGCGCCGCCGCCGTCGCCGGTCGCGAGCCCCTCCCTGCCTAACCGTAATCAAACAATTACATTTTGTCATCAGAATATTAGATGTATTACTAATAAGACGAAAGAATTAGAAGTTTTTTTGACAAGGGAATTAACCTGCGACATACTTATACTTTCGGAGCACTGGCTCCGTAAGCACCAAATAGTATCCGTTACACTATGTAACTACAGTCTGATATCTTTCAGTTGTAGGGAACAAATAGCTCACGGCGGGGAGTTGCGTCTACGCGCGCTCGGAGATACGGGTAGTTAATAGACAAGATTACTGTGACCTATCGCGTGATCAAATTTTCGACGTATGCGCCGTCCAAATGTTGGATAACAACATCCTAGTAGTGGGTATCTACCACTCTAACTTGACCGACCACTCGGACTACCTTAAACTTTTCGAGAATCTCCTCACGAAAGTAACGAGTGAAGGCACGAACTGTATTATCATGGGGGATGTAAACATAGATCTGTTAGGTAACTCCAGTGCCAAAAGGCAGCTATTAGATATTTTAGCGAGCCACAATTTCGTCCAAATCGTGACATTCGCTACGAGAGTGGAGGGGGGGGAAGTAGCACGCTCTTAGACCATATCTATATAAACTTTCCCGCTGACCGCGTCACCAGCGTGACCGGGGTAGACACGAGGCTCAGCGACCACGCCGCACAGCGGCTCGTCGTCGCGAGGGCCGCGGCGCCGGCGCCGGCGCACCGAGCCGCCCGCAGCTACTCGGCGTCGAATTTAACTAATTTCACTGCCTGCCTTGACTCGATTGACTGGACCGAAATCGTTGATAAGTTTAAAGGAGATTGTTGTTCTTTGGCGGATGTTATTATGAATATTTTGATGGATAAGCATAACGCCTGCTTCCCGTTTAAGATGCAACCGACCAATCGGGACCGACATTGGGTCGACTCAGAAATTCAGAATTTCAAACATTTGCTACACGAAACTATACGTTTAAAATACACCTTTCCGAATAACGAAGAGCTGCATAGTAAATGTGAACAGCTCTCGAGTAAATACCGTTCGTTACTAAAAGAAAAGCGCGTACAGTACTACTCCAAAATAATTGAAGGGAACCCCAGATGCATGTGGCGAGTCATCAATTCTGAGCTGGGTAGGAAAACTCGCGAGAGAATGGATTTTACGGACGTATTGCGCGATAAATACGGTCAGGCGTTCGCAACAAAAAGGGAGGCGGTGCAAGCACTTAATCAGGTATTCGTCTCGGCCGCGAGTGGGTGCGGAGCCCCCGCGGCGGACTGCTCCCGTGCGGTGGCTGCGCTGCGAAGCGAGACTCCTCCGAGTGACATGTCTCTCCGACTGGAGCCTTTCACACCTGCCGAGATATTCACAACAACGAACAAGCGTATCGCGGCTAAAAGAAGCACCGATATATACGACGTATCGGCGCTGTTACTTAGAACCGCAATTATATCTCTGGCCCCTGTGATCAGTTGTTTGTTCAACACGAGTATCCGTGAGGGTCTCTACCCTGTGGCACTCAAAAAGGTAAAGATTAGCCCCGTCTACAAAGGAAAAGGTATGAAATCTGATCCAGAATCGTATCGCCCGATATCGATGGTGCCTGCGATCAGTAAAATATTTGAAGTTAGTCTAAACCGACGGTTACTAAATTTTATAGCGGAACGAGGCTTTCTGTCGGAGAGACAATACGCGTACCGCGCCGGGCACGCGACCACCGACCTGGTGCGGGAGGTGATCCGGCGCGTGCTGGACGCGCGCGAGGCGGGCCGGCACGTAGCCCTGCTCTGCTGCGACCTCTCGCGCGCGTTCGACACCGCCGATCACACACTCATCGCAAACAAACTAGAACACTACGGGATCCGCGGCCCGGCTCAATCTTTGCTGACCTCCTTTATGTCGCACAGGACGCAGGTCGTGGTGGGAGATAGGGGCCGTGCCGTCTCTTCCGAGTTGACGAGTGTTCTGGGCGTTCCACAGGGCTCCTGCTTGTCTAATACGTTATTCAGCATTCTCTTGAATGACTTACCTAGCGCTATCAAAAATGCGGAAATATTCATGTACGCGGATGACGTCGCCGCGGTGATCTCTGCACCAACCAGAGGAGAATTAGAGGAACTACTAAATGAAGTGGCTAATGACCTCAACCGATGGTTTGGGATCAATGGGATGGTTCTGAATCTGCACAAGACCTGTTTTTTTGACATTCAACTTAAACGGCAAATCAGCCAACCAATTGTCAGTGGCAATAGGCAGTACCGCACTCCAGCAGGTTCAGAGTACGAAACTCCTAGGATTCCACATCGACGGCGCGTTGACGTGGGAGAAGCACATCGACGAGCTGTGCGGGAAGCTGGGCCGCTCGTGCTTCGCGCTCCGGCGGCTCGCGGCCACCGCCACCCGCGACGTCGTGCGCTCCTGCTACTTCGCGACCGTCCACTCCAACATCACGTACGGGCTGGAGCTGTGGGGCCGTGCTGCTGACTATAAAAGAGTGTTTGTAATGCAGAAGAGAGCCATAAGGGCTATGGTCGGAGCCACCAATGAGACATCATGTGTGCAGTTCTTTAATGAACTTCATATTTTGCCACTACCCTGTGAATTCATTCTACAAACAGGCATTTTCGTGCATAGAAACATAGGTACATTTCAGAGGAGGGGCATTAACCCGAATTTCAATTTAAGGAGTAACATAAAACATAATCAACTAGTGACTCCGCCCCACAAGCTGAGTAAGTCTGAGAGGTCGGTCTATGTCGGAGGGCCCGCAATATACAACCGGCTGCCGTCGGTCGTACGGGACGCACCTTCCGCTATGAGTTTTAAACGGAACCTGAAAGCTTGGCTGCACGATCAGATTTTTTATTCTCTGGACGACTTAATGAAGTTGCCAGACTTCTAAAAAGTTGTTTTTAATTATTATTTTTATTTTTATTTCGTTATAGGTATGTAAAATGTAAAGAGCAATTTATGAAATTGTAATTGTTTTATTAATTCTTTTTTTTGTGCTTGTGTATAAGCGACAATATTATTATTCAATTTTATGACTTGTAACTCACCATTACCAATAAATGATTTGTATTTGTATTTGTATTTGTATTTGTTATTAAGCTGAAGAGTTTGTCTGTTTGAACGCTAGGATCTCGGGAACTGGTGCTCCGAATAGAAAGATTATTTTTGTCTCTTGGATGGTCCATTTATTTTGAGGAAGGCTATATAATATTACGCTACTTAAAAAGCAAATGTAAAAAAACGGGAAAAAACATTCATTTTTGAGAGCTTTCGTACCGTGCGTTGGCGTGACAGCATGTGTTTAAGATTGGGTCATAAACCATTGTTAATCAAATTTCTTCTAAATCTGAGTTGGTACGACCAATTTACGACAGGTGGCGTAGCAGGTAGCTGAAGAGGTTTTTTGTTTGAACGCGATATTCTCAGGAATTACTGAACCGATTTCGAAAATTATTTCTCCCTTGGGTATGTACGGGATCTCTGAGTGTTCTATAGGCCATACATGCACCATGGGCAAAGCCGGAGCGGACATCTAGTACTATATAAAAGCTGAAGAGATTTTTTATTTGAACGCGCTAATCTCGTGAACTACAGGACCGATTTCAAAAATCTGTCACCGTTGGATATGTACGTGACCCCTGATCCATAGGCATAGGCTATATATTACGTACCAAGGGTGAAGTCAGGGCGGACCTCTAGTATAATAATTACCTACTTGTATCATAAATGCGAAAGTTTGTGAGCATGTACGGATATTTGTCACTCTTTCCCACAATAATCTACAAAAGGAATTTAAATTAAATTTGGTAAATAAATATAAATAAATATAACTATTGGTGGACAATTCACACACAACACCATCTGACCCCAAACTAAGCAAAGCTTGTGATATGGCGGCCAGATAGCTGATATAATACTTATATAGTTCTAAATACATACTTATTATACGTACATAGAAACACCCAGAGACAGTGCAAACATTTGAATTCATCACACAAATAACTGCACTGGGTGGGAATCGAACCCACGATCCTCGGCGTCGCAGGCAAGTAGTCTGAAATATCAGATATTTCAGACTACTATCTGTGTACTCTCATGATTAATGGGATGATGGTAATAGGATTGTGATCTCGGGCAAATTAAATAATCGGGAACTAAGCGGGTAAAACCGTGAAGCTCCGCTAGTTAAACATAAATTAAAATGACTACGTCAAAATCACAATGAAGATCCCGGAACAGGCAAAACTTATGAATATAATTATTTTAAATGATATATTACAACTGAGTAATATGCATTTCATTCTCGTTAAGTCGCTAAGTTATCATCAGGCGAATTGATGCGTAAATGCGGACCTTAATACATTTTTTTTGTACTATAACTATTTTTTTTTTGTATTATAACTTCCTTATTCTCAAATGTCTCTTTCCTTCCTATGGTTGCCTGGAAGAGATCGCTTTTAGTGATAAGGTCGCCAATAGCTACTTTAATTTGTTTGTTATAAGTAACTTTTGTTTATTTTTATATTAAGTGTGAGTTAATCTATCTATCTAATTACCAATTATTTGTTTGCGAGTTTTCCGAGGCCTCGGAAAGGTTTTTGAAAATGAGATGAGCTCCGGCGCCTTACTGGTCCAGTTTCTCACTTGCCTAGATTTTATTACTGATAAAAACTCGGTAATCTATTCTATTCGAATAAATATAAGTACCTCGTTGACCGAGCTTTGCTCGGTTTATAAAGGGCTCTAAGTAAAATATTTTCTCAGAAAAAAAAGAACAAAAAGAAAAGGCCCGATTGTTACCATCAGGATTCGAGCCGGGGCCTGTTGACTCCGAGGGTGAGCATATTCCGACTGAGCCATTTAGACTTGAAGAACAGTGGCGAAATAAGTTATCGTATTCTAATGACATTGTAGGAGTTTTTCATTGTCTAAAAACGCGCATAAAATGATGTTTAAAACAATAAAACCTAGATCGATTTATCGTCCCGATTTTCATGAAATTATGTATATTTAACGATTTTCATGAAATTATGTATAACCCCAAAACCAGGGGGTTTTGGGGTTATACATAATTTCATGAAAATCTTTCGAGCCGTTTCCGAGATTCAGATTCTATATATATATATATATACCTATATACCTACAAGAATTGGTCGTTTAAAGGTATAAGATTGGCAGTGACAGGCACAGCCGATAGAAGTGAAAACGTATAACTCAGAATTAGATAGCTTACTTTGGAAAGTACGCGGGTGAAACCGTAGGGCTTGGCCATGAGCATGGTCATGGTCCCATCGTGACGTTAGAATTCAATTCACAGCTCACGAAAAATCTAACCTATAGCGCGCCAAAAGAAGTTTCCACTTCAAAAATATAATATTAATATTTAGGTCCGCATTTACGCACCAACTCGCTTGATGGTAAGCGGCGATATGAGAATGAAATGCATCAGATGTTTGAACGACTCGACGCTTGCCCAAAATGCTGACATATTTTAGACCCAACGTAACAGCATAACCATAGTAAATATAGTAATGCCACCAATGGCAGTGGTAGGACATTTTACAGAGTCCTCCTGGGGATGTACCACACCTTTGCCAGTTATTCTGCCGCCAAGCAGCAGTGTGAATACATTACTGTGTTCCGATTTGAAGGGCTAAGAGATAAAACACCTTATATCTTATATATGGAATAACTGGGCAAATAGATAAAACACCTTATATCTTCGGGTGACGAGCGCAATGCAGTGCTAGGTAATGATTTGGACTCTTTATGTTCCAATGAGTGCGTGTCACTGTGCTGTTTATGGGCAAGCGTGTTGCTTACCGTTAGGTTAGGTTAGTTTTGTCACTCTTACTGTAAAAAAGCTAAACGCTTCCGACTGATAATAAGCTACTATCAGTTGGAAGCGTGTCCAGCTTTATTCGATCATCTTGATTATCTTTAGATGTTTATTGGTCTATGCAGATTATTAAGTGTGTAGTATACTGCAGTTATCATTGTTAGTTAGTTTTGTTAATAATACAAGACATTAGAACCTAACGATGCAAATTACAATTTCCAAAGTAAGGATCTAACTTTAAGTTCCTTGTTCAATATAACTGTTACGATAAAAGTTCTAACTGCGGTAAATTCTAAAAACCTAAGATTTACCAATTCTTTATGGTAAATGTCCAACAAGGTTTGAGATTCGAACTTTTACTACCATTCAGTTAGTAAATTCTAAGATTTACATTATACGGTATATGTCGATCCGATAAGGGTCTATCGCTGAGATTTGACTCTAGGTGGGCTCCCGCCAGAAGCTCTGCGATCAGCCCTGAGTGTCGCTTCTCCATACTAGGCCTGAGCTCCACTACGAACCTCCCTTGACCACTACTCGCATGGCTCGCTCCACTCAAGGCCTCCCTTGAGCTTCTGACTCTCGAATTTTTTTACATACGCTCTAGGGGTAGTAGCGACAAGACTAGTTAGAGTCGGGGTGTACCGAGTCGGATTTGGGAAACCAACATCTACCAGCTGACAGTAGTAAAATATATACTGAATTCGAATGGTAAAAGCCCGAAAAAATCGTCCTATTTTCAGAAACACTTACATTTACCAACTCATATTGGTAAATCTTAAGACTTACACTTAAATCTTAAGATTTACCGTAGTTCGAGGTTTTACAGCAACATAACTACTACAAAATAATGTACTAACTTAGGTCGTTAAAGATGTTAAAAGTTATAAAAAGATCAAAGATAAAAATGTCGTTTTCTGCTTAAAGCATTCCATAGAGGGTATTTTCAGTATGTGGTGAATTTTTTAAGGTACATCATAGTAAACTAAGTATTATATCTTTAGTTTTGAGAGTGGAAAGATAACAAGAAACATTAAATATAAGTTTTTGTGGGAATCCCTAGAAAACTGTGCAGCTTACTAATAACATGATTGCTATTAAAAACATGCAGTTGGTTAAATTTGATATCGGCATTTTTTGTGCAAATTTAAGTATATGGTCTAGGGAAATACATTGTTTTTCTTGGAACGTAAAAATTTATGTGTGAACCAAATTTTGATGAAATTATTGCCCGTTTCTGTTATCATGGAACTATTTTGTAAAGTGTTATTTTTATTAAGACTCTGTAGAGGTATATGTCCCAATGTTAAGCAAACTATCTCCATCTTTTATCCCATTTGTTTCTACTTAGACCCTTATCAGGTCAGTTCTGCTGATATTGGTTTAGATAGTCTCACCATCGCTAATTAGGCGTTGTGTAATTATGTAAAAGATTCTTCGCCTAAATTAAGGAAAAATCTTAGCAAAATTTTACACGACAGTATTCCCGGTTTCATAATTACAAGTTTCCTTATAAATGAAATAATTATTTCCAAACTCAGTGAACCATTTCCTGTTTGCATGACTTTAGATTTTTCCAAAAGAGTCAATTCAACAGTTCCATTACCATTTCATTTCCTTCAATAACAGTTTTGGTGAGGCGAGCGAGCATTATCGGGAGATTACAAGTTCTTATCACACTCCACCATTCACGGTAATGGCTATGACTGGTGTGATCTCCTCAGGGTGTTTTTCCTGTCTATTTGCATCACAGAATGAAAATCACCAAGTTATCGTTATGTTTTCCATAAACCGTCAATTCGTTCGTGTCTTTTGCACTCCACAGATACACTTTATCTTGCAAATAAACTTCAGTGTTGTGTGATTATTTTACAAAAATGTAACTTTGACGTAAAATAACTGAATTAGAAATAAGTTAAAGTTTTAAAATAAATGCACAGCCATACTGAAAAACGTTTGTATCAAATTTAATGAGTCTGTTTCCTGTGAAAAAACTTTTAGTCTTTACACAGGGGTGTGTAATAACCTATGAAATGCGTTTTATGTACAGATATATTTTTTTAAACACTTAATTTTTCTACTGGGATGGCTAGTTTTAACATAAAAAACGAAAAGAGATAAACTTGTCAGTAATCTTTAAATTTGTGTAAAAAAAATTGTGTAATAAATTTGGTTAGGTATTTTGTAATAAATTTGTATCTTATGATGCTCATAGCTATATCCATAGAAAAATAAAACATCTAGAAAAAGTCGCTAAGCCACACCGAAAACCAAATGTCTTCATCGTGTGTATTCTTTGAGCATTTGGCCACTGTGTATTGGTGAACCATAGACACAAAAACCGCAACTACACCCAGACATAAAAGAACCTGTGTAAAAAGGCACCATAAAAAAGAGCTAAAAATAAAACTGTGCAATCACGATCCCATAGAAGAGCCCGCTAGATATTATTATAGAAATTTTCATCTCAAGGCTGCCGTGGCGTCTAATGGAACAACATCCTTTAGAACAAAGTGGTAACAATGAACGGGAAAGAATACAGTTCTAACTGAACCTTTCAGGCGGATTTGGTTCTCATTTTCGTGCTTTAGATATTCAAATAGGAAATTACGCTGTTCAGGGAAGTAATGGAGGTTTTCAGCGGTTTGATGATTACTGGCAAACGGTTTTCCTTTTGCTTTTAGCGTGAAAATATAATGAGGACTGCCTGCTTTTACCCTTTAGGTACACAATGCTGGTTTTTTAAAAACAGCAAGCTTACGTAGGTTAAGTACAATAATTCTTTCTTTTCTTCGTCAATTCGTCATACACTCGTGACAGAATGTGGTTAGTAAGATGCTGCCATATGCAGGGTCATATTCATCGTCAATTAACTCCTCAACAATTACTGACATCAGAATGCTTTTCTACTTTTATTGATTCCTCACATAACCTGAATACTCTGACACGGAAGACTGTGGTTGTTTTATGACGAATGCTGTAGAGGTATCGTGTGGTTGAGCTGTTTTGACCCGTTCTCCCTATCGCCTACCATTGCATCAGTAGTCGTTCCATCAAATTTCCGTTAAAAGAGATGTATCTTAAGAATGTTACTTATATAAATGAATTCATATTTGCACAGCCGACGAGATTTGTGCTTTAACCATTAGACTACAGACCGACAAAATGTATGGGTCACATGAACCACCAGGAGACCTATGTAGGATGATAGAAGGGTACTTTTGTACTTATTTTGCAAACGATACGCATTCGCTCAGAAACACTCAAAACAGCCTTGAATTGACCTTAGGTTGTTGGGGGGGGGGGCAGAGGTAAAGGGTTTCTCTCAGAATTGGGGGCAGGTTAAGGCAAAGTACGGGTGACTCCCGCTCCGGCGCGATCCTGCAGCAAAAGTTGGTGGGCATTGCCATTCAACGTGGAAACGCGGCGTGCGTCATGGGCACTTTTGCGTTTGGAGCAGTAAGGGGTGAGTTATTCGGAGATTAGTTTTAATATTATTTTTCATTTAAAGTATGAAGGTCATTAACAGGGAAATAAACAGCTTATTACTAAACAGTACGAGTATTTCTAAAGGACTCCCAATAACATATTAAAAAAAAGGAACTTGAAAAGAACGTGGAACCGTCTGGATTCAAACCTGGATTTACTAATAGGCGTGACGACAGGTCCTGCAATTATATTAAATTATTTGATATAATGACAGTATTTATATAAAATAAAATATGTACCAATTTTAATTTTGATATATTTTAGTGTAACTTACTTTATAATCATTCAAAGCTGGATGGGCATGACCATTTTAAAAGTACGAAATTATTAGAAAACTTATTTACCATTGGATAACCCAACCAATTTCAAGTACCTAACTTTTGTTATAAGACCAGTTTCCTAAACGCAACATTTAATATTGCTACCATACAAACTTAACGCGCGACGCATAGCAAATACGACAGTGTGACGTCACGTACTTCTGTAGTGATTTGTACGAAGCGTTTTTGGGAGAGTTCAAAATTGTGATTTTAAAATCGTGATACCAGGGGAAGTTTTTAAGATAGCAATGTAATTATTTCAACTATGTTTCAGTTATTGAGTAACCTTTTTATGGCACATTAAATCAAAAATGAGTCGTCATGCCTATTCACGACCGCCCCGCTTCCCGCCAGAGCTATTAATAACTGTCGCGCAATGTTGCGAATTTTACCGCATGTATATATTCTGTCGCGTTCTAATTTTACTGTAACAGTTTTTCGTTGTCTAAAAACGTGCATAAAGTGCGTTTTTTTTAATGAAACCTAGTTATATCGATTTATCGTTCCCGAAACTCCCTACATACATAATTCCATAAAAATCGTTCCACCCGTTTCCGAGATTCAGATTATATTTATGTATACATAGGTAAGTATATACAAGATTTGCTCGTAGATATAAAAAGATGTAGTATATAACAAGCTGTACAAACCTGTTACACCGATGCCTGTGAGTGCTACGGAAAGAGGTCTCGCAGATGGCGGTCCTGGAGAGACGGGAACTGCAAGTGGGGTGAAGAGCACTGCGGCGGCAGCACAGGTACCGGTTGAAGTGTTGCCTGAATACTCCACTCACGCAGTAAAGCGCCACTGGGTTCACACAGGAGTTCAGGAAACTGTGGATGGTAATATTCATTACTCATTCAAATTAGGACTATGATGGGTCAAAAAAAATAATCTAATTAGCCCGTCATGTTGATTGTGGAAACGATTTCGAACACGTATTTTTTGTACTTATTAATTGACACAGATATGGACCATAAAACTTTCGGATTGGGAGGTTGTGACATCACGTCTTCGTAAAAGTGGTACAATGAAGTGACGTCACTCGAAACTTCGAAATTTCTTCTTCAAATTATGAAGATGCAGTTGCGTTCTTGTTATAAAAGAAATAAGACGAATACAAAAGAAAAAATACGTGTGCAATATTTTTTAATCTAACTGACGGATTTATTTTTCTAGGTGTATTAATTTTGTATCCATATCGTATTGTTTACTTATTTTACAACTTTTTATAAGTTAGTGACGAAACTAGCTAGACATGTCCCAGATGGTAAGTAAGTAGCACACCTGGCCATAACAGCAATGTGTCACGCAGCTATTCAAATATGAAATCCCAAATCATTACCAAGTACTGCACCGCGATCGTAACCCAGAGTCTTTATTATATTTTTTTTTTAAGTTATAAAACACTTAACGGAATTTACTATAACGAGAACAAAATTAAAAATTTTGGTTAACCCCCGACTACCTCGGATCTCGGATTTGTAATCTGTACAACATTCTGCTAGTCAAGCCCTTTCATTTGATACCCATATTGTGGTAGTAGTGAAAAAAATAATGTAATTCGCCATTTTGTGGTGGCGGCCATCTTGGATTTGAAATTTATTATTATGTATTGTATTCTACTAGTCAAGCCCTTTCATTTAATACCCATATTGAGATAAGTTGTGAAGAAATATTTTGTCCGCCATTTTGTGGAGGCGGCCATCTTGAATCGATATTAACCAAACATAGCTAAGAACATCCGCACGGATATCAACCTTCGAATAAAAAAAACCGCATTGAAATCGGTCCATCCGTTTGAGCTCTACGGTGCCACAGACAGACACACACACACACAGACAGACAGACAGACAGACAGACAGACAGACAGACAGACAGACAGACAGACAGACAGACAGACAGACCGACAGACAGACAGACAGACAGACATCGACGTCAAACTTATAACACCCCTTTTTTTGGTCGGGGGTTAAAAATGTAAACATTTATGTACCAACAATAATTATTAAACTGTGTATTTGGTAAAATTCGTGAAAACATCGTGAAGAAAATGGCATGTTTCAAGAATCTTTCGAGGTCAATCATGGCGGATAGCCTTGATTCTCTAGGACTCGTCCAACTATAGGAGTCTTTAGTGGGAAAATTATCATCAACGGTAAAAATATAGACTAGACAAACCTTAAGAATATTTACGACCTTAGGACTTATTTAGAACGTCTGGTCGATTTGAATAGGTTACCCTTAATATTTTGACAAAATACTAGTCTAGTGTTATAAATGTTTGGTTATTTAGATCTTTGCCGCTCAATAACGTCGAAACAACTGAACCGATCTGGTTAAAATTTGAAAGACAGATTATTGTCTGAAAGCACATAGGATACATTTTATCACGGAAATTTCACGGTAACGTGATAACCGCAGGGGGTCGTTAGTATGTAGATTATTACTGAGGTTACTAATACCATCTAATACTTAAGTAAACATCGAGTATAGGTATTGTAACTAAGTGAGTAAGCCGCAAAACAGCCGGAATTTTGCACCTCAGCCGATAAAAGCCGATCAAGGTAAATAAGATAAAAAGGTGAGAGGGAATAAAATTGTCGATCATTTACGCATTAGGGTCTGTGAGGTTTTTGCTTCTCAAGCGCGGCAAACCGAAACAACGCATGTATTGTATATTTTGTACGATAGTTAGCTAGTAAAATTTTACTAGCTACTCTGAACCTTATAGATTTTGGTAAGGTGTAGGAATACAGTCATGAAGATAAAGGATACCTACTGTTGTTTATTTTTATATTGTATTGTGTTTTATTTTGTTTGGCAATATCATAAGCAGCCCACGAAATGTTTCGATTGCTGGGACTTGGCCCTTGTCTTGCAAGGAGAAAAGCTAACCCATAATCCACCACGCTGGCCCAGTGAGGGTTGGTACATATGATCTCAAAAGATTCTAGGAATATGTGTGTTTCTTGATTCTGCATGCATTAAGCGCGTGACTCCGAAAAGGCATTGGTGTATGTGGGATTTGAACTCGGGATGACCCAGGGCTCCGGATCATTAGGAGCGCAAAACTGAGTGAGACATGTATAGGATATTGACTTAAAATTCAGTTTAGGGGATGATTCGCCCTAAGATCGGTTTGCCTTCTTGTAAAAGGTTTTGAAATAGAACATATCTATAAATAGAGCATCAGAATTTACGCGAAGTTAAGTAATCATTTTAGAAGTTTTAAACCGTCTACAAAGCAAAACGGCACACGGAATGTATCTGAGAGTATTGGCGACTTATTTTTAAGGACATTGCCTATAATATACGTGAAAATCAGTTAGTACCTTTATTACCTGACATCTCAAAATCTGCCTTCTAAGCAAGGTAGCAGGTATGCACGTGTTCTTAGTACATACTAACACTACTGAATCGTCCACATTTCGTTCGTCAGAAAATACGTGACGTCTGGCGGCCCTGAGGTTTTACTCTATTAGCCTTTTGTTTTAGAAATCTGTGTCTATTAGGCTCTTCTTCGTGACAATTTTAACGA
This sequence comes from Ectropis grisescens, assembly GCA_017562165.1. Classification (NCBI taxonomy): domain Eukaryota; kingdom Metazoa; phylum Arthropoda; class Insecta; order Lepidoptera; family Geometridae; genus Ectropis; species Ectropis grisescens. The sequence goes on along the minus strand of CM029769.1, from coordinate 7,305,874 downwards.
GTTTGAAATGGAATCTTCCGTGGCCACTTCTGCCATACCCCTACATAGTAATTGGTAATTAATGCAATACCTTATAAGAACTGTGATATGCCTGTATTACTTATAGAGTCATAAACATGACGTGATACATTTATTATTATGTACTGACTCATACATGTAACAAAGTTCTAATGATTATAAAATTGAATAAAGTTACTCGTATAAATGTACCTACGTTTTGTTTTACTACAGGTAATATGTAAATCAAGTACAAAAACTTTTTTCGATTGATGCTATATTTTTTAAAGATAAAGTGACAAACAAGCACACCAGATGCCTGGTAGTAAAAAACATCCAGATTATAAATAATAATAAAAATTTGCGGTACAGAGCTTATTACTAAACTACGCTAACTGCTTAGTACTTAGCATAGCATTTTAAAATGATTGTTTTTAACTTCATTTTTTTTTGCCTTTTTTAAACATTGAGGTTAACGTGAGATGCAATCTGTTGAATGATTGAGTGAAATCATATCGGCATAGATATTAGGACGTTGAGCGAAATTAGAGAGCTAAAATTGAACTTAAGTGAAGTCTCTTAACTGGCGGTCAGATGATAATGGCAGGTTATAATGTTAGCCTGTGTTTAGTTTCTACTTTTTTTTAACTAAATATATACTTAGATACACTCTCTGTACTAGTGTACATGAAGTTACGAGCCACGTACTCTTGTAAAAAACGTAATTAAAAATATGAACCTAAAATCAAACAAAAAACTTCAAAGTGTTTTGTGTTTAATGATGGGGCCTTCATAAAAGTGCAAGTTGGCGGATGACGCATGACCTCAGAAGATTCTAGGAATAAGGCGGTTTCTTCACACTGTTTTCCTACACTGTTAAAACCAGTGGTGATAACAAACTTATACATCTGCATTCGGGAAAATACCCAAAAATGCAAGCGGGATTTGAACCTATAACTTGGTACCAGGATAGAGACTAGTACGGTTTCTCTACTAGCTACCACAGTTTTAAATTTTGTCGCTCACAAGATTTCACTACCCTAAAAACACAGGTGTGTAAACATTAGTTAACTCGAAATAGAATGCTATAAACGAGTTATGCCCGAGCGACACGAGGCTAGTTTTTCAAGCTAGGATAGCAAGCTATATAGTATACTTCTAGCTTCATGTAGACAACGCTACGCAAAGCTAGTTTTGTCTACAGAAAGTTGGAAATACTAGCTTGCTACTCGTAACTTACTAACACTAGCTTGGTATTTAAAAACTAGCCTCGTGTCGCTCGGGCATTAGTTTTAGAACGGGTCTTGTAACGTGCGGTCAGGTTGGGATGGGAGTCTCACCTCAAACAGAATCCAATTATCCTCAGGGCATGAGTCCAGTCGTTGTAGTCTTCCTCGGCGGTAGGAGAGAGATGAAACCACATTTCGAACGCGTGATATGGCAGGAAGCATATGAAGAACACTGTTGGATAGTAACAAGATTTGTATTAATAAAAGTCACTACCACAATTCAGATATCACGCATATCGGAAAAGAACATAAAATAAAATGAACTCAAACAATCTGTGTATATTAACTATAATATTTGTGTGACGAATTCAAATATTTGCACTGTGTCTGGGTTTTTCTATGTATAATAAGTATGTATTTAGAGCTATATAAGTATTATATCAGCTATATGGCCGCCATATCACAAGCTTTGCTTAGTTTGGGGTCAGATGGTGTTGTGTATGAATTGTCCACCAATATAATATTATTATTATTCAAGTTTGATCTTATAACATTAACTAAAATGCATTAATGTTTCCAGTATTTAGTTAATATTTATACATTTCTAAGAACTATAGAAGACTGTCATTAGGTAATTGTTCTCGTATTATATTTACTTCTATAAGAATCTGATTTGTCTATTGCGGAATTGAAACCAATTTAACTTTACGTCAGAAATTTTGTATCAGTTAAATTAATATAAAATATTAAAATTTTCATAAACTTTTCTAAGCGCTTGTTCGAAGCGATACTGAATAATGCCATCACTTATTTGGCTCATTGTTTAAGCATTGTAATTCCGTGTTGTAATGCTGATAGCATGCTTAACACGGGCTTGATACCACGGAGAGTTGGTGTATCTACCGACTAAAAGTTTTTTGAGTGTTGAGAGTTTGAGTGGTTTGGTGGCAGATCCGCGGAACCACTATCACATTCGCCAGCAAACCCTGCCACTGTTTATTAAAATAAATTCTACGATCCTATTGTAAAAGAAGATATTTTTCAGCACCTCAGAAGAATAGTAGAATTTTCTGTATATTATCGGATCTTAGTAACAAAGGTGGATGCACACTGGAAAATCTTTGTCGACTTCACAGTAATACTAACGAGACCAACATTTTCAGGTTTTCTTATAATAAAGAAATACAATGTTTTTGATGACAAATAAGGACTTGAAAAATAATGTAAAAAAAATATGAACGTAAATTTACATTTTCCATACTACAATTCTTTCAATCGATGTAGTTATAAGTTTTCTTTAATTTTACCAATAATAATAATACATTATTGTCATTAAAAGATAAACAAATTGGAATTCAGTACTGAAAACGAATGTCGTTCTTTGTACCGTATATAAATATGCCAGGATCCAGTTACCAAAAAACCATTGAGACATTTCGTGGAAAATATCTATGCCTCAAAGGGATATTGAGCTCAGTGGTGGAAACTGACAGTAGAGGGATGTAAACCATATGAATTCACCATAAAATGTCTCAAAGGTGTATGTTTATTTTGAGCTTAATGGTGGAAACTGACAGGAGAGGTAAGCGATATGAATTCAGGCTGAAAAGTTTGGCGAAAAATAGTACTTGTAGTCACAAAGACGACAGAGATGTAGTAGATACGGGTTCTGGAGTGGAAACCGCGAATAAGCAAACATAATAGTGTACAAGAACAAAATAAAAAATTTTGATTAACCTCCGACTACCTCAGATTTGTTATCTGTACAACATTCTACTAGTCAAGCTGTTTCATTTGACACCCATATTAAGTGTTGTTAAGGTATGTTGTGAAAAAAGAAATGTATTTCGCCATTTTTTGGTTGCGGCCATCTTGGATTTGAAATTTGCTGTAGCGCAAAGTATTCTACTAGTTAAGCCCTTTTGTTTGATACCCATATTGAGGCAGTAGTAAAAAAATAATTTAACTCGCCATTTTGTGGTGGCAGCCATCTTGGATTTAAAATTTGTTATAATGGTATTCTACTAGTCAAGCCCTTTCATTTGATATCCATATCGAGCTAGGTTGTGAAGAAATATTTTGTCCGCCATTTTGTGGAGGCGGCCATCTTGAATCGATGTTAACCAAACATAGCTAAGAACATCCGCACGGATATTTACCTTAAAATAAATAAAAAACGCATCGAAATCGGCCCATCGGTTTGAGCTCTACGGTGCCACAGACAGACACACACACAGACAGACAGACAGACAGACAGACATCGACGTCAAACTTATAACACCCCTTTTTTGGTCGGGGGTTAAAAAACCATATCCTCAAGGTTGAAATATTGATTACTTTCGAATATTACTACTTATAGTAATTAGTCTGTGAGATTAATTAATAACCACAAAATGTACGAAGTATATGAGTATTAGGATGATAATCAATTAATTAATCACGAAATAAATATTTTTGTGGCAATTTTTTTTATAGTTTAGAGTGCCGACCAGGACATGTACCTAATGGTTAGCAACATGCCTGCCACATAATAGTACAGTGACACGCGGCTATTGGAACATGAAGAGTCCAAATCTCCTCACTGTGCTCGTCATCCAGAGATATAAGATGTTTTATGTGTTTGCTCTGTAATTTCATTGGAAACATTGCCCTTCAAACGGGAACCCATATATTTAATATATTTTACAATTACCTGTTGTGTTTTATGGCTTATCACATTATATATCATTTATAAGTAACTCTCTCCTTGGAAGACAAGGCCTGAGTCCCAGCAGTGCGAACATTTAGTGGGATGTTGATGATGATAAGTATTAGTATTAAACTGGTAATAGGTATCTATCACGACATTATACGTCACATTATCATTAACTTTATTAGTCGATACACTTAATTCAAAATGTTGGAAGTGTTTTACCAATACTGTATTTATTAGAACAAAGAAAAGAGACTCCCTTTCGTTGTTATAACCTCATTACAAAAATAACAACAAAAGAAAATTAAATCTATTAATTTTCGGTCATTGTTTGTGCTTCCTAAAGCTCTTCTCAGTTATTACTGAAATAAATTACGTTTGGCACCAAATTTAGATCGAAATACAAGGTTAAACAGAGTAAGTATGCTAGTAAGTTTCCTAGCATACTTAGCTAGTAAATACATTATTTCGCAATGCCGTACAAAAATCATGCGACAAGGAGAAATGATCGAGGTTTAGAACCCCCCCTCTTCAACTGCACTCAGTTGGACAGCTTACAAGTGACGGCATAGTGCTCAATCTTATCACTTTATACCCTTCTATCATCCTACATAGGTATCAGATGACCCATAAATTTTGTTCACGGGCCTGCAGTCTATATGTATCAATCACGATATGTAGTTCCAACAATAAAACGTGTTTGCTATATTATGTACTTAATATACTTGTATGTAGTCTAGATGAATCAAATATATATTTATACATATTTCCAAGCTTCAACTTTTTCTGTCACGGTTCACAGAATTTTGCTAATAGATATATGAGCCTGACCAATGTTCCTTCATACATTTTAAATCGACTAAAGCCCAAATCACACTTTCGTTGCTAAATGTCTTATCAAGATTTCAACGTTGATGATACAATTTCATAATAACAAAGAAAATAACGCACGCCTTTCATTTGATACATTTTTCCTGCACAACCCTGAGTTGGTTAGTCACCGTTACTTGAAATTACCATTCCGCTAGTCTTGTTTTCAATTTAGTGGAAATAATTAATTTAATTTACGTTATGTTTGATCTAAATTTAAAGGAAGTTCAATAAAATAAAGCGTCATAGGTAATCGAAATATAATTATATTATATGTAGGTACATTAATTATTAATTACTCTTTGGAGCACTAATATATTTTGTTTGCTCACATTTTAATTAATTACTATAATTTTAGCTCCAGTGTAAAGTTTTTGTAAATAGGTACCTTTTTATGGTAAAACTAAAAACGTGTATAGTCTACCGCTGGACATAGACCGCCCTCTCTTTCATCGCTCGCCTCTCAGTCCTATCTTTAGCTTTATGTCTTCATTTGATGCTTGCTATCTTCCACAAATCGTCACCTCATTAAATAAATTAAAATACTTATGAATTTAAAAGTAAATAATAAAAGTAGCTTTAACGTACCAATAACAAAGACTAAAACCATGCAAGCGACTGATTTCCTGGCCTTAGCTTGAGCCTCTCCCTGACCGCCGTGCATGGCCCCCGGCATCTCTCTGGTGCTGGCTAGAAGACGCTGCGCCATCAGCGAGTAGAAGAACGCGATCACAATCAGAGGAAGGCAGTAGTAAATCATGGCTTTCGCTAGTGTCATCCACCTGCACACATAGAAAATAAAATATGTTTAAACATTAGCGTTAAAAATTATGGTCGGGAGAACGGCTACTGCCGATCCAGAACCCCTGGTTTGAATCTATCACACAACTATCTTTTTGTAGTTATACTACTGACCTAAAAATAGAAAAGGAAAACATTGTGAAGAAACCGACATGTTCCTAGAACCTTTCGAGGTTATGCGTCATCACCAACCCGCACTGGTCCTGCGTGGCGGATTATGACGTTAACTCTCCGAGTAGGTAAAGTCTCTGAGTTCTAGCAGAGGCAAAACTTAGTCTTCTGCTTAGGTATGCTAATTGTTCGGGCGCTAGCTATATATTGGAGCAAAAAAATGACGCCACCAATGCAACAGCAACATCAAACAATGTCAAAAGCAACGTCAGGCCTTCACTACCATATGAGTAAGGACGTGCAGCACGCTTAGTATTGTTGGTGAAAGTAGGTAATGTTATTTGTAAAACGTTACTTGAATCGTTGATTGCTTATCCCACGATTCGCTGCGTTTGAAACGAAGCGCTTAGTAAGTAGTGTCATGAAAATAAATGTACGTCACACAACATAAAGATGCGTGGGTAGCACCTCCACTAAACTGCCGTTGAGGAAAATCAATATCGAAAAATTGATATCCAAACAAAAACATCTTATGAATACATGCGTGATAATTAAAAAAAACTGTTAGAATCTGGTATTTTTAGGGTTTGAATTCAATTATGTGTTGATATTAATGTATTCATAAGATACAAGTAAAAGATGGGCATTGTTGTAGTACAGTGTTTCACTATATTTTTAAATAACGCAGTCTACTAGGTATACGTTCACGGTATATTCAAGAAGAAAATCAAGACCGTGATCCACCACGTTGGCCATGTGCGTACGGGTTGGCGGATGAGTTGAAATGTACGTTCACTTACAAACATACTCAAAGAGATAACATTGAACTTAACTCAAGTTTTTAAGGTTTCGTAGCCAAATGGCAAAATATGGGACCCTTATAGATTCGTCATGTATGTCCGTCCGTATGTCACAGCCACTTTTCTCCGAAACTATAAGAGCTTTACTATTGAAACTTATTTTGATACAAAAAATAGAAAAAAACAAAAAAAATTTGGGGTGTCCCATACTTAGAACTGAAACTGAAAAATTGTTTTTGATCAAAACCATAAGTGTGGGTTATCTATGGATAGGTCATCAAAAATGCTATTGAGATTCCAAACATTTTTTTTCTAGTTTGCGCGAGGGACTCTTCCAAAGTAGTAAATAAGTGTCCCCCCCCCCCTGTAACTTCTAAAATAAGCGAATGACAAAAAAAAAAAAGTGTATGATGTACATAACCATGTAAACTATCAACGAAAATTGGTTTGGATGAGATCTAGTTAGTAGTTTTGTTTTAATGCGTCATAAATTGACTATTTTTAAAACACTGATTAAAGTCACAACGAACTACAAAAACGTTTATATTATGTTACTTGCTGCTACGGAAGCCTTCATGGGCGAGTTCGACACTTGACCACTTTTATTATTTCACATGTATATTTTTTAAGACTCGAATATCAATCGGCCTAAGAAGACACAATACTCGTAACACAAAAGGGTGATCAGAAAGAAATCTCCATAATCAACCCAGATTCGAAATATGGGGCGTGGTAATCACAAGTGCCCTCAATATGAAGATGAATATTGATGATGTAACGAAGTGTGGAGATTTTCCTCCATAGTTTTATGAATGTTAGGCTAAACTAATAAACCAGGTGATGATGTATTGTAATTGAAGGTATACTTAGCTGCGTAGGTTTCAGAGGTAGGAATTTTAGAACCGTATTACTAAAACAACTGTCCAGTTAAAGCATATTGTGTAATCCTTTTTTAAGAGAACTTTTACAGGTTTACATTTTTCCGCCATCTCGCCTGATTTTAAACGACAATGCGGTCTACGATAGAGCGTGTTTACCTAGAAAAAACCGATTCACTCTCGATTTGAAGACCCAAAGATTGTAATCATCGGGGAATACCCACTCAGGCAACGTATTCCACAGCCTAATCTATACTAACATTGTAAAGCTGAGAGTTTGTTTGTTTGTTTGTTTGTTCTATACTAACATTATAAAGCTGAGAGAGAACTTTTACAGGTTTACATTTTTCCGCCATCTCGCCTGATTTTAAACGACAATGCGGTCTACGATAGAGCGTGTTTACCTAGAAAAAACCGATTCACTCTCGATTTGAAGACCCAAAGATTGTAATCATCGGGGAATACCCACTCAGGCAACGTATTCCACAGCCTAATCTATACTAACATTATAAAGCTGAGAGTTTGTTTGAACGCTAGAATCTCGGGAAGTACTGGTCTATACATAAAACTCTTTTATTTAGGGAGTTTTAAAGCGTTTGTTAAGCAAAACGGCCGACGGAAAGTTTCTGGGAGTATTAAGGTCTTATTTTTAAAGATATTGCCTATAACATATGTAAAAATCAGTTATCAGAAAATACGTGAAGTAAGTAATGTATCTTCTGGACCCCATATCTCAAAACTGGCCTTCTAAGCAAGTTAGCGGGTAAGCATGTATTGTGTTCTTAGTACATACCAACTCTACTCAATCGTCCACATTTCATCCACCAGAAAATACGTAACGTCTGGCGACCCTTGGATCTCACTTTATTATAGGTACACTTAAACTGTCATTATCACAAGCATTGCGAAAGTTTGTCTGGGTGGATGGATGGTATAGATTTTTGAAACTTTTTCATGAAAAAACTATCATTAGATCTGCATAAAATTAAATGTAAATATAAGACTATTTATAGTCTAATTATGCATGAAAAAAAAATTGGTTGCCTGTAAAGTCGGTATACGGGCGAAAGTTTTACGTGACAACGACTTTGAGTGGTAAAATAATTTTACGGAAGGGACGCGTGCCTTTCACTTTTTATGTTTGTTTCTCTCGCTCTTAGGCGGGCTAACCATGCCCGAGTGGAAGGGACGCGTGCCTCTCACTCGCTCTCGTTGTGAGCGCATAACGTGAGCGGAGCGTAACGCAGTTTCTTGAAGTGTCACCCGGCAAACCAATTTATAAGACGTTGTCACGTCAAAAACGGAAACTGAACTATGCGGGTAAAAACTTGAAGCGATTAGTACTTATATAACTGTAATGTCTACTTGAGATACGCAGGTGGAGAATTAACATAACATTCAGTACGCAAATGTTTATCCCGGATGAGTGATGAAGCTACAATCTGGGTGCGTATTGAAATTACAATCGGCGGCTTAGCGGGCAGACACACTACTAATTGATACATAAGTAATGCGAAGTGTTTCATACTACAGAAGGTGTATTATACAATTTATGAATATCTGGCTGATAAATTTCATTAATGTTAGTGTTTTACATAATCTAAGGTGATTATTGGTTGATTTTTTAATTGACATTGAGATCAAAGAGAATGTAAATTATGATTGAGAAAAATGACTTTTCTATTTTTGATATTTGGACATATATTGCCATAGAGACTTTTTAAATTGAATAAAATTTGGCATCATAATTTGAATCGGAATCGTTGCATTTCTACGTCGAATCTTGTAAAAACTTTTATTAATGTGACATCCTGCTATTAGATAAACTTATACTTAACTGATGTATTAGTTATGTGATTGTTTCTCACAAAGTTTATGCTATTCTTTTTTATACAGGTATAGATTTCCAGCGCACATTTATTGAAATTGACGCAGTGCTTACTTATGTACTAGATGGATACCTTCAAAATTTTGAATATGCCCGTACATCTTCTAAAATTAGCATAACAAAAGGTTGACTATGGAATATTGATACTCATTTTATATTTAAGTTCATTTAAACACAAACATCTTCGCACATGAAATAAAAATAAAAACAAATTTAACTCAGACATTTTTTAACTGTCTGATTCTTTCCAATTTTATCTGAGTTGTTTTTCTACGTTGTTCACGGGCAATAAAGAAGGCTAAGGAAAGGTAAACTCGAGCAAAGCGACTCGATTATATCATGTGGATACAGACCTCAACGACAAAAGTTTAACAACAAACAAGTTTGAGGAAAAAACATTGACTTTGTAACGTAACGTAAAGGAAAATCTCGATTGTGACATAAAACAAAACTTTTTTTTTTTTTTTTTTTTTTAAATAAAAAGTTACGAGACGAGCAAGACATGTGGTTGATGGTAAGCAACATGCCTGCCACATAACAGCACAGTGACACGCAGCTATTGGAACATGAAGAGTCCAAATCATTACCTAGCACTGTACTGCGCTTGTCACCCAGAGATCTAAGATGTTATATCTCTAAGCCCTGTAATTTCTTCGGAAACATTGCCCTTCAAACTGGAACACAGTAATGTTTGCACATTACTGCTTGGCGGTAGAATAGCTGGCAAGGGTGTGGTACTTCCCCAGGCGGACTCTGCCAAGAGTCCTACCACTACAAAAACTAAACTCCATGAATGCATAAGTTGTACACAATATTTGTAACATTATTGGCAACAAGAACAAAATTAAAAATTTTGATTAACCCCCGACTACCTTAGATTTGTTATCTGTAGAACATTCTACTAGTCAAGCCCTTTCATTTGATACCCATATTAAGGAATTGTGAAAAGGAAATGTAATTCGCCATTTTGTGATAGCGGCCATCTTGGATTTGAAATTTGTCATAGTGCAAAGTATTCTACTAATCAAGCCCTTTCATTTGATACCCATATTGAGGTAGTAGTGAAAAATATTATATAATTCGCCATTTTGTGGTGGCGGCCATCTTGGATTTGAAATTTGTTATAGCGTTTAGTACTCTACTAGTCAAGCCCTTTCATTTGATACCCATATTGAGGTAGGTTGTAAAGAAATATTTTGTCCGCCATTTTGTGGAGGCGGCCATTTTGAATCGATATTAACCAAACATAGCTAAGAACACCCGCACGGGTATTAACTTTCAAATAAAAAAAAACCGCATCGAAATCGGCCCATCCGTTTGAGCTCTACGGTGCCACAGACAGACACACACACAGACAGACAGACAGACAGACAGACAGACAGACCGACAGACAGACAGACAGACATCGACGTCAAACTTATAACACCCCTTTTTTTTGTCGGGGGTTAAAAACATGTCTGATTCGAATCTATACTAATATTATAAAGCTGAAGAGTTTGTTTGTTTGAACGCTAGGATCTCGGGAAGTACTGGTCCGGATTGAAAGATTATTTTTCTATTGGATAGTCCATTTATCGTGGAAGGCTATAGGCTATAGAAAATAACGCTACTATTAATAGAAGCGGAGCATGAATCAAGAATGTAACAAAATCGGGAAAAAATATTCCTTTTTGAGAGTTTTCGTACGTTTCGTGCTTTGACATGACACATGACAGCATGTGTCTAAGATTGCGTCATTGAATATCACAGATTACATACCTATTGAATATAAAACCTTTGCTAATCAATTTTTTTACTAAATCTGAGTTGGTACAACCAATTTCCGACAGGTGGCGTAGCAGGTAGCTGAAAAGATTTTTTGTTTGAAAGCGATATTCTCAGGAATGACTGAACCGATTTCAGTCATTCTTTCACATTGGGAAATGTGCGGGTTCCCGCTGAGTGCTGTATATGTACCACGGGCGAAGCCGGGGTGGGCATCTAGTATAATATATATCGACAGTGTGTAGACGTCAATCTCATATGGGTACGTATTTCTTATCTTCTATAGTACACTCGGCGGTTATGAAGCTTTCCTCCAAGCGGTTGGAAAATTATTAAGCTTTTACAAACGCTACAGTCACGCTAGGGTAAACTAATCTGGCTTATGTAAGTAACTATTGTGGTAGTGACACTCGTACTTGTTGGATTTATTATTGAGAATAAAACAAGAAAAAAAGAAATGAACACTAGTAATACCTAGAATCATGTTTTAATGTTCAATGTCTTTATTATAGCTATTATTAACAAAGCTGCGCGGTTTTACCTGCGCAGTTTCCGTACCTGTTATTTTTGTGTGATAAAAATCTCAATTTTCCAAATTACAACCAAACGTTCCGACGTGATTAAGCAACAAACATCCAAACATTTATGATATTAGTAGGATAACCTTATTTTTATTCTTCACTTCATTTCTCGTTTTCCATCCAGCGGTTGTCTGGAAGAGATCGCTTGTAACGATAAGGTCGCCAATTGTTACTTTAAATTATATATTTTTTTCGTTTTTGTAACTTTGTTTAGTTGTGAAGTCCAATAAATCCCAGGCATCATATCCGTAAGTTTTCTTTATGTAGGTACGCGCTGCTCAAACTTGTTTTGTATGTAGCTTAACTTATAATATGTATTTACACTTATTATTTTGTGACTAGTATTAATATGATCCACCAACCCGCACTGGGCCAGCGTGGTGGATTATGGCCTTAACTCTCTCCTTGCGAGAGAAGGCCCGAGTCCCAGCAGTGGGAACATTAAGTGGGCTGTTGATGGTGATTAACATGATGCAAAATTTCAGTAAAAAAAAGAAATCAAGAATACAGCACATTTTTTTGGGGTAGGTATTAACTGTAATGACAATTATACATTACAATCATAGGTTTTTTTAATGATATAAAGAACGATGGCTATATATAATAATTATTTGTAATATTTTAATTTGTCCGTGTCGCAATAAAGAGTTTCTATCTATCTTCATTTCAAAATATGTTATTATTGCGGTCTTTGAAGTGAGTTGAGTTCTAAGCTTCATCCCCGCCCTTAACCTAGATGCGATCATAAATCTAGGCTTAGGACACACCAGCGCAGATTGCGTAGGAGCTTGATCTCTAGACAAAGTGACAGGTTATGTCATGCAATATTCATGTGGCTAAATTTAAGTGTCACATTTCACGCGTGAACACGTGCAAAATTTGAGCTGACGCGTCGCGAATGTTACTTTAGTAATATTATTTAGACGTGGTTTGAAGTGAGATCATCTGAGAGTAGTTTGATATTTGCTCTTGACACATTTTTGATGTAGAAAAGTTTTCTTTAAAGTGATCTTTTATTATTTAATGTGTACGTATTGATTCGTGTTGTTGAGCTGTTGTTGACAACTTGTCCAACGATTGAATTCTATATATGCTTCTATAATGTTGAATAATTTCATCCTGGTCATAATATAACGCGTGAGTAACTCGTCCATTTAATTATCAAATATTTCTTTTTCTGCGTAAAATCCAAAATCTGGATTTGATTTAAAAAGTAAACTTTACTAATTTTGATAAAATGTATGAAGCTAAAAACGAGGGACCGCCCAGTGGTTTCCCTTGAGACAGCGAAATTTCAGAGCAAACAAAAATATTGCTCAAGTAAACAATTTTTAGATTTTTTCGAGGAAAGTTTATAATGGAAATACATGAGAAGTATAACGCCAAAAAGGTTATCTAAATTGATACAGTCATCTACGTGTGATCGATTAACAAAAAATAACATTCCAACGAATTGGAAACCCCTTATAAGACTTCTTATCCTACAAATATTATAAATGTAAATGGTTGGATGATTGGATGTTTGTTGCTCAATCACGTTGAAACGTCTTGAACCTGTAGAACTTATGGTGCTGAAATTTGGAACATAGTCTGGAACATATAGGCATTTTTATACTGAAAAAATAACGGGAACTACGGAACGGAACGAGTAACGCCGAAGAGCACTGCTTGTACATTATGTACACGACGATACTTTGAAGATTTATTTTAGACTAGCAGCGCCCTCTAGTTTCACCTGGTTTGTTTCTCAAGTGAGCTTTCAAATTATGAGTTTTATGTTTTCACTTCTGTTAGCAGCCCCTATGACTGCTAATCTTTTTCTGAAAGTAGCATTTGTCTGAGCTTCCTGAGAAGACGAACCATAATTTTGATAGATAGAAACCCTTAATACCACTTGACAAAATAAAAACAAAGAAAAGACAAAACCTAAAAAAATGTGGCAAATGTGAAAGAACAAAAAGCAAGGGCCAATCTTAATTTTTTTTAATGTGACTGTTAAGATGATGCACTTGTTGTTAAACCACGTCTCAAGAACTGAAAAAAACAAGTTTGAAATTTGTTGTTAAAATGTCTAGTACAACACATAGGTTAGTTTTCGTATCGACATTTTAAAGGTTTTCAAGGGGTCTCGCCCGAGCTCCGTCTCTCAAAAAAGACGAATGCGACATCGAACAAAAATACAAGAATAAAGTAACACGTTTTATTATTATTGTTTAAATGGGTCCACTGCTGGGCAATGGCCTCTCTTTCTTCTTTCCAGATGGCCCAATTTGCGGCTTTAACGGTCTAGGTTTTATCTTACGATTGCAGCTAGTCACGCTATTTTCGTCCGGCCCTTCCACTGCCTAGGTAAATCGGCAATGGCTTCGCTATTGCTGTCTCTATCATTTAATCGAAAAGAAAAGAGAGAGCAAAGCTAACGCAGTTTTAGTTAGGCGGTAGAGCCTTGGGTCGACCCGGAGGAAAGACATATTAAGTCGGACCAATCTTTTGTCTATTTGTATTTCGGCACTCGTCTGACATGTTCCGCCTAATTCATTTTTTCAATTCCAAATGGTACGAGGTTATCAATTCGACTCCTATGTTTTTTTTTTAATGTATATTACCTGATTTCTCGAGAAATCCCGTACCAAATTTAAAATTTATTTTTACGTTCAGATTGATATGGTTCCCGAATGGTCCCACATAAATTTTATCGAGCCTTGTGGCTTAGTGGGTAGTAGCTCTGTCTGCGAAGCCGAGTGTTGTGGGTTCGATCCCCACCCAGTGCAAATATTTGTGTGATGAATTCAAATGTTTGTACTGTGTCTGGGTGTTTCTATGTATAATAAGTATGTATTTACAACTATATAAGTAATTTATCAGCTATCTGGCCGCCATATAACAAGCTTTGCTTAGTTTGGGGTCAGATGGTGTTGTGTGTGAATTGTCCACCAATATTTATTTATTTATCAAAATCGAAACGAAACCATTTAGTTTATTATTGGCCAGTTTTAAAACAAATGTCAGGGATTAAAGTAACACTTCCTTAAAATACTCCAAAGCGAGGTACTACCAACTGAAGTTTAAAAAAAAATCTTTTATGGGTTTACACTTGACCGCCATCTCGCCTGATGCGGTCTACGATAGAGCGTGTTTACGTAGAAGAAATCGATTCACTCTCGATTTGAAGACACAAAGATTGCAATCATCGGCAAAACTCACTCAGGCAACGCATTCCAAAGCCTTGATGTTCGTAACACAAAAGTAGATTCAAATTTCTTCGTTCGTGTCTATGAAAAATCAACCATGAAACGATGTCGCTTTTTCGAGCTACGAGCATTCAGAAGATATGGGCTACATACAATATTAGAAATATAAATAAGCAGACGGCTATTAGCGAGTAAGAATAAGAATAAGAATAATTTATTTCCAGAAACATGGTTACACACTTTGACAGAATTAAAATCAGAATTTACTAAACAATATACATTTGTTGATTAGCAGTGAGCTCCAAACTAAGTGCAAGACTTGTATCTTGGAGCTCGAGTGCGAAATTTCGAACAATAAATTCGTTACAGTTAGACTATAAATTATTTATGATTAAAAAGAACACTTTTAGGCAATTATTATAATGTGAAACAAACGTCTAAATAGAAAACATTTTTTTTTGACGTCTTTCAACGTCTTATAAATTGGTTTGCCGGGTGACACTTCAAGAAACTGCGTTACGCTCCGCTCACGTTATGCGCTCACAACGAGAGCGAGTGAGAGGCACGCGTCCCTTCCACTCGGGCATGGTTAGCCCGCCTAAGTGCGAGAGAGACAGACATAAAAAGTGAAAGGCACGCGTCCCTTCCGTAAAATTATTTTACCACTCAAAGTCGTTGTCACGTAAAACTTTCGCCCGTAAACCGACTTTACAGGCAACCAATTTTTTTAAATAAAACAAAACTACAAGTACAAACTGAGACATGAATGAATATCTAATCGTGTCTGACAAACTATTAAGCTATCCACTATATATGAACTATTCACTATATAAACAACCTATGAGTTCCTCAGTGTCATCATACGTAAGACCCTTTAACCAGGCGTTTAGTTTCTTTTTAAGTTCGAATTTCGGCAAGTGTTCGCAGTCTCGCAACCGCATTGACACGTTGTTGTAGGTGCAGACAAGCGAGTACGACGGCGCACGCCTAGCAAGGGATGACTTGGCGTGAGGCAGTGGCAACAAGTAAGCCCTGGTAGAGCGCTTAGCCAATAACGTTAAGTAGTCTTCGCGAGATCTCAAGCAAGAGTGAGTCCTCATGACAGCGTTGAAAACAAACAACTGTCGAACTCTTAGCACGTTGAATAGGCGTGTCGACAGGTCCTGCAATTATATTAAATTATTTGATATAATGACAGTATTTAAATAAAAAAAAATGTGTACCAATTTTAATTTTGATATTTTTTAGTTTAACTTACTTTATGATCATTCAAAGCTGGATGGGCAAGTCCATTTTAAAAGTACGAAATTATTAAAAAATGAATTTACCATTGGATAACCCATTCAATTTCAAATTACTTTTGTTATGAAACCAGTTTCCTAAACGCAATGTTTAATATAGCTACCATATAAACTTTACGCGCGACGCATAGAAAATACGGCACTGTGACGTCACGCTTCGTAGTGTTTTTGTATGAAGCGTTTTTAGGAGAGTCCAAAATTGTGATTTTAAAATCGTGATATCACGGGAAGTTTTTAAGATAACAAAGTAATTCATTCACGTATGTTTCAGTTATTGAGTAGCCTTTTGATGGCACATTAAATAAAAAAATGAGTCGACACGCCTATTCGGAGTAGATTAAGTCGGTGGAAAAACGAAAAGGCTTCCTTAGCAATACTTTAATTAGAGCTCGTTGTGCTCTCTCGACCGTTATAAAATACGTCTTTCCAGCGCATCCCCAAATCGAAATGCAGTATTGAATGACTGACTGACATAGCGCGATGTAAATGACCTTAAGGAGAGGTATAAGTGCACAATCTCTCAGGTTTTTCATTATATGAATTAATTTACGCACCCGTGATGATATATGTCGTTTATGTGGTGTTTAAACGAAAGATTCTCGTCAATTATTACTCCTAGGTATCTCATACTCTGGACTCCTTCAATGACGCTACAAGAGCAAGGCAAAGATTGAGATTGTGAAACTGTAGAGCAACAATGGATTTTAAAACGTATTTGAGAGGGTGGACGAGAAACCGAGGTTTTGCTAAAAGCGATGTATTTAGACTTACTCGCATTTAGAGTGAGTAAATTATTCTTTAGAGTATCGGCAAGGACAGCCAGACCACTCTCGGCAAGACGAAAAACCTGACTCCATGACTTGCTATGGAAGACAATAGCAGTATCGTCGGCGTAGGTAATGATATCGGCATTGGGAAGATCACTGTTTACTATATCATTTATGTAGAGCAAGAACAAGGTCGGACCGAGCAGGCTTCCTTGTGGAATTCCATAGTTAACTGGAAGTTGATCACTGGAGTGGTTACGGACTTTGACAAATTGCGAACGACCAGTTAAATAACTATGGAACCAATCCTGAGCGACGCCTCTGACACCGGATGCCTCCAGCTTTTTCAGAAGCAAACCAGGCCATAAAGAGTCGAAAGCCCTAAGGCTTTCGACTCTAAAAACACTTCTAAAAACACTGCAATACACCTCGCTCCTCCATCCACGTAAGAGGATACCAAGTTCACCAAAAGAGAAGCTGCATCCTCCGTTGATTTACTTTGTCTGAAACCAAAGTAAATCATTCCTATATATATTCATTATACCTATCAGAAATAATGTTTTGTTTATCTAAAAATTTTGTGAGTCGTGTGTTAACAACCTTCTCAAGGATTTTTGAAATAATACTGAGTGGTCTACTAATTTGTTGTGTTGTTATCTGTATCTTAAAATGCATGGCATAAAGCCCATATTTGAGTGTTTTTACGTGACAACGTCTTATAAATTGGTTTGCTGGGTGACACTTCAAGAAACTGCGTTACGCTCCGCTCACGTTATGCGCTCACAACGAGAGCGAGTGAGAGGCACGCGTCCCTTCCACTCGGGCATGGTTAGCCCGCCTAAGAGCGAGAGAGACAGACATAAAAAGTGAAAGGCACGCGTCCTTCCGTAAAATTATTTTACCACTCAAAGTCGTTGTCACGTAAAACTTTCGCCCGTATACCGACTTTACAGGCAACCAATTTTTTTTTAGTCCGCGCAGACCTTTATAGTACTCTTTAAGTAGGGTGAGTGAGTTTGGCTAATATATGGAAAGGTTCCAGATTTTATTTGTGAATGCGCATAAGTAGAGTAAGCAAGCTGAAGTTGCAATGGGCAGGCCACATTGCTCGTAGAACTGACAACCGATGGGGAAGAAAGGTTCGCGAGTGGCGACCACGAACCGGAAGACGCAGTGTTGGACGGCCTCCCACTAGATGGACAGATGACCTCACAAAGGTCGCTGGAAGCCGCTGGTTGCAGGTTGCGCAGGACCGTTCGTTGTGGAAATCTAGGGGGGAGGCCTATGTTCAGCAGTGGGCGGCTGATGGTGATGATGATAAGTATGGTTAGTTAATAAGATTTAGTTCGTAGCCGCTTGATACACTGGCCGTTTTTCGCGTTTTACAAATTTGGCGGGAAAACGGGTGTCAGGCTACATAAGTGCGGTGTTTATGTTTCGGCATATGAAGTGCCGCCTTACTTTTACCCGTTTGAGCCATTTACTCTCAAGAGCGTTTCAAGACGCTTCTAGCGGTATCATTTATTTATAATTAATGTACTTAAAATGTAAACCAACATTTTTTGCCACTTCATTTCTCAAGTAGTCTAACAACTATAACTTTAATAATTTTTAAGGGAGACAGTGGTTTTATGGGTTAAATGTGTTGTATACGAAATAACAAACTCGAAACACCAAAAAAGCTGTATTCGATTACACAATTTTTTTATTTTTTATTTTTTTCAATACTTCGGGACCATTTTCCCGCCAAAAATTTTGATTTTGTTTTTTTTTTAATTTTACGATTTTTCTATGTAACTGAACTTTAATTTTAATGTGGGTTATATCAAAATAAAGACCGGTTCAAGTAAACGCCATTAAACACAAATTTATCGGTATACCTACCCAAATAAAAACACGAAAAAATATATTTCCCGCCAAAAACCCAAAACGCAACTATAAGTTTGTTTGTTGTCGTCATCAACCAAGTTTTTGGGTACTATATTACACGCCGGTGTATCAAGCGGGTAGGGTCCTGCGCTTTCTGTGTTAGCTAAAAGCTCGGTAGGCAGTAGAAACCACCTAAAGCTTATTAAAAAAACTGTTAAACATAAGCAGACAACTAAATGTTCCCACTGCTAGGTCCCGGGACCTTCTTTCACAAGGAGAAAGTCAAATAATCCAGCACGGTGGCCCAATGCAAATTGGTGAATCACCAGGCCAACACACATGGCCCTGAAATATTCTGTCAGTTTCGTTACGATGTTTTCCTTTACATTTTAAGTTAGCGGAATTACGTCACATGAGTTCGAAAAAATGGTTATGCGCATGGGATTTGAACCCCGGGTTTCCGGATCGGCAGTCGCCGCTCTCCCAACTAGACCCGAAAACTAAATAATACTATAACAGACTGAAAAAAATATACTTGTTAAAATTATATATGCATTTATTAACCTGACAAATATGAGTATCTTGTACCTACGGATCTCAAGTACGTGATGGAAAAATAAAACATTATTTTAAAAAAACACGTGTTCGTATTGCTGAACAATACAAGAAATTTTCATGAAATATAAAGGTACAGACAACGAAGCACTTTCCGTACCTCCATTATTTTATGTCAAATTCGTTTTTTCTTCCCTCATCTTTGTCTGTAGTCGTTCCTCATTTTTCGCGCGAACATAATGCCCGATTTCGTGAATAGAACGATTAATATTAATGTAAAACTGTTGGCTTTAAGCCTGATTGAATTTTTATTTCTTTTTGTGTTTTTTTTTAATCTAGAAAAGTGGTGAACTTTTGGGCCTTTCTAGATTTCCTTTTTTTGTAAATGAAGTATTATTTATTGAAGCAAAATTTACACACATTGGCACAAAACATTTCCTATTTATAGTTAAATATAAAAAGATTTAAGTAGGTACCTAATAGTTTTAGTTAAAATGAGATTATTTACAGTTTACCTAAGGAAATATCACACCTTACCCAAGTTATTCTGCAGCTAACCATTGATTTATAAAGGCAATGTATCTTAGATTGAATATGAAAATTATAAAATATACAGAAAAATCATCTTAACCCATAATGTCACTGGGTGACAAGCGCACTACAGTGCTAGATTGCGATTTAGACTCTTTATGTTCAAATAGTTGCGTGACGCTATGGTAAAATGGGCAGACGTGTTGGTTACCACCAGAGACATGTCCTGCTCGTCCCATCACTTATACTATAAAAAGCATAAACAAAGACTAGGTTTACTCTTTGTAAAAGTGTATGTGTGCCACTGTACCATGATTTCAATAATACTGTACAAAATTTCTATGGGACCAAATGGCAGCTATTTTGCATCAAACAAAAAAGAATCATGTAGATCGGATCATTAATCTAGAAATAATCGATATACATATGTACATGCATTAAAAAAATAAAAGCGGTCAAGTGCGAGTCGGGCTCGCCCATGAAGGCTTCCGTAGCAGCAAGTAATATAATACAAAAGTTCTTGTACTTCGTTGTTACTATAATCAGTTTTTTAACAATAGTCAATTTATGACGTATTAAAATAAAACTACTTACTGGATATCATTCAAACCAATTTTCGTTAGTAGTTTACATGGTAACGTACATCATACACTTTTTTTATTTTTGTCATTATCTTGTTTTAGAAGTTACAGGGGAGGGGGGGGCCACACTTTTTACCACTTTGGAAGAGTCCCTCGCGCAAACTTTTCAGTTTAGAAAAAAAAATGTTAGAAACCTCATTACCATTTTTATGACCTATCCATAGATACCTACCACACGTATGGTATTGATAAAAAAAAATTTGAGTTTCAGTTATACGTATGGGACACCCCTATTTTTTTTTTGTATTTTTCTATTTTTTGTATCGAAATCTATCTACGGACGGACAGACAGACAGACAGACAGACATGACGAATCTATAAGGGTCCCGTATTATGCCATTTGGCTACGGAACCCTAAAATCAGCCGACGGAAAAAATCTTGTCCAATTTGAACTCGATTAAAGAGTTTCTTAAAAGTAGATCCATATTTTAAAACTACATTTTATACGGAAATCTGATCTAATTTATAGAAATTTTCGGACTATTGTGAAATGGTTCGAATAGAATTTTAGGTTTAATTAAGGTTTTCTAGAATGTCTGTAGCTTGTAGAAATTCAGGGCACAAGAAAAGGGAAAATAACCCTTTTTGTGATTTATTGAGGTCGATTGATTCCACCACATCCATAAAGTTTGTGGCGTGTTACATTAAATTAAATGCTTAGTAAAAAGGACCGAAAAAGCTATTTCCCGATTTGCTTTTGACCACCATCTTACTTGCTTGCCTGATGTTAAATGATAATGTGGTGTATGACGGAGCTTAGCCAAAAGCTGTCGTTTTTATAAGTTGCACAGTTTCTTCACGATATTTACAACTAAAAATTGGTATACCCATCAATCATGGTGCAGATAAGGGATGGAATAGCTATTGACATGCACATTTTTAAATTACAGTTATCAACTGTGAATATGTACATTTTCTCTACATAACTCAGTAGTCTTCAGTCCAGGAAGGTTGATCTACTTCGTACCAGAGAGTCAAACAAAACCTCGGTTAGTTTGGGGCCCGCTATACGTCTTTCATGTACATAAACACTCATCTGTCATTATTTTCTATCATCTTGTGAAGTTCTTACGTATGGTGTAACTCTCTCAATTAAATTATTCTTTTTTAACCGACTTCAAAAAGGAGGTTTCTCAATTCGACCACATATTTATCTTTTTTTCTTTTTATCTTTTATACCTCAAACGTGTACTGGAGTACTTTGGACATGTTGCCAAGAAGAGAGGCGACAATTTGGAGAAGCTGATGGTTAGTGGTTGAGAGGAGTTATTGTGAAGTACCCTCCTTTATTAATGTGTAAATAGTCATGCTTAAAAATGCTACCGTTAAAGCGTTCATATTGTAATTTGTTTATATTTATTATTCGTTTGTAAAATGTATTCTTGTATCGTAAAAATATATAATTTAATATTTTGAAATGAGTTAATGATCTCGTAAAATGTATTTAATGTATGATTTTGTGATACTAGGATTAAATTAACACTAGTTTTCTTTTGTAAAATAATTATAATGAAATAAAGACGTTTTAAAATTGAATTTAAATTGGTTGAGAGGAGATGAACAAGAGGCCGCAGTCCGATTCAATTCAAGTCAATATGCACCGTTCATCAGTTTACGACGCCAATGATAGAGGAAGATGGTGTAGTTTCACCAAGGAGAAGTTGTTGAGAGACGGTGCTCATAACCCACAAGCGTCAAGGGTACGACTCAAGGAGGATCTTTAGGAGTAATTATCCAAACTTCGTTGTGTTACTATTGTGATTCAAACCCAATCTTGTTTCTTTGAGTTCGTTTGACGAAACTTATTTTTGTTTTTCTTTAATTTGATTAATATCAAAATTATTACGCAAAAATTATAATTTTTGGGCTAATTTATAGTCAACTTGTGTAAAATGTAAAGTTCAGGTTTTTTTTTGTTTTACGACGCGGTACAATCCTTGTGTTAGGGAAAAGTAGCAAAAAAAAATCTGGTTGCCTGTAAAGTCGGTTTTACGGGCGAAGATTTTACGTGACAACGTCTTTTTCTCGGTAGAATATTTATTGATATGAATATAATTAAATTGCACAATAGGAACAAGGAATTGAATGAAAATAAGAATTGCACAAATTGTAACTATAGAAATATATTTTGTTTACTAAAACATTGTACATGTAAACTTAAACTTAACTAATTCCTATTTGAGTGATTTTGTTGAGGATAGGACGATGATAGGAGAAATATGAAATGAAAGGAAGTGTTTCTGCTGTAATGTGTCTTGCGAAAGTCAAGTCGATAGTTGTTCCTTTTAACGTAGTTGACTTAGAAACGTTTGATACGCAATCAAAATTATACGTATTTTTCATGAAATTAAGAAATTAATCAATCAATCATAGTTTACGATAATGAAATATCAGTGTACAATTATTTACCTTTATTGTTGTAGTTGTTGTAAATGACGAATCTAAGCACTCCACATTTTCACTACAGACACAGCTGACGATACTTTAACCACACGTGTGAACTTGTATTATGACGCTTTCTTGTTTTTCCAACGCCAAGAACGTTCGAGAAAGACAAAGACAGAGACACAAGCATGCGCCGATTCAATGCGCCTAATTCTCTAGTGCTGCGCGCGCGGCAGACCGATCATAGTTGAGTGGGAGAGAGACGCAAGGCATTCGGCGGGCCTCTCTCTCGTTCGGTGACTCATCGTAACGTTACCGAGCGTTACACTTTTTCATAAGTGACTCCCAGCCGCAACCTAATTTAAGACGTTGTCACGTCAAAAAAAACAATTTATAATTTAAAGTGAGAAATAAGTTAATTGAAACAATGTAATTTTAAGAATTGAAATAGCTTTTGAGAAGTTATAAATATAATGTAATAGTATCATCTTATTCCATAACTTTTTAAGGCGCAATAAAAGGAGGCCTTTTCAGAATGACATATATGAGCAACAAACTGGTTATTAAATATGACAAATTTGCAGCATTGACGGACGCTTATAAAGGTCGTCTAACAAAATCTTAACGCATGCTAATTTGTCTGAAACATTTTACTCGTCCTGTGGAACTTTCTTTAAAATCTTCATTGGTTCGTTAGTTACTAGCGCCCCGCGGCGCGTACTTCCTGTTTTCGTTATTTTGTCGCTATGAAAGTAGCCTATTTGATAATTCAGACAATAAAATGACCACGTACTGAATTAAACTCTATCTGTAGAGCCCTTCCGTCGTGATAGAGCAACAAACATCCAAATGTCTGAGCTTTGAGGTTTATAATTTTTGCAAGATTTAATCTACGATTTCACAGATAGACATAATACACAATATAATATATCCTTTTAAATAAAGTTAGAACGTCCCTCTTTGCGAAAATAAATCGATTAAATAATACACTTATCGCTTGAACTCGATTGAGACATATCGTCAATCACAAGATTGAATTGTGATGAATTCAAATGTTTGTATTGTGTTTGAGTGTTTCTATATATAATACTAGCTGTACCGTGCCACGCTTCGCTGTACCACAATGTGATGCAAAAATTAGATAAAAACAATCCTTGATGCGGATTATATATCATTGTAAAATTTCTGCTCTATCGATGCAGAACTTTTTGAGTTTTTGCAGCGTACACAAACCAACATAACATTTTTATGTAAAGAGAAGAATATATTTAAAACTATATAAGTATTATATCAGCTATCTGGCCGCCATAGTACAAGCTTTGCTTAGTTTGGAGTCAGATGGTGTTGTTGTGTCTGAATTGTCCACCAATATTTATTTATAAAAAAAGGCTTATGTTGCAAAACTTGGGTTTTATTATCAGGCGTCAATCTTGCTTTAAATAATAATAATAATACCTAAGCTTAGTTCAGCCACACTAAGCTATTTTTATATATACCTACTTGTGATTTTTTTCTTAAGTAAAATTACTACATTAACATTTTTGTAAAGCCACAAAATTTAATAGATACTTTTGACGGTACTTTTCTCAAAACGTATTTATGTAGCACACATAAATGTTTATTATTGTTCGTTTCCTAAAGTACGAGAAAAATAAATATATTTCGTGATTCTTCACCCAACATTAGTTTTATTAGCACAATAAGTTGCCCTAAAAAGCACCAACAAAACATTGTTAGTGAAATAGAAGCCGAAAATCAGCAATCTTGAGCATTAAAAAACTCAATGTAAGGGATTCTTCCTTCTCAATGCTGTAATTCAGCGCCAAGTATCATTCACTGGTTCGGAAAATGATGTATGAAAAGAGCTTTTTAATACTCTCTTTGTGTTCCGAAAAAGCCTCGAATTTCCTTTACAACTTGCTTTTTTCGCGTTACGTGGTGTCAATCATGAAACGTTAAGTGTAATTGGATTACTTCACGCTTTTATTAATCGTTTGTAAATTGAGAGTGAATATTTATTCATCTTGTAACACCTCCAAACTACTAATTCTTGTTCAAACAAGCTACTAAAATTATACACGCAAAAGTTTGAATATATGGACGCACGTTTGTTACTTTTTCAAGCAAAAACTGTTGAATAGCATAAGGCAAATGTCTTGATTTTCTCGACACTCTTTACAAAAAAAAAAAGATCTGGATGATATTTCGTTCACAGATAGATAATAATAGTCTTGAATAATACAAAGGTAACTATTATAAAATTACAGGATTGGGAGCTTTGCGAGTAAAGCCATGGAGTGCTGCTAATACTACAAGAAACTGAAAGTTGGTAAGAATCTATGGATGTATGTTTGTTACTCTTTCACGCAAAATCTATAAGGAATTTGGATGAAATTTGGAACAAAGATAGATTACGGTCAGGAATAACACATGGGCGGGAACTACGCGAGTTAAACTTTATATTTTTACAACCAATTGTACATTCTCCAGAATCCATTGGCACCGCATGTACGAGTACCTACAGTTTTTGGCTGCATCGTTATAAGGTTTCTCGTTTATTAATGACTGTAGTATCATTATTTTGATATTTATGGGACAGTTTCATGCACCATGTTCATGAGTAAACGGGCTCGCTGCACTTGAGTTTTTTTTTTTTTTTTTGCGTTGAAAAGATTGTTCTATTTCCCGATATTACAGGTAAGAGTAACTAACTTGTGTGATATTCCATACTTCAATATTTAGTACGCCGGTACTCACCTTACCACACAGATAAGTATTTGTAATGTACGCTTCTAATAAAAATATGAAAATTAATTAATCAGATTTAATTAAATCATTTTCATAATTTTTATTTGATTACAGCTTATAACATAATAAAACACGTAATGTAAATAATAGCTATAATAGCTCTAATTTGTCCCTCATCAATTATGAAGACGTGATAACCTCATTGCATCGTAAAACTTTCGCCCGTATACCGACTTTACAGGCAACCAATTTTTTATGAACCGAGCGTTGTTATATTTCTGTATAAACAACCACTATAACATAAACAAGCTACTTTATATTCCCTATGTTAGAACTCTGAGCCTTCTCAAACTAAGAGAGAGACTTAACCCACCACGATGACCAAGTGCGGGTTGGCGGATGACGCATGTCTTTTTTTAAGAGATATCTTTCTTGGACTATGCCGGTTTCTTCATAAAGCTTCCGACTTCAAAATTGTGAGATTTGAATCCCAGCAGCACTTTTGAGTTTTTTTTTAATCGTAGACGTTCAAGTTTTTCTTCAACACTTGCATTAATGCCCGAGCGACACGAGACTTGTTTTTCAAGATAGGATAGCAAGCTAGCAAGCTAGTACCTGTAGCTTCGTGTAGACAACGCTACGCAACACATTCAGATTCAGATCATTTATTCACCATTACAACATGTTAGTTATACAAGGTACGTCATGGATACAGGAATAATCAATAATAGAAACAGATATACTTAGTACACAAGTTATTTGAAAATTAATAATTGAAATTTACAATATTGAATATTTTGTACATCAAAATATCACAAATTATTTGTCTATAGATAAATAAAGTAATATTTTTGTTTTTGAAGTATACATGATACGTGTCAAATGTTATCTAATTAACATTAAATTAAACAAAATTGTTAAATAATTTGTTAATTTTTAAAGGCAAAGTAAAACTATGTGTTAAATGTCAAGGAACGCAAATTTTCAAAGAAGTCAATGAACAATATAATCAATAAATAATCAACGCTAGTTTTGTCTACACGAACCACTAGTTTACTAACACTAGCTTGCTATTCTAGCTTGTAAAACTAGCCTCGTGTCGCCCGGGCATTGCAAGTGTTAAAGAAAAACTTGTACGTCTACAATATAAAAAAACTCAAAAGTGCAGCTGGGATTCAAATCTCACGATTTTGAAGTAGAAGCTTTATGAAGAAACCGGCATAGTCCAAGAAAGATATCTCTTAAAAAAAGACATGCGTCATCCGCCAACCCGCATTTGGTCATCGTGGTGGGTTAAGTCTCTCTCTTAGTTTTAGAAGGCTCAGAGTTCTAACATAGGGAACATAAAGTAGCTTGTTTATGTTATAGTGGTTGTTTATACATAAATATAACAACGCTCGGTTCAAAAATAAATAAAACGACGTTTTCTAGCCAGCAGCCAGCCAAAGCCAGCTTGATCGATTCATCGCTCCCGAAACTCCCTACAAACTAAATAAATTTCATGAAAATCGTTCAAGCCATTTGCGAGATTCTTGTTATTTTATTATTATTTTTTATTTTTCAAGCTTATTTTTTATTCCAAACTAAATTTAACTGTATTCCAAATTTCAAACCGAGCCGTTCGAGCGGTATATCAAAAAAACGTATTTATAATTTCAGTAGCATGTTTGTGTTCAAGAATTGAGATGTTTGTCACTATATCACTAATTAATGTTTACTGTTAATTTTATGATAGTTTGTATTAATAGATATCGAAAATCACATTTTATAATTAAATCATTTAAAATAAATACTATACTACATAGTAGTATATAAAGTATAAATATTTTAAATGCTATATTTTTAATCTGTTGTTACGTGACTCCAAACACCAATATGGGTTATTACGTCACTACCCGCAAAACAAGATGTCGAAGACTGACTAGACTGTTTACTTCTGTGCATTTTTATTATAGTTTGCAATCTTAGCGACGACGGTTTTGATTGTTTGTATCCAAGTAAAAATATGAAAACACATAAACTGGACATAGGTACAGCCATGATTTGCGATTAGTGACGTCATCTCAGTCGTTAGTGTTTTAGCGGGAAAATTCAAAATTACTTCTTTTTTGTAAATTTACTCATAGAAACAACAAACATTATAAAATCATTTTGTTTTTATGGTAAACAAGCGTTAATCTTCAAAATAAAAGCAATTCCGATTGCATTTTATCATCCTTATTTGTTCGTTTAAAGGTGTTATTAGATGAATAAATACTCTCTCTCCCGTAGATTCTCAAGACTACTAGTTTTATTAATTAATTAATTCTAGCAAAACCGATACGTGATCTGATTTCTAAGGAACACAGTATCTTTCTTTGTGGAACTTACAAGATAAGATTAATTCGTTAAGTTTCGTGTACGTGATTGCGGCGAGCTTTCAGCGAGGATCAAATAAGGAAAATTCCTACCTTAGCTACAATATAACTTTTTAAGTAGCAGGTAAGTTGCTAAGTCTGTTAATAAGTACTCTTACAAATTGAAAAGGGGGTATACACCGTCATCATTAACATCATATACAACTTATATGTGATCGCTAAATCGAGATAAATTGATTGAGTGTGTATACCCTGTATATATACCTTTTTTTTTTTTACCTTTTATAGGCTCACACTTGACCGCCATCTCATACCTACAATAATTGAAGTGTTTGCAAGTCTAAGTGATTTGATTGTTTTTTGATTTGTTCTGCTACATAACGATGCGCTCTCCATCTAGACCGCATCTTGTTTAAAATCAGACTAGATGGCGATGGCGGTTAAGTACCAAACTATTACCGACAATAACCAAATAATTACAAGTCATCTATTGACCGATGACCTTTTTTTCTATTCAGCACTAGTCCTTTCAGCATTTCCTCTCTTTCAAGTACACTTGAATGAATAATAATACTTTTTTTTTTACATTATTTCTTTTCCAAACTGCGAATGCATGGAAGAAATATTAGCCTTTTGCAGTGCCCCGCGTTTTTACCTACGTAGTTCCCGTTCCCGTCATTTCCATTATTTTTTCGGGATAAAAAGTAGTATAATATGTGTTTTTCCAGACTATAATCTATATTTGTTCCAAATTTCAGCCCGATCCGTTCATACGTTACAACTTGATTGAGCAACAAGCATCCATATATCCAAACATTGACATTCATAATAAGTAGGATTAGGTTGCTAGATGCATATTGATAATTATGATTTTTTTGACAATTCACACACAACACTATCTGACCCCAAACTAAGCAAAGCTTGTACTATGGCGGCCAGATAGCTGATATCATACTTATGTAGTTTTAAATACATACTTATTATACATAGAAACACCCAGGCACAGTACAAACATTTGAATGCAGATTAGATTTTTTTTTCACAAATCTATGTATCGCTCTATCTACTAATTATTGGTTCGTGAACATGTTCTGCTCGTGACGTATCAGGCACATGCCTTGCCCATTTTTATTTTTATATAAAATTAAAAAATTGAAACTTTAAGTGACGGTGTTCCGCCACTTTGTATTTTTAATATGGATCCAATTTTTTCAAACAACCCTGAATGCTAGCAATAAACTAGAACACATTATTTTTGCGTTTTAAATAATAGCGAATGTTTTCCTTCTTTAACAACGTGAAATGGAACGTATTTTTATATTGGCATTGATATCATGCTCTAAAATTTAAATACCTGTTTTTTTTTGTTTTAAGTGTCCAAAATACACACAAGTTCTTTTTGAAATAAAAAACATGGGCTTTTAATTTGAAAATAATATTAAAAGAAGATTAAAAAATACTAATTGAAATAAAAACGGCTTACTTGATGTAGGTGACCCATCCCTTAGGGTAAGGTGTGCAGTAAATGATTGTGACATTGTGCTGAATAACTGCTATCTCTGTGTTGGAGAAGATAGCGGCAGGAGTTGCGAAGACCAGTGCTGCTCCCCAGATTATTGTCGCGCAGACTAATGGTAGTTTACGCAGCTGAAACAAAATCTTTTATTACAAACTTATATAAGTACGCATAAGCCGCTCTTTATGATCTCACAGCTGGTATTCGGGGCCGTCTATGAAAGAGACCAAGGCAAGGAGCCAAGGTCTCTACCACTTCCAAGCCAAGCGCAAATTGACGGATGAGATCTTTCTTAGAACATGTCTTTTATAGGTTTACACTTGCCAACTTGGTTGATGTTAAGTGATGATGCGGTTTATGACGCTTACGTGCTTGTCTAGAAAAAATCGATTCACTCTAGATGTGAAGTCTAAGATTATCAGTTTCCTCTCGAAGTTTTCGTTCTACGTTAAAACTAGTTGGGAGGATACAGTCGTGTATCTCAAAATCAGGCCACACTCATGCACTTCCAACAGGATGAATATGGTCTGATTAAGGCCTCTTGAATTATCCGCCACTCAGCCCAAAGTTAAATGGTGGCACCATATCAAATAGCCACACAAAAGTATAATTTTTAAGCAGAACTAATAGAACAAAAAAAATCATCAAAATTATACGTAGGTACAGAAAATTCTTATTATAGAGGTAATATCAACATTGAGAGATGTGAAAACTTCCTTGAAATAAGTTCTGTCGGTTGGGAAATCACCAAATTTTTACAAGAAAAATTATATCTGAATTGTTAAAATGTTTTCTAATATTAATACTTTCTGTTTAACGGCAAATTTTTAACGAAGGAAACGACTACTAATAAATAATTATTGTCATTCAGGGCGTTAGTGTCCGTCTCTTATTAAGGCGTTGCTGGTGGCACTAATGATGGTGAAACCATAGAACAGTTAAACTCGTGGCTTTTACAGCGCAATTAGCGTCATTGGAGTACTCAGCCTTTGATAACCTCACTGAATTAGTGCCGAGACCGAAGATCAAGAAATATACTATAATGTTTATAATGTATCTACAGGACTTAATCACGATTTAATTCATTGTTTAAATACCTCGACGTTTCGGCAGCGTTACAACCGCCGTGGTCACGAGAAGAAATATACTATATTAGCTGCCTGTTCTGGCTTTGCTCGGATTTTATCTTATAAATACTATTAATCGAAATAAAAACTATCCTATCTTTCAAGTTGGATCCAGCTGTCAAGGTGTGCAAATTTGAATTAAATGGATTGGTAAACTACCATCCAAACCATCACGGACTAAAAACGTAACGCGTAATTTATATAAAGCACGAAAATATTAAGATAAGATAATAGTGCGGACAGCAAACGTTGCAAGGATTATCAGACTTGGTAATCCTTGACCAATAACGGAGCAACGCAAGCTTGAGGTTTTCAAAGCGTAACTAACAAGTTAGTGCAGTGAGTTGAGTGCAGCCCATACTGACTAAAACCTCCACGTAGTTACTCTTTTACTGCATATGGTGGACAAATGGAGACGCTTTTGGTTTCATCCACGAACAGGCCGCAGCCAGCCCGTCCTCGGGACCACAACAGGGATAACACTCCATCACCAACCCACCTGAATACGTGACACGTACGTGGGTGCCACATACCTACATCTAGAAACCGTTAGTCCTCACTACGGCTTGGGTTATGAGGATAAAAAGAGCATTGTATATACCTGCCCTCCTTTTACCTTGCAGCTCACCGCGTCCAACATCATGCTTTGGAGACTACGCAAGGCCGAAGCGACAGGGTGCACGGTACACCGTAATAATGACATTCCTCATCCGTGATCTGCATTGGTTTCTGCTCCGTGGTCATGATGTCGATCACAAATATCGCAGTCATAACTCGTTGGGCATGCATTTGCGCCGCATAACGCACAACTCACTGATGGCTGTATCGTTGTTGGCTTGGAGCAGAAAAGTTTGACGACCGACCCCACCTCGAGTCCTAGGACTTGCGCTCTATTACTAGTAAACTAACAAAATGCAAGGTTTGACACAAAAAAAATCTATTCACGGGTAGACATTTCGAACTACCAATTTTCTCAGTTTTTGTGGGACATATAGTAAAATTCGAAGATAAAACTCGATAAAATACACCCACCATTGCATTGCACACGTAACATTGCTTTTGGAAATTGGAACATAATTTAGACGCGTATTATATTTTAAAATATCCCAATATCGAATGCCATGAACTTGAGAGTCTTCTTACAGTCATTTAAAATTCTAATATTCTAAAATTTGGATGGCTTCTCTCAGAAGCCTCGATGACTGAGATGACCTAATGACGATCAGAGAACCAGATCATAGGTTAACTAAATTTAATCGCATGGTTACGGTCTACTTAATATTTTGATTAACTATCATGTTCTTGAGAAGCATTGCAACGGGATTTTGACTCTAAGAAGGCTGTCAAAGTATATTTTAGTAACAACAATTTACTTGACAATAACAGTTATATGATTGTATTATGTAAAAAATAGGTGTCATTTAATATTTCTCTTTTAAATCTCGTGAACCGTTATGTTTACGGCGTACCTATATTTATTTTGGAAAAAAACGTTGCTCCAACTTTTCTGCCTATCGTAAATAATGGCACGATAAACGCTCAAACACCAAACTCCATTATAAAATACCGGAGCCATTAACTCGTGCGTTACGTTATCTCTGCATGACATATACCGGTATGGTGCAAAAGTTAAACAAACTTGACAAAACTCATTATATGTACACAGTACTTATAGAATTATACTTTCACTTTTTATATACGTACTTTGGGACGGCTAATGTACTTTTAGTACTTCCAAACTTAAGGCTAGACAAGCTTGCCCTAAAATGTCGTTGTCATAGAGTGTGTTTTCAAACTTGGGACATGTTACTCTCGGAGATGAAACCCACTCACCAGTCTTTCTGGCGGTTGGGTAAACAGTTGTTGTTGAACGAACCCCTTGAGAGAAACATTTTTAATTTGATATGATGATTCATTTAGGATTAATTTCCAGAACAATCCCTTTGGGTGTTGTGATGACACCCGCAGAATAATCGTTTCTGAAATTAAAATGGAGCGGTGAATTCGAATTAAATTTGAACACCTTGGTGTTGCGGTGGATAGGTTTCATTTATGAGAAAATTCTAACATGAATGGTTTGTTAGCGCTCAATTACAACGAAATGAAACGATCGGGTTAACATTTCTAAACTGATTACGGCCTGAAATACTCATGGCAAATAGACTATATTTTATTGCAAAAAAAAAATGGGAACGGCAACAGTGGCGTAGCGTGCCTTGGAAGGGCTCTGAACCAAAATTTGGTGGGGGCCCAAATTAAGAGTTAAGATTTCATACACACAAATGTGTTGGTATTAAATTAAAATAAATATTTATTGTAAAGGTTATCACTTCCTCTTAGATATTGAGCTAGCCAAACAAACCAAATTAAAAAGACTTTCTTGCATTACGTATTGTCGGAAAATTGATACAGCTATTAAAATATGCAGATCTGAAGACGATTTTAGTTTTTAAAGTTTTTACCTCTATATATTAAACAGTTTGGCTATATTTTATGTACGAATGTATACAGGACATATGTCAAATAATGTGCAAGCTGAGGCAGTTTTATTACCGGATATGGTGGGCACATGGAGACGCTTTTGAAACTTACAGTTTACAACTTATTTACAACTTTAGAAAAACAAAGCGAAATTTGGAGCACGCTGCACAAACAATATACAACAATAAAAAGGCTGTTAGCTTCAAAATTGTATTCGTTGTTATTACTCTGTGAATAAAAGTTTACCTGTAGTTTCCTAAAGGGGTTGACAATCGCGCAGTACCGCTCGGCAGACAGCGCTGTCAGCGTGAATACTGACACTCCGATGCTGACATCCTTCCCCGTCTCAGATATCCTGCAGATCAGCTCGCCCCACGGCCAGGATTCCAGGGTGTAGATCACGGAGACAAACGGCACGCAGATCAGAATCACCAGAAGATCAGCTAACGCCAGGGAGAATATGTACCTGAGGAATAAAATTGTATTTGTATTGCAACGCTGCCGAAACGTCGAGGTGTGTATGTGTATTGTATATACATATAGTAGTGTACCTATGTGTCAAATTACATCCTAATTACACGGTAGTTTTTACATGAAAGAGTGACAAACATCCATCCTCACAAACATTCGCATTTATTATATTTTTAGAATGTTACAGCTGGGGTGTTCTATTTGCTTGTTATTGTTTTTGTACTCATAATAAACTGAATCATAGTATCAATTGGATTTTTTCAATGACTTGAAACAGCATGTTACAATTTGGTTAAGATTACTAGACGTTCAAGAAACTGGTAACCTCTTTAAACATTTTGGCTATTCTTTACTTAACAAGAATTATACTTTTATTCTCATAAAAAAAACCAAAACCGATATCTATTTAAAATTAATTTGAAGACACTCGACGAAATTTCATAAAACCATATCTAGATTTCGCGCCACCACTCAAGACCATAAACGATTGGCGCCATTGTCGAATTCTCCAATGATTGAGGAACGTTAATCCTTAAGTGACGTAGCACCACAACTCCGCCATTGAACTTCATTGGTGGCGCGGACTATAAATCTAATCTCAAATATGCTTAGCTGCAATTAAAGCTTGCATAATCTTTTTATATTTTATCACGACTAGTTCCATCATTAGGTACAAACAATTCAATTTTTAATTTTATAAGTTACATTGTATCAGTTTTTACACAAGTTATCTAATACTTGAAAAACGTTTTGTAAACCACTTCATTGTACCTACTACTAGGATTAATTTAAACATACACTGGTAATTGTGCAATTATGTAACTTACATTAAATAAAGACTTTTTCAAATTAAATCAAATCATAACTAAGTCATCGTATCGTTTCAGTAAATGAAAGTAAAATTTAGTGTTTTGTTTATATTTAAAAAACACCACACCGATTTCCACACAATTTATACAACCACCGCTGAACTATAATCTACCAAATGAAAAAAGGAACCATCAACATTGATTTACAATTGGCGGAGCTATCGCTTAATATACATACAAAAAAACATAGAATTGAGAACCTCCTTTTTTTAAGTCGGTAAAAAACCGTGCCCGTTTCTAATTCTTATTTTATTTATTTATTTAACCCTATCATTGATGTAAATGACGCAAATGATTTTGTAAAATACAATTTAGTTTAATGTGGATGTACATAGTTGTAACGTACAATTACCGTAATTTTACCCTTATTTTATTTTTATGTTGTTTTGAAATAAACTTTGGAACGAGGATAGTAGTAAAGTTATTACTTTGAAAATATTCAATAAATATACTAAATTGGTAAATGAACACCACCGCAATTTCCTTACATGGACCTATACATGACTGATTAAATTGTGCCATATTAAAACAATTTGCTTATTATATTCTGAAGGTATAGCTTAGGTAACTAAGAGGTAACTTCACAAATAATAATTATACTCTTGCATACTTGTGTTTGTGAATCATCAAACTGTATTTATATAATATCCTACGATTATTATAAATACAAAAGATTTTGTTACTCTTCCCATTTCTTACTCTTTCACACAACAAAAACCAAATTAAAAGTTTTGATTTGCCCCTGACTACCTTGGATTTGTAATCTGTACAATGTACTAGTCAAGCCCTTTCATTTGATACCCATATTGAGGTAGATTGTGAAGAAATATTTTGTCCGCCATTTTGTGGAGGCCCGCCCATCTTGAATCGATATTAACCAAACATAGCTAAGAATATACGCACGGAAATTAACATTAAAACAAAAAAACTGCATCGAAATCGGAAATCGGCTCATTTGTTTCAGCTCTACAGAGCCACAGACAGACAGACATCGACGTCAAACTTATAACACCCCTCTTTTTGGTCGGGGTTAAAAACTACTGAAAGATGAATGAAATGTGGTATAATAAGTGGACAGATAAATAATACTACGGAATAAAACATTGGCTACTTTTTACCGCTGGACAAAAACGAGATTAGTAACTACGCGAGTCCAACCCCAGTATGTTACTGATATAAAAATAAAAATTTGGATCTTTGTTGCTCAATCATGTAGTTTAAAAATGTAACAGTTGAACGGACCTGAAACATGGTTACATTATAGTCAGAGATAGTACAAAAGACTACTTTTGATTGCTTCTGCTTTTATGTAAAATCGTAGACGGCTGTTAGGAACTAAGTATAATGTGAACATAGTTTTCCCTTTACTTTAGCACGATATAAATACGCAGGCTTTGAAACGATTTCATATTAATTTTATCGCCAGTATTCGTCATGTTAATTAATTATTTAAATAGTAGGTATATAGTAGTGTTAGGACTCTTGGCAGAGTCCGATTGGGGAAGTACCACATCTTTTCCAGTTATTCCACCGCCAAGAAGAGTAATGTGCAAACTCCACTGTGTTCCGGTTTGAAGAGCAATGTTTCCCAAGAAATTACAGGGCTTAGCGATATAAATCTTAGATGACAAGCACTGTGCAATGCTAGGTAATGATTTGGACTATTCATGTTCTAATAGCTGCGTGTCACTATGCTGTTATGTGGCTGGCATGTTGCTTACCATCGGGCACATGTCCTGCTCGTCTCGTCACTACAAATATTATTTAAAATTAAAGTGGTCAAGTGCGAGTCGGGCTCGCCCATGAAGAATACCGTCGCAGCAAGTAACATAATATAAAAGTTCTTGTAGTTCGTTGTTACCTTAATCAGTGTTTTAACAATAGCCAATTTATGACGTATTAAAATAAAACTACTTATTACTTGATCTTTTTTTTTTTTTACTTTTATTGGTTTACACTTGACCGCCATCTCGCCTGATGTTAAGCGACAATGCGGTCTACGATGGAGCGTGTTTACCTAGAAGAAACCGATTCACTCTCGATTTGAAGACACCAAGATTATAACTATCGGGAAAACCCCACTCAGGCAACTCATTCCACAGCCTAGATGTTCTTATCACAAACGTAGAGTCAAACCTCTTCGTCCGTGTCTTTGGAATATCCACCATGAAACGGCTGATCTCATTCAAACCAACTTTCGTTGATAGTTTACATGGTAATGTACATCATACACTTTTTTTAATTTTTGTCATTCTCTTATTTTAGATGTTACAGGGGAGGGGACACACTTTTTACCACTTTGGAAGAGTCCCTCGCGCAAACAATTTAGTCTTTTTTTTTTTAACTTTTACAGGTTTACACTTGACCGCCATCTCGCCTGATGTTAAATGACAATGCGGTCTACGATGGAGCGTGTTTACCTAGAAAAAACCGATTCACTCTCGATTTGAAGACACAAAGATTGTAATCATCGGAGAAAACCCACTCAGGCAACGTATTCCACAGCCTAGACATTCTTATCACAAAATTTGAGTCAAATCTCTTCGTTCGTGTCTTTGGAACATCAAGCATGAAACGATGTCGCTTTTTCAAGCCACGAGCATTCCGATAAAAAAAAGTTTTGAAAAAAAAAAGTTAGAAACCTCAATATCATTTTTATGACCCATCCGTAGGTACCCACGGATATCGAGGGATAAGCCTTGAGGGCGTGGCAGTGTCTTCTCGATACGGTTAATATGACCGTATAACTTTGACATTCGTTCAGTCGCTCTGAAGCGCCTAGAGAGTACGTTGGCGCGTTAGTGATGGGGTAATGGAGTTTGCCGACGTGAAATTTCTTCGAAAATTTATTCGGTAATTTACATGGACAATGTTCGTTTTTTTAATTTTTAATTAACTACCTATTTTTCCAGATTTTTTTATTTGTTTTATGATTATCATTAATAAAATATACAAAGAAATAAAATTGGAGCGTTTGTATGTAATATCAAATTAACAACTGTTTACTAAGTTGTGACAAATGAAAGTATGTACCTATACCTAAAAACTATTTTAAAACTTTTTGTCTCTCTTGTTTGTTCCACTAATCTACTATTACTAGCCTACATTGTCCCACTGCAGGGCAAATACCTCTCTTCCTTCCTTGCAGATAGTCCAATTCACGGCATTAGGATTTACGGCATTCGACAGTCTGAGATATAATGTTTTACCTCTTTGTAATTTCTCTGGAAACATAGTCCTTCAAACCGGAATAAAGTTATGTTTATTTAATGTTTATTAAATAAACTGTTTCATTAAAAGTCCCTTAAAATTAGTTCAGCAGTTTCAGAGATTACCCAGTACAAGCAGGAAAGCAAAAAAATTGTAATGTTTTTTTGTCATTGGTATCGTAAATCCTAGTACCTAATATTACAAATGCCAATGTTTGGACGTTTGGGTATTTGGATGTTTGTTGCTCAATCTCGTTTAAACGTATAAACGGATCGAGTTGTAATTTGAAATACAGTAAGATTATATTTTGGAAGAACACATAGGCTTAGGCTACTTTTATCTCGATAAAAGAATGGGAACGAGAACTACGCGGGTAAACCCGCGGAGCACTGCTAGTACTTTCGTATACATTAAACGTAAAACTGTTAATTTGAAAAATGCAAATACATTCCTACTCCAACTTTATACATTTCTTGAGAAATACATGTCGTACAGGGTGTCAATTTTTATATATTACTAGCGGCCCGCCCCGGCTTCGCCCGTGGTACATATATATAACCTACAGCGTTCAAGGATTACGAACATATGAAAGAACGGTGAACGATTTTTTTAAATCGGTCCAGTAAGTAGTTCCCGAGATTAGCGTGTTCAAACTATATATATGCTATAGGCTACTTTTGATCCCCAAATTATCGTGCTGTTTACTGGGTCAGAAGTGACATCTGGCGGGGATAACTAATTAAATGACGATTGATCAGTTTTCGACCGGAGAGGAAAAATGATTAAATTACTAAAATGGTTATAAAAAAATAAGGGTTGATTGTAGAAGGTTGAAAATAGAGGATTGTGTGTATTTTTGTATGATGTATCATAAAAAAATATAAATTAAAATTTTTGTCTAAAAAATAAAAATTAAAATTTAGGGGTGGACTACCCCTAACATTTAGGGGGATGAAAAATAGATGTTGACCGATTCTCATAGATACCGGATAAGCACAAAAAAATTTCATCAAAATCGGTCAAGCCGTTTCGGAGGAGTATGGCAACGAAAACTGTGACACGAGAATTTTATATATTAGATAATTATATTTACGTATTTGTATATTAGTAAAACTTAATAAATGAAAATATAATAATACAGCCCAAAATAAAATGTCGAATAAATTTTGCAATCACTCATTTCAATCCCTAGTGACATATTATGTGGGCGTTGAGTGACTCCTTCTACATAGACAAAATTATTTGTTAATACGGAAATGTTCCGCCCATTTTATGTATGTTGTGGGAGGAGTCCGGAGACACTAAGTATCGAACTAAATTCGCAATCAAGGCATATTCCCCGAATATCCGTGGTAGGTACCCCACACGTATTAGTCCGGTCAATTTAGACATTCGAAGTTACATAAAGTCCCAACAAGCTGAATTTCTGTGAAGTTGTTCAAAACATAATTATAAACAATGTCTAGAAGTTCCCCATCATTCCCCTGTAAGGAAAAAATTAATTCAAGGTCAAAGGTAAAAAAATGAGTATTTCGCGATTTTCAGCAAAACGGTAAGTTTTATCATAAAAGTACCTCAGACAAAAATTGTAGATCATAAAATTATCTATAAAAATGTATGAGTACTTTTTTTCTTACGAGCCACCGTTTCTGAGATATAACGATTCAAAAAAGTTATAAAAGTTGTTATCGTCATAATATGCACACGTTTCCACGCCACCTATGAGGTAGTGTACTTAGCGCGTTTTTTTGACGTTGTTTCCCCAGTAGGCCTACTCTACGGGTCAGTTGTGATCCTGTTTGATGTAAAACTATTGCAAAATAACGGAAATTTTCAAAGATTGGGAAAGATAAAAGCGATGTAAATGAAAAAAAGTGTTGAAATTTATTCGTCTCATTCGTAAGTTTCTAATTCTTGTTTTTCTTCTTGATCTTCTTCTTGTTCTTCTTCTCCTGATTCTTCTTCATCTTCATTTTGGATGCAAGTAAATTGCGTCAATAGCGATGTTTCGCATGATACTTCGTCGGAGTCAAACGAATCCTCCATTGTTTGTGATTAAATATTAGAACACGACCGACCTTGACAATTTGTGCATGCCAAAGAACAAGACAGTCCGACTTTTTTGCAACCACATTTAGCACTGCATCCCTTTTTGCAGTTGCAAAAAATAGTGTCCAGCAGTTTTTCCGGCGCAGGTGGAAGTAAAGTTTGAACTGGCTCTAATATATT
Source organism: Ectropis grisescens (assembly GCA_017562165.1). Classification (NCBI taxonomy): domain Eukaryota; kingdom Metazoa; phylum Arthropoda; class Insecta; order Lepidoptera; family Geometridae; genus Ectropis; species Ectropis grisescens. Next base: position 7,266,014 of record CM029769.1, on the reverse strand, counting down.
GTTGACCAACTTCCAACCCCAGTCTGTAGGGTCTAGCTGATAACCAAGCCACACTTAAACTTGGTAATATACTCGAAAAAGATGTTGGTGAGCAGCAACTGAGGTTGGAGGAAGACAAGCTAATTGAACTTGTTTTTTATTTTTAGTATTTTTAACGAAACATGCATATCGATGCTTATCTAAACAGGTAGTTTTTTTAGGAGCTCCGTACATAGAAAGAAGTAAGCGGATGCCGTTGGTAATAACTTCTTGTTGAGTTGAATTACTCTTTTTAAAAACTTCAGCACATTGAATTAAATCTTGTTTTTCAAACAATTTTAAAACTGCTGTTTTACCCCTCCTGTAAAATGCAGATGTCGTATCACAGCCAGTTATTGCGTGTAAAAATAGTACATGATCTTTACACTTTACTAAAGTAAATAAACTTTTTTGACGAATATATATCTGATTGATGCTGAGCTTTTCCTGGTTTTAAGAAAAAAATAGTTTTTTCAGTTGGCGTTCGAGAAGTGAGTAATACAAGTAAGTCAACATCTTCACCAACAACAATAGTTGTATTTGTCAAATTGAATTGCTCTATTGCTGTTTCAATAATCAATACATCAGCATCATTATTAGCTTGTTTTACCAATATATTTTCAGCCGTAAACTTTTCTTTCAACATTGAAATGAACCGAGACTTGTTGTGGGTATTTGTAAGAAATTTTAACTTTTATAACTTTTTGAATCGTTATATCTCAGAAACGGTGGCTCGTAAGAAAAAAACAGTGACATATTTTTTGTAGATAATTTTATGATCTACAATTTTTGTCTGGGTATTTTTATGATAAAACTTAACGTTTTGCTGAAAATCGCGAAAAACTCATTTTTTGACCTTTGACCTTGAATTAATTTTTTTCCTTAGAGGGGAATGATGGGGAACTTCTAGACATTGTTTATAATTATATTTTGAACAATTTCACTGAAACTCAGCTAGTTGGGACTTTATGTAACTTCACTCTCATTTTTTGGTCTAAATTGACCGGACTAAATGGTATTGATCAAATTTTTTTTTTTTAGTTTCAGTTCTATGTATGGGACACCCCAAATTTTTTTGTTTTTGTCTATTTTTGTATAAAAATCTTAATGGGGTTTACAGATTACATCTACTTACCAAGTTTCAATAGCTTTTATAGTTTCGGAGAAAAGTGGCTGTGACATACGGACGGACAGACAGACAGACAGTATTTTGCCATTTGGCTACGGAACCCTAAAAACATACTATTTGTTGTAAATTGTACAAAGTTCAATGCAAATAAAAGTTATCGAAGTCTTTGTGTACTCACGTCGACTAATATCGACGGTAAAACCGTGTCGAAAGTTTTCAAGTACGTGCAAGTAAAACGTTAGAACGATTTTCAAACTTAAACTTGAAATTGTCTAAGTTTTCGAGAAATTGGGGCAATTTTACACATCCATTATGAAAGCCAAACAGGTGATTAGTTCTGTTATTAACCGACTTCAAAAAAAGGAGGAGGTTATCAATTTGACCCTTATGTTTTTTTTATGTATGTTACCTGATTTCTCGAGAACCCCTGCACCGATTTTAAATTTCTTTTTGTGTTTGAATGGATATGCTTTCCGAATAGTCCCGTATAAATCTTATTGTAATCGGTCGGGTGGTTTTTGAAATAGGCACCATAAACTAAAATTTGCGTACAATTTTCTGGGTGACGTAGTTGTAGATTTCACAAAAGTTATGAAACTCGATCCTGTCAATACGAAATTGGGTAAATGGATTAATAAACACTTGTTTTACACTAAAAAGAGTAAAATAAACTACCGACTTCAAATAGATGAGTGAGTAGCGCTTATAATAATGATTTCAGTTTATTTTTCACTTTTGAGTGCTTATTTGTGGTCTTATAGTCGGTTTAATTTTTTGTACGAAAATAGTTTATAAGAACTAAGTTAAGTCATACAGCGTGGTAATGCCGCTACCACGGATATCGGGGGGATATGCCATGAGGGCGTGGCAGTGTCTTCTCGATACGGTTAATATGACCGTATAAATTTGACATTCGTTCAGTCGCTCTGAAACGCCTAGAGAGTACGTTGGCGCGTTAGTGATGGGGTAAGGGAGTTTGCCGACGTGAAATTTCTTCGAAAATTTCTTCGGTAATTTACATGGACAATGTTCGTTTTTTTAATTTTTAATTAACTACCTATTTTTCCAGATTTTTTTATTTGTTTTATGATTATTATTAATAATATATACAAAGAAATAAAATTGGAGCGTTTGTGTGTAATATCAAATTAACATCTGTTTACTAAGTTGTGACAAATGAAAGTATGTACAGTACCTATAACTAAAAACTATTTTAAAACTTTTTGTCTATCTTGTTTGTTCCACTAATCTACCAAACAGCTGGACCAATTTTGACGGAACTTTCACTACCAGACAGCTGATCGTCTAGGGCAAAACTTTTTACGTTTTTTTTAACGTGTAATTTTCTCTTGCTTGATGAAAATAAAATGTTAATATTGTTACTAGCCTACATTGTCCCACTGCAGGGCAAATACCTCTCTTCCTTCCTTGCAGATAGTCCAATTCACGGCATTAGGATTTACGGCGTTCGACAGTAAGAGATGTAATGTTTTACCACCCTGTAATTCCTCTGGAAACATAGTCCTTCAAACCGGAATAAAGTGATGTTTATTTAATGTTTGTTAAATAAACTGTTTCATTAAAAGTCCCTTAAAATTGGTCCAGCAGTTTCAGAGATTACCCAGTACAAGCAGGAAAGCAAAAAATTATAATGTTTTTTGTCATTGGTATCGTAAATCCTAGTACCTAATATTACAAATGCCAATGTTTGGACGTTTGGGTATTTGGATGTTTGTTGCTCAATCTCGTTTAAGCGTATGAACGGATCGAGTTGTAATTTGAAATACAGTAAGATTATATTTTGGAAGAACACATAGGCTTAGACTACTTTTATCTCGATAAAAGAATGGGAACGAGAACTACGCGGGTAAACCCGCGGAGCACTGCTAGTACTTTCGTATACATTAAACGTAAAACTGTTAATTTGAAAAATGCAAATAGATTCCTACTCCAACTTTATACATTTCTTTATAGTATAATACATGTCGTACAGGGTGTCAATTTTTATATATTATAATTGTATTTACGTATTTGTATATTAGTAAAACTTAATAAATGAAAATATAATAATACAGCCCAAAATAAAATGTCGAATAAATTTTGCAATCACTCATTTCAATCCCTAGTGACATATTATGTGGGCGTTGAGTGACTCCTTCTACATAGACAAAATTATTTGTTAATACGGAAATGTTCCGCCCATTTTATGTATGTTGTGGGAGGAGACTGGAGACACTAGGTTTCGAACTAAATTCGCAATCAAGGCATATCCCCCCGAATATCCGTGTCCGCCACCATGCTGGGTACGCTTCCGATTGGTAGTGAGTTTGAACATCTTGAATATCTGTAGACCTGCAGTGGTTTATGGATAATTCAGGTGTGCTTAGTGTAAGTACATAGTTAGGCAGGTTTGTAGTGTAGTGTAGTTCTTATTGTATTTTAGTTTTGTTAATAAAGGCTCTGCCCACTCTAAAAAAAGTTAAATAGATATTATTTTATTAAACAGGCGCTTATTTTGTTACTACGAGTAAATGATAAAGAGTGTAGGGACGATCTAAAGTGTTGAATGGCCCAGAAAATTGCAAATTCTTATGTTAAATTGCTCTAGTATTTTAAATAGCACATCTCGCTTCTCAACACATTTTCTAAAACCATTTATTTCCGTCTTCAGGTTGCCTAGAAGAGATCGCTTTTAGCGAAAAGGGCTCCACTCGTAACTACCAGCGCCTCGCGGTTCCAACCGCGCATTTTTCGTTACCGTCATTTTTCCGTAATCTACCTGTTTTCTAAATTTGAATCTGATCCGTTTAGACATTTTTACGTGATTGAGCAACAAACATCTAAAATCCAAGCATCCAAACATCAAAAATTTCTCATTTATAATATACTACCAGCACCCCGCGTTTTCATACGCATAGTTTTCCGGGTAAAAAATATCGTATGTGTTCTTTTTCCAGGCTGTTATCTATCTATGTGACAATCCTTTCTGTAGTTTTTGCGTAAAAGAGTTACATGCATACATACATTCATTACAAAAATAAATTACAAACTTTCGCGTTTATGTTTTTGGTGTGTACAATAAGAAAAATCTATCTATTCACTCTTTGTTTAATTTACTTATAATAATCCCAAATTGTAGATTTTTGGAAACAGTGCTAATGACAGAGTTCTTTAGTAGGACGCAAAAACTGACACTTTTTGTGTCCTGTGTCAGACACAAGCTAGATGATTTTTTTTCCTATAGCGCCAGTATGAAATCTCTGTTCTCTCACTCCCTGCGTAAACGTAAACATTTTTGTGTCCGTAACTAAACACAATGGGCGATCAAAAGGTGTTCGGTGTCGCTAACAGGAAACAAACAATGTCTAAGTGTTACTGTTCTAGACTATAATGTACTTGTGTTTAAAACTCAACCGGATCCGTTCACCCGTTCCGACGTGATTGAGCAACAATCATCTAAACGTTATTCAAATTGTATTAGTAGGGTTGCTATAATTAATACAAAACAGATTAGTTGGCAACTAGGTACGTATTAAAAGAGTATATTTACGTGTTAGGCGCATTTCTCATGCCCCGGTGCCTGACGTAGACAATGACCAGCGTCCCATTGCCCAGCACTCCCACTATGAAGATGATGGCGAACAGTACGGGCACGAGGTATGTCTCGAGCCGGTCTTCATAGGGCGTGTAGTCATCGGTGTCGTTGGCACCGGTGGTCGGTAGCGCTGAGGCGTTTAGAAGCGTATCCATCTTGATCTGAAACAAGAGAAAAAAGTTGAGTATTCTTGCCATCGAGCAACTCGATCTTCCGCGCAAGCACGGAAGGGAGTAGTAGTAGTAGGGTAGTAACCGTAGCAAAAAACTATTGTTCAAATCTTTCTGTCATTTCTTGCGGGAGGGGAAAGTTGCACACTAGCGGAAAGCTGCACTATTATATACAAAACATAACTGTACCGATCCATTTCCGATCATACTCACACAGCCGAATCACTAACACATAAAAAATAAAGCACCATTCACAAATCTAGCCCCGCCCTCAGCCACAGTATATTATTAAAACTCCATGGTCCACGCGAACTTGTACTTTGCAAGAGGGGAAACACTGTGTATGCCTACTCCCTTCCTTCCGCGTTGCTCGCTGATTCTCACCAATTTTTTGCCTCAAACATTATGTAGGTAAGTGTGGTGTCAGAATCTGTTTACAATTTTTAATCGACTTCAAAAAAGGAGGAGGTTCTCAATTTGGTTGCATCTATGTTACGCGATATTGCCGCCAATTGGGAATCGATTTTGATGTTTTTTTTTGTTTAGTAGATCATACATAGTTCAAAGGTGGTCCCATACATTTATATATTATGTAGCTGTTTTTGAAATATGAACAAAAAACTAAAATTTCCTTTCGTGTATTTAGACGACAGTGATAGATTCTTACGAAATTTGTTCGAGTGTCTGAATTGAACTTTAAATTATTTAAGTCGATTTTTTTGGACATGAAAAATTATTATACAAACTCCAGTTCATTATTTATACTGTTTATCGATAGTTTATAAGTCAATTGTCAAAAGCCAATTGTACATGTCGTCGCTTCCACTACTAAGTTATTAATCTCCCTACTTATTTTGTGCTTTGTGGTCATTATAAAACATCACGATGTATTTTGTCGATTAAAACGGTTAATCTGGAGGATTTATTTCATTGATCGCTAAGCAACTCTACAGTTCTCGGAACGAAAAGTATTAGCATATTGAGGTATACTATAGGTGTTGTTCTAAAGTTTAATCTATTTGAGTTTCAAATTCAACGTGATCCCTACAGTTTTTGCGACGTGATTGAGCAAGTAGCATCCAAACACATAAGTATCTGAATGTAAACTTTCATACATTTTAGTAGTAGGTATACAGTAGGATATTTTATGTAAGAACACGACTTTATGCGATCAAACGCTTCACTAACAACTAGATCTATCTCCGTCTCCGTCTAATTAGATAATCGTGATAGGAGTATTTGCAGACTCCAGGGAAGTATCATATATCTTTACCGGTACTTCGATCGCTAAGCAGTAATGTGCCAGTATTTGTGTCGACCGGAATACAAATAATACTTTATTTACCAAAATTACGCCTACGTACAAAAGCTTTCCAGTGAGCCCCAAACTAAGCTAAAGCTTGTGTCTTGGGACTCGCGAGTTAGGTTTAAACTAAACAGTACAATGATATAAAATAAAATGTGCCTTAATAAAACTTACATAACAATACAACAACAATACAAAACAGATTAGTGAAACAAGTGGTCTGCCGAGAACTAGTAAACCGAGCTGGGTGATCCATCAAAAGCGGAGGATCCAAAGTATCGAAGACAATCCAGACGGTTGAGTAAAACACAAATTAATATTATACAAATGTATACCTACTGTGCTCCGGTTGACACAAATACTAAAGGCAATGTTTCCAGAGAAATAACAGGTCAAAGACAGTACAAGAGCAGTGCAATACGACATATTTGATGATTTTGATTCTTCATGATCGTTCACTGTGTTGTTGTAGCAGACTTACTGGTTACCATCAAGTGCGTATCTTGATCGCCTCGTCACACATTATCACATACTAAGTACAGAGATAGACTCACATTGAAACAATGAATAGTGCAAATCAATACCAAAAAGGTCTAAACAAAACAAAAACGCCCTAAACCTCTATCGGAACAGCATTGAAAATAAAAGTCAATAACTTCAGTAAAGTCATTGAATTTTGATTGTCGTGATTATTTGTCTACTGTTTTGATAAAACCGCTGTTATAACTTCACAAGTTTGTGATGACTTGAAAGCCATTAAACTTAATTTGAATGGGTTTTGATGTTCATCAAACATGAAACGAAAATTTTAATCTGTCGGTAAGCTTTATACTCTTTGAATATTCATTTTCTGTTTTGTGCCGTCTTCGAACTATAAAGCTGTTATACTACAAATTCTATAGATTGAGTTTACTCAGAAACAAGACGAAAGCTATAAAATTAAATCCCAATATTTTTTTCCTTCTGGTATTTAATTTTACAGTAAATTAATTTTCATGTACAGTAAATGTACATGAAAATTACATGTAATTGTATTTAAAGTAAAATGAATTACACAGCTTATTAAGTAATAAATATTGGTGGACATTTCACACAGAACACCATCTGCCCCTAAACTAAGCAAAACTTGTACTATGGAAACCAGATAGCTGATATAATACTTATATTATATTTTACGTCAAAGACTTATCAGGGAGAAGTACTAGGTATATTAACACAGTGCATTAATACATATATTTTGGAGTTATTAGTGAAACCCAACGCATGACACAAGGAATTTCAAACACAATGCAATATAATAACTCTTTATTAAAATTTATCATTTTTGACAGTTGAAAACCGGTCCAAGTCGGCCGGTAACAGCAGTAAATAGTAAAACTACCCTACATTTGCAGAAATGAATACAAATTAGACAGTCTGATTTTTCAAGTACTTTTGTTTATAGTTGTGAATTAATTTCGACATTTTTGTGTTTTTTTTTTTTCGGAATTGATATATAATAATAAGTATATGTTTTTGTGTTTTTTCGTTTTTATATTAGTCTGAAGTAACGTATGATATGCACATATATGTATGAGTGTATAATCTCAATAAGTGTTTTTTTTTTTTTTGCAAACTCTTTTGAGATTAATAAAAAATGATTTAACTATTTAAAAGCCACAAAGCACAAAACATATTATATAAAAACAATGTGTGCGCTTAAGACCGCACAGCAGACGTGAAAACTAAAATAAGAAATACTTATATTTAAAGACCTTATTAAAAAATATAAAAAATTAGTACACATCTAGTAAGCACAGCAACACGAGAATAACATGTGGCGAACTGATCAAATTGAATCAATAAATAAAACAGTACGTTGTTTGGAAATAGGGTTTGACTAGCATTTTTTTTTAGTATTTGCTATTTATTTATTTTATAGGTATTTCACTAAAAATGCATATATATATGGTGTGTTTAAAGTGTATATGTAAGTGCTGTGATAAAACAGTAATACGAGTATATTACAACAAAAGCTTTTTTTGCAGTGGATGTGAAATACAAATTTTATGTTTTGTGACAAGTTCAAATAACGACATTAATGTGGTAAGTACCTAGAAGTGAATGTCGGTATTAAAAGATATAAATATAATAAACACAGGTACACAGGGACTATTTTATCTTTCTCGCTCTGACGCGTTTGTTCACTGTATTTTGTTTTTCGCTCTAGCATCCCGAGTTTACCCGAAAAGCTATTATCATACCCGAGCGTGACGGTTCATTTCAATTCACAGCCCACGAAAATTCTGTCTTAGGCGGGCCCAAAGAAGTTTTCCCTTCAATAAGAAAAAATAACACAACGTTAGCGATTTAAGTGGCACTAACTAAGATACTATTAGTTTAGGTAACATGTATGTTATAATAGTAGAGCAAATGCTGAAGTTTTGATGATTTTTTGAGTTTTTTTGTGAATAATAATATAAATAAATAAATAAATAATAGCGGTAGACAATTTACACACAACACCAACTGACCCAAAACTAATCAAAGCTTGGACTATGGCGAAGAAGACCCCACACCTTGTGGAATGAATAGCCAGAAAGAAAGAGAGAGAACAACGCATTTACGCTAATATTCTAACAAATAAACAAAGTTCTATTTTAATTATTAAAATACAAAGCCATCATTTGTAACAAATCACATAAGTACCTATATATTTCCGTATAGTCGGTCAAAGAAGTGAATAATAGTTTGTATGTGCCAATCCATATTTTTTTAATTTTAATATCTGTTTTTTTTAAGTGATTAGTTAAGTGACAGCGTTATAGGCACAGAACGGCTCTAGTCTATTGAAAATTATAAAGTTTTATCGTAGCTTGTTTGAAATTTGAAGCCCGAGAAGCAATTAGATCGATGGAATATTGTTTTAAAATTAATTATATAATGCAGATTAGTTGCAACACAAACAGCTTAAGCAATTTGAGCTTTATTGGCGTCTCTCAATAAAGGATTAAGGAATATCAGGTCCTTAATAAAAATGATAGACACTTTACTTTAGTAGTGGCAACACTCTTAGCAGAATCTGTCTAGGGAAGTACCATACATTTGCCAGTTATTCTGCCGCCAAGCAGTAAAGTGCAAACATTACTGTGTTCCGGTTTGAAGGGTAATAATGTTCCCAGCGAAATTACAGAGCTTAGAGACGTAGAGGCAATATCTTACATCTCTGGGTGACGAGCGCAGTGCAGTGCTTGGTAATTATTTAGACTCTCCGTGTTCCAATAGCTGCGCGTCACTGTGCTATTGTGTGGCAGGCATGTTGCTTACCATCAGGCACATGTCCTGCTATCTCGTTACTCTATACTATGTAAAAAAATGAATAAGTTCTGTAGAAATTATCATATCTAGTAGATTTCGTCCGCATACAATTTAAAAAGAGTTATCCGCTAAAAACTCTGTTTTTTTTTTCGAAATAAAATGCCTATGTTCCCCTTCCAAACTATGTACCTAATCTATATGATTTCCGAATATTATATAGATTATTTCAGTTATTACAATGTGATCGAGCAACAAACGTCCAAACTTCCAAACATTCGCTTTTATAATGTTAGTAGGATTAATAAAAGACAAAAAGATTCATTAAGGAGCTCAATATATGTATTTTATTTTTTATATGAATGCACCTGTTTATAATAAACTTTATATAATTATCGCATTCAATTATACGGTGTTGTTATATTTATTTGGATACCAGAAACAAAAACTTTTTTGATCGTGTTGATCAAAACATTACAATACAGCAAAGAAAATTTAATGAAACCTATAATTTAAAATTTTATTAAACATTTTTTTATTAAACAGGAAAATACAAGTACATACGTCACCTGTAAAGCTACATATATACTGCTACTCACAGATAAATGAAATTGTTTCAGTAATCTGTGCTGCTACTACGCATTTCGGTTAAGCGACTTCAAAAACATTCTAGTTCTAATAATTATTAAAAAAAACATCAATCAACAACAATCCATCCAAAAACCATATAACCCGCTCCACTGCCATTTTGACGCTTCGCCTATACGACAGCATGTCAGTAACGATCGTAGATAAAGAATAAGTATATAGATCAGGTTTTTCATACGACATAGTGATGTGCCGCGACAAAAGTGACACTTCCACAAGAGCGACAAGACAAGAGCGATCAGACCCGTGCTTTCGGTGTAAAGCGTTTGTTATAACTCTATACATATTTTATGTGAACTCTTTGGAGATGACCCTTAAGATTTTCCCGTAACCAAAAAAGCGCTAACGCGGCTAATAACGATTTCAGTAAAAAAAACCATAAGTCCCAATTTAGTGTCAGTGGTCGAACGTTTATGTATTCAATGATTTTAAATAAGCAAGCTTGAAATACCGCAAATAAATTGTGCGCCTATTATTAAAACAGTAATCCCTTTTGTTCTTCAATTTGAGATAATCTGATAATTTTAAGGTAGCGAAGCATGTCTCAAGTGTTACCTCTGAAAGCAAATATTGTGAAATAAATCCTTTGTTTCTTGCGGTATTTAGTTATGTTCAGATTAAACCTGATGCGACGAGATTTACTGTGCAAATATACTTTTAGCGAAGGGTTTAGGCAAATTGTTCTAACATTTTAAATTGATTTTCGTATAAATAGATTTTATTTACAAAGTTTACTGAAACTTGATACTCGCGTTTTTGCTATTGTTGGCAGATCTTTTGTTCCTCGTGTTACAAGTTTGATAATATTAGGAACCAACGATACTGAAACATTGAAAGCAAGTTTTGTACCTACACGTTGTAATTAGACCGATGGTAGGAAAAATATACTTTGATTTGTTTTAACTTCTATTTAGCTATATAATATTGTTTACGTATGTATTGGTCATAGATTAATATGTAACGCCTAAATTAGTAATCTTCAAACAAACGCTTCATCTTAGTGAGGCAAAAAGCAGATTGATTTCGGCGTGAGCAGTATGTATTGGAATTCGCCAAAGGAAACATTAATATCGTGGAGTACATACAGTGCAGGACCACACAAACCATCATAATGTTTTTAATTGTCAGACACGCATGCACTTGCTGTTGACTTTGACAACTGATGGTAGTTTCGAAAGGACTGAGCCAATACTGGCTCACTATGATTTGCCTCACTTTTCCTGCGCTCACCCGGTTTCTAGGCGTTATTATTCTATGTAATTGGTGTATTATATCACTGTAGGTTATAAGTACCCATTCCAAGAATAAGAATATACCTATGAATACTTAAGATATAAAATACGTATGTGTATTTTATATCTTAAGTCACAGAGTTACCCTAACGCCGACTTTTTCAATTTTCATTTTCAGAATCCATCGGTTGCTTGAAAAGATCATTCTAAGCTACAAAGCAGCCATTTGCTTCACTAGCGTTAATAATGTGTCTGTCCGTTAATTTTTTAATTTTTTTTATTTAGTTTTGTATTGTGGATAAAAATGAGTATCTATCTATATTAATCAAGCTATATTAAGATCATACCATGGTGGAAACCGAAAACCTCTTTTATCGTATGGGAGCCCCTTAATTATTTATTTCATTTTAATTAACTATATTTAATGAAAACATAAAACTAAATATTCTGTGAATAGTTAAAGCGTCTACCTGTCACCGTTATTAGCATCGAGCAAGAAACGGTAAAAAAAAGAAGTGTGGCACTCGGAGACTGCCGCGGTAAAGCTATTGCATGTTGCATGCATTTTTATCAACATAAGCAATAGGGATGTTAACAATTTTTCGGAATTGCTTTTATTTTGAAGAGTGACATTTGTTTACCATAAAAAATATCACGGGAAATCCGTTAAGTTGGCAACACTGCTAAGAGCATTTAGTCTGTAAAGCTAAAACAAATAAGATTCAAAGTCGATTGAGCGAGTGGGGAAAGCGGCGTTACGGTCTTCCATCCCTCTTTCTCGTGAACATAAGAAAGTGATGCACTATCACTATAATTCGGTCCCCAGGCCCCCGATAAAAGCTATGCAACAGCTTAAAATCAAGCTTGTTGTATGGGAGCCCCCCTTAAATCTTTATTTTATTTTTAGTATTGGTTGTTATAGTGGCAATAGAAATAGAATCTGTGAAAATTTCAACTGTCTAGATATCACCGATCTTGAGATACAGCCTGGTGACAGACGGACCGACGGATGGACCGTATAACTGCATCCTCAGCAACATGCTTATAGGAAAGGCAGATCAACAGAGTCGGCACTACACATGGTAGTACACAAAATAGAATCGGCTACCACAAACAAGCTTTCAACACTTGCTGCCTTTATAGACATAGAAGGGGCTTTTGATAAAACCATGCATAACAGCATAAACCACGCCCTCCGGAGACTCAAGGTGGAACCAGTCATTAGGAACTGGATTACCGAACTGGTCAGCAAAAGGGCGGTCCAGATAGTGATGAATACTACTACGAGAGCAAAAGTAGTCAAGGGATGTCCCCAGGGCGGCGTCCTATCACCACTATTATGGAACATAGTAGTGGACAGCCTCATAAAGGCACTTAACGAAAAAGGGTACACTACTATCGGTTATGCGGATGACCTTACAATACTGATAAGCGGGAGTGCGGAAAACATGCTATGTAAAGTCATGCGTTCAGCACTTCTGATTGTAGAAAAATGGTGTGACGAACATCAACTGTCAGTAAATCCAAAGAAAACAGAACTTATTCTTTTCACCAACAAAGGAAGTTACCTGAACTACAACTACCAAAACTATTTAACACCAAACTCTCCCTATCACCTGAAGTGAAATATCTGGGTGTCACTCTTGACAACAAATTGAACTGGGCGAGCCATATCGATACAAAAATAAAAAGGGCCTGCATGACTTTTTGGCAATGCCGGAGACTTGTTGGGAAGAAATGGGGTCTCAATCCAAAAATCACACTTTGGTTATACACATCAGTCATCAGGCCCTCTTTGACCTATGGGTCAGTTGTGTGGTGGCCCAGAACACAACTGACCACAGCGAAAGATAAACTCCAGAGTCTACAACGCCTAGCGAGTGTAACAGCTACTGGATGCATGAAAACCACACCATCAGCCGCATTAGAGTATCTCTTAAACCTGAGACCTCTACATCTAGTCATACAAGAGGAGGCCATGGCAGCCGCCCTAAGACTAAGAGCAAACGGACTGTGGAAACAAAACATAAAAACACGACACTCAAAAGTTCTGCAACAGGTTCTGAAAGAAACACCACTTCTTGAGGCACCCATGGACAGAATCACATGTCAACATGTCTTTGATCGTAGATACAATATCCAACTTAATGCAGAATCGAAAGATAGCTCTGGCAGCAGAGAAGTTAGGATATATACTGACGGCTCCAAAACCGCATGCGGTACAGGGCAGGTGTCTTCTCAAATGACTTAAACATAAAGATATCAACCACTTTGAGCAACCTAAACACAATATTTCAAGCCGAATGTATCGGCATCACCAGGGCAGCACAGGCAGTCGCAGCCAGAGATGTCGGAGACCTAAACATCAAAATTGTCTCCGACAGCGCCTCCGTGCTTCAAGCCCTTAAAAATAATACTTTAACCTCTGTCCTTATACTAGAGTGCCACAATGCACTCCAATCCATAGCGAGTACGAACAAAGTAACCCTCCAATGGATTAAAGGACACAGCGACTCACTAGGTAATGACGCAGCAGATGAACTGGGCAAAAGGGGAGCAAAGACAAAGGTACATGGACCGGAACCACTAATGCCTATACCCCAGGCTCAAATAAAAACGTGGCTGCGCAGAAATACTGAAGAAGCCCATTTAACAGAATGGAATAACAATGAAGGATGCAGGCATACAAAAAATGCCGTTCCGGAAGCATCGAAAAAATTTGCCCGCAACCTCATTAGATTAAACAGGGACAAAATCCGTAAAGTTATAGGTATAATAACTGGTCACTGTCCCTTAAATAAGCACCTATTTACCATAGGTGTAACAGACAGTCCTCTATGCAGAGGATGCATGGAGGAAGAAGAAACGCCACAGCATGTACTCATGGAATGCGGCAGTGTGGCGAATCAACGGGCAGAATTCCTCCAATCTCCGCCGTCTGTTCCGGATGCCTATCGCAACCTTAATAGGATGCTCGCCTTCTGGGACGGCCTAGGCTGGTTGGAGTAGAAAAGGGAAGTATGAGTCACGCACAACGGCCCAATAAAGAGGCTAGGTGCGGAAAAGGCCCCGCTAAACTAACTAACTAACTAACCGACGGATGGACAGCGAAGTCTCAGTAATAGGGCCCCAGTTTCACCCTTTGGGTACGGAATCCTAAAAATACATAATTGGTAGTTGATTTTATTAATATTAAATGTAACTAATAAATATATTATACAATTTTATAAATTGACAAGGTAATTGATGAATTATCTATATTTTAGGGCTACAAACTGACGTCATATACAGTTTGTATGACGTCAATTTGACTCACAATAATTCATGAGTCTGTGTTCTAGATATACCTATAGCTTATACCTATGAGTATTTTGTAATATTACTTAACCAGAGTTTCTGCTTAAGTAATAGTACTTGGTTGACCGAGCTTTGCTCGGTTTTTTTTAATGATATTTAGGCAGGTACGAATTACGTAGTGATGACTTACTTAGATACGAATTAAATGCGTTTATAAAAGGCTCTAAGTATAAGATTTTCTCAAAAAAAAAAAAAAAAAGTCCATCATGTAACCATCAGGATTCGAACCGGGGCCTGTTGACTCCGAGGGCGAGCATATTCCGTCTGAGCCATTTAGACATAAGTTATCGTATTCTTATGACATTGTAGGAGTTTTTCATTGTCCAAAAACGCGCATAAAATGATGTTATTAAAAAATAAAACCTAGCTAGATCGATTTATCGTCCCCGATACCCCCTGTATACATAATTTCATGAAAATCGTTCGAGCCGTTTCCGAGATTCAGATTCTCTATATATATATTATATTTAGTATTATACTTTATTTAATATTAATTCATATTATTTGGTCATGAGTATTACTATCTTTTGGCTAGTGCTTTTGTGAAATGCTTGCGGCATGCTTAATATTAATTTTGTAATTAGTTACTCGTATATATAAATTAAGATACATATGATCATGGTTTAGTTTATTTAAGTATAAATGTACATCACTTGGTCATGAAATAAATATTATTATTATTTAGTTATTTATTCATTCTTCTTAATTTCTAAGTTTTTTACAATAAGTATAAAAATATAAACATTATAAAAAACTTAAAATCTAGGGTGCCGCCAGCAGCGGGGGCAGGACCCAAGCTACCGGTGGTTAGGGCTGCAGAGAGAGGAACCTCCTGACGATGCGTGCTGTGTCAAGGATGACTGCCTTCTGGATCTGGCCCTTAACCCAACCGTCTAGCGATTATTATTATTCACTCATTTAATAATTTTCTTAGGTTTACATTTTTACAATATTTGTATATAAAAACAACATAAAAGCATTATAAAAACCTAAACCTAGTTCGCCGCCAGCAGCGGGGGCAAGGCCCAAGCTACCGGTGGTTAGGGCTGCAGACTGAGGAACCTCCTGACGATGCGCGCTGTGTCAAGGATGACCGCCTTCTGCATCTGACCCTTGATCCAACCGTCTAGCGAAAGTCTCTTGAGATGTTGGTCGAGACTTTTCGCTATAAGGCCGTTTGCCGACACGACTATGGGGACTATGATCGTGGAATCAACATCCCACATGGCGGTAACCTCGTGAGCCAAGTTAAGGTACTTGCTAAGCTTGTCCTTCTCAGCTTTCACGAGGTTCTCGTCATGTGGTATGGTGATATCGACGATCACAGCCCGACGCTGAGACCGGTCTACCAGCACGATATCAGGCTTATTGGCGACAATAGTCCTGTCCGTGATGATAGAGCGGTCCCAGTAGAGCAACGCACGACCATTCTCGAGAACTGGCAGAGGTGCGTACTTATAGTACGGCACCTCGGACTCGACAAGGCCGTGTCGAAGAGCAAGTCGCTGGTGGATGATCCTGGCTACTAGGTTATGTCTGTGCAAGTACTCGCCGTTAGCAAGATGCGAACAACCGGAAATAACATGACGAAGAGATTCGCCTGGACGGCGGCATGCCCGACAAATGTCGACCGTACCGTCCTTCATTATGTATTTCCGGTAATTGTTCGTCTTGATAACTTCGTCTGCAATTGCACAGACAAAACCCTCGGTTTCTCCGAAGAGGTCCCCGAAGCGCAGCCAGTTCACCGACGCGAGCAGATTCACATCGGGTCCCGTCAAGGCCCGATAGAATCGCCCATGCAGCTCCTTGCTCTTCCACACTTCCTTGCGATCATCAGTGCTGAGCACCGATGGTTTGCGCTAGTTCTCGTTTGCCAATGAAAGAGGCGTGAAGCTCCTGTAAAACTGCCACAACATCGCGATGCATCCCGGACTCGCTGTTGCGGAAATAATCCCTGAGACTGCATACTTCGCGGTTGTGTAGGTTCTTATTATTATTCACTCATTTAATCTTTTTTTCTTAATTTTTAAGTTTTTTACAATACATATACAAAAAATACAAACATTATAAAAAACTTAAAAACTAGGGTGCCGCCAGCAGCGGGGCAGGGCCCAAGCTACCGGTGGTTAGGGCTGCAGACTGAGGAACCTCCTGACGATGCGCGCTGTGTCGAGGATGACCGCCTTCTGCATCTTACCCTTAATCCAACCTTATTATTATTATTATTATACTTACAAGATTAGCTCGTTTAAAGGTAAAAGATTAGAAAATACTACAGATAAATACAGCTTTGGCTATTCTTGGACATTGTCAAACATAAATAAAACTTCGAAACGCAGGGAAATGTCCTCGCAGATTTTTTTATTTTTTTTTATTTTACTATGGTTTTGTGGTAATGAACTTTAATCTAAATGGGGTTTACGTCAAAACAAAAACCAGGTCCAGATAAAAAGATTAAAAGATTTTTTCGCTGGATACCCGACCGCATAGTTAAATTCGTTGCTTTTTGTCATTTGGTGCACTGTAGTAGGTAAACAAAGTGTATCAAGCGGTTAGAGGAGATGATATTTATATTGATCAAAGTCATAATTATAGCAAACAAAACATAGCTTAACAATCCAATCAACACTGGACTCATGTTATCATCATCATTTTTTAACCTTTTCCATCATACTGCTGGCTATTAATGCAGTATACCACTTGTGCCGACAAGCCGAAAAAGGTGTAGAAACTTGAAGGTGCCTACGTTGAATGTAACCTTAAAATAGTAAAAAAAAGTACTGTTATATTCCGTACCTCGTTTGTAAAGATTATGGAATGTCTGACGTTAATTTGAGATTTTGGGGGTTTAAATAATAGAGAGAGACGGGCCAATAGCAAGACATGTACCTGAAAGAAAGATACACATCTGCCCATAACAGTACAGTGATACAAAGCTATTTGAACATGAAGAGTCCAAATCACTAAATTATGAGTCCAAATCACTTAGCCTGTAATTTTTCGGGAAAATGGCCCTTCAAACGGAACACACGTGGTTGCTTTGTAACTGTAATTAATACTAATATTATAAAACTCAAGAGCTTTTAGTTTAAACGGGCTAATCTTCGGAATTAGTGGACCGATTTCAAAAATTCTTTCACCTTTAGATATGTAAATTTAATCTATACTAATATTATAAAGCTGAAGAGTTTGTTTGTTTGAACGCTAGGATCTCCGGAAGTACTGGTCCGGATTGAAAGATTATTTTTCTATTGGATAGTCCATTTATCGAGGAAGGCTATAGGCTATAGAAAATAATGCTACTATTAACAGAAGCGGAGCATGAATCAAGTATGTAACAAAATCGGGAAAAAATATTCCCCTTTTGAGAGTCTTCGTACGTTTCGTGCTTTGACATGACACATGACAGCTAGCATGTGTCTAAGATTGCGTCATTTAATATCACAGATTACATACCTCTTGAATATAAAACCTTTGCTAATCATTTTTTTTTCTAAATCTGTGTTTGTACAATCAATTTCCGACCGGTGGCGTAGCAGGTAGCTGAAGAGGTGGTTTGTTTGAAAGCGATATTCTCAGGAATGACTGAACCGATTTCAGTCATTCTTTCACCGTTATATATGTACGGGATCCTGATGAGTACTATATAATGTACCACGGGCAACGCCGGGGCGGACATCTAGTTAAATATATACTGGTTGCTGTGCATGTTGGTTTAGGTTTAGGCTGTTAGCATAGTAAACAATTGTTTAAATAAATAAATAAATAAATTTACCTACTTGATCCAAGAGTAGGTACTATAGTTTATAATAATTTGTACCACGAGCGAAGCCAGGGCGGACCATTAGTCCTGTTTAAATGTTACATGACCTATTCAAACAAAACAAAATATGTAGTTAGTTACATTGTGCCCACGTCATTGCGTATTGTTCCGGGCGAGTAGACATGTCGAAAACACTGACAACCGCCTGTCGCGGGTAGATACGGCCCTCGCGTAATGTGTCGGATGTGTGAATGAATATTTATCGTTATTAATTTGTCACATTTCAATAATGTAATACTCGTAAGCTAAAAGTTTTGTAGGTTACTGTTATTGGAGAGGAAATAAAACCACGTCACTGTATATACTGTGGATACACTTCAGAGAGAGTGCAACTGATCTGCATGATCTAATACCACCTTGCCCTTTATTTTATCGGACTTCTTGTATCTCTAAAAAGCGACATAGTTTCATGGTTGATGTTTCAAAAACACGAACGAAGAGATTTGACTCTACGTTTGTGATAAGAACGTCTAGGTTGTAGAATGCGTTACCAGAGTGGGTTTTCCCCGATAGTTGCAAATCTTGGTGTCTTCAAATCGAGAGTGAATCGGCTTCTTCTAGGTAAACATGCTCTATCGTAGATCGCACCATCGCTTAACATCAAACGAGAGAGCAGTCAAGTGCGGACCTATTACAGTTAAAAATAAATGGTATATACTGCTAATTAATTGATTTTAACTGTACAAGTGACGCAGGACGAGAGACTGCTCGCTCTCCGCTGCCATCTGCTTATATGTATACTAAAATCTTACATCATTAATACGTCAGCCTACAGTTCGTTGTAAAGTTTCACATGAACTCTTTAGTGAACTGAAACTTATAAGATTTTATAAGAGCATTTTGTTGTAGTTAAAACTTGTTTAGCCGCGTTAGCATTTTTGGTAGAAATGTAGTAGAGCAGCCGAACGGGATGTAAGTCGCTTTTTACCTGATTGAAAGAAGGTTTATGTTTTCCGCGCGTATCTTGTATGTTTGTAAATTTCTTTATCCCCACGTATCTTCCAAACAGCTGGATGTATTTTAACAATTAGGATATCGTTAGATTCGTCTAAATCCCCCAAGTATTCTGAGATAGTACATTGTGTCACATAATAGTTATTTATATGTTCGCTTTTTGAAGTCGTGTTTTTTTAATTAAAGTTATTCATTTGTCATTTCAAGGTTTATTTGGCATTACGAAGTTCAAAAACCGAGTGTTCATAAAGAAGTTTTAGTCCATTACATTAAGGTGCTTTTATTTTTACGCAAGATTCTGTGGTCTGTTTAATCTAAATTCAAATTTGATGCATTTGACTTCAAGAGCTTTCTTTTGTACTCATTCTTTCTACGTGCGTTCCAAACCATAAAATCTCTAGGTCGAATCACCCATCAGTCAAAGAAATAAACTTTGAGAGAGAAAATTGTGATTCTTTCACCAAAGTCAACCAATAACTTGCATGATAATCAAATGTTTTAGTAAAAGTAATTTTATACTTGTGCTTTCATGAGCTTACCATAAAAATCTGATAAATGCTAGTTATTGCACCGTTAACGCTGTAATGTAAAAACATCACAGTGTTACGGTCTGAAGAACAATATTTTCAGAGAAATCACACAGCAAAGACACTTTATATTTCTGGTTGATAATATTATAGTCGTTGGTTTATACTCTTTATCAAATATCCGTGGCACTGTGCTGTTTGGGAAGTAGTTATACTTACCATCAGGCATATTTATTGCTCCGCCTGTCATTCCATATCACACTTAAACTATAGAGACGAAAGTTTGTAAGTGTAAGTGAAAATCCTAGTTTTTACCAGTTTCTGTGATAGTTGAACGGAATTCAATGAAATGAAATACGTAGTCAGTTTATCAGTTGTATTAAAGTTTTTTTTTATAAAAGTATTTATCATGTTAAAGTTTTTTTTTTAAATAAAAATTGACGAGACGAGCGAGACTTGTGCCTGATGGTAAGCAACATGCCTGCCACAATAACAGTACAGTGACACGCAGCTATTGGAACATGAAGAGTTCAAATCATTACCTAGCACTGCACTGCGCTCGTCATCCAGAGGTCTAAGATATTATATCTTTAAGCCCTGTAATTTCTCTGGAAACATTGCCCTTCAAACCGGAACACAGTAATGTTTGCAGATTACTTCTTGGCCGTAGAATAACTGGCAAAGGTGTGGTACTTCCCCAGGCGGACTCTGACAAGAGTCCTACCACTACAATACAAGTTAATGGCTGCGAGAAATTTCGCTGGTGCAGCGAGTGCTATAGTATAAAAAAAGATTATTATTGTTTTCAGCTTTCAGACCACCAGTAATTTAACTAGTTGTACGGTTTTCTTATATTGCATGTATTATTTTAATGGTGTGTAAATTAAAATTGTGGACGTGAATTATAGCAGGACTCTATATACGACGTCGCAAAAGCTAAATTTGTTAAGCCATATTGTTAACATAGCCAATATTGTTGCCAGGAGAGAGTTTATAAGCCTTCCACCTGTGATTTAGTCGAAGTCTTACGTCTAGAAACTAGTTGGTAAGTAAGCATTGTTGTAGAGTTTCCTACTAGTAACAAAGTTAGTTGTAACAAGTTGATAGGTGTCTGATTACATAATTGTATAACCTAAGTTCAAGTTATAGTTACGTACGCTAATATACGCGTATACATAAAAACACCTAGGCTCCGTACACATACTTGAATACATCACACAAATATTTGCACTGGGCGGGAATCGAACCTTCGAACCCACGACCTACGGCTGCGCAGACAGACTTACTACCAACTAAGCCACCAGGCTAGCCTTGGAAGATTAGAAAAAAAAATTAAAATTTTGAGAACTTTGGAAGATATTGTTTTTAATACTGTTTTTAAATTTTAGCGATTTTAACACATAATGTTTATATTGTACGGAGCTTAATCACGATCTACTATACATACATATAAACATTAAGCCGTACAGACAATACATACAAAGTACAATACCTTAAAAATTACATAACATACTTTGGAAGACTTGCGTTATCTACCAATCCGCACTTAACCAGCGTGATGTGTTATGGCCTTCACTCTCTTGTGAGAGACGAATGTGGAAGGTGGAATCATAAAATGGGCTACTTATCCTAAGTTGTTACGTTGTGCTAGAGTTACAGCTGGTCTAGTCGGGAAAACGGCGCCTACCGATCCAGAGACCCCGGGTTCAAACCACACACGCACTACTGTCTTCTCGAACTCATGTGCGTAATGCCGCTAACTTAAAACGGTGAAGGAAAACATAGTGAGGAAACCGACATGAACCTAGAATCTTTCGAAGCCATGTGTCATCCATCAACCAGCACCAGGCCAACGTGGTAGATTATAGTCTATTTGGATGTTTGTTGCTCAATCACGTTGTAACGTATGAACGGACCGGGCTGATATTTGGAATACAGTTTGATTGTAGTCTGGAATAACACATAGGCTACATACAATAACGGGAACGGAAACTACGCGGGTAAAACCGTGGGGCACTGCTAGTTGCTATTGTATTGGCTATCTGGATCGTATAATACAAGTTTTGCTTAGTTTTCCTAGTTTATTGTGTGAAGGATGTTCATAGAAATGTAGGTACCTATTTATTTAAAGTAACTTTACATAATAGTAAAGTTGTTACAACATTTACTGGATTTAAATTATAAATCCAATAACTGCCGAAATGTCGGATACTTACATCTACAAAAAATGTCAGCTTAAAACAGAGTGAAACGTACATCAAAAGCAAACGTTTGTGACAGATAATGAAGTGTCTGTCTGCGTCCGCTTTTTGCGAATTCGGCATAATTATTTGCAGCCTTTGTTTGCAGCTATGCAATTTCGTAAACATGTAGTTAGTGCCAGTGTAAAGCTAGTACAAAATGCAACCCATTTGTCATTTATATTTATAAGAGTGACTATAAATAAACCTCATATTAGCATATCCAACTAATGGCGTGACAATACTTTTGTGTTGGCTTGGAGATCAATGTTGTCAGAGAAACAACAGAACAAATAAATAACTAATCTTATATCACCGAGTACAGTGCAGTACTAGAAAGATTAAAAAATAAATGTACCTACTTCCATTTTATTTACAAAATATGATGGAAGTATAAAAAAAATACATTGAAATCATGGCACTGACTGTATTTTTTAATTGATATAGGTACATACTATTAATAACTTACTTCTTTATTTATAAAATATTGTCAAAAAAAATTACATACTATTTGTGTATTTGTATTAGAACAGCAGGGAACAACAGGCCCGTGAACAAATAAACATATAACATAGTGCTGAATATTATTATTTTATACCCTTCTATCATCCTACATAGGTCTCCTGGTGGCTCATATGACCCATAAATGTTGTTCACGAACCTGTAGTCTATATATACCACATGCTTACTGTAATAATACATCCAGCACAACCCCTAACTCGAGTTGACCGAACCTCGTTAATTATTTTTGAAGTAATCTGTTTTTGTTACCGAAATGGGTCTCGGTCGTAACGTACAAAATTTTGAATTTAATTAATTTAAGTCCCTCATTGCATCATGCCATGTAATTTAACAAGTTTATCCGGTAGCTTATAATTTCTTAACCTGTAGACTATTTTCAGTTCATTTATGGCTTTTATTTGTTTGCTTTCATTTAACAAAAAAAACAAAACCGAACCTTTAAATTAAAAATTAGGTTTTTCTATAATATTAATGAAACCTCGTTAAACAACTTTTTTTTATTTATCACAGTAGACTATTCAAATTCAACAAATACTTGTTACGAGCATAAAGCCTTTTTTATATATTTGAAATATTAAATGATTAAAAAAACACAGATTTGTTTACGGGTCCAACAGAGCCATCAGGATTATAGCATAGTATAAAGAACCCACTAAATGTTCCCACTGCCACTCGGGGCCTGCTCTCTAAAGGAGAAAGTCAATTTCATAACCATGCTGGCCCAGAGCAGGTTGGTGCATGACACATGGCTTCGAAAGACTCTAGATACATGTCGGGTTCCTCACGATGTTTTCGTTCACCGTTTTAAGTTAAGCGACATTACGCACATGACTTCGAAAAGACCACGTGGTTTTGAACTTTGTGTCTCCTGATCGGCACCCGCCGTTCTTCCGACTAGACCAGCCGTAACATGCAAACCCACCACGGCACGGCGTGTGATTTTTGTCCACCAGACACCGCAAGGGTTAAACATAGAGCTTAATCTAAAAAGAAGCTGGGAGCCAGACGCTACAGTCTGAACAGTACAGAGCAGTCTGATCACCTGCGTTTGGCCGGCGGTGGCTGTCTTCTGAGCATTTTTCCGTACCTATCGTACCTAAATACATTAATGTAGTATAAATAGTATTATTGTGTGAACTATAATTAATTTTCTCCGAAAAAACAAAAGCCGACTTCAATTTAAAATTACGAGTAAATTCAGACACTCGAACAAATTCATAAAAATCTATTACTACGTCGTCCAGATGAAAGCATTTTTTTAACCGACTTCCAAAAAGAAGGAAGTAATCAAGTCGACCGCAACGTTTTCTTTTAATGGATGTTACCTGATTTCTCGAGAACCCCCGTACCGATTTTAAAATTTCTTTTTATGTTCGGATAGATATGCTTCCCGAATGGTCCCATATAAATCTTAACAAGATCGGTCAAGTGGTTTTTGAAATACGAAGCAAAAACTAAAATTTGTATACAATGTTCTAACAAGCCAAGTCTAACAGGTAGTGGATATGCCTAACTACCACGTGCCTACTTAGCATTTTTGGGCTGACTGGCACCGACATCAAATAGATGAGTGCGCACTTGTAATAATGATATTAATTTATTTTTCGCTTTTGAGTGCCTATTTGTGGTTTGGAAGTCGGTTAAATTTTTTGTACGAAAATATTTTATTTGATATTTCAAAAAACCACCACACCTATTTCGATAAAATTAATATTCCCAACACTGAAACTGGGGCGCAGGCTCAGGGAGAACACTGGTGACTCCCGCTCCGGCGCGTTCTTGGAGCAAAGGTTGGCCATTGCCATTCAACGTGGAAACGCAGCGAGCGTCATGGGTACCTTTGCGCCGGGAACGGTTCGGGGTGGGTTATTTGGGGAATAGTTTTAAGTTTAATTGTAGAAGTTCACATGTTATGTAACGTATATTTAGCTAATATTGTTAGTGATGACAAGAAATTGACTCTGAAACAAAAAAAAACATAATAGATTCACAATTGGTGTAGCTATCGCGTACGCGTAACGTACGTAATATGTACATGAAACCATAAAAAATCATACAACCGATTTGAAAATCTCTTCCTTTTTTGAAGTACGTTAAAAATACTTCACATTATACATCTATGAAACCAGTCGAAAATGTATTTTAATGAATTGAATAAAATCGAATCATATTCGCACATGTTTATTGAAAAATTCGAATAGTGTTGGTAAAATTTGATATTCATAAAAAATCTCAACTTTAATACCGTCAGCTGCAAAATTTAGATTGTATTTCTACGTAATAAGATACGGTTTTCCAGATGCATCTAAAAGTCAGATGTCAGCCGCATACCAATTTTCCGCAAATGGATTTTTTTCCAATTTTCACTTCCGCTTCTAGACAGCTCACGGGAATTTAATTTCACAAAACTTTTAAGGTTCCCAAGTTTAAATAGGGGTTTCGACAACGAGACACAATGAGAAGTTACGAAGCTATACAGCACTGTAGAACGTTTCATTCACATTTGACATTTTCTTTATTGGGGACTTGCGGGGTTTGTGTTTTTGTTTTGTCGAATTTGAGTGCAGTGCTAATTTATGTTGAGCTAAAACACGCAGAGATTTTTGGCTGAACAAATTTAATACTACGTCATCAGGCACTATTCTTGACGCCCTCTGAAACACGTGACAGATTTTTGCATAATATTTAATGGTTATGGTTTTTTAACCCCCGACCAAAAAAAGGGGTGTTATAAGTTTGACGTCGATGTCTGTCTGTGCGTGTGTCTGTCTGTGGAACCGTAGAGCTCAAACGGTTTCGATACGGTTTTTTATTTGAAGGTTAATATCCGTGCGGATGTTCTTAGCTATGTTTAATTAATATCGATTCAAAATGGCCACCTCCACAAAATGGCGGACAAAATATTTCTTCACAACCTACCTCAATATGGATATCAAAT
The DNA here is from genome assembly GCA_017562165.1 of Ectropis grisescens. Lineage (NCBI taxonomy): Eukaryota > Metazoa > Arthropoda > Insecta > Lepidoptera > Geometridae > Ectropis > Ectropis grisescens. The sequence goes on along the minus strand of CM029769.1, from coordinate 7,240,258 downwards.
GAAAGGGCTTTACTAGTAGAACAATATACAATATAACAAATTTCAAATCCAAGATGGCCGCCACCACAAAATGACGAATTATATTATATTTTTCATTACTACCACAATATGGGTATCAAACGAAAGGACTTGACTGGTAGAATACTTTGCACTATAACAAATTTCAAATCCAAGATGGCCGCTCCCACAAAATGGCGAAATACATTTCTTTTTTCTAAACTCCCTTAATATGGGTATCAAATGAAAGAGCTTGACTAGAAGAATGTTGTACAGATAACAAATCCGAGGTATTCGGGGGTTAGTCAAAATTTTTAATTTTGTTCTTGTTTTCTATATTAATTAATTTTAGTCATCGTGTTTCAAATATTTATTGGAGGCTTACGCAAATTTTGTTGAAATTTTTGAAAGCATAACGGTTTGGAACTAAACCCCAGTGAAGAAACATCAGCAAAGATACCTAGTGTTTTATTGTAAGTTGAATTGGGATTTTTTAGCTGTTACACAACTATATTGGGTTACTGGATAGTTGGGTTATCTTATCTTACACATTAAATTCTCCTCGGTAGCCAACATCGGAGCCTTCCTGTTTCTTTTTCGTCTGGAAATCAGATGTTAAATTAAACGACACGGGCTGTAGGTACCATGTCGTTTACTTGCCTGAGCTCACTTTCCTAGAAGACTGGAAGAAGAAGCAATTAGAAGGCCAAAAGGTCCCTTCTAATTGCTTCTTACGAAAGGCAGGGTCTACAGAAGCCGAATTCTTGTGACAACCCACGCTCCACTTTTAAAAGATAGTTATTGATCGTAATAATTGTTAACAACAACTTTTCCAACGGAACCGCGATCTTCGCTTTCTCTGACATAAATAATCGTAACAATGCAAAACTAAATGTTTATTTCTTATAATAAAACCTTCTTTGTTAAACAGATATAAAATTAGTCTACAAGTGTTTGATGCTATAAACCTAAATAATACAAAAGTGGTCAAGTGCGAGTCTGACTCAGCCATGAAGGCTTTCGTAGCAGCAAGTAACATAAAATAAAAGTTCTTGTAGTTCGTTGTAATCAGTGTTTTAACAATAGCTAATTTACGACGTATTAAAATAAAACTCCTTACTAGATCTCATTCAAACCGATTGTCGTTGAAAGTTTACATGGTAATAAGTCTCTCGCGCAAAGTTTAGTTTAGAAAAAAATATGGTAGAAGCCTCAATATTATTTTTAAACACCAATTCATAGATAACCCAACCCACACGTATTATAGTTTTAAGGTTTTTTTTTTTTTGTAAATGAATCGTTTTTTTTTATCATTTATTGTTTTTTTTCTAATTTTTGATGAAAATCTTAACGCGGTTGACAGAAACATCTACCAACCAAGTTTTGATAGTAAAGTTCTAATAGTTTTGGAGAAAAGTGGCTGTAACATAAGGACGGACAAACAGACAGACACGACGAATCTATAAGGGTATTTTGCCTATTGGCTACGGAACCCTAAAAAGTAGCCCAAAATCTAGGGATATCTTTAATAAGTTGTGGTAGTGATGACAAAAGTAATTTATCCTGAAACTGAAGAAGGTGTGGCAATCAATAACATACGAGATTTAATAGGGATTATGGGGTTCAGTAAACATTATCTGTTTTGATTTTATTTACCTCTCGGGTTGTTATATTAATGCTATTTTCAGTAGACATTTAAAATTTGGATAATATTATGGTCAGGTGAGACGTCAGGTCGGTGCCACCTATTATTATATTTTCTGTTTTAACCGACTTCCAAAAAGGAAGAGGTTATCAATTCGACCCCTAGGTTTTTTTTATGTATGTTACCTAATTTCTCGAGAACCCCCGTACCGATTTTAAAATTTCTTTTTATGTTCGGATGGGTATGCTTCCCGAATGGTCCCATATAAATATTATCGAAATCGACAAGTGGTTTTTGAAATATGAACCAAAAACTAAAATTTGCATACAATTTTCTGGATGATGTAATTGTAAATTTCACAAAAGTTATGAAACTCGAACCTGTCACTACGAAATTGGGTAAACTTCGTTTGCACTAAAAAGGGTTAATATATTATAAATAAACTATTTTCGTACAAAAAATTAAACCGACTTCAAACCACAAATAAGCACTCAAAAGCGAAAAATACATTAATATCATTATTACAAGTGCTACTCACTCATCTATTTGAAGTCGGTGCCAGTCAGGCCAAAAAGACTATGTAGGCACGTGGTATGTATGCATATCCACTACCTGGTGGCACTTGTAATAATGATATTAATTTATTTTTCGCTTTTGCGTGCCTATTTGTGATTTTGAAGTCGGTTAAATTTTTTGTACGTACCTAAATAGTTTAATTTATCTAATAAAAATTGTGTATCGTTTTTAAACGACACATTGCAGTTATTGCAATGTCATTTATTGTGTGTTATTTGAAGCAAGTTTTGACAAATTACATTCGATAAACTGGTATTTTAAATATCGCGCGACAGGCCTTGGTTTTGTTTCTTTTTTTATTTTATTTTAAGTATCGTCATCATTCTACGGTAGTCGTAGAACAATCTGTTGTACGTCCTCCTGAATTATATGTATTTTTACAGAAAATGAAAAACTCAAATATGCAGTTGATAGTTGTAATTTAGTACTAAATAACTTATTCATCTAGTAACTAGTTTGGTACTATTTTTATAGCTCTGAAAGTAGCTCATTGGTAATAAAATTTTACTATGAAAACTAAGGTTGTTATTGTTACATACTTTTTTGTAAATAAATCATGGGTTGTGCACGTATGATATATGTTACGTTTTTTGAACTTAACTTAAACTTATGTTTCAGCTGCATTTGGCAGCCTCTTTCAAGATGAACGCGCGAGACATTTCTCGTTGGGCCAGTGTTGGGCCAGTGTCGACCAACTCTATCATACGCTTGTAGCCCGTGAATTAATTACAAAATGAGTAATACAGTTATTGTTTATAACATGAGTAATTATTGGCGTAATAGGAAACGTATTCAATATTGTGTTGCGTACGTCTATATCATTTTATATTACAATATTTACATTATTATGACTTGTAGCCTAGGGACATTAATTTATAATCTGGCTACTTTTGACATCACAAAGTCCTTTTTGTAGCTTAGTAGGTTTCATACGAATCACATAAAATGTATATTAGGCTACCATTACTATCGATGTTAAATAAATTATTTAGATATAATTTAAATATTACTACATCATCGAGAAAATATATTTACAAAATAAAATGTAAAACCTAGGGATCAAAACGTCGTAAATACATTATGGAGATTGTTGCAAGGAAAACTTTGTTCTGATCCCTACTTCCTACATAATTTAGATTTGTAATTTTACCCTCGCACCTCCATTTCCTACTTTATTACTCCGTACTTTAAACTAACAGTGTTCAATATGGTTACCCCATTCGTCCAGTGTTTTTGACGAGATTGAAACTATAATATATATTAAAGTTTGACACTTATAATATTAGAAAGATGAGTGGATGATATTCACTGTTCAATTTAATCGACTGTTCACGAACCTGTACCTACTCTGTATTTCTACTTCAGTCTCAGAACCACGAAATACCATCTACGCAGCTTCATACGATAATTATACGAGTATATTATGTACTCGTAAGTAGAAAGGCTATGATGACCCCTTATCGTTAGATGGCCAGTCGCTTGGTCATCTCTACACTCTTTCCAAAACAAAATACAAAGAAACTACTTACAAACAAACAAACATGGATTAGGTATTTCAAGGATTTAAGGATCTAGCATTAACGTAACTAGAGTCAAAGCAACTTTCTTTACTCGATGTTAACCTCAAACTGTATCCTGAGTCTTCGTCGCTATTAACTGTGATACCTCTTGAATTTGAATGTAGTGTCTTATCGTCCAATTTAGCTTCATTATCATCAACTTTTTCTTGTGATGAACTACCGTTGTTAGGAAACAGACACACATCAAACTTCGTGCTATCTAATTCATAGTAAATTTCGTTTTTAGCTTCAGAGTTGTTCTGTAGAAGCTTGTTATCTGTTGGTAAGTCATAAATATTATCCAAAAATTCGTTACTGGCAGTCACGGGCCTATTACTTGGCGGATTGTCATAAACTTCATCTTCGTTTTCGCCAGTGATTTTTAAAAAAATCCACAGGGTTGTTGTTTGGCATGTCAAAGTAAATATCATCAGATTCAGCTGTATTTTTGTTTGCAAATTGTATGCTACTTATTGACAGAATTTTGTTATCATCTGGACTCGTAATATCAACCAAATTACCACCATTATCAGTAGGATTATGTAAAAGTATACTTGGGATATTATCAGTTATACTGTTGGAATAAGGAAAATTAGCAGCCATTTTATCTCTTGATTGAAGTTTATTGTTTGCAGCATCTATTGTTTTTTGTTGAAGTCAAGAGAGTTGATGATTCAAAGTTACTTATTACTTCTTTAACAGTAAGAAAAGATGGTGATGTATCGCCAGTATCAACAATGTCAAGAATTCTCGATGACGCACTATGTTCTGCTTTGCTATAATCCTTATTGTCTTTAATTTTACTTTCACTGATAATCTTTTCCAGATTTGATAAGCTTATACATTCGTTTCTCTTTAGTTTTTTCTCATTAACCGCTACTACAATGGCTTTCATTTGTTCCATTGTCATAGGAGAATGTTGGTGACCTACTTTACTCATGTTTGTACCAACAAAGTCTGCAATATTGGTAATATTTGTGCAGGCTATTGGTTTTTCAAAGTCATTATTTTTATCGTATACTGATAATTCATTTCTAGAGTCATTGTATTTTCGTCTGTTCTCGTCGTAACTATTTTCGCCAGTATACGTTACTTCACTTCTTTCAGATATTTGTCGTATATATTTGCTCATAGTGTTAGTAGTAATAACCTCAATTTTATCATCACAGTGATTTTTTATCTTAGATTTTAATTTGAAAATGATTGTAAATAGTACAATTATGACAACACACAACACAATAATGAAAGATGTCATTATATAAACAGCTACTATTGCATTTGGTTGATTTTTTATTGTACAGTTGATGTTTTTTGTCGAAACTTCTGAATGTGCATCTGTAATACAGAAAGATAAAATGAAATAAGTACTTAAAATTAATTAGTCTGAAATATTAAGCATAAAATAACCCAACTAAGATACTGCAAAGTATACATTATAATTCAAATCGTTGTGAGTGTAGTAAAACGTTGTTATGTAATTTCCTTTGAATTTAAGTTTCACTTTAAATAGTAGAGGTACAAGTTTTTTATAATTCACTGGATTTAACGGTGAAGGAAAATACCACGAAGAAACCGGTATGTTCCCGAAATCGTTTGAGGTCATGTAATATACACCAACACAACTGTGCCAGGTAGGTAGGTGGGTTATGGTGGATTATACTTTTTTGAAAGCCAAAATGATACATTTCAATTTGCAACTATTCTTCCTTGCCGTCTCCCGCAAGAAGAGAGTCTATTTTCCTTGCGAGAGAAAGCCCTAATCCAGCAATGAGAATAATTAATGGGTTGCTTGTGCGTATATCAAAACTCATACTTTTTAAAATGTAACTTACCATTCAACTTTTTTGGGTTTTGTGTAGTTTCTGATGTCCGATATAGTTTCCCATCAGTAGTAAATAACGTACTCGTATTAACAACAGTATCATTCATATCAGATTCTATTCCCAAGCTATGTATGGTTGCAAATTTAAACACTAAAGTTATATAAATTACAGCAGTAAAATAAAACTTCATTTTAACACAATCACAGTTCACTAAGGATGAATATGTACTAAATGCCCATCATTATTTGTTATTAATTTGCATGACTACGCGGAAAACCGACCTTCCTTTCAAAATGTACCTAAAGGTACAAAGTATTGTGCAGTAATAGTTATTATAATTCACTTTGCTATTAATAATATATTAACTAGTCAATATAAAAACTTGTCAGGATACAAATATAGCCCCAAAAAATAGAGTTCACAAAACTCCGGGCAGTAAATAGGCTGGTCCCAATATAGTATAGGATCCCATTTACAACAACCTTCACCGAGTTGTTTATTGGGTGATTCGTATTTTAAATTCAATAAATTTAATATCTATGTCAATAAATATCGGTGCATCATATTATATAACAGTTTGTTTTCTTGTTGGGAGGGTAAAGTTAAGGGAGGCACAATCAGAAGTGTAAGCTCAGAGTGAAGATTAATTCACTTTGAGCTTAAACTTCTGAGTACGCTAAATACTCGTATTATAGCTGCGTGCCACTATGCTGTTATGTGGCAGGCATGTTGCTTACAATCAGGCACATGTCCTGCTCGTCTCGTCACTCTTTATTGAAAAAAAAAAAACAATTGAATTTTAAAGAGAAGTCAAAGCTCAAAAAAGATATATCCGAGCAATCTGCGGTGCTTGCCGCTTAGATTTTTGTAAACCTTTATTTAAAGAATTAAAGGTCATTCAATTTCCTTTTCTATATGTACATTTAAAATATGTGCATGTTTGTTAAAAATGCACTAAAAATAAATATATTCCTATAAAAACTTCGAAATGTAGGTAAACGTAAACATAATATTACTAATAAATTTTTTCATATCACAATTTTTCGTTTTCTATTGGAATACTATTGTTTATAAAATCATCCATTTGCCTACCCACTTTATGTGGGGTCGGTACAACATGTACGTTTCCTCCATTCGTCTCTATCATATGTCAAATCTGAGTGTATTCCTTTCCTATCCATGTCTTCTTTCACACAATCCAGCCACACTTTTTTTCGTCGCCCTCTACCACAACATCCTTCAACATTCATATTTATAACTCTTTGGGTTATGTGGTCTTCATTTCTACGTATAACATGGCCAAACCATGATAACCTAGAGCTTTTCAACCTTTCTGTCACGGGTGCCACTTTCATACTTCCCCTAATATACTCATTCTTAATCCTATCTATCCGCGTAACACCACACATCCATCTCAGGATTCCACATGTAATCGTCTTTCATCCGATCCTTTGGTTGCCCAACATTCAGATCCATACATGAGGACAGGCCTTATAATCGCTTTGTAGATTTGCCCCTTAAGTAAACTTAAAAGTGGGATATGCGGATCACAAGTTTATAAAATACTATTGTTTATAAAATACGTAATTAATTTTATTGTAACTTCCTTTCCAATATTTGTAAGGTATAAAAACTGTAATGTTGTCCCTATATTAAGATGTTTTCAAAACTATTATACAGTGTGGCGCTTTGGTGCCGACATTAAATGAACACACGGGTAGGGTTACTGACCAGTAATCATACAAAAGGTGTGAAAAATTAATATTCGCTTATTTGAAAAAAAAAAATTCTCTAACAAACTAAATAATTGTATCATGCGATAGAATGAAAATCATCCTGTGCACTACATTCATTCAACGTCAATGTGTGCGTGATTTACGTTCGCTTTTCGTAAAACAAGCTGGCAACGTCGCACGAAAGTACCTATCTACAAGCGGCGCGCGGCGCCCGGCGCACGGCACGGCGCGGCAACGCCGCCCCGGTCGAGAGGGGTAGGTACTTACAAATGCGCGATAGTTTGGAACGGGGACGGGGATTCCCCGTCAACTTTATGCCTGTTCATCACTAATAAATCGAATACCTACCAAATAATAAAGCTAATAAAATAACATCAAGTAAATAGGTAAATTCGTTGGTAGGTATCTATTGTAACTTTGGCGAAACATTACAAAATGATTGCTTTTTGAAGCCCACCAAATGTTCCCACTGCTGGGACTCGGGGATTTCTCTCGCACGGAAAAACTCAAGGCCATAATCCACCACTTTGGCCAAGTGCGGGTTGGTGGTTAACATAAACATGACCTCGAAAGATTCTAGGTACATGTCGGTTTTTTGTTCACGATGTTTTTCTTCACCGTTTTTAAGTTAGCAGCATTACGCACATGACTTCGATAAGACAGTGGTGCGCGTAGGATTTAAACGCGGGACTAGACCAGCACTTGGTAATAACAAAGAGCATTTAGCGTGAAAGCTGTTGAATTGGTTGGTACCTACAACTTTCTTAAGAAATAAAATAAAAACAACTTCTCGCAATACGATTTAAATTTCGTAAACAATCGTAAACCAATAAAACCCTTTGAGAGAAAAGGTAATTTTGTTTTAAAACGAATTATTGTTGCTAGTATACTTACAAGCTTTAAACGGTCGAAAACATGTTCTGGGTCGATTTTCAAAATCCTATTGTAGGACTTATCAGACTAAAATCACATGTGCAAAGGTACACTCAGAAAACACTGTACGTTCGGCGTCACTAATTAAATAACTATTCACAACACAATCAGAGTCACACAAAAACAAAACGAAAAGCAACCTAATCTTATTGACACTGACTCTAAAAATAAATTACACTAAAAAAACGAACAAAAATAACATGTAAGCGTCTTTTTCCCGAATAATTAGATTACAAAATTCCCTAGTTAAGGATTTACAGTAAAAGTTTTAGCGCGCCATTTAGCGAAATGTGTCAGGGACAACACGGTCAACTTCGCATCCCGGCGGCTAGCACAAAACTAGTGAAAAATTAGAGAAAGAGAAAGACTACATTTAACATTAGTTAATAGGCGTGTGCATTATTTCTCTTTCGTCTGCATTTCATTCACAACGTGCGTACGTTTGCACGTGTGTTGCAGGACATAACCTATCTCGTTTCTTTAGTATTTGCTTTTCGCCTGATTTTTAATTGATAAATCGGATGGACTGTGGGCTGCGGTGTAATGACCTCTGCGCAGGAAATTTTAGATACAGCCTGCTCTATTATGGTATTTTGGAAAATTGCGAATAACTCAGTAAATAATAACAATAATTGAAATTTTATTTGACAGAATAGGTCAAAATATGATATTTTATAGGTGGTTTCATTTAATGTCGGCACCAAAGCGCCACGCTGTATACTTGTATGACAATTTAAAAATTTCATATGCCTTTTAGGCTAAAATTGTGCAGCACTACACCATATCATACGAGTAATTTTAAGATCTTGACTGTAACCCTTTGAGGAAGAAAAATTGGTCTGAGTGTTTCTATCACAGAAATTTAAATAATAAGGTAATATTTCTGTGGTTTCCAATCAATCAAGGCGCGTCGAAACTAATATGTTCTAATTAATCGTTAAAATGTATACTCGTGTTTTATTTACGAAACAAATATACCTATTACATAACATACTTTGATAAGTATAACTATTATAATGGTCAAGTCTAAGGAAAACCCTATGCGCACAACTTCAGCAGGATTTACCAACATAGACACTATGTGTTGTGATAAAATGATTCACACAGTATTGTCCTTTATTTTAGATATAATAAGTATCTTTAGTAATAATAGAGTCGTGGAAATAACGCCGGTCAACAAACTTTCAGTAATTTAGAGCCACGTCAACTCCTTTTAGATTTTTTTTTTTGTTTTTTTTTTACGAGCGCCTTTCTTTAGACTTTATATCTGTTTTATGGAGCTTATAACTTATAGGTATCTGGTACAGCGTAGGAAAAACGTGAAGAAACCGATATACATATTCCAAGACTAAGCCCTATTTCAAGATCTATTTATGCTCACCAAATCAGACTTTAATATAGTGGCATTTGATTATCAAGCGATATTGAGGATCGGAAATAATATTTTTTAGGGAATCCATATCCATAGATCATAATCCACCAGGTCACCTAAATCCAAATTTGCGGATGTCATACATCCACATTTTAACATTATGCAAGTTCCAGCAATGTTATGTGCGGAAGACGCAGTGTTGGACGGCCTTCCACTAGATGGACAGATGACCTCACAAAGGTCGCTGGAAACCGCTGGTTGCAGGTTGCGCAGGACCGTTCCTTGTGGAAATCTAGGGGGGGAGGCCTTTGTTCAGCAGTGGACGTCTTGCGGCTGATGATGATTATGATGATGATGAAGTTCCAGCATCAAACAAATGCTCAGTTATGGTAGATTTGTGTGTGTGACGATTTTTACAGCGGTGATGTGTCTAACCGCCAAAATTTTAAGATCTACTGAAAGTACATAAGAATAACGTACTTCTACTACCTTTTGTGAGTTGTAGTATTGAGATTTAGATATACACTCCCGTTTACCACCTAGCAAAGGTACGTTGCTTCGTTATTACGCTTGTAATAACGAAGAATATTATTAGAATATTATGCTGTTTGTATTGGTAGCTAAAACTCCGTTTTTGTGAATCGTGTGATATCATGGAGAGTAGGTGATTTTGTGTGATAGAGTGTTTTTCATCAAAGTTCCAGGAAAAGACTGTCTCGAAGTCTTACAGAGCTGGTAAGTGAAACCTGATGATGGCCCTGCAGGGAGCAACACGGAAGGGAGTAGGCATACACAGCGTTTCCCCTCTGTCAAAGTACAAGTCCGCGTGGACCATGGAGTTTGATAATATACTGTGGCGTGAGGGCGGGGCTAAATTTGTGAATGATGCTTTATTTTTTATGTATTAGTGATTTGGCTGTGTGAGTACAATCGGCAATGGATCGGCACAGGTATGTTTTGTATGTACCTAATAGTGCGGCTTTGCGCTAGTGTGCAACTTTCCCCTTCCGCAAGAAATGACAGAGAGATTTGAACAATATTTTTTAGCTAAGGCTACTTACTCCATTCCGTGCTTGCGCGGAAGATCGAGTTGCTCGATGTGGCCCTCTGACGATGGTGTGAAATTGCTTGTATGGAAACTATGTATTTTCTTTACCGTGGGCAACATTACCTTCAGTTTGATGGCGTATCTTTGGGGAGTCCTGTGTCATCAGTGTTATCCAACTACAATATCAGTTTTAAAGTAGACTGAATTCGACGATGTGAGTTGTAAAATGACGCAACAAAATCTATTCAACTTGCATCAAAGCTTAGTCGTGTCAAAGGAAATTACCCAATTAACATGCAAACTTTGAATATGCGGCTCGTCAGCCTTAATTTCCTCTAGTTCACGCCTAGTCACTGATGTTATTTAAGTTTTGCTTAAAACTTAATAAACTATAGCTCTTCGGATCCAATGAACTGATACTAAACATTAATGTTATTATAAACAAATATTCCTTTGTTATGAGTTTGTGTTGTGATTTAATTTGCGGGCTTTGATACAAATGCGTTGTTTATTGTTTGTAAATGACTTGACATTTGTAATATATGTGATATGTGTGTACTTATTATGTGAGTTAGAATGCCTGCACTAAATGTGTGCCTACTACTAGGACATATATTACTCATCATTGTGATTCATGATTACTACGGGGTCTACCCTGAAATGTTTGCAGTCTGCCTGAGAAAAAATTACGCTATTGCCAGTTATTCATCTGCCAATCAGAAAAATGTAAAATTTTAGTCAGAAGGGCAATGGTTCAAGATAAATTACAGGACAAAAAGATAAGTCATCTTATAAGTACTACTAGCCCATAGTTGCCAAAAATTCCCTTGTTCCAAATAGTCTTCAAAGTCTTGAACATAATCGCAAAGTTGCAAGCCTATCCGTTTTTATCTGATGTATTTCGGAAAGTGATCTACTCGTCATCATCTTGTGTTTTTCTAGAAAATAAGAGTTTTAAATTATTAACTTTTGTAATAAGAACTTCTATCTAAACTGCAGAACACATAGCTTTATAAAAAAACACGTTTTTAAAAGACTGAATTTCCGATGACTAAGTATTGTATAAAATAAATAATTATAGAATTAAGAACACGGTCGTAGCTTAGTCCACTTGCGAGCAGAATCGCCCTTACCCCGATCATATCTATCGTAGAAGTAGTTGACTGCGAGTCAGCAGAAGTAGAAGCAGAAAACACTATGAGCCTCTTTGAAGTGATAATGTAGGCAGCAGGCAGTGTGTCGAAGTAAGCCCGAGGCTCTGTCCTACTGGTATATTATGGCAAAGGCAGTGGACAAATGTGGGGTGGTCATAATGCGGATGGCAATACTACTGTGTGCGCACAATGGAGAGGTCGGCCAATACGACGCATGTTATGCGTCTAATAATTTTATTATTATTGTCATTCCACTATGTGAATGTTTCATTCGAGAATCAAATCCAGGCTTATCAAGCACACTTACTACAGATTTACCAAAATTATTCAATAATTCATTGAAATATTATAATTAATTTATGACTTATACCATACCACTATCGAGACAGATTGTTACATGCGTTCAAAATATATTATAAAATATAGGTACTAGTTTGTATTACTTTGCACCGAAAATACAAATTATAGTGACTTCATGGCTATAACACACAATTTATTTAGTATTTTCATAGGTAGCTGTTTGGATTCAGTTCGTAGAGAACAATTTGTCTCACTATCTCTACGACAACGTAGTCATAAAGTTTGGCAAGTGTTTGCCAAATTCCATCAGGTTATTGTTCCCAAAAACTTGAGCAGTGATTTAGTTCACCGCATGTATAGTTTGGAATAGTTGGCAAATTTCCCGATAAATTTTCAAATACTTTGCGTTGTGGGCCTGTGAGCGTTAAATAATTTCGTTGGTATGAGATACTGTAAATTTCGTTCGACATTTTACACCTAATTAATTTGTGTAAATCATACTATCGTTAAAGGTAAGAAAGGTTATTTCAGGAAAAGACAATTTCTACCTAATAGAATCGCTTTGCAGATAGATCCTGCCTGGTGAACGACGATAATAATAATAATGCTATAAGTACCTTGACTTGGCTCATGAGGTTACCGCCATGTGGGATGTTGATTCGACGATCATAGTCCCAATAGTTGTGTCGGCAAACGGCCTTGTAGCGAAAAGTCTCGACCAACATCTCAAGAGACTTTCGCTAGAAGGTTGGATTAAGGGTCAGATGCAGAAGGCGGTCATCCTCGACACAGCGCGCATTGTCAGGAGGTTCCTCAGTCTGCAGCCCTAACCACCGGTAGCTTAGGCCCTGCCCCGCTGCTGGCGGCACCCTAGTTTTTAAGTTTTTATAATGTTTGTATTTTTTATATATGTATTGTAAAAAACTTAAAAATTAAGAAAAAAGATTAAATGAGTGAATAATAATGCTATAAACGTACAATTTTGTGCGTAAAATTAAAACATATTTCCTCACTAACTATTGATAAAACAGCAACAAATATACAGACATAATATATTTAATTTATTATAGACGATTTGTGTACGGATACGATGTCGTACGGAACATTACTCTAAGCAATCATGCCCAAATGTTACACTCAAATTTACCGCACACTCAATAATTAAACCGTTATATTCCTAACACTCGAGTCACAAAAGCCAAGCTGTATCAAAGTTAGCTAGTACTAAGATAGCTTAATCCAGCTATACAATTTTTAAGCAATTTCAAAGTTGAATCAGTACAAAAAAATACAGCGGAAAGTATGAGGTATCCTATCTTGAGGACTATGCAGAACAGATACATATTCCAAAAAAAACAGAATTAATTCTCAATTACGAATATGTTTCCTGGATTAAATTCTAAAACTAGTATGATTTTTTTACTTTAATTTGTTCCCATGATACATTGAAAACATTTATTGCTTCACAAAATACATGGATTAAGAAAAACGCAGCCCTCTGAATTTTTCCAATGCTAGGATTCTTTCACAAGAAGAGATTTAAAAACATATTCAACCACACTGGCCGAGTGCGCGTTGGAGAATGAGGTATTTTGTTTTTTTTTTCTTACATATTCCCCCTCCGCAAGATGTTTCCTTAAACTTTAAAGTCAGTGGTATTAACAAACTTGAACTAAAAAACCTCAGAAGAATCAAAAGGCAAGAATCAAACCTGCAACCTCTTGATTTCAATCAATCAGACGCTCTCTTCACACGCTACGTTTTGCTGCCAAAACTGCTAGTATTACATTGAAGTAAATTTTGCTGAAAATGAATATTATTTCTGCCTATATTCGTTTAGAACACCATTCTTCTTTTACTGATCAGATAAACAACTCAATGCTGTTTAAGACATGATTTCAGCAACAGTGCCCATGTATTCTACCGCCAAGCAGTAATGTGCAAACATTACTGTGTTCCGGTTTGAAGGGCAATGTTTCCAGAGAAATTACAGGGCTTAGAGATATAAGATCTTAGATCTCTGGGTGACGAGCGTGCAGTGCTAGGTAATGATTTGGACTCTTCATGTTCCAATAGCTGCGTGTCACTGTGCTGTTATGTGTCAGGCATGTTGCTTACCAGGCACATCTCCTGATCGTCTCGTCACTATTTATTTAAAAAAAAAAAGTATAAAAGTACCATAACAAACGACTATCGCATTTTATTTCATGCTTCATTTGATGCAGTTACTCTTAATAATGAAAAGTATATTTTACAAGACTATAAAAGTACCTATCCATTTGCGCCACCATAGATCAAAATGCGTGGCGTGAGTTAGCACAGTGATTTATTACAGTAGACTGTACATTACATAGCTATTAGATCTCTAAATCTACGAGATGTGTCTATCTAGCCTTAGATCTATTTGATAAATTGAGGTAATTTCTTTCAAAATACTGTCCATTTTTATCTCTCTACGATACAGAAAATAATAATTTCTATAATTTTGTCGTAGATATTTTTGGCCATAAAAATTTACACGACTTCATCTAAGTTGAAACACAAGATGAAAACGAAAATACTTGTAATCAAATCTGAATTCTGTTATACCTCTGAGGTATTTTTGGGTGGGTATATTTTTTTAGCGTAAAATTTAATCAAATACTTTATTATAAAATATATTAATTTATATTAAAAAAAAAAAAATAGAGAACCTTACTAGGTATCCAACTTAATTTTAGTTGTGATTAACCTATTTTTAACCCCCGACAAAAAAAGGGGTGTTATAAGTTTGACGTCGATGTCTGTCTGTCTGTCTGTCTGTCTGTCGGTCTGTCTGTCTGTCTGTCTGTCTGTGTGTGTGTCTGTCTGTGGCACCGTAGAGCTCAAACGGATGGGCCGATTTCGATGCGGTTTTTTTTATTTGAAAGTTAATATCCGTGCGGGTGTTCTTAGCTATGTTTGGTTAATATCGATTCAAAATGGCCGCCTCCACAAAATGGCGGACAATATATTTCTTCACAACCTACCTCAATATGGGTATCAAATGAAAGGGCTTGACTAGTAGAGTACTAAACGCTATAACAAATTTAAAATCCAAGATGGCCGCCACCACAAAATGGCGAATTATATAATATTTTTCACTACTACCTCAATATGGGTATCAAATGAAAGGGCTTGATTAGTAGAATACTTTGCACTATGACAAATTTCAAATCCAAGATGGCCGCTACCACAAAATGGCGAATTACATTTCCTTTTTTCACAATTCCCTTAATATGGGTATCAAATGAAAGGGCTTGACTAGTAGAATGTTCTACAGATAACAAATCTAAGGTAGTCGGGGGTTAATCAAAATTTTTAATTTTGTTCTTGTTATTTTCACGTTAAATAACACTTTAAATTTTATTTAGCCATAATGTAATTATTAGTCATCATTGGAACCTATACTTAATGTTTATAATGTACAGGACTTAATCACGATTTAATATATTGTTTAAATACCTCGACGTTTCGGCAGCGTTACAACCGCCGTGGTCACGAGAAGACAGAAAGGTATTTAAACAATGAATTAAATCGTGATTAAGTCCTGTAGGTACATTCTACTTTTTTTTTTAATAAAAAGTGACGAGACGAGCAGGACATGTGCCTGATGGTAAGCAACATGCCTGCCACATAACAGCTCAGTGACACGCAGCTATTGGAACATGAAGAGTCCAAATCATTACCTAGCACTGCACTGCGCTCGTCACCCAGAGATTGATTGATGATTGATGTTATATGAGTTATATCTCTAAGCCCTGTAATTTCTCTGGAAACATTGCTCTTCAAATTGGAACACAGTGATGTTTGCACATTACTGCTTGGCGGTAGAATAACTGGCTAAGTTGTGGTACTTCCCCAGGCGGACTCTGCCAAGAGTCCTACCACTACAACATTACATAAACATTATGTGTTCAAATCGCGTAAGTTTAAAAACAATATCATTAGAACCTTTTTATTTTTATTCAAATTTGTACTCACTCAGCAGAAACACTACAGACAACCGTTAGATACTTATGAAAGTTTGATAAGACTTTTAATAGATGTTTTTCTACTTACTTACCAGTTAAGTTTAACCACAAATATTGAAATCGGAGAGCCACTCAGCTAAAACAAAGAACCAGAGAACAATACGCTTCAATAAAACGGTCCTTGCAGCGTTCAGCATTCTCGAGCTTCGTTCGACCAACATGTCTTGGCGCTTGTAACTTGATGTTCAAAGATATTCTGAATACCTCATTTAATAATAAGCAAATATAATTCAACTAACCGTGTTCCAAAACATTACTGAATCACCATGTTGAATTTTTGAGTTTGCTTGAGAATAAACATAAAAAAATTGTACCTGTGTCAAATTAGTTTTGGTCAAAAGTTTTTTATATTTTTGGCGTAAACCTTGGAATAAATATATGAAGAACGACTGTAACTAACTGTTATGGGGTGCTCTGTATTGATCGTTATAAAGTTGTACTAAAATGCTCAATTCTTGACACGTTAAATCCAATACAACAACTATTAATGAAAAGGCTACAAAATATTAACAAACTGCCATTGAAACATCCATAGAAAAAAATGTTTATGATTAGGTGCGAGGAGAACTCACCGCATTCAGTTTTGCGTACCTCTGGACATACCTGAGTTTTGTACTGACATCAGTTTGGCGTAACTATGTGTGAGATTCATAATACCAGTTTGGTGTAAGTAGAGGGTCTTCCAACAAAAACTTCTGAACTTTGACAGTTCTAACTGTCGTCTCGTAAGCTAAATCTGTCAAATTAGTGGTCATTTATTCATTCTACTTTACCAAATCAATAACAGATATAATTTTCAACAACATGAGCAAATAATAAAATTGTTATATCATTTGAAAGAAAGAGAATACAATATTTTTGTTATTACCGTCCCATTTGAAAATTTGTAACGAAATGAACAAGGTATTGTTGTTATAAACCTAGCAAAATACAGTTCCATATTTTGCTACAACACGTCATACCCTTTCTTGTTACTGAGTTTCACTACTTTAGCCTCAGGAAACATGGCTATGTATGCAATGCAACTCAAATTAACTATTAACAACTACCTACAGTCGTTTAACTAAACCTTCCAATGGCTTCTTTGCAATCATTGTTTTGCGTTCTCAAGATTCAATGAGGTTTCATTTACAATTGAATTTAGTTTAATTTCAACCGTTCTAATTTTCTTATTGAACAAATTAAGGTTAACATCGTAACTAGCTAAGGTTTAAATGTCTATCTATCCCAACTTGACTAATTAAGATAGATGTAGGGACTGGACAGTAGACACGGGATGGCTTCCAAGGGTTTAAATATCGTAATGGCGTCACTTCTCCCTATTTCAAACTTCAAGCGTAAAATTTTGTTTCAAGGAATTGATTCTACGAGTATGTCTATATTTTTATAGGATCTTCAAATTGAGACTGAATCGGGTTTTTTATAGTTAAACACGTTTATTATTTACATCATCATGATTAACATCAGGCGTAGTGGCGGTCAAGTGTCAAAGTCAAGTAAACCTCTTTTACTTACCTAATTTTCTGTAACAATAAAAAACGGTATTAGATCATGCAGATCAGCTGCACATTCTCCGAAACGTTTCCCAAAGCAAGTCGTACCGTCTATATGATGCCCTTGCGTTAGTCGTCGCACTAGACATAGTATTGGTAGAGTATGCTAAGGTTAGTAGGGCCTTGCGCTAACTCAACGATCGATAACCAGTAGAGTCCACTTGAGGCCAACCGCCATAATAAGTCACTTAAAAAAGTTGATTCGGAACTAGGGCTTCACGCTTGTGAAATAGATAATTTTCGCCACTGACCCACCATGGCTTACACAACTAATTTCCATCACAATGCACTAATTTTATTTCTGCACTAGCAATGTCTAATAAGATGTTTGCGGATCGTCACAACTTTATTGGCAGGCGCTGACTGAGAGCTATCTATACAGCTTCTGGAATTAATATAGGCAGGCGTGTCTGTTCTCCGCAAAAAGGAGTTCATTCCAACTGACTCCTACTTTTCGTGGTGTATCCGTGCCAGTTTCTGACCGTCTTGAGCTTTTGGGCGTTTGGCTCGTATATCGAGTCCAAGGCTAAATTAGCTGCCAAAAAACTAGGTGTCCTCTCAAAGGTGCGAAGGTACCACAAGTCTGAACAGTTGCTCACATTGTATCAAGCACAGATTCACTCTTGTATGGAGTACTGTTCGCACCTTTGGGATGGATCGGCTAAGTATCAGCTGGAGGCCCTGGAATCGATCGAGAGACGTGCCAAAAGGCAATGACTCTCTTCTGCGAAAAAGACTATAAAGTCTTGATCATCGCCGAAAAATTGCCAGCCTATCGGTTTTTTTATCGGAAACACTTTGGAGAGTGTGCGACTGATTTGCATGATCTGATACCACCTTGCCCTTTTTTCTATCGGAATGCTCGTTGCTCGAAAAAGCGACATCGTTTCATGGTTGATGTTCCAAAGACACGAATGAAGAGATTTGACTCTACTTTTGTGATAAGAACGTCTATGCTGTGGAATACGTTGCCTGAGTGGGTTTTCCCCGATGGTTACAATCTTTGCGTCTTCAAATCGAGAGTGAATCGGTTTCTTCTTGGTAAACACGCTTCATCGTAGACCGCATCGTCGCTTAACATTAGGCGAGATGGCGGTCAAGTGTAAACCTATAAAAGTTAAAAAAAAAAATATACTATGCAGAACACCTGTACTAACTCAAAAGGAGTGTGACATGACAATACCCACCTTTTGTACATACGTATAAGTAGAGTGTGATGGGACGACCAAGACATGAGCCTGATGATAAGCAATATGCCAGTTCTCTAAAGCCATTTATGGCAATCGGTCCCGGAGCTGCGAGCTCGTTCACTATTATCTTTTCTTTTTTTTTCTTCTTTTTTTTTTACTTTTATAGGTTTACACTTGACCGCCATCTCGCCTGATGTTAAGCGACTTATCCAAGCGTTATCTTGGCTTTATCCAACCTTATACGGAGACCGATGCATTGGGAAGAGTCAGCTAGGCTATTCAGCATTATTTGTGGATCCTCCAGCGTTTCGGCCCTTTAACTTTAATTAACTTTTTGGTACGGATGTAACAAAAAAATAAATACAATAAGAAAGTCGACCATTTTGAAATGAGGGTTACGGTTAACATGGAGTGATTTATCGATGAAATTGACTTTATATATTCCTTTCAGATATCGCTAGTCTTATACTGTATAACTGTTTATTTATTCCTCTCAATTTTAGACAAATGATGTACTGAATCAGATCGGAAATATCACTCACAATCCAAAGTTGAAGAGATAAAAGTTCAGGAATTTTCTGGAAGGAATTTTCAATCAAAGTTCCAGTTCTTACATTCTAATCAATTCTTCCTCTGAACGGAATCTCTACCTATATTGACTGAAACTGTGAGTATGATTTGGCTAAGTGTAAAACCATATTACTGTTAAATCCAGCAATTTATGTACATATGTTGCGAACTCCTGTCGCATTCACACAATATTGATGTGTATTATATTGATTTGTGGCATTAAAGCTTATATTATTCAAATGGACCAACATTTGTTTGAAAGCTGAAGAGAACGAGACGATACTTACCTGTCATTTGTGTTAAAGGTTGCAGTCAACTAGTGGTGTCCCTCGGCGTTACTTATTAACAACTACTATTACTATTTAACGCGAAAACAGTAAGTAGCCTATGATTTTAACTAGGATTACTTACAACGTATTTAATTTCTTTCAAATCAGACTTTAAAGATATACTTGGGGGCACACATTAAACACACAAATGTATATAAACATCCATTGTAACAATTTTGGTCTGATTTTATAAAAATGTCTTTATTTTTCACAAAATCCTATTCCTAATACCTAAGTCTGTTCAAAATACATATGTATGGATCTAAGATGGTGTTGTGTATGTGTGTGTAATGTCCACCAAAATTGAATAATGTCATTATTTATGAAGTCTTTGAGTATAATGTACCTGGATCCCACAACACCAATAATAGTGTTGGGAATCCGTGCACACTGATCCGAAACTTTGCCCGCCTGCTGTGCACACTGATCCGAAACATTGCCCGCCCGCCCCTTAAGCAGTGCTTGGATGGGTGCTTGAACGCGACAAAGCCTGGATCTCGGTGAGTACTACTATGTATTTAAAAATAATACCTAATTGGTAGCAGGCAAGTGTCAATTTATGGAACTTACGATAATACTAGCAGTAACATCGGAATTGTCAGTCAATCTTTAAAAATTGTAGTATTTTTATTTTATTTTTATATGAATAGTAGTGGTAGGACTTATGCAGAATCCCCTTAGGGAAGTAGCATACCTTTGCCAGGTAGCCTACCGCCAAGCAGAAAAAGGCAAACATCACTGTGTTCCGGTTTGAAGGGCAATATTTCCAGAGAAATTACTGGGCATAGACACTGATCATCTTATATCTCTGGGTGACATTGCAGTGCTAAGTTATGATTTGCACTATTTATATTCCTATAATAGGTGTGTGATGTTGTGCTGTTATATGCAACCATCATTGCTTACCATCAGGTACATGTCCTACTTGTACCGTCACTCTATTATAAGAAAAAACTTAAATGTTTCAGGTTGAGAGAGAACTAGTTTGTTCTAGGTGCTTACCGTTCTGATTTATATATACCGTAACGACGCGAAACATCATGTGATTATTGATATGTGATTTATGAGTAATGATTCTTTTTTCCCAGATTTGCTCGTAGTGTAGTTCGCGTTTGAAAATACATTATCTACACAAAAAACTAAAAATATATTCTCAAACACACGTATTTAATATGTAAATGTCGTAGCCGGATTGTATAATTCGCCGTATTACATTACGGCTAGCCGTTTTGAAAAACAGGGCCGGTTTGTAAAACGGCGGTTTAACGATTAGCCAAATAGAATGCGGCTGATTAACAAACAGCCGGAATGTATTCGCCGCCATACGTCATTCAAAACGGCTAGCCGTAATGTAATAAAGCAAAAGAATAGCCGCCGCAATTTTTAGGTCACGTTCTTAACACTCATGGCGCTGTCTGATATAACAACAACTATGGCGTTGAAAACAGTACGTGTGTTGCTAAATTGCTAAGGTTGTAACGGTTCAGCGGAGCTAACCGTTAACAATCTTCAAATATTTCCATGATACTATGTATTTATTAATTAAGTGAATCACTATTGCTTATTACATCGGTAACAGGCATTAAAATGAGTTATTTCTTCAAATTTATTGAATTGAAATGGAGTCGTTGTGTTGAATAAGTCTTCAAATGGTTTACTCGATGGAGACCATAAATAGAGAACATACCTTAGAAGATTACATCTTACATCATAATTAAGAGTACTTATATGTAAGCTTCAGGTGAGAATTCCACTAGATAATTTTCCATTCTTGAAGTAAATGCAGAGTCCAGAGGCCATCATTACCGTTTATTCCCGAAATCACATTCCTTTGCTGTCGATCGGTACAGTAAAGTTCTATGGGATTTCAACAGCTTACAATAACATACAAGACAAAGACATACAATAGGTATGTAAACTCATCCCTCCCCTGCATAATCCCTCCAATTCCCTTGGATAGCTTAATTTGGCATATCTACAAAATTTGTTAGGGAGTAAACTCGGCAAGCCGCGAGCTTGCAAATCTGTGGGGAGACGCTGGATTCTTGTCTTTTGTGGGTAGCCAGCGATCAAGGAAAGGCGATTTGGTTCAGGGGCCTCCTTTTTACCACAAAAACCAAAATATTGTTAAGTTAAATAAGCAATAATACACTGATCCGATCAGTAATATTCAGGAATATTCTATTTATCTTCCATATCTACTATCAATAACATAATATATATAATAATACATAATATAAGACCATGACACCATGTACAAATCATATTCTCTAACTTGTTACAGAACGATAATACATTACTATTACATAGTTTCATTGACAAGCTCTGTCTCTCTTGCTATCTTAGGAATCTAACCATACTATTACGTTATAAGCTAATGAAACCATGATCTGATAATGCTGGCGTTACATAACGATAATACATTACTATTACTTAGTTTCATTGACGAACTCTGTCTCTCTTGCTATTTTAGGAATCTAACCATGACAAGATTACTATTACGTTGTAAGCTAATGAAACCATGATCTGATAATGCTGGCGTTACATAACAATAATACATTACTATTACTTAGTTTCAATGACAATCTCTGCTCTATTACTATCTTAGAAATCTAACTATACTATTACGTTGTAAGCTAATGAAACCTAGATCTGATGATGCTGGCGAGAATCCTTGCATAAATTTAATTAAGACATCTCTAGAAATCATTACTGCGTCAGACAAAGCTAATACTTATTCGAATATTTATCAAACTAGAATTCTTAGGTTCATTAAAAATCAGGTAAAATCTTAGGTAGGTTAAACTCTTATTGTTAGTATTAGATCAAGGATTCATCTCAAATCTGTCTGAGTTACAACATACGGTTCACATACGTAGAGTCCTACTACTAGATGATCAAGGCCAAAATATATACTAAATAGATATAAAAGTACTGAACTCTACTTGTATAAATTTATATATAAATGCACCTCTTTTAGGTAGATTAGGTTCATTCTCACTTACACGTAATATAAATGATTAAAGGAGTAAAGGTGTAACGTTATTTAGCTCCAATAAATGTCCAAAAAGTGTTTAGGTAGAGCAGGGTTTATAAAAAATCAAATTAATAAATAAATAAATTTATAATAATTCAAAAGGGGTTACAATTTAGGTACCGTTGGACCAGGATATAAAATTAAAAAATAATAATAAAATAAATTGATAATTTTTAAAGGGGGGGGGGGGTTGTTACAAGGTGACTGTGAATTCTAGTGTTCGGCGGAATCCTACACAATATTATTGGGGTAGTTTACCACCTTGCTGAAACTACTAAGGCTAAATCGGACCGGGTAGGTTACGAAGGACACAGATCTGACTCGGAGCACCCCGACTCCACCTAGTCTTGTCGCTACTACCCCTAGAGTGTTTATAAATAATGCTGGAGCCAGAAGCTCAAGGGAGGTCGTAGTGGAGCGTAGGCCAACTATGAAGAAGCGACACTCAGGGTTGACCGCAGAGCTTCTGGCGGGAGCCCACCCGGAGTCAAATCTCAATGATAGATCCTTGTGTAAGTGCACCATATTTCTTAAGTGTACTATAACCAATATCAAGTTAGGGGCTTTCAAGTATTATTTGAGAGGTAAGATGTTAAAAAAAAGTAAGAAATATGGCAAGGGATAATCTGACAGCTTTTTCTGATTACCTAATACAAATAATTTTCATTGTTTGTTTTGTAAGTATGGCTAGAGATTTACTACGATAACATGGCCCGCCCCTCCAAATTACTGTTTTAATGTGTGCAGTCACATCCTTACGAAAGAGTTTGTATGTAGTTGTCATTGTTTGTATGTAGTTGTAATTATTCGTCTGCAGTAGCAGTACGCACACATGCGTGGTGGTGCGTTGTATATCCTTTCACAAATACTTTCAAACGTTTTGAATTCTGGAGGGGCGGGTCATGTTATCGTAGTATATCTATACCCTACAAATTAAGCAGTAGTACAATTCGGCTAAACGTTAGCCACCGTATTGAAGAACGTATCGCAATGACAATGAGGCTAATCGTCGAACCGCCGCATTACAAAACGGCCCTGTTTTTCAAAACGGGTAGCCGTAATGTAATACAGCGGATTACACGACCCGGCTGCGACATATACAACAGCACTTTTATAAAGTAGGTACCGATTTATGTCTGCCTAGACCATTGTACCTCCTAAACGTATGGACCAGTCTTTGTTAGAAAATAACAAAATTGTAACAGACCTGTATTTTATGTGGCAGGGGTATCTATTATTTTACACAAAAAACCCTAAATGTAAAAATGTTCTAAATGTTACGAGAGTTAATTTTGCACATTGTATTTATGAACGACGTAAAAATAATGATAGGTACACAAAAACTGCTGGACATTTCTCACACTAACAAAATCTTAACTTTCAACAAAACTCAACTGCTATCACAATTAAAGGTATTATTATGCTTTAATAATGAATTACAGAAATCGATATGTATATAAAATAAATGCCCATTTTTTTCTAGTGATTTGTATGGTGACCCATGCTGTGGAAGCCAGTGAACGAAAGTGTAACACACAAAAGGGGTGTCTTAGTACTTTATTAGTTTTATCCCCGTTAGAAGCAGGTTATGTGATGTACAAGTATGTGTGTTATGTAGTCCAATAACCAGTTTCAAGACAAGTAAAGCTTTTACTATGACTATATAGCTGACAATGTATGTATGTAATTTGTAATAGAGTAAAGTGCTAATCCGGATACAATGCCACGGCACTTAAAATGTCGTTTAGACTAATTCCGCAAATGATGAGTCAATTAAAAACAAACGCGACATTTAAAACACGCAAATAGGCGCCCTCACATGATTGATGCAAGATTGAAGTAGACTCAGGCAACTAAACTAGAATTATAATAAAATTACAAGATCATTTCCTTTCCAGGGAGTAAAATTTTGTTCTATACGAACATCAAACGTAATGATAAAAATAATGACCCTTATGTTAGGTATTGACTAAAATCCTACTAATATTATTAACACAAAAGTTGATAAGAATGTATGGCTGTTTCTTATTCCTCTAAGCTACAGGAACAAAATTAAACATTTTGATTAACCCCCGAATACCTCAGATTTGTTACCTGCACAACATTCTACTAGTCAAGCCCTTTCATTTGATACCCTTATTAAGGGAGTTGTGAAAAATATATGTATTTCGCCATTTTGTGGAAGCGGCCATCTTGGATTAGATTTTTTTATAATTTATAGTATTTTACTAGTCAATCCCTTTCATTTGATACCCATATTGAGGTAGGTTGTAAAGAAATATTTTGTCCGCCATGTTGTGGAGGTCGCCATCTTCAATCGATATTAACCAAACATAGCTAAGAATATCCGCACGGATATTAACCTTTAATTAAAAAAACCGTATCGAAATCGGCCCATCCGTTTGAGCTCTACGGTGCCACAGACAGACACATACAGACAGACAGACTAACTAACTAAAAAGTACTTAACAATTTTAAATTCAACTTTTATATGTTTACTATGAAATCTGTTCAATGTAAGAAACACAATGTCGTGTGCATTTATACAATAGCAAAACTTCATTGCGTATTTATCAATTTAAGTAATAAGTAGTATTATTCTTGCATATAATGGTCTATTAACTTAGTGGAAATGATTTTCAGGTGCTCAGAACATTTATGTTTTTATTAACTCTCATCGTTTATTTACACAGTGGATCATCCGATTCAAAGATCAAAAGCCATACTCTTACGATTATACTTCGATTTGATTTCCGTTCAACATTTAGTACACAGCGAGTATGGATCGTATCGCACGGGAATAAGGATCGCGACTGCTTCATAAAATATGTTGAGCGTCAATTGTCTCTTAAAATGATCGCGTCAAGATCTGATAGTACAATACCAGATGGTTCGAACAGTCAAGTGATAACAGACGGAGTAGATTGAGTTGTACGTTCAAAGGTTGATTTTAGATTAAAACACACTGTTAATGTAACGTGGAAATGGATTAGAAAAACGCTTTGTAAAATTCCATTATTAACGAGTAATTACATAGCTCGACCAATTAAAAATTAAATTAATGTACTTAGTAAGGAGGCTCTATTATAATTGTTTCGTAAGAGTAGTTGTTTAGAAGAATAAATATCTTGATTTTATTACTAAGTAAACGTAATGCTAGATGATATTGTATCGGTCGCGGGAAATCGGTGGATGGTCACAAGACTGGTCTTTGTGGAAATCTTTGGGGGAGGCCTATGTCCAGCTGTGAACGTCTGCAGGCTATATATGATGATGATGATGAAATGTAGGACTACGTTATCCGTTAATAATTGAAATTCACCGTAGTAGATATGTGTTTTACTTGCTATTATAATTATTGTAATAACTGTTTAAAATCTATGCAGTTTAAGGTGCGTCCCCCAGCAAAACGAGTTTTTGTCCATTTTTCAGAGCTATCTCCTTATATCAACTGATAAAAAATACAATAAATTTACACAGTTTCTTGGCTTGAAAATGGTAGTTTCTTTTTTTTTATTAATTTATTGTTTCAATAATCTCCTCACAACGAAACCATAAAAAATAGAAATAATTGTAATTATCATGCATCTACTCGAAAACCCGCCATTATTTGGATTTTGTACCTACACCATCAGATAAGCCATTCTATTACGAGCATTTTGGTAGTTTTTTTTTTCAAAAGATCAAAATCTGATCTATACTTATAATAAAACTGTAACGGGTCGAATTCTGTACATTGAAGATATTTTGAAAAATTTTTTTTTGGAGGACTCTATTTTCGATACTGATGGCGAATCTGCATTTTTTTTCTTTCATGTCTGTCTGTCTGTCTGTCTGTCTGTCTGTCTGTCTGTCTTTCTGTATAGAGATCACGCATCACGCCGAAACTACTGATTCAATTCAGCTGAAACTTGCCATGATTTTAGTTTATACTAAGGACATTGCTGTAGGCTACTTTTGATCCCCAAATTCTGATTGGTTTTTTCTTGCGGGAGGGGTGAAAGTCAGAATGTGTATTTGGTTGTAACTCATGTTTGCGTTGTTTAATTTCATTAATTATTTTTTTGTTAGAAAGAACACATTTTTTATATTGTCCCGTCAAAATTTCAACAATATCGGTCTGTTGGTTCGGAAATTACACAAACATTAAATAATAACGACACGCGCGGCGCGTTCGGTACATACTAACTTCTAAGTATTCTGTGTATCACAGACGATCCACAGAATATCTAGATTCTAGATACTAGAAAGTGCCCACGTGATCGCGTCGCGTCATCTTGGATGACAAAATAATTGTCAAAAATATATTTTGTGTGGAAAACAAACATCATTCGGTTATAATCGACTTCAAACAAGGAGGATCAATCGGGTTGCATGTTTTTTATTTGGTTTATTTTACGCGATAACTCCGCTAATTGTTAGTTGATTTTGATAATTCCTTTTTGTTTGGTAGAAAATACTTCAGAGGCCATCTTAGATATCGAAAACAGATATCAAATATCAACAAAAAACTAAAATCAGCTTAGATTTATCTGTACGCCAGTTATACCTTCTTATAAAATTTTGTCGAATGACAGAATTAAATTACACAGGTAATTTGAAGTAGATTTTTGTATTTTGGAGAAAACATATCAGCATAATAAGTAGCAGCATAAACAACCCATTAAATGTTCCCACTGCTGGGCGTCGGGGCCTTCTCTCGCAAGAAGAGAGACAAGGCTATAATCCACCACGCTGGCCCAGTGTCGGTTGGTGGATGACATATGACTTAGAACTTAGATTATAGGTAGATTTCGGTTTCTTCACGGTGTTTTCCTTCACCGTTTTAATTACCGGCATTACAAACATGACTCTGAAAAGATAGTGGTGCGCGTGGTTTTGAACCCTGGGTCTCCGGATCGACAGTCGCCGTTCTCCCGACTAGGTCAGCTGTAACTTACTAGACCAGCCGTAACTTATTAGAAAACGTATTATTTCAATCCAAATACTGTTTAAAATTTAAAGGTAGTGTTCAACAAGCTACGGTGACCGAAGCAGACCGTTGTTAGGGTTCCGTACACAAAGGGTAAAAACGGGACCCTATTACTGAGACTTCGCTATCCGTCCGTCCGTCCGTCCGTCTGTCACCAGGCAGTATATCAAGAACGGTGATAGCTAGACAGTTGAAATTTTCGCAGATGATGTATTTCTATTGCCGCTTTAATCATGGCGGAACGTATCAAGTGATCGGGTTGAAATTTAAAATAGAATTAGATTACAGTCTGGAAGAACACATAGGCTAAACATTGCCTATGTATAAGTACGCTATGTATTACGTAACAAACATCCAAACAGTGACATTCATAATATTTACAGGACAACGTTGGAACGGCTGAACATATTTGGATGGAATTCGAAACACACGTAGTAGAAATAACAAATCGGTTACTTATAGGTTACTGTGACGTAGGAAAGACTAAGCAAATTTGGTAGAAAATTGAAACAGAAATAACTCATAGTCTGAAATACCACATTTATGTATTTATTACCTATCAACCTGAAAAGAAGCATGGGCCCTAAGGAAACAAATATTAACTATCACGTCAAAACGGCACAACGAATTGGGTTGACATACGAAACACATATAGTTTAGAGTCTACAATTTCACATGGGCTAATAAGTCTATATTTTCATTTAACTCCATATTAATAAAAATATAAATATAAGCATATATTTTCGTCAGGAACTTGATGTGATGGTAAGGTAAAAGCCAAAAATGAAAAAATTTGCACCCGTTTTGGCGTAGATAATATAGGTGATTTGCGTTCACAATCAAAATAACAAGCAACATAATATTCTCATTAGACAGCGCTAATGCCAGTTTAAATCTAAAAGCACTAAAGGCCATTTAAATCGATGTTTTGCTATTGTGGTATGTATTTTTTTCTTTCATCACTAGGTGGCGTTACTGGTATTCTAAATTGTACTAATAAGTTTTTTGCTGCTAAAAGGATTATGATGCCAAATTTGGATTCTTTCGTTCTTGATTTTTTTGTGTGTTAACATTTCACTAGGACTTGGCTTAGATTTACGGGTTCAACTTGCTTGAATATCATTAAAACTCAAAATTTTAATTATTTTGATTCCACACAGGCTTCGTTAAAATTTTACGCTGGCGAAGTCGCGGGTAACAGCTAGAAAACAGCTTGCAGATAAAAAGAAATAGGTAAAAAAAATAGGTATCAGATCATGTACATTACCTTCAGACTTTTCATAATGTATCCTATAAAAATTCTACAAACTTAACACTTGCGGCTATGTTCGATACTACGAAACCTTACTAAGTATGTTTGATTTTGTTTAAAAAAGAAAAATAAAGATGATAAAATTAAATAAATTTTTGTGTGGAAAAACAAATTCACTCAAACTCAAAGGTTTTTCAATGACTACTTATTTAAATATTTGACGTACGATACTTCCAATTAATGTATAATGTCAGTAACATCTGCTTACGCGAACGAAGTAGCGGGTTCAGCTAGTTTTATAATAAGTTTATTATAAAATTTAAGCGTAAAACATCGACAAATCCTACTGTTTCTCTCTTGCTCTTTCGCGAGGTGTGCGATGAGGTAAAAAATACTCAAGGTCATTTGCTCGGGGTATGCCCTTAAGTCTATGAATCTTTGTAGTTTATAGTGTTGTGTTGTTTTGCTCTAAGGTGTGTTTTGGTGGGTCTAGAACAATTTACGCGGCTACATACTTAACTTAGCATGCATTTTGTGTTTCTTGTGAGCTGTGAGTATCATACCCCATATTTTTGTCTGAGTGGCCGTGATAGGCTTTCAGTGACTTGAATGTGAGATTTATAATCGTGAGGTCGTGGATTCCAATACCGCATGCACTAAGAATTTTCCCAAATGTTCAAGTTTGTCATCGCAGTTACGGTGAACGAAAATATCGTGAGGGAACCGCCTGGGACTAAAAATCTTTCAAGGTAAGGCATCAGGCGCCAATCCGCAAGGGGCCTGCGTGGTAGATTATGGCCTTGACGTTTTCCTTGCCAGAAAAGGCTTGAGTCTCAGCAGTGGACGCTAAGTGGGCTGCTTTTGCTATGATTTTGTTTCGGATGTGACATATTTTTGGGATCAAAGGATTTTACGCATTAACTCTTTTTTTCTACTAAACGTATCAAACTGAAATTGAGATTAATTGTCTGTGGATTGACAACCTTTATCCCTATAAATGTAGTTCCTAAAAGAACAGACTGTTTTCCAAATGCTACGCACACAATATTACGAGTCACGGAATATTACCAGTATTATTGAACAACATTTTTCAATATATTATGTAGTTGTAAAAGTTTAGATATATAATAATTAATTTCGTTAGGCAGCGTATTGCATGATCTAGTAAGTAGAGTAAAAGGAATGTAAACAGACCAATTCTGTTCCACCGAAGCGTAAAGTCAATTTCTTTGCACAAAAGCCCACAATAAATCTTTCTACGAGTATCTGATGAATGAAATGCCCCCACAGACAATATCACATAT
The DNA here is from genome assembly GCA_017562165.1 of Ectropis grisescens. Classification (NCBI taxonomy): domain Eukaryota; kingdom Metazoa; phylum Arthropoda; class Insecta; order Lepidoptera; family Geometridae; genus Ectropis; species Ectropis grisescens. The sequence goes on along the minus strand of CM029769.1, from coordinate 7,209,856 downwards.
CACTACGGAGATATTACTCCCATCTTAAATAGCCTATTATGTGTCCTCTTTATTTATGGTTCGCGCAGGAAATATGTCATTTTCCCCTGGCTCTGTAATGAAAGGCATGGTGCGCAAATATTTGGAGGTTAGGAGGTCGCTGTTTCGTAAATACCTAGTATGAGATATGTGTGCATAATTACTCGTCTTCGGGGTAATTATGTAATGTGTCATTTTGAATTTGATGTAATCGTAACATGAGAGAGAGAAAGTTTAATTTCATGAAATTGTACCTACTTTGTTATCTACTTAACATTACAAAACGAAAGTGAAACATACAATAAAATGATAATTAGTTACATTAAATACATCATAGAGAAAAACATAGATTATTGTGCTTTTTTTTTAAATAACATAAAAAATTAAAAAATAAAATAAAATCTAGGATGTTTCTCAAATGTTAAAACTAGTAGGGATAAGAAATCACGTAAACAGCAATTTGCTTTAAAATAATACTGTCTGATCTCACAAACGCTCTACCAGCAGATAAAATGACAAAGTAACGCAACGTAGGGCAGCTGGAAGAAATTCCTAGGACCTTGGCAAAGTCCGATAAATTAACACTTGTAATGGGACCGACAGAAAATAATAAGTTACCAAATTGTGTCACCACTGCACCAAGTCTGGCTTGTTTCAAGTCGCGCCTGAGGCGTTGGCTGGTCGATCGGCCGTTCTATAGTTTCATAGAATTTCATAACTATAAGGAATGTACTGTTATGCAATAATTTTAGTGTATGATTATTGATTTGATTATTTAAATTGATTATGAAGGTTGATTAGTACTAGTAGTTACTTAGTTGCAATTTCAATAATTTTATAAGTTATTACATATAACTTATAAATTATGTCTGACATGTAAATAGCATTTATGAATAAATTAATATGAATAACTTTCCATATAAATGACTTCACGTCAATAAAACACTGTTAAATTACAGGGATATTGGTCAAATATAATTAATATAATTGTGAATAATAAATGAAAGTTATCAGGAATAAACGATATTCATATTAATGAAAAAAAATATGTGAAGTTTAATTCCATTGCAAAGTAACGTTTGCAGCATCAGGCAGTGCACAATATAATCTGCCAGTTGCAAAAGGGGCAAGACGTGACGAACAACAAAGCTTTGTATAATCTGAATAAAGATAATAGAAAAAATATAAAATAAATAATTTTTCCATCAAAATTCAATCGAGCTACTTGCATAATGCGGCAATATCAGGCCAGGGACGACCATTATTTCAAATTTATTCATAAATTCGAGTGGTCCAGTCGTTACAGGAGTTTTGGAAATTCGTAAAAAACAAAGCTTTTTATATGTACAATCTGATAAAATATTAATTCTATCAGCCTTTGAATTCTTTGAATGGGAGGTAACGAATCCCTACGCCTCGATTCGGATTTTTGATTGAATGAGAACCTATTTTTGAAGTGTTGGTATACCTGTATAGTATTTTTCGTGTTATTTATTGTCTGTACGATTTTTATAATTTTATTTTAAAGTGAAAAACAATATTTTTGGTATTGGATAGGTGATAGTGCCAATATTATAATTGTAAGTAATATAAAAACCCGTACGATACGTATATATGAAGATCGGTGAGTGGTATACCTAAGATTGATTTTTTAGGTAAGCTAAATCGTCAAAAACTGTAATTTTTCAAGAAAATCATGCGACATACTTACATCAGCGCAGCCTTGATTAGCGTAGTCTTAACTAGTCTCAGATACTTGTGAGATAAAATCTTTTGTCAAAGCATAAGTGGCCCGAAGAGAGAGTCAAGGTCATAATTCACCACGCTAGCTGCGCGGAATGGCGGATGATAATAGACCTAGAAAGATTCTTGGAACATACCGATATACCGATAAGATGTCAATTTTTTGGATAAAATTGCACACTACAGTACAAAAACACTACTGATATATAAGTGGGGACATAATTTTGGCAGACTTTGTAAAAGACAACTCTATTATGAGACGGCGGCGCGAAGCACAGAGGGCACCAATCGCAAGAGGGAATCGAGGGCATTTATTGTAATGGTCGTTCACCTATGTATAATATGCAAATTTATCCTCTGACTGATTTTTTTTTCTAAGGGGATACTTGCCAAGCACTAAAATATCAAATCTCGATTGCTGCAGTATCAGACCAATGGAGGATCTCACTGAGAGCAAGTCATGTTTGATAAATAATATCTCCTTTTATAAGCTTACTTTAGGAATACACATCTATTTTCTTTTGAAACTACGAATATTGTGGTTTTTTCAAATGTTTCAGGAATTCAGGTCCAAATGTACAAATTGTCAATTATGTATTTATATCAGTAGTATTCAAAAATTTGTATGTAATTCTATTAGTGTGTATGTTTATTTTTTTGCGTACTTAAATAATTAATTTGTGTTTAACTATCTAAACCATCTCTACCCGAAAGTTGACTGGAAGAGATCATATTCAGCCATAAAACCGCATGTTGTAGCACTAAAAGTTGTTTAACCGACTTTAAATGGAAGTTTCTCAATTTGACCGTATTTAATTAGGTAATTAGGTATACCTGTTTTTTTTTATATTTACAATAAGAAGTTTCTTTATATCTTATCTTTCTTATTCAGCTTTCTACCGACTAGAGAATAATATTATAATATATCCATTAACAGTTATAGGCAATTCAAATCCACAGTACGTATTAAAAGCACTGAATATAAAATAGGCATGTACGTCAATCGGACACTTGACGCTGCCGGCGGCGTCCAATATTTACGTATCGAAAGCCCATAAAACGCTTCAATCGCGTAAATATTTCTATAGGATATTTACCATAAAGATCGAGTGGTCATAAAATGTAAATTCACTTACCTAGTTTTCTTACTACAGTGTAACTACTCTATATCAAAAATGTGTTTCGTCTTCTATCCGGTCTAAGCATGTTTGTATATCTATTCTATGTTTGTCTAATTTGCTATTGTTTTTGTGTTCTGGGCTCTACCCTTGTGAATGAATTAATGAAATGGTATGGCTATGCTATGATAGTATAATCTACTACTATCTAATCTTATCTTATACCTTTAAACGAGCAATTCTTGTAGGTGTATATATAGAATCTGAATCTCGGAAACGGCTCGAACGATTTTCATGAAATTATGTATACAGGGGGTTTCGGAGACGATAAATCGATCAAGCTAGGTTTTATTTTTTTAAACATCATTTTATGCGCGTTTTCAGACAATGAAAAATTCTTACAATGTCATTCGAATACGATAAATTATTTCGTCACTGTTCTTTGAGTCTAAATGGCTCAGACGGAATATGCTCGCCCTCGGAGTCAACTCGCCCCGGTTCGAATCCTGATAGTTACACTCGGGTCTTTTCTTTGTGTTCTTTTTTTTCTGAGAAAATCTTTTACTTAGAGCCCTTTATAAACGCATTTAAGCCGAGCAAAGCTCGGTCAACCAGGTACTGTTTAATTAAAGATCATTGATCATTGATATAGTGATGAATGTCCCGTAGCAATATTGTGGACTTGTTTCATCATTTAATCATGAAAGATATCCTGTCGTATAGACATGATTAAAAGTCTTAATATCCTGAAAAAAACAACACACATTTACTTATGTACTGGTATGTTAGTTTTTTGTTGTTTGTTTAACTAACAACTGCTTGTTTATCATCTGCAACTACTTATTAAGTCATTATTATTGTATAATTTTACGCATAATTTTGTTACGAACTTCAGTTTCAGAACTGAATTTCCTCCAACATGATTTTGGTCATCAAAATATCAAAATGATGCTAGAGTCCTTTAACAAACGTATTTTCTATGCTCTTAACATATCGTGTATTTACATCAACCATTTTGAAGATATAATTTAGCAGTGACCTTTATAGCCATGATAAAAGTTTCTATTTGGGATCTCAAATGCCTTCTTAAATCAAATCCGTTCTGCTTTATTACTTCGAACCTTTATTGACTCTTCAGAACTACAAAGGGCACGTCATAGTTACATACTGTGCGAGTGTCTTCTTATGTAAATCTTACGTAACTGACAGACAGACATGACGAATCTGTAAGGGTTCCGTATTTTGCCATTTAGCTACGGAACCCTAAAAAAGATAACGAAATTAGTCAAGCTGCTTTCGGATGTGCTGCTTAGCAACAACTTTATTTATTAGATGACCGAATACTTTTTATTATTTGTCTCTATTTTCTTTGTCTTCCGAATACAATACATCAAATTACTCTAATACTATCAGACTGATGCTACCTATGTTTTCATTACTAAATTTAGTAAATATGGCTATAGAATAAATGGCTCAGTTTATTGACAACCAATAAGTTGTTTGCAAGTTTGTGAATCTATCATATTTATATTTCACCAAATTTCGCCCATATATTGCAATGAAAATGTTAGGACATACAGAGTTCACTGAACAATTAAATTAAGCCAAAAAGGTCGCATTCCGAAAATAATTACTTACAATGTGGGTAATCTGTGCAATGCAGTGTTTTCAAGATGCAAAAAGACCTGTCAAAGCCATCTCCTAATTTTGTTAGAGACATTGCACAAAAAACAAACAGTAGCGCCACACTTGGCAAAATTAATAACTAGCTTTGACAAGTCAATTTGCATATGGAAAACGACTCTTTAGAGGCTAAATCTATTTTTTCGCGAACAAGAATGAGTTTGACAACCAAGCTTTTTATTAATAAGCGACAATCTGACCGAAAATACTTTACATATTCACTCTGACCTTGAAAACACCCAAGTTATAACTTGAAGATTACAAGAAGGGTAATTTGTTAATTCTTTCGTCGTACTTATGAGAAACGTGCGTTCAAAGCGTTTTGCATTGTAGTAGTGGATAATTTAACGTAAATCTGTAATAAGCTGATTTTTTCCCAGTACAATAATAAATTACCGAAAAAAAAACTCATTCGATACGTAAAATGTATCAAACTGCAAATGTAAATTGTGATTATGAGTGTAACTCACTTTATCGGTTCCAAAAGAAAGGTGATTTTCCGATTTAGCGAGCGCAACGCAACATGCGATTAACAAAACAATGACCCAATTAGTAGTTCTGAAAAACGTAGAATATTCCAAACACGCAATGTTAAACAGTGGAATGCCTATCGAGTAACTTCCGTAGTCTTCCGCACGAAAGATCTCCCGTAAATAACTTCGGTCGTACATTCCGATAGAAAAGTGCCAAGTTCTTTGTTTTATTACCCGTCAGTTGAAACGATGCCCAGCTGGTACTGATTTCTTAGTAATGGAACTTGGTACGGACTTTGCTAATAATGAGATTTAAATTACACACAACAAATTTATAATAAGGCTCATATTTGCCAGATAAAAATGGTTGAAATTGGAAAACAAGGTAATATTTACTATGGCATAGATTACCTTTGAGTACAGGTCATTAATTCTAAATTAACATGTTTGGTAGAACAAAATAATATAAAAATAGTAGAAGATTGCATGTTTATACATAGGTAGTATTTTTTTCAGTCAGAACGTTTTTTTTTATTATTCTGGAATGTATTTGATATATTTGATCACTTAAAATACAAGTTTTAAAATTTAAAGGTGAAAAGGTTAGAAGAAAGCTTTTTGAAGTGAAAACTTCTTTGGGCGCGCCTAGGACAGAATTTTCGTGGGCTGTGAATTGAAATGAACCGTCACGCTCGGGTATGATAATAGTTTTTGGGGTAAACTCGGGATGCTAGAGCGATACAGTGAACAAGTGCGTCAGAGCGAGAAAGATAATATAGTCCCTGTGTACCTGTGTTTATTATATTTATATCTTTTTTATACCGACATTAACATCAAGGTACTTACCACATTAATGTCATTAATTGAACTTGTCACGAAATATTAAATTTGCATTTCACATCCATTGCAAAAAGATTTTTGTTGTAATGTACTCGTATTACTATTTTATCACAGCACTTACACTACGTACCTAAACACACAAAATGATACCTATTTTTATCACAGCACTTACACATACACTTTAAACCTATATAATAAATAAATAGCAAATACTAAAAAAATTGCTAGTCAAGCGCTACTTCCAAACCGCGTATTTTTTTAATTTTTTTTCATGTTGCTGTGCTTACTAGGTACGAGTATATCCAATCTCTAAGTATTTTTTTTACTCTAAGTTTTCACTTCTGCCGTGCGGTCTTAAGCGCACACTTTTTTTTTATGTATTAAATAGATAGAATTTGATGATTTGCTTTGCCCTTGATGTCCTTCGTTACTACGTATTAAAAATGCTTATGTTCCTGATCTATATCTTGTTTTTTTTTTAGTGAAGAAAAATTTTTATATGGTATTACAATTTATTTGTCCATTATCTTTCACTTTGACGTAATCAGGAAATTATAGAAAATATCGAAAAGATTGAAACTGTTTAGAGAAATAACTAGTCTGCTGTTATGGATCTTTTCTAGTTATTTCTTATCCAAAAATAGTACCTACCAAAGTAAAACTTTAAAAATGCAAACACTGCACTCGGTACCGACAACGAATATGTATTTTATGACTTGTCTGAATGCCCTGCGATCTGTTGGCAAAGTTTTATGTTTACAGATAAATATTTTTTTATGTTTTTGCAATAAAATTGTATATCGCCACTTTCATTGATTCTTATTTGCATATCGACTAAAAATAAGATAATTTATGAACACTCAAACTTTTTCTACACAAGAAGAAATTCATAAATCAATCTTATTTATGTGTTTGTATATTTCTTTACGTTTTTGGCTACCACTGATGATACAGTGTATTTCTTATAGGGAAATGAGTACGCCGTCAATACTTGATGATAGATAGGACTTGTATGTTTCATCGTAGGCACATTTTCCATGCCCCACTTGGCAAATACTCTTAATTCTATCACGTCAAACAGAATACATAGCAAAATAATGTATAATTGTACAGATTAAAATGACATCAATGGGACAGCTCTCAGAAGGATGGAATAGAAATGTAATGAAAATTCTTTCGTAATATTTGAAACAGTTTTGAACAGTTCCATTAGCTCTAAAATGGCGCACCTTGATCTATGACTGGTCCCCTGCCTTATTAAAATTTTATCCAAATGCATTCCAAATGACCCTCCCTGACCAGAGTAACTTGGTAAGGTGGGGAAAAGCCTCTGAAAAATGTTGCTATACTTGTGGAGAGGCGATATGTACAGCAAGGCACATATTGGTGGGATGCAAGGTGCTCCTTAATGGGGGTCATTACTCACGGCGTCATGACAGAGTACTTGAAATCATACGTGAAGCCATGAGCCTTTCAGTAGCTAGAGCCCAAAAGGGATTGACGACAAACAACAGACAAATTAACTTTGTAAAAGAAGGCTCAACTTCAAACTCCAGGAACAAGCCTTACTCAATCCTGGGTACAGCACCTGATTGGACTATTTTAATGGACACGTATGAAAAGCACTACAAAATCCCAGAGGATGTGGGTATTTCGTCATCCAGACCGGACATTTTCCTTTTTCTAGAGCTACGAAACGCATAGTCCTTGTAGAACTTACCGTACCGTGGGAAACTAATATACCTAAAGACCACGCGATGAAACAAAATAAGTATTACGACCTCCTAAACGAATTAACAAAAACGGCTATGTAGTTAGTTTATACGCTGTAGAAGTGGGAGCGAGAGGTATACCAGCAAAATCTCTCTATAACCTACTGAAAGACCTTGGCTTATCCAGAAGTGCAGTAAGTTCTATACTAGAACGTGTATCTAAAGCTGCACTAGTAGGCTCATATCAGATTTGGCTGGGCAGGGAGAGAAAAACGAGTGGTGAAGGTGAGTGTTGATGTACGTCAGAAAGGGGCCCCTTAAACCTACGCCCGAGTCACAAGTCTCGGGAACTACTCGAGTTTTTCTCTCTCTGCCACACGATGGACCCGGCACCCGCACGGTGAATCCATGGAATGCTAAGAAAATCGTCTCCTAAATCATAAATACAATTTTTAGTATAAGAATCTAATCTTATAATAATCTTTATTAATATATAATAATAATCTTAGTTTCCTAATAATCTAGTACCTGGTTGACCGAGCTTTGCTCGGTTTTTTAAATGATATTTTGGCAGGTACGAATTACGTAGCGATTATTTACTTAGACCTACTTAGATACGAATTAAATGCTCTAAGTGTAAGATATTTATAAAAGGCTCTAAGTATACATTTTCTCAGAAAAAAAGAACAAAAAGAAAAATTCCGAGTGTAACCATCCGGATTCTAACCGGGGCCTGTTGACTCCAAGGGCGAGCATATTCCGTCTGAGCCATTTAGACTTAAAGAACAGCGGCGAAATAAGTTATTGTATTCTAATGACATTGTAGGAGTCTTTCATTGTCTAAAAACGCGCACAAAATGATGTTTTTAAAAATAAAACCTAGCTAGATCGATTTATCGTCCCCGAAACCCCCTGTATACATAATTTCATGAAAGTCGTTGGAGCCGTTTCCGAGATTCAGATTCTATATATATATACTTACAAGAATTGCTCGTTTAAAGGTATAAGATTGGTGCGAAAAAAAAAGTGGCCAAAACGTAGGCATGGCATGGCGTACACGCTGTGTCGCTTTTTTAAAGAATATTTTAATATTAGCAGCGCCCCGTGGTTTTTTAAACGCGTAGTTTTCCTTCCTTCCACTCGACACCACCAAAACGACACCATCCGTGATGTCGTATGGAATCTCTAGTCCATACGACACCACCCTAGTGATGTGCTGTTCCGCCATTAGTTTTGTATGTATTTTATGTCGTCAGTATTAGTATCTATGTCCATTGTGAAAAATGAAAATATTCGGACGGAAAGACAATAATATGCAAATTGCAATTAACAATGTCAAGATGACCATTTGAGTGACAGATAAATATAAACTTTATCAAATGACTTACCTCATTAATGAAACTGCTTGAACTTAATTGGAGTTTTCATATCAACAACTTTGTATGTAGGTAACTATTAGTCGGTGGTGTCGTATGGACTAGTGATTCCATACGACACCACCGATGGTGTCGTTTTGGTGGTGTCGAGTGGAAGGAAGGGTACTTTCCATTCTCGTTTGTCTTTCGGCTTAAAATGCATGTGTTCTTTGAAACTATAATTTATCTGTGTTCCAAATTTCAGGCCGATCCGTTCATACGCATCGACGTGAATAAGCAACAAACATCCATATATTTCCCAACATTGAGTTTTATAATATTAATAGGGTAGGATAGTGGGATTACAAGTTCAAGCGAGAGAATCAAAGTCAAAGTTCTTTATTGATAAATGTACAATTTACACGTCAATTTTAGAAAAAAAAATAATGCATACAAATAGTAACATTTTTAAAGCTTAAATTGAACATTCCATTGTACCATAATAAGTATCGTCCAAATAAGTGTCACATATTAAAATATATGTACTTAGTACAATGGTAATGAACACTGTAATTTTTTTATAATTTTATTGTGCGTCCATCACTCTTCAAAAACTCTTTAAAAAATTGGTTGCCTGTAAAGTCGGTATACGGGCGAAAGTTTTACGTGACAACGACTTTCAGTGGTAAAATTATTTTACGGAAGGGACGCGTGCCTTTAACTTTTTATGTCTGTCTCTCTCGCTCTTAGGCGGGCTAACCATGCCCGAGTGGAAGGGACGCGTGCCTCTCACTCGCTCTCGTTGTGAGCGCATAACGTGAGCGGAGCGTAACGCAGTTTCTTGAAGTGTCACCCGTCAAACCAATTTATAAGACGTTGTCACGTTAAAAGTCACATAATTGCTTTATTAAATTAACAATAAAACAAGTTTCGTGTATTCCATATTCCTCAGTATTGTCATGTCAACACAATGCCAAGGTGTTCCGTTTAGTGCTCCCAGAAACAATAGCAGTCTAGCCCAGAAATCAGAACAATGGGATTGCCGCCCATTTTATTTACACGTTTGCTACTACGAGACCTGTCCTAAATATTTCAAAAGCTTTTTGTTCATGAATCTTTTTTGGATACAATTTTCAGCCATACATTTTTGGAGACATACTGATGGCAACACAATACGTAAGCCCTAAGCAACTTAGTATGTTCGAAGCAAAGAGTATGTATACATATACTACGTTAGATTTTCCGCACGGTTCCTTTGTGTTAATCGTAGGCAGGTGACGTGCATACTTTCTATGGCAACAGAGTAATGTGCCGCGACAAAAGTATAACATTCCCACAAGAGCGATAAGGCAAGAAAGATGCTACCCGTGCTTTCGGTGTAAAGCGTTTGTGCCAATTCTGTACGTAGTATATGTAAACTCTTTGGTTCGTAGATATTGAGATTGACAATGAGATACGACCTCAAGTTGACCTTAAGTTATATCAGCGTATGGTGTTGTTATCCTAATTATTGCATTTTTATGACTGGTATTGGAACTTGTACCTTTTAACCTTTAAAATTAATCATCTAATGATTTATAAATTATAGCACAATATTATCTAGGACTACTACTTTTCTTTGGTAGGTGCATGACGTGATGTGTGACGTGCCTTTTAGGGTAATACCCACACGTGATACATGAGTACCTATTTTTGTTGTAATTATAGATATTAACTTTTATTTTTTTCATAGTAAAAGAGTGACGAGGCGAACCGGACATGTGCTTGATGGTAAGTAACAAGCCTGCCACATAACAGCAGTGACACGCAGCTATTAGCTGCGCTATTTACCCAGAGATAAAAGATATTATATCTCTAAACCCTGTAAGTTTACTGGAAACAATTCCCTTCAAACCGGAACACAGCATTGTTTACACAAAACTGCTTGGCGATAGAATAACTGGCAAAGGTATGGTACTTACCCAGGCGGGCTCTGCAAAGAATCCTACCATTAGGTACTAAAATATATGTGAAGTACGTTCATAAATATAACATAATATTATGGTTCCATGAATGTACAAACTAAATAAATATTCAACACAACATAGTTTAATAAATGTTCATAGGTAATTAGTTTCCTAAATAATAGTCTGCAAATTAATTCATTAATAATTGAATATGCAACACAATTATGCAGTTAAGCCTTATACTGCATAGAACAATGCGTTATACATCAAATCAGATTTAGGAGTCTACTCGATGGGTTCACAGGAAATTTAATAGCAATCCTAGAATGTTCGCAGTTCTATAAATAAGAGACAATGCGTGTTTCGATAAGGACATGGAATTAATCTTTATATATATAAATGTTATGTTGGTTTGTGTACGCTTCAAAAACTCAAAAAGTTCTGCACCGATCGAGCTAAAATTTTAGAGTGATAAATAATTCGCATCAAGGATTGTTTTTACCTACTATTTGTATCACAATGTCTCACAGTGAAGCGGGGCAGGGCACAGCTAGTACACTATAAAACTGTTCCTCTGATCTTGACATAAGAACTAACTTGTGATTTTTTTTTATTTCATTGTTTTATATGTGTCAGTGTTTAGATGCACATTGAAATCACACACGACTTAATCGAGATTATATTCTAAATTTTATTCCAAATTATTATGGTTTTAATTACCTCCCAAGAATTCAGCGTCGTTACAAGAGGCGTGGGCACGACAAGACTAAAGATTTGATGTTTACATATTTGTTGTTCAATTACGTCCGTAGAACTGAACAGATAGATCACTTTGAAATAAGAAATTTAAACAATTTTTGATCTTAAAAAAATCAAAGTGTCGTATCAAATAATCTTTTTAATAAAGACTTTCAGAATTGATGACCCTCTTACGTATAAAATTATTTTTTAAAGGAGTGGTTTTCAAATGAATTTGTCAAACAAACATTCTTATCATCTGCTATTTTCCTAAACTGGCCTCATTAATATTTTGTTTTCGCTGAAAGTTAGCAAGATTTCCGTTAAATAATTACTATATAGCACACAGTTTTTATCCGTGAGTTGGGCTATCTGTCAAATGCAATGATTGCAGAGATTGGCGCATTCAAACAAATATACGCTTGCAAGATTTTTTTGTTGCGTATAGGTCCACGTTTGACCACCAATTCGCTTGATGGTAGGCGACAGTGTGGTCGAAGATGACGCACGTTGACCTAGAAAATACCTATTCACTCTGACCATGAAAAGTTCTAGATTGTATCTTTTAGGGAACAAGGAGGCCAGCAACTTATTCCACTCTAAATCTGTACGTACGAGAAAAGTGGATTCAAACGGTTTTGTACGGATTTTGGGAATATCCACATTGTATGGGTAGTGTGCCAACTTACGACTTGTCCTGTAGTGGAAAGGGGGGTTGTCATATAAATAACTTATAATAGGTACGTATCTATGTAATGATTAGGGCACAATACTTAAAAAAATTTGTTCGTCAGAGAGATTGCAAAAACATATTATATACCTACGTATTTTTTATTTGGTTCCAGAAACAAAATACGGCGAAGATACACTATATCTATAGAAATTTCTCGCGTTGTTACTTGTGGGTAAAAATCGTACCCACAAGTGACGTCACTCCCCACTCTGGAAATTTGATGATCTTTATCTTTTTAACCGACTTCAAAAAAAGGTTTCTCAATTCGACTTCAAAAAAAGGAGGTTTCTCAATTCGACCATGTATATGTTTTTTTTGAATAATTTGATATAACAAAAAAATACGTGTCCCGCATTTTTCAATGATCAAGCTTACGGATTCATTAGAATGGTTTTGTTTTGGCCATTATTGGGGAAATTAGTCAGGCAACATTTCCGTTCCCTTTTCCTACCCTCTAATATCAATCGTCCTCCCCTCATTCACAAATATTAAGACACAAGGTGGTGTCATCCAGTGACGCGGCCATTCTATTCAGATTAGTAACAGAGTTAACAAGAAACAAAAAAGTGTCATCGTATCACTGCCGGCCGGCAGGTAGGTATAGAAGCTCCATCAGCACGTAAGTCCCTCCCTTTCACTTTTGGTTGCCTAATTTTATGTGTACTTCTTGAATTTTATTGAAACAGCGCATACAGGTTTATTTTTGACCCTGTCCCATACCCTATTGTACTCCGTAGGAACACTTTTCGCTTTTAAGGGTAATAAGTATTTTTACAACATTTTAAATATTATATCAGCTCTCTGGCCGCCATAGTACAAGCTTTGTTTAGTTTGGGGTCAGATGGTGTTGTGAGTGGATGTGTGCACCAAAATTTATTTTATATTTTTTTAAATCGGCAACTAAAACGTACGTTTTATCAATGAGCTCAGCTTTGCAGCTAGGTGATGTCACAACAATTTTTCAATTTTCCTATCACTGCTTGAGCCAGCTATGGGTAATCTATCGAACCGCATTGAAAGCAAACTGCGGTCGATTGGCGGTTCCATTTACCCTCCGTTACCCTAGATCGAGACGTTGATAAATGTTAGCTTGACTGCGTTCCGATAAATTAACGTAACGTAAGGACAACAATTAACTGTTCTGAGGTCGACACGTTTACTGTTTAAAGAGAAGGTACCATAGAGTTTACATATACTAGTATATGTATACTAGAATCTAACTAGCGTTAGATTTTCCGCACTGTTCCTTTGTGTCAATCGTAAGCAGATGACGTCCATACTTTCTATGGCAACAGAGTGATGTAACACTCAAATTCGATGGGATTCGATTTTTTTCTTTTATTGTAAAACTAGACTAAATAAGTTGGATAAGGTTTTTTCCTAATTTAATTTATTACCACTGATTCCTGGGTCCATACCTTTTTTGTAAGTTTACATAGTTCTTTCATTTGAAATGCAGGAGAAAGTTTAGGTTAGGTTATAGAAAATAAAAATTACAAATGTGTCACACTGTTACTAGTTCCGTACTCGTTGCTAAATATTTTTCTCAACTAGTCATAGTGTGAAAAGATCTAGTGTAACTCGTTGCGATTAAATTTAAAAAAAAACATCGAAATAAATAGCACAAGCAGCTCACTGAATGTTCCCACTGTTGGGACTCGGGGTTCTCTCACGCCAGGAGAGATTCAAAGCCACGGTCTACCACGCTGGCCGATGCGGGTTGGTGGATGACACATGACCCCGAAAGATTCGTCAGCATCCTCACGATGTTTTCCTTCACTTCGAAAAGACAGTGGTGCGTGTGGTATTTGAAACCGGCGATCTGGATCGGCAGTCGCCGTTCCCCCGACTATACCACTCTAAATTACTAGACCAACCGTAAGTTTCGAAAAAAATAATTAGCACAAAAATTTAATTAAATTTAGAACAATGTATGACAAAATAAATTAAAAATGTTGCTTTAGTCAACATTAGCTTAAGTAGCAAGAACTGTCCATTGTCGGTACGTTGCACTCGGGCGAAATTTTAACAATAGCATTATTTATATTATTTATCACTCTGAATATGAAAGAAGAATCTTGTTTGCGTTGAATCTCGCTGAATATATTTATAAACTCTCTATCGCGACATTGTACTTATGTCGCGATATCACGATTAACGTCTGTACTGAGTATAAATAGTAAGAGTTGCAATAGTACTGATAAAACTTTAAAAAATGATACCATTATTATCAGTTATAAGAGAATTGTAAAAAACACTTGTGCAAAATTTGGGCCAAAAGTTACCTATCTGAAATCTATTGAGCATTTACAGAATTTTGCAAAACATGGTAGTAAGACAGAATAATACATAATAAATAAAAGCAGAACGTATAATTTGCACTGTACTCATAATATACTTAGCAAGAAAACTCTTTTGGCAAGTTCATCCATTTGACAACTGAGTATCCTCTATTTGAAGAATGATCGCACTATCTGAGTTAGCACATTATTAGCAAAAAGTGCTTCTTTACAGTACCTTTGCATCTACTACGGAGATAAATGTTCTGTCTTGTAAGGTGAAGCCTGATCTTAGACACCTCAGAGAGGACGTGTGCTGTTTCGTTTTTGGCTGTTTTGTTGACGATCCATGTTTCAGCACAAATGAATACAGATAAAACTAGTAATTAATACACATGAATTTTGACGTGACAACGTCTAATAAATCTGTGAACGCCGGCTGCATGTACGAAAAACTGTCCCGTTACACTCATTGTGCGCTTGCGCCGCATCTATCAGTGTTTTGCTATGATGTTGTCACGTTAAACTATCGTCTGTAAACCAACCGACTTTAGAGACAACCAATTTTTTGTTTTAAGTAATATCTAAGTCAAGCTCTCTTGACTAACTTGTCCCGTCTGTAGAATTGGGAGCTCTACAAACGGGACAAGCTGACAAGGCGAACTGCATTAAAGCTCATATCTCACTAATCAATGAGTACTAAAGTTACGAATAGAACAAACATTGTAGAGTCAATCAAACCTAAAATTATTCTACGTATTTGCCAGATCACCAAATTCCTAACAATCAATGTTTCCATAAGCTATCTATCAGTGTTTACGGCTAAACTAAGTACCAAGTCTATTTCAAATGGCAATGTGCATACTGCGGTTCACATCTATCAACATTGGACTTTGATGGCAGGAATTGCATGAACGTGATATGTTCCAAGAAGCCAATATCTGAGTGCAATCAACATTTCTAAAATAAGGATTCCTTCGTTTGATTTTCAAAGGGTTGCGGCGGATGCGTGAACGACTTTGTCGTAACAAGTATTTTTAGCAATCAAGGTGAAATTGAAACACTTTCTTGTATCACAACGAATTTCTTTTAAGGTGGTTTCCCAGAAGTGATTGCTCTAAGCAATAAGGCCGCCATTTGTGGCGCTAGTTTATAAGTGTTTTAATGTAATATTTTTGTTTTTGTATTACAATAAAGAGTTATCTATCTGTCTATCTATCAAAATATTTTTTTTACTGAAATTTGTACATTTTTTATTAAGAAACGTTAAGTTATCTGATTATGGGTCTATTATAGTGGCTACAGCGAATAAAGTTTATCATGTCTGTTTCTGTATTATCATCTATAGCAATAAATTATGCAGACGCATAATTTATTTCTTTACTTTACTTTAATTAAGCATAATTTATTTATCCTAGTATTGTAAAGAGTTCGCATGTGTGTACCAAATAAAGCCAAGCATAGGTACTGGACCGATTTCAAGAATTAAACTTTTACTTCTAGAGTTCTAATTATATCTGAGTCACATAGTCTATATACATAGCTATAGACATCAGTTGTTCAATTTCAGAAAAGTTGAGGTAGGGTACCGCTGAATTATAGCGAGAAAACATTTTTAGTTTCATGATAGGTTTTGTGACAGAGTGTTTGTTTGTGTGGCACTGCTACTTTTTGACACAAAAACACTTCAGTAATACAATGTAATCATGTCACAAATCATTACGTGTCATAATTAATATGATGAAGTGTACAATTGCCTAAATATAATCTTATCATTTACTTTTATCGTAGGTACAAAATGCTCACAGAATTCCATCAAAAGCTTTCACAATAAAGTGCTGACCTTCACACAATTTTATACTGATAGATGTTGAGTAAATCGATTTTGATTGATTGAATAACGAACGACCGAAGCCACACAATATATATCTTTGTTTTATATTAAACTTTGTTATAGTCAAATGTACCGTAGTTTAGTATATTTTGTTATGATCTATGTTTCATGCTTCATGAAACAGTTTTGGTAAATTTTTTGATACTTTAGTCGACAAAATATGAAAAATATGTAATTCAACGATGACAATACAATTATGTTTCCATATTCCGGTCCAAGGTGGGATTTGGGAAGAGAGATCCGGAGTGGACAATTCAGGGTAGGATGGGTGATCTGGAGAGGGAAACCCAGGTTGGGCAGTTTAGGTTGAGAGGAACAGCTTGGCCGGAGGTAAGCCGTACTGCTCAAGCACTACGAAATAGATTATTTAAGGTGGATGATCCACCACCACCCTCCTCTCGCGAATTAGCCGCTATAAGTGACTGAGATGAGAGCTACAAGCCCATTGAGTTTTGTACCGTCCTCTCATCAGTGCCACCGCATCTGGTATTTCGCAACTGGATCGTCTATTTCGAACAACCAACTTTGAAACGGATACGGCTACTAATTCACGTTGCCCATCTTAAGCCGTCCATTCTGTAGCGTCTACCCCGTACGGTCCACCACCATTCAATCCCTTCCATCTCCGAGGGATATGTAGACAAGATTCAAAGTGTCTGTCCGTTATTGGGTGATTCACAATTCTTATAGCCCAGAATGAGGTATTCGGCTTGGATAGTCAAGGTGGTGACAGTCGAAGTGGATACGAATATGTACTGGGTGGGTGTCCGACACGTGTCTATGAGGGAAAAGTTGAAAGAGTCGTACATACATTCACGAATTATTGATACTGTATAGTATTTACGATCAAATAGGTGTATAATAATTGAAAAAGGTTTTCATAGCAGCAGTAAACATTTTAAACGACGCTATAAAGGCGGCTGTAAAAAGCTAAACTCTTTAATATTTCCTAACTTGCACATTTTTCGAATTTCTATAACCGCGAATGGAAAGATAGTTTTGTGATAAGAACGTCTAGGCTGTGGAATACGTTGCCTGAGTGGGTTTTCCCCGATGGTTACAATCTTTGTGTCTTCAAATCGAGAGTGAATCGGTTTCTTCTAGGTAAACACGCTCCATCGTAGACCGCATCTTCGCTTAACATCAGGCGAGATGGCGGTCAAGTGTAAACCTATAAAAGTTAAAAAAAAAAGAGCTTATAAGTCATAAGCTACTTTGTGCCTTAATAAAGTCATAAATACGGAGTATATAAGACTATACATGAATGGTAAATCACAAACTATTACTATGATTTAAAGATACCTCATAAATATTGGCACGACTGTACGGGAACCGCTTCCAAAGCCAATAGGGACAAATCATTCGTACTTGACTAAACTGATTTATCCACTCTCTTACTTTGGTCGATAGTAGAAATTGTGTTGTACACAAGGATGAGCATAATAGCACATCTCTTTTAACTTTAAACATTTTATTTCGAATTTCGAATCTTTATGTTTTTTGCTTTAATAATTTGTAACCTATGTCTCCTTGTTTCCGATTATGTATGACATCAATAAAATTAATTTATCCCAATTACAATGCAACACAGGCGATTATTTCAATATTACCTTGAAACGAAATCTCCATAGTTTATTTACCGATTTCACTTAGAAAATGTACAGATTTATTTGCATGAGTCACTTAGGGTATAATATACATACGAGTATGTGTCAGACACTTTGATAAACGTAGATTAATTCAAAAATTTCAATAAAATTGTAAGTTTATTTAAAGAACTTAATTTATATACCTATTCATTAATAACCTATACCTAGAAAACAAAAACATCCAGACAAGCCAATCTTTAGAACGAGATCCAATATGCGATACCGTATATAGATGTACTATAAAATAAATACCTAGAACGCTATGACGCAGTACGCAACGTCCAATTAGTGTGCATAGCAATTAATTGAATCAGAATTATCTGGCGAGACTAGACTGACGACGTTGAGTATTACAGATTATAGGTATTATCAATAGAACCATACTGAAAGTGTGTAGTATAATACGAGTAGATAATAATAACTAAGTACTAAGCCTTTACGTACCTATCTTTGATATAACGAACGCATTGGATCGCCAAATTACTATGTTACTTTCGTTAATTACAATTTGTTTTAGGCGATTATTTTGAAATAAGCCTTCGATGATAGGTTCGTGCTTAGCCACCATCTTGTCTGATGTTAAGTGATGATGCGGTCCACGATAGAGTGCGAAACCCAGTAAAAGCCGATTTGGTATAAACTTCAAGAAACCCAGATAATTTTTACAATGAAATACCCACAGTTCAGTTGTATGTTAATGGGTATCTTATACTTTGTCATTGTAGTAGACAATACAATTCCACCAAAAACATTCTTTTTTTTTTTTTTTTTTTTAAATAAATAGTGACGAGACGATCAGGGCATGTGCCTGATGGTAAGCAACATGCCTGACACATAACAGCACAGTGACACGCAGCTTTTGGAACATGAAGAGTCCAAATCATTACCTAGCACTGCACTGCGCTCGTCATCGAGAGATCTAAGATCTTATATCTCTAAGCCCTGTAATTTACTAGCCAAGTCTCGATGGAGCTGCATATTTATCTCTAAAAAGTAATGAAATACAGACAAAACCGTGCCAAGTCTAAGGTTCCTTACTGTGATTTCTTTATTATTTTAGTTAATGTTGTGTGACTTGGCCGTTGAAGGGTATCAGCGGCAGCGGCTCGCCTACACATCAGTAAATACACACATAAGTAGATTCAAAACAAGTTCACGAATTCACGATTATTTTCTTTTCATCACGCTGAATTAATAGAACATTTTATATTACTAATATCTAATGGTTTTGTTACTATTTATTTAGTTTCAAATACTGATAGTGTTTATTTTTATAGCTGCGTCAACCACAACTGCACTGAAATTTTCGCGCGTAAAGTTACAGCATAACTACAAACGTGGTGTTTGCCGGTTGTGAAGAACCACTAAGAGACTCGCATGTTTTCCTAGAGGGTCGCAAGGGTAATAGAACGGGAAAGGCACCTTTTCCAAGCTCTACGCGCTACATTTTCATACTCAAGATGGGAGTTTTCTCAGTGGACTTTGCGGTTTACTTATACCTGCCTATAATAGGGTTAGCTTTTTTGTTCTGCGTATTATATTAAATTTGTATCAATCAAGATTTATAAAGTCTAGTATATTCTGAGTTGTTATTCAGTATTGCGACGTTACAAGTCTAATTAATAATTGCATATTTACAAAGATTTTTTTTTTAAGGAAACAAACATATTTTTTGGTTCTTATATAATCAAAAGCTGTCTGTCTTAAGAGGCTGACAAAATTAAATGTAGATTCGGCTTTTTACAAATCTACGGTACAAATTGCACTGAATAAAATACATATAAGTAAGTGTATTGACTGTTTTTCTGGTAGTTCCCTGAAATCTAAAAGACGCTTTAATCAATTTTTGTTAAAATAAATTGTAAAAATGCGATATTTAATTTAGCAATAGCGTCAAATATAGAAAGTGATAATGTATGGGACAATATACAACTATGTAGGTACAAACTAAACGTACAATTTCTTTCATTCGGAATAATTTGTAAATATTCTGTTTGCGTATAGCACCTATGTCATCTATCTTTTAGAGAATGCTGCCTATCCTAAAATGTAGTCTAGAAGAACGATACGTGACTACTATCTGTGAACTGAGTGATTACGGTAGTCTGGCTATATACGCATTTTTTTTTTTTTTTTAAATAAATAGTGACGAGACGATCAGGACATGTGCCTGATGGTAAGCAACATGCCTGACACATATCAGCACAGTGACACGCAGCTATTGGAACATGAAGAGTCCAAATCATTACCTAGCACTGCACTGCGCTCGTCACCCAGAGATCTAAGATCTTATATCTCTAAGCCCTGTAATTTCTCTGGAAACATTGCTCTTCAAACCGGAACACAGTAATGTTTGCACATTACTGCTTGGCGGTAGAATAACTGGCAAAGGTGTGGTACTTCCCCAGGCGGCCTCTGCCAAGAGTCCTACCACTACAATAAATGTAAGAATATTACATATAGGTATATATAATATATAGAATATATTACAATATTTCCATTGTTGCTGAAATTATTGGCGATACTGACGCAACGATAGTAATCACCCTGACTGATGATATTCAGAGTAAACATGTCACAGTGTGGTCGACTATGAAATGTCTGGCATAATTCATCTGGGCCTGGCCTTGACATGGGACGAAATGCTGCGTTGTAGATTCACCGCACTATTCTGATAGATTGGAAAATTGATACCGTTGTAGAATATTTGGTCAAAGGATATCGGTTGAAATAGCTTGGTTAAAAATATATAATATGATCATATTTTCCATAGCACAGATGTTGTACCTGAACAGATGTTCAGGTGTTCCAACGTGACTTAGCAACAAATCTCCAAAAATCTACGCATGTAAACTGTCACACTTATAATATTAACAGGATATCGAAAGGACTTGGTTGATCTTTTTTATATTAATGTTTGGTAGGTATGAGATTTTTTTGTTAACCGCTCGCTTGCCCGTCGCTGCAAACCGCGCGACGCACTATGCCCCCGCCCCCTGTAGCGTTGCTACCCAAAATGCCCGGCAAAAAATACTTGCGCACCTCGCTATGCCCCGCGGATTTTACGCTTGCGGCGCGCGAGTCGAGATTCACGCAATCGTTCCTTGTGGATCAATTTGTTTTGAAAGATTATAAAGTGTTATATTTTTTATATTTAATATGAAACTAGCTATACAATGTTGTCTTTTGTTTCTCCGTTTACGATTCTGGTGAAGAGTTATGGTATGTTGAAATTGAGATAGCGCGTTTTAAAGCTCGTCTTTTTAAAAGCTCATAAGTACCTCTAAAATTGAAGCGATGACATATGGGTTTTAATCTTTGATTACGTGTATTATCTGTCATTTGTTTGTTGAAACTAAATTTAATAGTAAAATCAGAAAAACTAACATACACCGCCCGCACTGAATCAACACTCAATGACAAGATTAACAAGGAACGTTTTTTTTAATTTCTTTTCCTTTTTCTATGGCTTAGATACTCTACTGGAATTAATATGACGGGAACTTTAACATAGAACGAGATAAATAATACAAACTAAACCCTAGAGGAATAAAGACGAGTAAATTAAACTTTTTCGACCGCGGGAGCCATGTTAACTACAGGTTGACACGGGCATTTTGGAGTGCGGCGCCATGTCAACTACTAGTTAACACGGGCATTTTAGACTGAATCGCGATGTTAACTACTAGTTGACACGGGCATTTTAGCATTTGAGATTTATTAACTACTAGTTGACACGGGCAAGCAAGCGGTTAAGTACATATTTGTCACTATAGTACGCTATGATAAGCTTGTTGGTGTTTTTAAATGCGTCAAAAAGGTTTAAATATTCATGTTACAGTCCTTAAAAGATATAGATAAATAAAAATATAAAAAATATATACATGTATTTAAAATAAATATCGATGGACCATCCACACACATCAAAATTAAATTCAACTACAATTCTATAAGCCATATAGAATATTTTTTTCATCCCACCAGCTAGGAAAGAGTACTTTTGCTCCTCGATATCAGGGCGCAAAAGTCGTTTTTACCCTCTAGAGGTTAAAGTAAATTTAAATTTAGAACATCGTGTGTACTGAGGTTTTGAATTCAAAACATAATTCAACCTATTTATTTCTACCTCCTTGGTGCCGAATGCATCATACATTTTTTTGATACGTTAAAAACTCAGACTCGGAACCGCCTTGGTGTACTTACTTTTTTTAATTTGCTTAGCGCGAAAACATTTAAAATTTTGCATTTAGTCATTTCCTCGCTGAGGTGGAATGAAAAGTTACGTGTTGCACTCGAGTACAAAGATTTTTCACCTTGTGCTCTTTTGATTCCCTTACTACGCTCAGGATTCTAATTTTGAAACACTCGCTGTGCTCGTGATTCAATTTTAGAATCCTTCGCTTGCTCGGTCATCAAAATTGAGCACGCGGTTAAAAATCAACTTTGCACTCTTGTATAACAAATAACTATTTCCTTTAGGTCTTATATGTATACTGTTTCGCTTTTCTGCCGTAGTGGTTCTTTGTAAAAATGTTTCGTAGTGTCCTGTCTTCATCATTTTTATCTTAAAATATAAATATTATATATATAATACAATAAATTAAAATTATCATACTTATCTATTAGTAATAGAATAAAGACGAATACTTGTTGTGTTCTTTGTAAAAAATATATACTCTGTTTGTTGGTAACCATGATTTAAATTACCATTACATTTATACGTGTTCTATCAAGAAAAATATATGTAGGTACACTGATGTCGTATGATTACCTGTAATTCTGTAGACCTTCATTGGTTTATGGATTATTCAGGTCTGCTTAGGGTAAATAGTTAGTTAGGTACGAGTATGTTGCTTTGTAGTTTTCAATGTACTTTAGTTTTATTAATTAAAAAAATTGATTGTCTGAAAAGTCAGTTGGTTAAAAGATGATAGTTTAACGTGACAACCTCGTAACAAAATATTGATACGCAAGCGTACAATGAGCGTAACGGGACATAACGGGACACTTTTTCGTGGATGCAGCCGACGTTCATCGATTTATTAGACGTTGTCACGTCAAAATACACTGTTCGTCCTTCACACGACATAATTTAAATGAAAATCTGAGGATTTTTTCGAAATTAAATTTACCTCACACAATTAAATTAAAATGTTTGACGCGGCGGACGAGTCGACGAATCGCCCCGGGCACGGCGTGGCGGCGAAACTAGCAGCGCCGTCTTATTGGAGTGTCGGAGTGAAACAAAAAAATTGAAATTTTAATTAAATTTTGATTTTTTTTAAATAATTACCAGTAAATTTTAGAAAGGGTAAAAGGAGTTTTGCTAAACTAGCGACCCGTTTCGGCTTTTGTCGGATATTGTCATTTTGATCAAACTGCACAAGATGACCTAGTTTGATTCTTCAAATCGTTTTAGTAGCTTAGGAATCCACCGCGGACAAACAACGTGACGCGTAATTTATATATTAAGAATATTAAGGTTAGTGGAAAAGTATGTTTATTTTTTCGGTATTATATCCACTTGATTCACTTTCATGCTTGATGGTTGTGACATACGGATGGACTGACCAGACAGACAGACAGATAGAAAGACAGACAGTAAGACATGACGAATCTATAAAGGTCCCGTATTTTGCCATTTGGCTACGGAACCCTAAAACATGGTTAAAAACTTCTACTCATAACAAAAATAAATCATTAAAATCGGCTGACCCTAAATTACTTGAGATTTTTTAAATTTTAGTAGCAGAATGTTAAGAATTTCAGACGACTGGTCAAGCCGGACTATATCGAAGCGGATGAAGCTATCATCTTAAATCGAAACATTTTACAGACATTCAGTTCATTTTTCTGGACTTACAGATATTACGTCAGTAGTTTACGAGACAGTACAATATCCGTATACCATTCAACGTACACGATATACAAATATTATTAAGTGTTAGCTCTGCATTAGATAGCTGATTTTCTCAAAAAGACTTGTGTAATCTTTGTTTCATAAAACAGCATCTACATTCTACAATCTGGCAAAATATTGTTACGATTTTTTTAATTGGTACGATTATCTTTTTGTTTATCATTGTTTTATTTGCGCTTGACCACCATCTCGCCTGATGTTAAGAAACAACGACGAATTGCGCTAACTAAAAAAAATACGATACAATCTAGACTTGTTCCCACCCCGTCTCCATTTGGAACGCCTGGGCATTGAACGTCTAAGGATAGCCGTCACCCTACCTAGGGATAAGTCTTCTCAAGGAAATGGTATTCCGCTGGTTTTCAGCGCGTCACTGGAATCCAAAGTGGGGGATTTGCCTTCTTCGAAGTGGGGCCCACTTCGAGGAAGCAAATCCCCCGCAATAGCACTAGCAGTGGCTGGGCCACATCCAAATCCGAAAAAAAAAGTCCCATAACAACACTGCCATAAACCACGGCCGGAGACAACCTTGTGATTTTTAGCTGGTACAAAAAAGACCTCAAACTATGTAAAGCCTTTGCGCACCCTACGACCAGTTTGTAATTTGTTTGACGCAGATCTTATAACGCATACCTACATATAATGCAGTCCTATTTTAACAACTACAAATTACAGTACCGAATGAACAGCCAAACAAGCATAATTTAACTAGGAATGTAATATTCAGATAGCCGCTCGATACACTCTACGATATAATACCAAATTACGAAAACCAACAAACTTAACTTAACGGTTGGGTTTTTTGGTGAGAAATATTGTTTTCGTATTTTTATTTCGTAATGTATACCTATAAATTTTAATGTGTGTTTAATGGCGTCTACTTGAACCGGTCTTTATTTAATTTATAGAAAATTCGTAGAATAATATAACAAAAATTGGCGGGAAAATGGTTTCGAAGTATGGAAAAAATTTGAGAAAATCTATGTTATACGATGAAGTTTTTTTGTTTTTCGTGTTGTTTATATTATCGTATAAAATTACTTTGAAACATAAAATCTCTATGTCTTTCTTATCATTTATGACTAGCTTGTAGACTGAGTACTCGAAAAAACTTCGACTGAACTAGTGTTTTTAAACTTTCGCGATTTTAACACATAACGTGAACAAATGAATTAAATCGTGATTAAATCCTGTACATTATAAACATTATTCGACTGAAGTGTCAAAATGTTAGTTTATAATAATAATATTAATATGTTAATAATAATCATTACGTGATCTGACACCCGTTTTTCCACTAATTTTGTTAACATGCACCCAGCAGGATAATAACACTACGAAAAGGATACGTATACGTACCTTTCCATTATTAATTGTTTTAGCAGATAATTTGATATTAGGCTTTATTACAGCTGAGCAAAGTGTAGAATTTTCACTATCCCCAGTTATTATTACATTTATTTCATATTCGGAATGTGCAAATAAAACTGAAGTTGAAAATTACTTCTGCTAAACCTCTTATAGCATAATAGATGAAGTAGTTCATTTAATTTAATTTACTATACGTGGATTGATGTGTTATGTATGTAGATGTCTTTAGAAGTATGAATGTGTGAGTTTAGTATCAGAGACTAAATTGAGAAGAGATGTTGATGTTTAGATGTAGTAGAATAAATAGATATTATGCGTGTCTATGAATGTGTCTCTCTCTCTCGCTCACTATCTGTGTGTGAGGGTGTATGTGTGTATGAGGGTGTATTCGTGTGTGTACGCATGTATACTTTTTCACCAAAAGACCTACGGCAGTTAACTTCTTATAGCTTCTACTGACTATCGAACATAAAAATGTTAATTATTATAAATGTAAATGCAAAAATTTGGATATATGTTACTCAATCACGTTGCAACGACAGAACGGATCGGGTTAAAATTTATAGTCTGTTGACTCAGATAAATTGTAGTCTGGAATAGCACATAGGATTATTTATTGCAGGAACATAAACTGTGTGCCTAAATTTGTGGGGCACTGTTAGTCATATACATATACAGGGTTATTGGCAATCAGCTTTTTAATGTTAAGAACATTAGATATGTCATGTTTTCATCTACAGTTTTTCAAAATTTGTGTATTTTTCACCCATAGATAATAAAAAAGTGTATTTTGGCTTGTATTTGGCTGGTCTAAAAACATAGAACTCTTCATAACAAGAGCATGCGCACTCTTTAGCGCTCAATAAATGAAGTGCTGACGCGAATAGAGCTAAACTGTGCCAGAGAGAATAACAAAACCAAAACAAAAATTGCGATACTTATTGAGTTTCAACAAAAATGTAGAGCAAGAGTTGTCTGTTTAATATAAAAAACATATCCTTAAATGGATGCAGGCTAAATACCAGTAACCCTGTATAATCTGAAAGAGTCATCATTACAAAATCATAAAAACACACTGTAAAGCCAGAATTACCTAACTGCGTGTCCACAGGAAATCGTCTATCGTTTTGGCAACGTGCATTAATAGGTATCGAGTTTTACGATAGATAAAAATACAGATACCTATAAGCATGTGGTCACCGTATCATGGCGTGACATGTCTGATCGAATATTCTAAAAATAATAATGAATTAATGATGTAATACATCGTATTGTAAAGTTGTGGTACCTCATTGACGCCTGATAATCATTGTCGGTATTTAAAACGTAAAGTATGTAAATATAGACTTTGTGATCTAGTAGCTAGACATTGGGAGTTTACAATAGTGTGGTCGTGAATTCGAATCCCACCCGCAACTCTGAGTCTTAAATTGAAGCAGGAACGGAATCCACTATTAAACTATTTAAAATAGCAGCGGCCCGAATTTAAACAACCCGTTACAGTATTTTTCCATCATGAAAAAGTTTTGCTTGTTGACTTTATTCTGTGTTCAAAATTTCATCTTGATCAATTCAAACCATCCGACGTGTTTGAGCAACAAACATTGAAACAAACAACTCTATAAACAATTTGTATAACATTAGTAGGATGTGCCTACACATTAGTACGAACCCTCAGAAGGCGATGCGTACTTATCCGATTTATTTTATTTTTGCAGAACTCATATAACTATGAAATAGCAACACACTCCATAAAAAAAATTAAGCGTATTTTATTGAAATCCTCATATTTTATGAGGAAATGAAAGCAAAAATTTAATTTGAATTCTAATTGACATTCCTATATTTTTTTAAAACATGAAATCATATCGTTGGCCTTGAGGATAATTGGACAGAGCTGTGCGAGACTCGAACTCGAATATAAGAATATAACAAAAATAGATACGCGAAAATAGTACACACGATCTCTGTTCAGACTTTTCTCTCATTATCCGAAGCAGTAAACTTTTTATTGCTGGTCGTGGTGCATTGTGATACCAACAAAAACATTTTAAATACTCGATTCGATCAAATTATGCTGTAATAGAAATTACAGTAAGACTAGTGTTTCGCGGTTTCAATCGCGTAATGTTCGTTCCCGATATTTCCCTGCGATAAAAATAAAAGTCGCCTATGTACATATTATTCCACAATATATTACATAAATGTCTAAACAAAATTTCATTTACATAGACACTTTTACATGAAAAAAGCAACACACATTCCATGCAAACCTTCGTAATTTAAATGTAAGATTTAACAATTGGGGAATAATTTCAGATATACCAACAGGCTTTAAATCTATCGGCGCGATATATTATCCTGAGTTACATCAACAATCATTTTGTCTGGGTACGTACCTAGTTGAAATTATATTCATACGTAGGTACTTAATGTAAGTAGTTATATGAGAATGTAGTGTAATAGTAATTTTCATTGTAATAAATATTATTAATAACATCGCATCCTGAAAATTATATTTTTGGCCTGATCAACAGTTTTGTATCGGGTATGTAATATCTATGTTTATGCAACATATTTATATACCAATTTCAAGAACAAGAAATCATTTTCATTGGATCTAAAGTTTTTTTGATAGTAATCATGTGTGTCATGTGAGTCATAAATACGCGTAGTTCAAAATTTTGCACAGTATTTATGTAATGCGGGTAATTCTGATGATAAACCTGATCTTGTAGTGAATGTTGTAAAGACCGGTGAAGGGTAAGTATGTATATCAGGAAACAATGTGTAATTGTAAATTCGCCCATTATATTTATCTAAAATATACATTTACATGTTGGTGTGTCTTTAAATAAATAAATAATCATAGACAATGGAACGATTCCATAAAAAAAATATCATCCACACTTAAAACCCTTGAACCGCCGCGCCAAGTTGGATTTACATTCAGGGGACACCCTTGAACATATTCCAAAAAATAACCAGGTCCCGTACGTTGCAAAAAAACCCCGGTGCTTGGCCTAACTCTATTGTTGGATTTATTTTATTTTATGGTTTCATTTCTTCCATTGTTTTTGAAGTAAATAGAGACCTAATGATGTAATGCAAATGGAGCCGAGATATGTCACGGAAATATTACGAGTGATCGTTCTTCTTCTCTGAAATCTGGCGCACTGCCAGTGTTTCCGTTTTTGTTTTAATCTTCATTCATATTATTTTTATCAGATTAATAACTATCACCTCCGCAACGCTGTCTGTATACAACAATATTAATGAATGAAGTCATGTGACATTCTTCTACAGAGCTACATTTTTCAACTGATATAAATAATTTGAATGGAGATAACTATTGTAGATTATTATCTTACATCATCAGGTTAGTTTATTATCTAACGATAATTATACAATAACTATATAATACCTGATAATAATATCGTAGAATAAATACTTTAGTAACCCCTGCTTGTAGCTTTAGCGTTAGTTGTGTTGCTGCAGGCAGTATCGTGAACAAATAACAATAAAGATAAAACGTAAATAAAAATAAATATAATTTAAAAACTCAAAAAACCTGACAATGACATATGATCGAGATTTGTAACCCCCTATCTTCACATGCACTCAGTTGGACAGTTTTCAAGTGACGGCATAGTGCTCGATCTTATTATTTCATACCCTTCTATCATCCTACATAGGCATCCTGGTGGTTCATATGACCCATAAATTTTGTTCACGGGCCTGCAATCCATAAGTCCATGGTAATAATATTACTGTGCTAAGGCGCTTTTGTAGTTATATCAAAGTTTGATTATTTGGATATTTGTTGCTAGAACATTTGAAATTTAGAACACTGTGAGTTTATAGTCTAAAAGAGTACATAAACTATTACCGGGGCAAACTAACGGGAACTAAGCGAAAAACTGTAGGATACTGCTAGTATTATAAATGCAAAAGGTTGTATATATGTACGGATGTTTGTTACTTCTCAAGCGAAAACTACCAAAGGGATCAGGATAATATTTGGTATATGAAACGATATTAGTACATAATAACACGTAAGCTATTTTTTAACCCGAAAAAATAACGGGATCAGGAATTACGTGGGTGTAGCCGTGGGATGCTGATTGTATTCCTAAAGACAGCTAATTTCAAATCAAAATTAAATTCGGAACTCGGTCAGTGGAGGGTTAAAAATGATCTAGTGTTCTTGTACGATTTTCGGTAATCGTGATTCTGGCTTTTGATTTTTTTTAATTCATAGTTATTTTTAATATTAATATTGTTTTTCGACTTTACAAAATCATTTATGATGGAAGGTTTCTTTACAAAAGCACAATAGCCGCTTTGTGAAGGAAGTTTCATAATTTAGACGGTATTTGAAAATTCCTTTGCGTAAAGTTTAGGTGAGCCGCAGGTTTTGCTTTGAAAAGTAGTAGGGAAGCAATCATGTACTAAATATTACAGGTTAATAAAAATATTATAGTAAGCCAAGCAGTAATGTGAAAACATTGTGTTCCGGTTTGAAGGGCAATGTTTTCAGTGAAATTACAGGGCACAGAGAAAAAAAATATGTAATATGTCAAGGGAATGAGCGCAATGCAGGGAATGCAGGGAAATGCTAGGGAATTATTTGGGCTCTTCATGTTCCAATAGCTGTGAGACACTGTGCTGTTATAGGCAGGCATGTTGTTTACCATAAAGCATATTTCCTGCTCGTTTCGTCACTCTATATAAAAAAAAATCTGCATAACTGAACCCACAAAGAGAACTTTTGTGTAATTTACGGTAATTACGAAATTTCCTTGAGGAGCAAATGTCAAAGAATCAGACCTTACAATATTTTCAACAAGTTAATTAAGTCAGGAATAGAAACTCTTTCAGATCTAACATTTTGTGATGATTGAAAACGTTAATATGTTCGGCCAATCATGACATCAAAGAGGTTATATTGTAC
Source organism: Ectropis grisescens (assembly GCA_017562165.1). Taxonomy (NCBI): domain Eukaryota; kingdom Metazoa; phylum Arthropoda; class Insecta; order Lepidoptera; family Geometridae; genus Ectropis; species Ectropis grisescens. Next base: position 7,179,430 of record CM029769.1, on the reverse strand, counting down.
TCGCGCAGGCATGAAATAATTATGAGAAAATTAAACAGTTTGTAAAAGAAATTCACAGTTCATTGTTATATTTTATCGTTATTATTCAGTTTTCAAAAATTAATGCTGTTTTACAAATAAATCGCAATTTTAAACATACTAGTTATGACGTTAATACTTTTGTACCTAGCTATCTATTTTTGACACAACACCTAAACCAAGCAAAGCTTATACCGTCGAAGTCTACTAACTAGTTTATACCTATATATATTTTTAAATTTGAGTAGGCTTTTCTCACAGAATACCATTTAGCTTGAAACTAAGTAAAGATTGTACTACGGGAGTGAGATATATTTTATAATAATATTTATTTGTAAATAAGATAAGAACATAGAAATACCCAAACATTGGTACACACAACGTGAAATATGTATTCATCATACATAATTTTAACAAAAAAACCGACTTTCAACGGAAAACTTTTAAAGTAAAAAAGTTTTCTTCGATTTCTCTGGGATGTAATCATCAGATCCTGATCATCAGATTCCCTTATCATGGTACCACCCTTGGAATATCTTCTTTGCAACAAAAAAAGAATCATCAAAATTGGTTCATAAACGACAAAGTTGGATAATTTCGTCGTCGTCGCGAACACAATAAAAAAAAAACATATATGCGGTCGAATTGACAAACCTCCTTTTTTGAAGTCGGTTAAAAAAAATAACTAATTGCGACTAAACCATAGGTAGTTATTATTACACCATATTTTTTTCTGTAGGTATATCATCATCAGCCTATTTAATAGTCATCCACTGTTGGACGTAGGCCTCTCCTATGGATTGCAACATGACACGATCTTGTAATATCTATTATGTGTTTTAAAGAGCACTAGATTATAAATTACTAGATTTTCTACTAGAGAGCACTAGATATTCAATCATCATTATTCCACGAGTTTTTCAGGAAATTTTAGGTAGGCATTTGAGGTAAGCTCAAAACTTACGACATAGTTGTCCTATTATACCTTAACACGAAGGTGTGGCTGTGTGGTGTAAGGCCTGCCTAATGAGTGTTTAGGCAAAATTAAGTTTGTTACTACCAGATACATAACATAGCATAAGCCACAGAACAGATATTCTGTGGCATAAGCAGTAATTGTTCCTACTGCTGGGACTCGGGGCCTTCTCTCGCAAGGAGAGAGTTAAGACCATAATCCACCACGCTGTCCAAGTGCGGATCGGTGGATGACACATGACCTCGAAAAATTCTAGAGGTACATGTTGGTTTTCCTAAGATGCAAAACAAACCATTTTGAATTTGACTGGCCTCGTGGCTTAATGGGTAGTAAGTGTGCCTGCGAAGCCGAGGGTTGGTAGCTTCGATTCCCACCCAGTGCAAATATTTGTGGGATGAATTCAAATATTTGTACTGTGCCTGGGTGTTTTTTAATATGTATAATAAGTATGTATTTATAACTATATTAGTATTATATCAGCTCTCTGGCCGCTATAGTACAAGCTTTGCTTAGGTTTGTGTAATTTGTCCACCAATATGTATAGTTTTATTTTGTATCTTAGAGCAGCAAACGATCCCCGATACAAAATACATGTAGTAAATACTTTTTTTTTTTTTTTTTTACATTTTACAACACATCAAATTTTACAGTACATTGGGCAGCCCTTTTAAGCAAACATATGCCTGTATCAGGAGTCCCCGCTCTTCGAAATCTTAGCACATACATTGTAAAAAGAAACAAGTTATTGAATTTTAGTATATCTACTTAAATGTGTGAGGTTGTGTGTGTATGTGTGTGAGGGTTTGTGTGGATGTGTGTGAGTGTGTGTGGATGTGTGTGTGTGTGTGAGAGAGAGAGGGTGTGAGGGTTAGGGTGTGTGAGTGTGTGTGTGTATGGATTGGAACACTTGATTTATTTGATTGGCCTATTCTACATAATTGTTATTATACCATTCCGTAGGATTTTGTAGCTACCATGCAGGAACCGGTTGTTTCCGACATAGGTGTATGAGTACACATTTATTGAACCTCCAACAATTTTTCCACTTCACTATAAGCAAGTGGTATTACCCACTTGCTGATACATTTCTTACATTCATATAACGTTTTCGGATATATGTCTAAATCAATGTTTACTTTATTGTAAATATTACTTGAACGTGCATTATATTGCTTACAAGCAAAATCAGTTTTACATTTAGGGATTTGAGCTACTGACACCTTTCTTCTTTTTAAAGGATACTGTATGCCAGCGTCATAAGGTAATGTTTTATGCTTTTTGAGAATCGTGTTGATGAAATAAAGTTTTCTAACCGAGAGTAAGCCACTGAGTATATAAATGGCTTCAGTGGAGTATCTTATTTTTTTAAAGTACATGACTTTAATCAGTGCTCGCTGAGCCCGTTCAACTGTTATAAACTTAGTTTTTGATGCACCTCCCCAAATTGGTATACAGTACACCAGTATTGATTGTGCCAAAGACACATAAATGTCGTTTAATAAGTTACGAGGTGAGTCATTTGTCTTTTTAGGTACTACGTGTCTAAGCGTTTTAAAGATCCACATCAATTTCCTAATTCTGTTAGTTACTTGTTCCAGATGATCGTACCAGGTCAGCCTATAGTCTATAATAACGCCCAGATATTTGGTCTTTAATATTTTATCTATTTTAGGACAACTACAGTCTGTCACATTGCTACCGTCACATTCATGAACTCTAAGGTTAAATTGATCAGAAGGCTGAGTACGATTATTAATACTGAAACATATGTACTTCGTTTTAGAAGTATTCAACGTTAAGAGATTAGATTTAAGCCAATCTGCTACTCGAGCCATACCTGCCTCAGCATTATTTTTACGGTATTCCAAGATTTTGCCGAAAAACAATGGCAGTATCATCTGCGTAAGAAAACAGACTGGCATTTTTTAATGTTAAATTATATAAGTCGTTTATGTAGATTAAAAATAAAGTGGGGCCCAAAAGACTCCCCTGGGGAACCCCATAAGTTACTTCAACATCATCACTAATGGTTTGACCTACTTTAACCCGCTGCTTCCTGTTAGTCAAGTAATCTATGAAAAGTTTTAAAGGTATTCCTCTGATTCCGATACTTTCTAATTTCTTCACAAGGATTGGGACGGAAACCGTATCAAAAGCTTTTTTTAAATCAAGAAATATCGCTAAACACTTCTTTCCCTTATCCAGTTGATCAATCACAAGAGAAGTTAAGGCAGTTATAGCATCTTCCGTCGATTTACCCTTTCTAAACCCAAATTGCTTGGATGACAAGATATGAAAATGATTTAGATAGTTAATTAGTCGAGAGTTCATTAATTTTTCTAAAATTTTTGAAATAACAGGTAAAACAGATATAGGTCTATAGTTGTTGATATCACTTCCGTCCCCACCCTTGTGAATTGGAACTATTATAGACTTTTTCATGGAGATAGGGAATATTCCATTTTGGAAGCAAAGATTAGCGAGATGTGTTATTATCGGAACAACTTCACATTTAACATACTTTAAGAACCTGGTCGGAATATTGTCCCAGCCAGGTGAACTATCGGATTTCAAATTCATAAGAATTCTATCCACCTCATTCACACATGTATCAGTGAGGACAAAAGAGTTTAGCTGTTGCGACAATGAATTTTTAGTTTTAGTGGGTTTTATTTGTAGTGTTAAAGATTTCCCAATATTCGAAAAGTAATCATTAATGAAATTTACTGATTCTTTGGGCGAGGACTTCATGTGCAATAAATCAGTATCTTGACTTATATTTTTATTCGTGTAAGTAATACTTTTAATATTTTTCCAAAGTAATTTATTGTTAATAACTGATTTCTGTAATAAGTCTCGTTCATAATTTCTTTTTATTTTTTAAATCAAGTTATTACAGAAATTTCTATATCTAGTATACGTTATTTTTAAAGTTGTGTTATAAGGATCACCTCGAAGATCTTTTTGCAGTTTATTTCTGTGATTTATACAACGCAAAATTCCAACTGTAATCCACGGTTTTATAATTCGTTTTGACTTAGGGATTTTTATAACAGTAGTACAATGGTTTATTGAGTCCGTCAATCTATTTATAAGTAAGTTAATTAGCAAATTAGGATCATCACATAACAACAGATCCGATAGATTATTATCTCTTAAATGCTTTAATGCAAATTCGTAGTCTATTGTTTTTTTGGTTTTCTCTCGAACTGGCAAATGTTTAATTTTTGATAAGCATTTTTAGCATAAAATGATCCAAACAATTTTTTTCTCTGGTGGGTAATATATGCCCAGGTAATATTCCATACGTGGACAGCATGTTTAGGTAGTTGGTTCTGTTTTTATATTCGTTTGACAATTCTATTGTTTTCGGTTTTATATTTATATTAAGGTCTCCTGTTATAACAAAATTGTTATGCGATGTAATAGACGCTAGATGAATACCAAGACTATTGATAAAAGGTTCAGCATTTGCATTTGATGGTGATCGATAAATACATAAAATAGTATTATTCATTATCTCTATCTGTAAACACGAAGCTTGCACTAGTTTAATTTCTTTTACCTTATGTCTTAATGATTGTTTTATGTACAAGGTAACTCCATCATTTTGATTTTGTTTGTTCGTAGAAAAATAAGATACGTAATTATATAACTGCGGAATTGGTTTACTACTGTTTAATCGGCATTCTGTTAGAATAATGACATTTGTGTCCAAGTTAAGGGTTGAAAGATTTATGACGAAATCATCGAAATTACAGTATATGCTTCGTATATTTTGTGTTAATATAGTTAAGTCGCGTTTTTCCAGTTTTAATTTTTTAGATAGATCCCTAGTGCTACACTCAAAAGAGTGCGCTATTTCTACTCTATCTATATCATTTAAAGTATCCAAAGTGTCATCCATGACTAAAATAAGGTAAAGACGAGAATATCGAAACAGAAGTTAAAATACCGCTTGATCCACAGAGTCGAAAAGATAGTGAATGTGTTATTTTTGTAAAAACATTATTGTTGGTTATGATAACTTCAGATTTTAGTAGTTGTTGTTCCTGTAGTATATTATGTTCATAATTTGTGTGTGCAATAGCAATGTATCCTTTTAGTAAAAGAGTGTTGATATAACTAATGGTTGTTCTTAATTTGTTATAAAGTGTGGTTGTGTAGTATGTGTAGTTAATTTTAGAGAAGCTATGAGCGTTACTAGTGATTTCGTATTTCATACATGATTCCAGCAAAATCCTTGTTAATATTGTTAAATCCATGGATAGTCATGTGTCTGCCTGTAGTAGTTGATTAACTTGAGCTTCTTGCCTCACTTGTATGATCGGCGCGGTCTCATTGAGTCTGACGTAAACCCTTCCAAATGAAGTCCAACAAAACTTATACTGCTTAGTGTTGCGTAAGTCTCTTGCTATAAAGTACAGTCTTGCCGCTCTAGGAGTTAGCTGCTCTGACACAAAGATGGGATCATGTTCATTAGTAGTGAACCCTAGGTGTTTGGCTTGGAGTTTGTTTTGACTATTTCTTATATTGTATGATTTACACGTTTTAGAATGTCTGTTTTCAGCATGGTTGAACCCAACTCAATAATCAAAGAAGTATTTTTTCTGTGTTCTTCCTTCCATTTATTCTATAAATATCTTTTATGTCTGATCCTTCAATTTTACAATTTACTGATTTAGACAAACATAGTATCATATTTATTAGATCTTCTTTGTTTTCATTATTCCTCTTCGGTACATTCTTGATTTCGATATTATTTTTCCTGCTTTCTCGTTGTATGTCCTCAATCTTATCTTCCAACAAGGAAATTATTTCGTCTTTTTTTTTAATTTGACCTTCCAGTTGTTTAAGTTTGTTTTTATATTCCTCATTTTGGCTGGTAAGTATATCGATGGACTGCTGAATTTCCTTTAGGTTGCAGTTCACATTCTCCAATTCATTATTTTTAGAAGTCATAAAAGATGTAAACATGGACCTCACCTCCTCCTTGAAACTGCAAAAATCTGCCGATAGATCCTCGTCATCTCGTCTTCTTTTCAGCCGCTTTGAAATATTTTTATCAGAGCTATCCATTTCACTCAATTTTGAATCTGAGAGGGACCTGTCCAGACTCTGCGGCCCCAGCAGCTGCGTTCTAGCAGTTACGCTAGGATGAGCTCCCTTACTATGCGGCGGAGTGCGCTTAAGAGACATAGCTCCACAAATATTCTCGTTTACCAGACTTCCAGCCCGACAGCGTCGCGCGTGTATCTAGTTTAATCGACCAAGCCACCTTAACTTGTGTTCGCTAAGCAAACCCACGCGGAGGGGTCAGGTAAGCTGGGCGGTTATCGATGTTTCTTATACAACGCGCTTTACCGTCAATTATAACCAGACCTCTCCGTCCACATGCAGATGCCACCTTAGTGTTGCAGTTAATTTCACTTGACCAAAGAATTGTAAAACTTATGTAGTTGAATCAAGATTGAATTTACAACTTGCTGACTTTTATAACTATTGTAGTATTTTGCGAATTATATTGTTAATTTTAACGCGGAGATACAATAACACGTCCGAATAGCTCGGCAATCCAGAGTGAGAGCAACTTTGGTTTGGTTCTTCACATTTTGTCTATTTTGAAGTGTTTGTTTGACATAGACATGTGCTATTGATACAAGTATGTCCTATACCATACTTTCTAACTCGCTTACCTGGTTCGTATATCTTATGATAAATACAAAAGGAAAATAATCCATTTTCTCTAATGAGTACGATTCTGATATGACCCAAAGCTTCCAATAATATCTCAATATATCGGACAAATACCCACAGGACCAGAAAGTTCATACCACTCAATAGATAGATTATGATATTCCGCAATATCTTCTTGGGAATATTCCTTGATACGTTTTATCTACTCAAATATAGTCTGATATTTCACTATTTTTGCATGCTCCTATTTTTCAGATTCATTTTGTTTAGATAATGTACTTGAACTGTCTGTTCAATCTGCTTACTTTTAATCGAATTTATCTTTTGTATGTACTGTTTATGAAATTAAATGTATTTAAAATACTGAGGAATTCCGACTGTTTTCACTAAAGTACATATTTGTTTACGTGTTGGATGTCTGTGCGTATATTTTGGTTTCATAGTCAAGTACTATGTAAAAAAAAAATAGGTCAAAAAGAAAAAAAAGAAAAATAAACAAAAACTCAAGCCAGCATTTCCAAACTACGCTACAGTTAATATGGACAAAATAAACGTGTCCAAATAAACAAAGAACTCTGACAAGAAGGCTGCCCGCTATTTTTCAAGCCTACAATGTTATTGTTTAGTAAAAAAATGTTTCGTTTCAGATCTACCATAGCCCGTATTTTTTTAATGATATATAATAAATGATAAGATTTGCAAGACATGTGTCTGATGTAAGCAACACGCCTGCCCATAACAGCACAGCGTGTCACGCAGCTAATTGATCACGAAGAGTCCAAATTATTATTTAGCACTGCATAACGCTCGTCACCAGAGATATAAGCTACTTTATCTCTTTACTCTCCAATTTCTCTGAAAACATTGCCCTTAGTTCGAAATTTCGTGATCCTCTCTAGTGAATTGAACTAGCAAACGTAGATGGAAACCTTTGGGTAAGTCCTGAGATGACCCACCTTCAAACAAATAAACTCTTCAGCTAATATATTACTACTGAAGATGTTTAGCGTAGACAGCGATTTCTTTAATTGAAAATTGATTTGTCTTCTCACAATCGAATATATCAGCGTGTAATAATAGCCAGAAATTAAAACAAGATGAGGAAGAAGAAGACTTTAATCAGCTGACTATTTTTTTTTTTTTTTATTGTATAAATTAAGACAACAAATTGTCTTGCCAGACATATTGCATGCCTCTCGCAAAGGTCAGTTTGTATGGGTAAACTTTATAATGTTTTGTATCATCTTATCTTACCTACAAACAGCAATAAAGATTTTTGTATTAGTATTTCTAATATATCAAATTGTATAGCAGAGTAGACAATACAACATCTAACCCCTTCTTCTCGATGTGCGTGTGCCTGGATCATAAACGACCCATTTACAATTACAACCCAATTGTAAATTGAGTGGCAATTGTAAAATTAAAATGAAGTTATTTCGTATATAATTATAACCACAATTACATCTTGGTAATATTAAAATCAAAGTTTAGATAATTATAGTTGTTCAATCGGAATAACAGAATGGGTCAGAGTCGTCAAAAGGAGTGCGAAGAAGAGACCCCGCGACTTTGACTCACTGCCATGCCGGAGAAACCTGTTTTAGTTGGTAGGGGGCAACACTTTTAGTGGTGTCGAGCCCGACATACCTGCCGTGTCCCTACACGGTGGACGGTGCTGCGTCAATACATTTCTCTAAAAAAAAAGGACTTTCAGGAGAATTGGAACGACAAAATGGATCAGGCTGAAGTATGGAACACAGATTATAGTCTAAAATAGCGCCTAAGTGACTTTTTATTGGGAGAAAATCATGGGAACGGGTACTACGCGGGTAAAACTGCGGGGCACTGCTAGTAACATTTAATGTTTATAAAGGCAAATTTCAAAGTATTTAGTTATTCAAGTTATTTTATCTTCGAATTGGTCGAAGATTTTTATTAGAAAAATACTGAAAGAAATAAATGTAATTATATCATCGACAAGACAAAGGCAAAAATGTGAGATTTTCAGTTCCTAACATAATTAATGTCATCTGTTTTTTCACAAACAGCTAAGTAATGGTACGAAGTTTCCTTTGTTGATAAGTTAGTCAAAGGACAACAGTGGTTTGTGAACTTTTTTTACTGTTAGTAGCTATGGATAACGTTGCTACAGGGCTGGAAGTGAACGACTAATGAAAACCTTATTTAATATAAAATATACAATTTTAAACAAATGAGCTGATAATTGATTTACCCTAATTTTATCTCGAGAAACAAAATATCGACATCAATGTGAAATTAAGCTCAAACGCGACTAAATTTGAAACATACATACATAATTTAGATTTTCGTTCTAAATACGGGACTCTATTTCTATGAGTACCTACGGTCTCAGTTTGCCCAACATATCTTGAGCTGTATCTTCCGTACTATAATAATTAGCATAAGCTTAAGCAGGCCACTAAATGTTCCCACTGCACTGGTAAATCTGGACCTTCTCTCACTAGGAGAGAGTCAAGGTCATAATCCACCACGACGGCCTCAGTTCGGGTCGGCGGATGACGCATAAATTCAAATTATTCTGCAACATGCCGGTTTTCTTACGATGTTTTCTTTCAACGTTAAAGGGAGTGGTGATGACAAACTTGCACACTTATTGCACATTGCACATTACATGGAAAAATACTTATACCTGCTTTCAGACGGGATTCGTGCCTACGACCTCATGATTGTGAATTGGACGTTTTAAGAACTAGACCACCCACGGCTTCATAATAAGTAGGTAATTCCTTTTTTTTTACTGTAGAAGTGAAGGATAATTGATACAATATATAATGGCGATAAAGAACTTTATCTTTGACTTCCAGCTGTAACAATTTATTTGTTAGTTTCTGCTCTTTTCAATGACTCATGAAGTACACCAAAATGATTCAATGAAGTAAAAAACAAATAACGAAAAATACGTGCTTCACAATTATTATACAATTTTAGATAAAGGCTAGAAGTAACTTCAAAAAGAACTAAACGCTCTTGAACTCAAAATTCTCTATAAATTGTCCAATTTTAAAGTAATTCCTAAAATACGTGTCTACGAATACTAACTAATTCAATTTCAAATGTGATTTTAATTGGTACGTGACGTGAACAAAGTAATATTACAACATGAACAAAATTTTAACTGTTTTAGATTACGAGGTTCAAAAACTTTTGATTGTACCATAAATACGTGGCAAAGTTCCAGCTAATTCAGTTAATTATTTGCTCGTAATTATCTTCAAAATAGCTTTCAGTAAATAAGGGGCTGTTTACTCCGACGATTTTACTGCAAGAGTGGCTCAGTTGCAAAACTGCCTAACCTTCCATAAATATAGATCAATCAAGCTGATGACGTTATGAGTAAACTATAATATAAAGAGGTTATGATTAAGAAAGGTGCTAACCCAGATGAAGATAGAAATGAATGGAAGTAGCGGTCGTATTTTGCGGACTTCACATAGATAGATACACAAAATAAAATATTGCAGCACGTGGTAATCTTATTGATCAAACAAAGAGTTAAATGATACTTAAATAAAAAAATAAAATAAAAAATGTACTAATTATTTACTTAAATGTAAATAAAAATGTAGTAAATACTTAATATACATTTAATTAACAATAAATATCTACACCCCAATAAATATAAATATAGAGGTATAACTTTATTTTATTTAGTAATAAATCCGTAAGTAATTTAACTAAAATATGATTTAAGAAAAAATTATCAGCTGCAGATCAGATTTCAGCAGCCTTTAAATAGTGTTGTATGACTAACATCTTAAATACGAAAAGTCATGGAACTTATTTTAAATAAATACTATACATGTATTTATTTAATACAAGTATCAAACTCACGTTTGATATAGTCAGTCCAATCCAACTCAAGTTTCGATCGCGTACGGCGATCTTTTTCAAGAAGGGTGTGCGCGCGTGTTCGCAGCTCGTTTAGCAGAGATGCAACTTGTTTTATTTCTACAACTGAATGAAATTCCACAACTAAACTGCTTGGGATACAAAAGGTTCACATGAAATGAAATAAAGGTATCAATTCATACTAGTCCGTTGTTGGGAATAGGCTTCTGCCATTATACGTCATGTTATGTTTCCAATCGCCACCAGCAGCCTTTTTATAAATCGTTATCTGGCTTCCTAGCCTACGTTTACCGATTTGCGTTCCCCACTCCAGACTCTGTCTACCTAAACTATTAATTATCGGTTCTGCGACAGGTACGACCAATGGGTACGACCAACCCATTGCCACTTTAGCTTGTCAATGCGCTGCTGTTAATGACCTTCCTTCTCTGACGGATTACTTCGTTACAAATGCAATCTCCTAGAGAAACCCCGAACATAGATTGCTGAGCGAATTTGAACCTACAGATCGCTTTCAATGTCAGTATCCACATTTTAAGTATTTTTGACGTGACAACGTCTAATAAATTGATGAACGCCGGCTGCAAGCACGAAAAAGTGTCCCGTTATGTACGTTGTCATTCGGAGAAACACAGTACAGCTCAATTCTTCTATTAATCTCACTATATCTATCGACATATATGTAGTTCAAGGGTCTACCCTAAGTCTATCTGTGCATGCTTGTACTCGTATTTGTAAAAACAGTATTATTTGTTAATGGCAAATTGATTCCTAAATCAATGGGGTCTCTTTAAATGAGTGTTACTTTTTGTTTGCAAACTGAATCAATTGAGATGGTTTACGGTTATTATAATTAATATCGTTTACTTAGCTTATAATATAACCGAAAAGTTGAACTGTGAAGACAAAACATAACAACTTATTTTTTATGTTAAAGGTTAATTCAATTTGGTATTTAAACTTCTTGCGCGGCTTAAGTTTATTTTGTGTACTTTATGGGGAGCTATTTGCATTTCCAATCAGAGCAAAGATATTAAAGATATTTGTAGGGTTCCGCAAAACTTAAAAACAAAAAACAACAAATTTTGGGGTGCCTCAGGCTTAGAACTGTTACTCAATTTTTAGGACTTCAGAAATGATGTTGCGGTTTTTAAAATGTTTTTTTTTCTAAGCTGAATAATTTGCGCGAGAGACAGTTCCAAAGTGGTAAAATGTGTTTCCCTATAACTTCTGAAATAAGACAACGATAAAATTAAAAATATATATGATCCACTTTGCCATACAAAAATTCACCGAAAATTGGTTTGAAATTTCATTCCACCGAACTCGATCTAGAAAGTAGTTTTTATACACTAACGTACGGCTTAAATACAGTAAAACATCGATCAAACTTACAACGAACTTCAAATCTACGTATTATGTTACTTGCTTCATGGGCAAATCCGACTCGCGCTTGGCCTCTTTTATTTTAACATCGGGCGTAGTGACGATTCAGCGGAAGCCTATCAAGGAACCACGAACACAATGATATCATACATTCTATGAATTAATATTTTTGAATGAAATTTTCAGCCTTTGTACATGGCAACCAGAGGTACAGTGCAAATTAATGTCATCATGAACATTATCATTTATCATTTTTCAATGAAGAAGAATTGTACAACGTTTTATAATTTCTGATTTAAAAGGTCATGTTATCAGCAAAACAGAAATCGTAATGAAAATCGGTGTGTGGGCTAACAAATAAAAACTGACGATTTTTACATCTGAATTAGGTTATTTTTTTTCATGTTGAAAGTATTATAGGTTTTTATAACATGTATATGTGAATAGGTTATGTATATAATAGGTTACAATAGGTATGTGCATAATTTTAAATACATACTTATCTTTGATGTATATAAACTCACAGACATAGAACTTCATCGACATCAGTTTATCATAGTCCATAGTTGGACATAAGCCATCCTCTTATGATATGCCATTCAATGCTATCTTTGGCATATCGTAAGGCGTCCAACCTACGCTAAGTTTAACGATTCGCAATCTTTACTCTAGGGCACGTTCACCCCAACGGCTATATGTCCTACGACAGAAATGACCCGCCTACTGCCACTTCAGCTTGCTAATACGTTAAGCTATGTCGATAGCCTTGGTTGCCTGACGGATAACTCCGTTTCGGTCCCGATCCCATAAAGTAACTATGAGCATATTCGTATACCGTCCCATAGTGCGCCGTCTTATTTTAAACTTGTAAACGTTCCTAACTATCAATGTCCACGTTTCGAGAACAATTTCGGGGAGCTAACGCCCCCTTGTTTCAAGTCTCTCTCTCAAGACTCCAAGTCCCAGCTGTGGGCATATAAAGTGATATGTGTATGCGTATTTTTAAGTTTATATATAAGTATTTATTATTATTTGTTGCTTTCAAAACGCCGAGTATTATAAACTTGACTTAATGTCAATTTTGTGTGTGTTTCCATTTTTTAACCCCCGACCAAAAGAAGGGGTGCTATAAGTTTGACGTCGATGTCTGTCTGTCTGTCTGTCTGTGTGTGTGTTTATCTGTGGCACCGTAGAGCTCAAACGGATGGGCCGATTTCGATGCGGTTTTTTTATTTAAAGGTTAATATTTGTGCAGATGTTTGGTTAATGTCAATTCAAAATGGCCGCCTCCACAAAATAGCGGACAAAATATTTCTTCACAACCTACCTCAATATGGGTATCAAACGAAAGGGCTTGACTAGTAGAATACCATACACTTTAAAAAAATCTAATTCAAAATGACCGGTACCACAAAATGGCGGATTATATTATATTTTTCACTACTACCTCAATATGGGTATCAAACTTGACGGGTATCAAATGGCTTGATTAGTAGAATACTTTGCACAATGACAAATTTCAAATCCAAGATAGCCGCTACCACAAAATGGCGAAATACATTTCTTTTTTCACAACTCCCTTAATATGGGTATCAAATGAAAGGGCTTGACTAGTAGAATATTGTACATATAAAAAATCCCAGGAAGTCGAGGGTTAATCAAAATTTTTAATTTTGTTCTTGTTCTTTGAGTGTGTTTGGTCACAAATGCAGAGGCAGAAAATGTCTCTATTGATATAACTGCACTCAAATTTTAGGTAAATGTTTGGCTTTAGTAAAAGCTTGAAATACGACTTGAAACAAATATTATCATACTGCGAAACTTACAAAATTAAGAGTAAACCTATTTGATATGTAAATATTATTGTCATATTTATTATCTCTTTTATTAGCCCTATAATCTTAACAGTATTCTCAGAACCGTATGAAAAAAAGGAAATTATTTGGAAGTAGATATAATTTTATAATTGAGGAATACGCTCGACTTGCCCCATTCATTGGAGAATTAAAAAATACACTAATTATAATACTGAATTGTACATTCTTTCTTTTATACTCGTAAGTAAACATAATAAATTGATCATTCATAATTTACCACGATTGATAAATCTGTCGACCTATATCTTTAAATCGAAGAATTTTCAGTAAAGAAAGTAATTTTTTTTGTAGATTGATCAGCATGTTTTCTAATTTTGATGATTTTTTTTTTTAGTATAAAATACTTCGAAGAAAATCCCAAACAAAAAATTTATCAAAATCGGTAAAAATAGCAGTTTATCATATATCATCAAAAATCTACAATTTTCTTGGCTCGATAACGTATTCGTACCTCGCTCTTACTGGAACAGTTCAGTTGATTGACTAAAAATAATTCTTCATCAATTTTTGATTTTTTTCTTGATTTTTACAGTTTAATTTTTAAACTGAAAACGGTTTTTGGTTTTTCGGAGAAAATTTAATTATTTGCTGTACCATTTCACCCGCCCAAGTCCCATGTAGCCCAATTATAGTTAGGATAAAAATGCAAAATTTATTATATCCGAAAAAACCTTTTCCTAATTTTGATATTGGAACACTGATTTTGATATTGGAACACTGGTGCTCTAAGCCTACGTTGAGTTTTGGGTTTTTAAACAATTGAATGCTGAATGCTGCATCTGAAAACTTTACATTATACTTTTATGTCTGTTGTTCGTAGGTGCTTCAATTTATATATCGGCTCCGCCCATTAAAAAAAAAAATACATAAAATATATTGTATGTTTGAGTCATTGAAGAAAAGGTCAGGTATGCCCTAGGCATTCTGCATTATCTCAAAGTTTTGTAGGCAATAAAGGACTTCTGGTCCCAACTTATGGTGTTTATAAAAATAAAAACGTTTCAAAAATGTAATCAGTTTGATTTTAATGGTTCGTTGCCACTAGTTCCATTCACAGTTCCATGATGGAACTACTGATAATATTTTTACAACATTAGCTCCATTTTCTAATGGATCTCGAAATAATGGAACTAGTGTCAATTTTGAGTCGACACTAGTTCCATTCACAGTTCCATGATGGAACTACTGATAGTATTTTTACAACATTAGTTCCATTAGAAATGGATCTCGAAATAATGGAACTAGTGTCAATTTTGAGTTAACACTAGTCCCATTCACAGTTCCATGATGCAACAACTGATATGCTTTTTTTTCACCAGTAGCATCCTTTTGGTTTATGAAAAGAATGGAACTAGTGTTAATGTGAAATTTTCGACTGTCCAGAAACCTATAAATAAATAAAAAAAATACTTTTGACGCTTTTTGGATGAAACCAGACCTACAAAAAATGTGGTGCGTATATGGAGAGATGCACAGGACAAATAATGTCCTTAAAGGATGGCACCACAGTATTAACGCAAATAATGCATATAATATATGCAACAGCAACGTTTATGAAGTATAAAACTAATCTTCTAAAAAACCATGGCCTTAGTTCACAACCTAAACGACGCAGAATGGCTCAAGACAGAAACGATTGTGTCACGGAAACACAAATGCAACTTGTAGCTGGCAAAATATCTGTGGGTCATTTTTTAGACAAATTGCGATGAGCATGTGTAGAAAATAGGGAATGCAATCCCTCGTTGAAACAAACCACTATTTTTTTTGTACCAATTTTAATCAAAAGTATTAATAAAGAAACGTCTGTTGATTCACTTTCAATGTTTTTATTTAAAAAGCTTTGTTTTAAACCTTGCAAATATTTGCAAACCCCTTAGTCACTGCTTACGTGCTAAAAGGCACCTCCGTGTAAAATTTGAGATTCCTAGCTTTTTTTACTTTCTGAGATTCGGGATATTAATATAAAATGGGTCTAGTTCCATTCTTGAAATGAATTCCATTATTTTCAGAAACTAAAAAAATACTGGTGTAAAAAAATATTATCAGTAGTTTTATCATGGAATTGTGAATGGAACTAGTGTTAACTCAAAATGGACACTAGTTCCATTATTTCGATATCTATTTCTAATGGAACTAATGTTGTAAAAATATTGTCAGTAGTTCCATCATGGAACTGTGAATGGAACTAGTGGCAACGAACCATTTTAATGTACTAACGTTGATCTAATTTCTCTTCTCCATAAAATATAAAGTAACCATAGAAATAACTAAAGATTGCGGGATAAAAATGAGAATCCAAGTATATTGGATACATTTGAATTTTTTCACACAAATAGGGTTATATTTTTTTTAGCGTATCACTTAAAAGGAAGCAATTCCACCGCTTAGAATATAGCATGTTTACCTAGCATCAACTTAGTCTAGATTTGAAAACGACCATAAAAATAATTATATGTAATTAAAAGTTTCTAATTATGTTTGATTATAATTTTTGGTATTTGTATACCTAAATTGGTTACATTTTTTTACTTTTAAAAATGTTGTTTTTTGACAGAAATGTTCAAAATTTAAACAGAAGAATAAAACGTAAATAAAATATCTGAAGTTTCTTTCTAGCAGCTGCCAAAACATCCGAATCTCATAAAATAGTTAAATACTCACCAGCCACGTCAATTATGGGGTGTTAAAAATTTCCAGGCCACCACGTCGCATTTTCTATCATAAATTATCTAAAGTTAACAAAACACTTCCCGTCAAAAATGATTCCAAATGTTTTTACAAAAAAATATGTTTCTTTACAAACTTTTTACCGCACCAAACTTTTAAAACAAAACACTTATCACTAAAAAAAATACAGCTCTATTTATTTTGAATTTGAAAATGGAATGTTTTATTGGAACGAATTTATCGATTCAATTTTCGAATGTTCATATCGTTGAAAGTTGCCGGCATTCTTTCCTGCCAGTTAGGAGACGACTACGCCAGCCAGTATCAGTGAATAGACTGGAAGGCCGTACTAAAACTCGGGACAAAATGGGAGCAACGCGCATGGTTGGCGGGATAATCTCGGTGGAAAAGCATCTGAATGAACGTTTTCAATGGAGAGCACGCTCTATTGTGAGAAAATGCAAGCCGGCTGATTAGCACGGTCTGAGTGCTCGGAAAAGAGGCTTCCTGCGAAAAAGGTCTTAGCCGTAATTTCGTTTTATAGCAGCCGTATTTCGAGAAAACAAAAAAATATTAGGTATAATTAATTGACTTTTAATTGAGATTTTTTTAATGATTAAATGAAATAGTGAAACTACAGGTCAGCAAAAATATGAATTATAGTAGATATATGGTGGCACTGCTACTATCGCAAATACTTTAAATTATTGACCTACCATTTCAAAAATAAATTATTTTACTTTAAAACGGGACTATTGGATACTTGGATACGTCATTGTAACTCAGTTACTTTTAAGATATTTTTTTGTAATTTTGTAGTGGTAGAACTCTTTAAAGAGTCCGTCTAGGGAAGTACCACAGTCTTTGCCAGCGATTCTACCTAGTTATTAATATTAAAATAACAGCTTCTTAGAAAAAGTTTTTCCGCCAACGCAAGCTTAAACATTTCAAAAGAGGTATATTCCTTTCCAGGTTCAAAGAAAAAGCAGACTCATTAACAGGTAAGTGTTTGAGTGGGAAATATTATAAAAAAAGTTCGACGAATTGAAAACCGCCTTTTTAGATTTGTTGGCTTTAAACTATGCGCTCAGAATTAATTCATTTTACTTTCATTTTTGAATTGCCCTTTGTTTGAGAATCACTGATGTATTGTAATTTGAATTAAGATACATACATAAACTGGATTTAGACTTTATATCTCACTATGAGATTAACACAAATTTAATTCTTTTTTTAATTCTTAAATTTAATGCTTAATTCAATTTTTTTATTTTTTAGTGCTGGAGTCTTTGTACGTTCCACTTGGGAAAGTAGCACAATTTTGCCAGTTATTTACCGCCAAGCAGTAACATGAAAAGATCACCTTGTTCTGATTTGAAGAGCAATGTTTTCAGAGAAGTTACAAGACATAGACATAAATCATCTTATATCTCTGGGTGACGGGCGCAGTGGAGTGCTAGGTAATGATTTGGACTCTTCACGTCACTAACAGCTACATGACACTGTGCTATTTTGGGCAGGCGTGTTGTTTAGGTACCATCAAGTACAAACATGGTATACTTGTCCCGTCCATTCATGCTACATACAAAAAAATGTTTCACGATAACTCCGTAACTCATAGTAGTGAGCGAGAAGCAAGACACGGCCGGTTCGGTCAATTTAGCTTTTTAAAAGATAATTAATTAATACGAATTAAACTTCATAATCCAATCCAATCCCATACAAAACAGCTTGTCCCTTTAGTAAAAAATAAGACGTTTACCTCTAATAATGTATGTTTATTAATGACACAGATATTTACATTCAAAACTCATTTTTAGCCCCCGACCAAAAAAGGGGTGTTATAAGTTTGACGTCGATGTCTGTCTGTCTGTCTGTGTGTGTGTCTGTCTGTGGTACCGTAGAGGTCGAACGGATGAGCCGATTTCGATGCGTTTTTTTTTATTTGAAGGTTAATATCCGTGCGGATGTTCTTAGCTATGTTTGGTTAATAATCGATTCAAGATGGCCGCCTCCACAAAATGGCGGACAAAATATTTCTTCACAACCTACCTCAATATGGATATCAAATGAAAGGGTTTGACTAGCCCTTCCTATGGCAGACGCCATCGGAAAAAAATGTGCCATGGTGGCAGCCTCCCGTTCCGGTCGTGATATTATAAACGCCCAGCTGGCAGGCGACCGGAACGGTCAGTAATTTGATGCCGCTGTTTTCATTCGAAAAGCGCACTTTAAAACACGGTATGCACTATTCTAACGCATACAACTGCTAGAACGTTAAACAAAGACAGAATATAGACGCTTTCTTAGGTAGACTTACATATGTTTTAAAAAAAAAAACTCATTGATTCCGGACTTGCTAACGCCGAGTGCTTGGAAGTGTTTGTGCGTCTATTTTCAAGTGTTTTTAAGTGGTTGACGACAGTATAACGAGATAAAGTTTTGAAAAAGCGATAGAAAGGTATGTAATCAGCCTATTTCTTTGTTTTTGTACGTGTTGTGATACGCTTTTCGTGGTAAAACATTGATATCTAACACCTACTCAGGCTTAGCACACGCTCATGTCGGCCAAACAAACCATTAATTTAGCACCAAACATTGGTAGATTTGTGGAATTTATGGAAACAATGAAATAATTACTCATCCATTAATCTTTTCCAAATTGTAAATTTATTCAAATCTTTCATTAATTAGAGAAATATCGAAAAAAATAACACGCGTCCCTCCACTGACCGGACCGGGACGATGACAGTTAGGTTATTTCGGGCACCGCGGCCATTTTGTTCACACGCTATCATATTATGGATAAGACTATTGAATCTACTTTTATATGGTGTTTGGTTTGCTTTGCTTTGTATTTTTGTGGCTGCAATATTAAAAACAAAATAAAATAAATAGTTATTTAAGGGGGGCTCCCATACAACAAAGGTGATATTTTTGCTATTTTTGCTCGATATTAATAATAATGGTACGGAACCCTTCGTGTGCGAGGCCGACTCGCACTTGGCCGGTTTTTTATATTTATATAGTGACACTGCATTTAATGAGTAAATGTGCATTGATTTCATCATCATAATTAGCCTGAATCCACTGCTAGAAAAGCTTCTCCTAAAGCCTATAAATGTGATTGTATTTACAGATTTAACCTTATTGCAATTGAGGATTTGCCCGCTGGGGAACCGATTGAACAGGCATTGACGGAGCGAAGTAAGCGTTCATGGAACCCGTAAGTATCAACCCTCACCCAATTTATTTTTATTTTATTTGCCAACTTTATCACCATCATCATTTAGCTAACTGTCAATATTATAATACATTATTATTTTCAGCCGAAATTATGAACCTGACGGAGAGGACATCCCAGTAATTTTATCTTCAGCTGCGATGCGATTCCGCCATCACCGGAAATGTATATATTTTAAAATAAACTGAAAAAAAAAACCTTTTTTATATATATTTTTTTCTAAGAACAAATAAATAATATTCTGAAACAACAGAAACCATATAAATACAGTAACTGACCGGATCCGGTCGTTCGCCAGACGGAGGGTAAAAAAGTCGCATCCATGTTAAGACAGCCGTTTTCGCGTGCCATCTTAGTAAATAATTGTTGTTTTATTTCATCATTTTCTAATAAATGTTCTATGAAAACACCTTTTTTATATCTTACAAGCCTTTTGCAAATTTATTCATGTTTTAGGAAAATACATTATTAACTCATAAAAATAATTAGATACTACAGTACAGATCATTGTTTGAATATACCTAATTTTTCTTAGTTTACACATGTTTTTTTTGAATCTTAATATCTTTATAATCTTACATATTTCAGACGTATATATTTAACACAATTGAACCAAACATCAATATAAACACACATTTCAACTCGCTCGATCAATATATTTTTCAGAACTAAGCTTGTAACATGAGCTATTTTCAACATCCGGCGCAAGATCTACCACTGCAGCCGATTTTTTTGTAAACGTTCTAGGTACTGATATTTTTTTGTATAGAATGATGTGCAATTCTTAGGATTATGTTTTGAAGTAGTATTTGTCAAAGCAAATTAAATACAAATATGATCGCGTAGTTGTTTTATTAAATATTTCTGTTAGTATTTATACCTAAAATTGGAACAAAATCTAAATCTGCATATTTGACTCAAATTAATTTTCTTTTTTCACACCTTTGCAGTTATTATTAGTATAAAATCTAATAGCTTGGTTCTTTGTGATTCTAAACCTATAGCATAATGCACTGGTTTTGAACAATAAAGCAGTTTAATTACAGTTTTTCTAAAAAGTATCTTCTAGAATTAAGAGGGAAGATAGACCTCTGCCAGACAAGGGTTTTTTTCCATTATGGCGGCCGCCAGATAATATAGCTGACCGGACCGGGACGCTGCCATACTAAAGGCTAGTAGAACACTATACACTATTACAAATTTCAAATCGAAGATGGCCGCCACCACAAAATGGCGAATTACATTATTTTTTTTCACTACTGCCTCAATATGGGTATTAAATGAAAGGGCTTGACTAGTAGAATATTGTACAGATAACAAATCTGTAGTCGGGGGTTAATAAAATTTTTTAATTTTGTTCTTGTAGAGGTTAGTTTAGAATTTTCGTTATCGAGATTTTTTGCCATAATATGTGTGAATTAAATTCTGCGTCACGCTCGGGAATTATAAGAAATCTTCGGGTAAGCTCGGGACGGGTTTCCCCCGCGTAGTTTCCAAAGTAAGCTATCAAATTCTGAGTCATAAGTTTTCACTTCTATCGGCAGTTCCTAACACTGCTATTTTTTTTTGTATTTTCCCCGTTTCTGTTATAATGCTAATTAGCTTATGTTTGACCTTAACGATACAGTTAAAACCTAAGATGTTACATGTATGGACAGATTCTTCTAATATTACAAATGTTGTTAGGATGAATGGATATGTGTTATTCTTTTACGCAAAAACTACAAAGGAAATTTTGATGAAATTTGGTATATAAATAGATAATAGCTTGAAATAACTCATAAGCTAATTTTTATCCCTCGAAAATAACGGAAACGGGGTCTACGTGGGTAAAACCGACGGCACTCACTGCTAGTATCTATGTACATAATTGTTTAATGTTAATCATTTTATTATATCTAATAATGTTAGCTACTTCTTTGTGGTAACAAAGCATACTAATTCACTGATGCATTCACGTACAGTCTTAATAAGTACCGATTGATATCATGAATCACTAATTGCCTACTTAATCATACTATAGGTGTATAGGTAGGTACTAAATTATTCTTTGAATACTCGTAGTGGTAGACTTTAGCGGAGTCCACATGTACCACATGTTTGCTATAAACTAGCAATAATGAGCGAATATTACTATGCTCCGGTTTGAAGGGCAATGTTTTTAGCGAAAAAAAAAACAAAGCAAAGAGATGAAAGGTCTTACATTTCTGGATGACGACCGCAGTATAGTGCTAGGTAATGATTTGGACGCTTCATGTTCCAATAGCTGCGTGTCACTGTGCTGTTATAGACAGGCATGTTGCTTACCAACAGGCACATATCCTGTTCGCCTCCTCACTCTATTCTGTTTAAAAAAACATTAAATTCTTCACTCTTCTACTCTTAACTCGTTGAGTACGGTAAATATAGTCAGTTTAAGTAATGCTCTACATAATAAATTCGTAAGTAGTATTCGTAAGTAGTTGGCTTTGATAAGTAGATTTCTGTGGCATTTATGATATCCTGAAGTTCAGTTCACCGTGGAAACGAACTGTGGTCATTTGTTCTTTAAAAAAAAATCTTTAAGGAACGCAGTGTCAAAAAAATCTTTAAGGTTTCCAACGCGGTGGAAGGACGAGCTCGGAGCGTTTAAAAAAGATTGGAGGATGACAGTTCAGGACTGCATAAAGTGGAGGAGAGACCTTTGCCCAGCAGTGCGTCTTTTTTTTTAATTAAACTCAAGTGTCAACAAATTTAAAATAAAAAAGGGCAATGACGCGTTTTGAGAATGTTTCGAATGTGTTTGCAATAACTGTTAATGTGTAAATTAGTTCTACTTTAAAATTTCGACAAAAGTGTCGTTATTGTTTGATTTTGTAAAATAATATTGATAATAGTGCGGTAATGTTAATAACAAAACTACAACGATAAAGCCAATTAAAATACGAAAAAAAAAGTTTAATATCAAGTAACTGTACCCGAATATCACAGAATTAATAATGATTAAGACATGTCAAAAAGTCGTAATTTTATATTAAAAAAAAACATAAATATTCCACTATATAAATAATTATGACTGACTTGTTCATACTTAAACTTATACACTAGAAAGATGCTCGGAATGTTTGGCGCTTTACCTTTGTAAAATAGGCCATTCTCGACACTATGCCAAGGTTTATCATATAGTAGGTATATTGCTTAAATTATGCCGTACATGATAAACAACGGCATAACTTATTGCCATGTGTTCTTGTGAATCTATTTCATAGCTGTTTGTATAGCTGACTGAATTCATGTATCGTATTATGACACATTCGTATAGCCTCAATTACGAATAGGTATAGGAAATAAGGCAATAGGGATTCGTTCAGTCAGTAGCACAAGCAGCAGTTTATATTCCTTTTTTTTACTTGATAACGTCTTAAAGAAAGACGAAATAATGATAATTCAGCTATAATAATAAAAAAATCATAGAATTATGCAATTCATCGTCGATAATTTTTATAACGTTGTTGTGTAAAAATGTCGTTCGTGAACTGATTTAACAGACAACATTTTATTTGTCGTTCATAGGTCTGCATTTGACCTTCAACTGGCCTGATGGTATTCGAGGATTTAGTTGAAGATAACGCGCTTACCTAGAAAATACATGTTTTCTTTGAACTTGAAAAAGTTTAAGGGGCCCCTTAAACCTACGCCCGACTCGGGCGTAGGGCAAGTCTCGGGATCTACTCGGGTTTTCTCTCTCTGCCACACGATGGACCCGGCACCCGCACGGTGAACCCATGGAATGCTAAGAAGATCGTCTCTTCTAGATTGTATCTCTCAGGGAACAGTGAAGCTGGCTACTTTCTCCACTCAACTCATTGATCTGTGTTCCAAATTTCAACACGATTCGGTCAGATGTTCCCACGTGACTGAGCAACAAAAATCCAACAATTAGCATTTAAATTATTAGTAGGATTGTACAATTCATAAATATGTCTGTCACCTATCTGACACGTAATAAATCCTCGTAGTGATTGTGGCTCGTGTGGAGTCGGTAAAGTTAATACGCTTATCAGAGGCACGCGCTCTCTAACGAATAAACGATACTTTTTGTATAAATGTTGTGTATAGTATATCAATGTAGGATTTTGGTGGATTTATCACAGCACTGTGACCAAACCGTAACAAACTACCAAAAATCGTGAGAAATGCCAAACATAGCAATTTTTTTTAAACTTCCCCATGCGGACTCTACCAAGAGTTCTACCACTACCATATTATTAACATAATATTTTGACATTTTCATTTTTTGGATAGATAAAACTGATGTGTTACTAAGCAGTTATTTGGCTGTGTTCATGTTCCAATAGCTGTTGCTGTATTATAATTCTGAATGGCATCTAACAAAAATTCTAAAAATTAATCTAACCTCTCTTTAAAATGATAGGTGTGCGAGACGGTGGTGAAGTGATCGCCATCTTACCTTATGTTAAAAAACTACCGATGCTATGGTCTAGCACTCTTATTAGAAACTGATTCACCCTGGTATTGAAGACATCTCGATTATAATTTTCACCCAACTAGCGGTAAGTCCCGGCTTAGCCTTTAGCACTCAAAGTACTCATGTACATATACAACGATGAAATAATTTTTGATTTCGGTCTAGTGGATCTTGAGCTTAGTTCGTCCAAACAAAAAATCTCTTTAGCTTTATAACATTAATATAGATTATACAACGTATACTACAGTTGATATCTTCTTATTACCAAAGTGGAGTCAACCCCCTTACTTCGAGTCTTTCTAACATCACGTTATTTGATAATAATGTATTTTTGCGGCTACAGGAAATATATTATGTGGATCAGAGGAACGTTTATTTATACACATTACATTCAAAATACCATTTTTATTTTCCTCCAGACATTTGCCAGCTTTATGTGATGCACATCTCGATTTATATTTGTAGCAGTGACTTTTATCTTATTAATTAAAAATCATTAAGTTTCCATGATGCCTGTCTCCAGTGAGCTATTTACAAAGTCAACCGATGTTCACGGAAGTTTGGCTTTTAAGTGTAATTTTGAGAAAAGATAGGTTTGAAGTGAATATTTCTTTTGGCACACCACATAAATAAAATTCTGTGTACTGTGAATTGATTTCAAGCGTCACATTCGTAAATGAAAGAAATCTTCGGGTAAACTCGAATGATCTAGATGGACATGGTCATGGCCAAGCCCATTGGTTTTCCCTGCGTGGATTCCAAAGTGAGCTATCAAATTCTGAGTTATTGGTTATTAGTTTTCCTTTGCTATCCGTAGTTCTTATGATTGCCAATTTTTTAAACAATAGTTTATAACAATAAACTGATTACTTGTTTTGATTGTCATAGTTATTTGTGAGTTTCAAAAGTCTTGAACAGATGGTGCCTCAATAAACCGTATAGGTTAGTTCAACCCAAACAAAGTTGGTACAAGCCAAGCAAGTGCGTTTAGATTTTAATTAGAAATATTAATATAAATTCTAAATGTTCCCTATTCCCAATTCCCAACTGGTGCCTCGATAGGATTATTGAATCTTGGTAACGAGGATGCAGGGCCTATCATTGTACACGATCAGTACCTAAGCGTATTAACGTGCGTGCTAACTCTACGCTTACCTCCTCTATTGTGAATTAATACTATGAAACAGTTACATAGTGAGGCTGTACTTACATGATTATGTCTTTGTGAATTACTACATAGAAACAACTTGATTTACGGTAAAGTTTTACGTAAAACGTGGGTGTTTCGTCATCCAGACCGGACATTTTCCTTTTTCTAGAGCTTGTAACGGTGGAATTTTGGTGCATAAAGAAAATTATAAAAAATATTTTAAACAAAGGTTGTTAACAGCGACATCTGTGGTAATACAGCCGAAGCTTTAGGTGCCGTCAAAAATCAACGTCTCCGGCGGGCAACTTGCGCCGATCGCAGAGACATCTATGAGAGACTGAGGTAAGTACGATCCACTAGAAAACGGAAATAGATGAATTGTTCTGGTAATTTCGAGAATCTTCTTGACGCTCAGCAAAAATAGACCTTAAGGCTTTCAGAATAAACCCGGAAACGGTGCGAGGTCCTCTGCCAACAGCACTCAAGGTCGTAGTCACGAGCGTCGGAGTCCAAAGGTCGAGTAATAGATCGCTTACATTTTTGACGAGAGAATTGAACGTGGTCATTCGATATCCTGAAGTCCTAGCTGCAAGTCGCCTATAAAACAAATAGTGAATAATCCTGAAGGTGCAGGTAAGGATTCGTTTTCTTGAAGTCTTTGCTGCAGCTCGCGTATTGAATAAACCGTGGATAATCCTGAAGGGACAGTGTTTAATTCGGTATTTCGATTTCAGAGAAGTGTCCGGCAGAAGGCGATTTAAATACGTGAGACCTAAAGGAAAAGGGGTCAGCAGCGGTGCATACCTAGCGAAGTGGACCAGAAGGCCAATAACAGGGGCGGCCACTTCTCTGCACCTTTCACCTTGTGGAGATAAACCTTTCACTTCCTGGAGATCAGCTCTCCACCTTGGAGATCAGATCTGCACTTTCATCACCATTTGATCATCGCTTGTCACCATCTGGTAAAGTGATCAAAACCTCAGGTGGGTGGATTTAAACCGTATTTTATGTGAGGCTCGGTTCCCCGCGTTCCCGGCATCCCGAAGCCATCGAAGGAAGAAACGCGGACTGTGGAGTACCGCTCGTGACGTCACCCAATTTCTATCGGTGAATTTAGACTCCTTTTATATACCCAGTTGACGCCTGCTGCGTGAAAGTACCTTGTTTCTGTTCTCATACTTAACTCGTATCTTATTCTTATTTCAAACCTTATTTTTATTTCTAACCTTAATCTCATTTCTACCTTTATTCTGATTTTATTGTGAAAGAAGGGATATTATGTTTTCCCTGATGACGGAGTACTGATATTTTTATAATCGTCAAATTGTTATTCCCAACAAGCGGGCTATAGACTTAACGTGAACCCTTGCAGTACTTATTTAATTATTGAGCCCGTAGGAACCTTCTAGTTGTAACGACCCCCCTCTTTCAAAAATATAATTTTTATTTAATTTATTAATTTTTTATCCTGGTCCAAGGCTACAAATTGTAACAACCCCCTTTTGAAAATTTGATCAAATCCTGGTCCATGTTTTTTAAATTGTAACACCCCCTTTTAATTTTTTTTTTTATAATTACCCTATTTTAATCCTGGTTTGCGGCACCACCAAACTGTAACGACCCCCCCCCCCCCTTTAAAAAAATTATCATTTAATTTTATATCCTGGTCCAACGGTACCTAAATGTAACACCCCCCTTTTAATTTTTTTTTATATATTTATTTTTTATTTATTAATTTTATTTTTTTATTATTATTATTTAACCCTACTCTACCTAAACACTTTGACACTGTTTGGAGCTAACTAACGTTACCCCTTTACTCCTTTTATCACTTGATATTATGTGTGAGATTGAACCTAATCTACCTAAAGGAGGTGCAGTTATGTATGTATGATTTTAAACAAGTAGAGTTCAGTTCTTTTATATCTATTTAGTATATATTTTGGCCTTGATCATCTAGTAGTAGGACTCTACGTATGTGAATCGTATGTTGTAACTCAGACAGATTTGAGATGAATCCTTGATCTAATACTAACAATAAGAGTTTAACCTACCTAAGATTTTACCTGATTTTTAATGAACCTAAGAATTCTAGTTTGATAGATATTTGAATAATTATTAGCTTTGTCTGACGCAGTAATGATTTCTAGAGATGTCTTAATTAAATTTATGTAAGGATTCTCGCCAGCATCATCAGATCTAGGTTTCATTAGCTTACAACGTAATAGTATAGTAAGATTTCTAAGATAGTAATAGAGCAGAGATTGTCATTGAAACTAAGTAATAGTAATGTATTATTGTTATGTAACGCCAGCATTATCAGATCATGGTTTCAATAGCTTATAACGTAATAGTATGGTTAGATTCCTAAGATAGCAAGAGAGACAGAACTTGTCATTGAAACTAAGTAATAGTAATGTATTATCGTTATGTAACGCCAGCATTATCAGATCATGGTTTCATTAGCTTATAACGTAATAGTATGGTTAGATTCCTAAGATAGCAAGAGAGACAGAGCTTGTCATTGAAACTATGTAATAGTAATGTATTATCATTATGTAACAAGTTAGAGAATATGATTTGTACATGGTGTCATGGTCTTATATTATGTATTATTATATATATTATGCTATTGATAGTAGATATGGAAGATAAATAGAAT
Organism: Ectropis grisescens; assembly: GCA_017562165.1. Lineage (NCBI taxonomy): Eukaryota > Metazoa > Arthropoda > Insecta > Lepidoptera > Geometridae > Ectropis > Ectropis grisescens. Next base: position 7,151,388 of record CM029769.1, on the reverse strand, counting down.
ATTTCTGTATATTACTGATCGGATCAGTGTATTATTACTTATTTAACTTAACAATATTTTGGTTTTTGTGGTAAAAAGGAGGCCCCTGAACCAAATCGCCTTTCCTTGATCGCTGGCTACCCACAAAAGACAAGAATCCAGCGTCTCCCACAGATTTGCAAGCTCGCGGCTTGCCGAGTTTACTCCCTAACAAATTTTGTAGATATGCCAAATTAAGCTATCCAAGGGAATTGGAGGGATTATGCAGGGGAGGGATGAGTTTACATACCTATTGTATGTCTTTGTCTTGTATGTTATTGTAAGCTGTTGAAATCCCATAGAACTTTACTGTACCGATCGACAGCAAAGGAATGTGATTTCGGGAATAAACAAAAATGTGTTTACTAGTTTTTCAAGAACTTATCAAATTGTTAGATAAGCTTTAAAGGTTAAGTTTCCAATGTAACTTTGATAATTTAGCTTCTACCGAGCTCTTTAATTTGATGTACTTATGTCAGTCCTTCCTCTGTACAAGCAGAAAGGAACTAACTAGGGTTCAACCAACCCAATCAGGTAATTTAAAGACATATCTTATAACGTCTTCGACCCCATTTCAGCTAGGTTTCCGACTGCATGACACGTGCATGACTTTAAAAGAATGTCCAAAAATTAGCAGACTTCTGCAAAGGTTGAGTAACATATAACTTTACTAGTTACACTGAAAATCCAAACTCAGTAAAGTCCACCGAACAACATTATGTATAAAACTGCTTGATCAACTTGTGAATGTACATAGTTGTGTTGTAAATAATGAAACAATATATAGGTTTGTAAATAAATACCTAGATGATAGGTTACTAGATAATTCTCAAGATATTAATGTAATCTTTGTAAGTATTAGTATACATTATGTATCAAACTGATTGAATTTGTAAGTGTGTTTGTTAACCTGTAAATAAGGTTTTATGTCATAGATATGGTGCAAATAATGAAACAATATATAGGTCTGTAAATAAATACCTAGGAGATTGATTATTAGATAGTCTTGCAAGATTTTAATGTAATCTTGTAAATATTGGTATACATTATGTAATAAATAATGGATTGAATTTATAAAGGTATTTATTAACCTGTAGGTAAGGTTTTATACCATAGTTGTGATGTAAATAATGAAACAATATATAGGTCTGTAAATGAGAATACCTAGGAAATTGTTTATTAGATAGTAGTAGATTAGCTAGATTATAAAGTATTTTTTTGTAAATATTAGTATTCATGGAACTCTGTAAACACCTGAAATAGTTATGTACGTCGCAATTCTCTCAAATTGAGCATAGAACCTGACAATTTAGGAATTTAGTTTTGAAAGTTGTAAATATATTGTGCAAATGAAAGTTGTTATAACACTCAAATAATAAAGAATTTAGAACTAACCGTTTATGTTATTCTGCAACTCCTCGCTCGTTCACAATCCAAATATTGAGTTGAAATCACTTAATTCACAAAACACATACACTCACTCGTTTAATAACCACTTAGTTGAAAATCTCTTAAATTCACAAAACAAATACACAGCACACACTCGCGAAATTCCGGGACGCGGACTACGGTACAAAACGGTGGGAAACTACCCGACTATATCCAATCACTGACTCTCCGTTAACTGCCCGGTCACTCACTATCCCGATTTCTGACTCTCGTTGACCATCCTTGGCCGCCCGATTGCTTACTGACTGTTAACTCTCCCGACCGATCACTGACTATCCTTGACTATCCGTTAACTGCCCGGTCACTGACTATCCCGATTTTTACTATCATTGACCATCCTTGGCCGCCCGATCGCTCACTGACTGTCCAAACTCCCCCGCGTTTTCCCCTTTTATGCATTTGAAATGTCGCGCCAATTAAGCCCCGCCCCTTTTCTGCTAACCTTGCTAAGTGTCCCAGGAAGATTAGCGTGCTTTATTTGACTACCAACACACAAATAAACCCCGATGGTGGCGCCACTACTAGATCAACATGAACAGTTATTAATAACGGAAAGGATATTTTAGTCCACATTTTGGCCACATTAAATTTTAAGTTTGTACTCAAATTTTGAAATTCATCAATCAATGTCATTCGTGACGCGATCTCTGACACGCGCGGAACAAAATATTTTCATTATTTACAATCCAATATAATGTGTGCAAACTCCATATTTCTTGTGTATTTCGCCTAATAGGTTTCCGCAAAGATCATTATGTGAATGTGATATGGACAAACTATTCGAAAACATGGATTCTATACAAAATCATCGAAGCAACAGTTCCGAACCGCCAATGATATTAAATGGTGAGTTTCTATGTTTGTAATCGTTTATCTTGTTGGTTTTCTCCAGAAATAATGAGTATTAAATAGTGTTGTGTGTAAATAAGTGTTCGGAGCTAGAAAAATATGATAATCATGTACCTAAACGAAGCTACGCAGTATTTTAACTATGTAATATTGGTTGTTTGCCCATCCAAACATGTTTTAAATGCATTTACTTTGTACAAAACAATTATTAATGCCTGTTTCCAGACTTCAAATAGTAATATCTCTAGAATTTCAATGTAAGATCATTTGCATGATGCTATTACACTCAATTAGCCCCAAACTTGACAAATGGAAATATATCTAGAGTTTTCTTCTAAGATCAACTATAATTGCATATGTTAACAAGCATTTGTTTCTCTGATTTATACTTGATTAAGAGGTCTCAATTACAGCTATTGTGTTAACCACTTCAGTTTTCCTAGGCTAGGTAGGATCCCAACAATATCCAATTCTTGATCTAGAAATGTACCTATGTTGTACCTATGTATGAAACAGATCCACTGGAACTCCATCTGAAACTCACACAATATAGACATCTGAAATAACAAGATAACAAGTAATTTTCCAAGGCATGCATTCCATAATATAAACAGCAGTGGGTGATTAGACTCTCTAGTTCTGTGGGAAGAATAATTCATGAAATTATAATATAACAGTAACAATAAATATTCTCAATCTAAATTATATGATGATAATTGAAAAACACTACTTTCCTAGAAATCTCTCTTTGTATTCACAAGTAGTGAGAGATCATAATTGTATTTAGTTCTGAGGGAACAATTCATCTTATGATAAAATAGTAACAATAATTAATGTTATCAATCGAGTAATTATAAAAGTCTCCAATTACAGCTCTTTTAATCTATTAATGAACTCCAGCTGTTTTCTTAACGGTGTTAACTATAACTAATCTGCCTTTTCCTTGGTCTAGAACTGTTATGTTCTATAATAAATTTAACTTTGTTGTCTTGTATCTTTTTCTCAGACTACTACTGATGCTCCATGAAGAAATCAAATGATGGCCTCTGGACTCTGCATTTACTTCAAGAATGGAAAATTATCTAGTGGAATTCTCACCTGAAGCTTACATATAAGTACTCTTAATTATGATGTAAGATGTAATCTTCTAAGGTATGTTCTCTATTTATGGTCTCCATCGAGTAAACCATTTGAAGACTTATTCAACACAACGACTCCATTTCAATTCAATAAATTTGAAGAAATAACTCATTTTAATGCCTGTTACCGATGTAATAAGCAATAGTGATTCACTTAATTAATAAATACATAGTATCATGGAAATATTTGAAGATTGTTAACGGTTAGCTCCGCTGAACCGTTACACCGACCCCAAAAAAATTATGTAGATTAAAATTTTAATATAATATATATACATATACACATATATGTATATATATAAAATTTTGTAAGCGGAGTAATTTTTTTTCTAAAATTTAAGTAAAGATTCAAATATTTCTATTCTATTGTGCATTAAATCTGTCAAAATTCAATTTCCAACAATAATGGAATGTGTTAAAGTGAAATGTTTCCCTAGTACAATAAGAAAATGTGGTTTTATACCAACTAGAAACAAACATCCTGGAGTACCGGACTTTAAGTTCGTTGATCAATCATCATAAAGTAACACATTCATCGTACAGGTCCAACTTTTATTTGTCGAAACGCGGTTTGTGAGGCCGCGTCAATCTAATATTGCTTGTGAGTCTTCTGCAGTCAAATTAATTGTTATATTTAAAAACAGTAGATCTCACAATTTCTCCCAAGTAAAAGATGAATCTATCGTAGTCAGAGACGTATTACCGTATGTTTCATAACCACCACAAAAAAATCAAATGCTCCAATAAGCCTGTTTAGATTTGGAGAATGTAGAGTGTAAATTTTAGAATTGGCTGCATGTAGAGTAAATAATTTCCCGAAGTCGATTTAAAAATCGAAATCTCGCTGCGATCAGCATTCTAACCTAACACCTGATTTCTTCGGGAATTTATTTTGTATAAGTGTTTTGTTGACCCTTAAATCCTGACAGATCTGTCTGATATCGAAGCAGTGTTAACGCCCCAAGCCCCTTTTATTTTTATTTTTTTTTTCTATTTTTTTTTTCATTCTTCCTTCGCATTCCCTCCATACATTGAAACACCCGTGACTTGATTCGGAAACACTCTCACAGATATGAGACAATAGAAAGTTTGCACATTTAATAAATATAAATACATATAAAACTCTAAAACTCCGCTTCTATACGTCCCCATTAAAATAAAATGTATAGCCTGTTTTACCAGTTTCTAACTAATAAATGAAACTACTTTACCATTTCCAAAATAACCTTTATTGTTAATACCTTTTACCGAATACCTTTTAAAAACCTTTACCATACCAGACCTGTACCACTGTTACCTCCATTTTTTTTTTTTTTTAAATGAAACAACTACAATTTTTTTTTATAGTTCTTTATAACGTCGTTAAAGTGCAATGATAAAAAAAATCTTGTTCGTTTTTTTTTTTTTTTTAATATATTCCAAAACCAATCATTACAGAAATTTAATAGTTATTAAATTCAATAATATAATATCAATAAAAGATATTTTTTTGTTAGAAAACTTAATAAAAGAGAATCAATTAGATTTCTAAAACATAACTGTTACCATTATTAAAACCAAAGTAATATATGAACATATCAGGTTGTTGTATCTCCATCGTTAATACTGTTTTATTTCCAATGGTTCACCATTCATTCCATTGTTTTAACGACTTATTATTTTCTCGTTTTCTGGAAGGTTCTAAACAAGTCTAAACTGAAAATAGAAAACTGTTAATCACAAATTCTTTAAAATATCATAATACTTCATAACCCCTAGAAAAGAAAGAAGCGTATTTAATATATTGTAGATACCTATTGTTGTGACACCATGTACAAATTCTATGAAATTTAAACCGTAGAAATATTATTTCACGTTCTATTCCATTCACTAGCTCTGTCTTGCACTTGTCATTAATATCAGATATTAGTATTCTAAGGAAATTAAAAATTAATTTATGTCATTAAATTTAAGTATCTGTCTAATCCTATCTAATCTTCCAATGTTCAATAACATACCCATATGGTCAATGTTTTTTTTTTTCAAAATATTAGAATAAAATATTAAGTAATCTGTTCACTCTATTATTTACTTAAGAAATTATTATTTTTTTCCCAATTGATAGAGAATTAAATTATCCGAACCCTAAACAATGACTAAATATGACCTAGTTTATGACTTTTTCCTATTAGGGTTATATCTAATATATCTATAAATTAAATCTTTACTCAGTATGTGAGATTAGTGTTTTGACCCTACTTTGCCCGTAGTATATAATAAATAGACTACAGCAATCAGTGATCACGTACCTATTCAACAGTGAAAGAATTTTACAAATCGGTTCAGTGGTTTCTGAAATAATGGCAAATAAATTGTAAACAAATCGCAAAATTATTAGTATAGATTGGTATGTACTATATTATAAGGTTATACATACGTATGATAAAGATGTAGCAATGACATTTCGTTGATTTTCGCAAAACTTGTTTTTGATCGTAAAATGTTATGTCAAAATTTTAAGCTAAGTTTTCATAGCGTGTGTTAAGAGCGTACAACGCCATCTAGTTTCTATTTTTATAACTAGAATTGCATCAATTTGAATTTGATTTCTGTTTCCTAGCTTTTGTTTTCAAAATTAAAATCTAAAGCTTTATGAACAGTGATAAATTCGAAATCACATACATACTTTAATTATTTTGTACATGGTAGAAATATATATATTATTTGTTCTCCTGACAATTGCAATTGTTGCAATGTTTTTAGCAGGATCTTCGTTCTAACGAAACCAACTCGACTGTACTTTTTTAAAAGTCATGGATGCTCCTATTAATTTTCGCTTTTAATTTTAAGCCTCTGATGGCATAGTGAATTTTTACTAAATGGTTAATATTCTGAGAATTCTTTTTAAAACTTACAAATACTGAAATAATTCGAATAAATATACCATTTTAATTATTATATTTGTATTCAGTTTTGAATTGACACAAAGAACTATTGATTCTGTCACTGACATATCAATTTCCTGTAATTTTTTTTCAATCTTACAATTTATGCTGGTATTGCCACATTATCAACTATAACCTCTTTTAGCAAAATTTTAGTTCGAAATTGTAATTCAAAGCTACGTGTTCTTTCTACTACAAGTAAAAGTGTATGAAAGATTTGAATAATTGACTTATTCCAATTTCTTAAAATTATGTCAAATTATTATATTTTTAATCCCCGTGTCTATATGAGAGATATATTATGTTATGTTTTAGTAGATATAATAATTATGCATATATGTGATTGTGTTTATTTTAGTGAAATTAATTGAGTCGTAATGATTCTATATAAGTTAACCAGTTTTAGATTAAGAATGTCTATATTTCTTGTTTAAAATGTGTTTATTATTTTTACTAATACCTTATTTCGTTGTACGTTTGTACATTTAATGTGATGTATGTGATAAAACTATTTACATAATTATGTGTCTATCTTTTTTTTGTAATAACATATTCATTCTCCAGAAAATACCACTTATTTTTGAAAACTTTTGAAAATTTCGTAAAAGTAGATAACTTTAAAAATCAATTACTGGTATCATCGGTTCCTTACGTCACTAGCAAATAGAAGATTTATTTTTCTCGCCGGTTCGAAATTTGAAATGCGTATTCTAAATTTATTTATTTTAACAGTGTTTTACTTATTTACTTTTTTTTTAAACCTACGATAATTAATAGAAGTTGTGTGTGTTTACGTCACCTTAATTTCCATGTCGATGTTTTCGTAAACAATTCAAATTACAAGAAGAAAAGTGATAACGGCTGCTTGTATACTGAAGTTTATATGACGAATTATCTACCAACTCCTAATTATACGAACGATCTAAGGATCCTAAAGGTATGTCAATTTATTGTATAACGTTATTCTATGCTTAAAAGTTTGATTACAACCTAAATTTACAACCCGAAACCCGAAGTAATAAATGTTTCAGTCAGCCATTTTGTGATCATGTATCAAATACCATTCGATTTAGTTGATCGACTAGGGATGCCCAAAAAAGTGTATTGTATCGATATATCGCATCGTAACTGTATCGAACTTGGTTGTATCGATACGCGATATTATCGATTTCCTTTGGATCGATATATCGTATCGTAACCGTATCGCATGCCTTTCATTTAATATGCTATATAATAAGTATATATATCGTGCAAAGGGTTATCTTTTTAGTAGTTTTACTATATTATTTTATTTTTTAAAAAGAAACAAATAATTACATGTATTTAGAATAGTTTTATTCAACAAATAAATCACAATTGCCATTGATCAGCACTTAAACAACGCAAAAATAATAATTTTGATAAGCGCTGTGGATTTAACCTATTACGGCTTTCGGAAAGTGTGTGCCCAGCTACGAACGAATGACAAAGGAGAACATAAACTAAATATTTATTAATCATATTTGATGGTACTACAAAGTTCAAAGATGATTTAAATCTACCTTCAAGTCTAAATAAAAGCCGGCTGTTCTTGTTCCATGAACAATTTTGTCGACGTTATCATTCTCTTATTACTAATAACAATATATTCAATGGCACTGTCTATTATCGTTTAGTGATGATGTAATAGGTACTTTAAAATTTTACAAATTAATCACCGACATAGTTTGATACGATATGGTAATGCGATATTTTTATAAGAATGCGATATATCGAAGCGTATCGTATGGTCAAAATATCGCATCAAATATCGATTTATCGTATAGTGCTGTATCGATATTCCGATATATCGTATCGTAACGGGCATCCCTATGTCGATCAGATCGACAATCGTTTGCCTGCCAATTCAGCATTCTATTCCAGTAAATTATAACAAGACGTTGATATGTATTACAATTTGATTAAAGACTTGGCGACGATTGGATCGTTTAGGACGTAACGGGGTTTCAGCTCTTGTAAAGTGAAGTATCCGATATCCTCTTTGTATTAGTGTATTACAATTATTCTAAATGTAAATACTAATCTTACAGATTTTGTTATATAACGAATGCACTACTCTGGAGACAACTGTGGATAAACTTAACCCAAGGAACAAAGGAAATCGCCAAGAAATGATAAGCCAGCTTATAGTGAGATACTAACCTGCCAGCTTGCTGACTGAGCCGAGCTGTCACAAAAGTAAGTGATTCAATTCAATGCAACTAAACTCATATTGATTATCTTGAGACTTTTCTAAAAATGGGTTACTATTCACAGTGATAGTATCTACTACTATAATTGTACACAGTTTTGCAATAAATGATTCTGATTCTGAACACTTGACCTACAATATGACCATTCTAAATCTAATTCACTATCTCATATCAATCATATCTTTTGAGTTTCCCATGACTAATTATGGATTAATTATCTAATCTGTGATGGTCACCGTTGTAAACTTGGTTAAATTAATATTTATGTTTATCACTATGTGTAATATGTTCATATATATTGCAAAGTGAACACAATCACAATAATGTGTATTTCTGAATTGTATTGAAGTTAATTTTGCCTCTCCACTGTCAAACTGCCCTGATGTTTAAGTTAGTTTATAATATTCTACAACGGCAAAATAAGTTGACAATAGAGTGAATAGTACCTATAGTACCATGTATGTATCAACTTGTGAATGTACATAGTTGTGTTGTAAATAATGAAACAATATATAGGTTTGTAAATAAATACCTAGATGATAGGTTACTAGATAATTCTCAAGATATTAATGTAATCTTTGTAAGTATTAGTATACATTATGTATCAAACTGATTGAATTTGTAAGTGTGTTTGTTAACCTGTAAATAAGGTTTTATGTCATAGATATGGTGCAAATAATGAAACAATATATAGGTCTGTAAATAAATACCTAGGAGATTGATTATTAGATAGTCTTGCAAGATTTTAATGTAATCTTGTAAATATTGGTATACATTATGTAATAAATAATGGATTGAATTTATAAAGGTATTTATTAACCTGTAGGTAAGGTTTTATACCATAGTTGTGATGTAAATAATGAAACAATATATAGGTCTGTAAATGAGAATACCTAGGAAATTGTTTATTAGATAGTAGTAGATTAGCTAGATTATAAAGTATTTTTTTGTAAATATTAGTATTCATGGAACTCTGTAAACACCTGAAATAGTTATGTACGTCGCAATTCTCTCAAATTGAGCATAGAACCTGACAATTTTGGAATTTAGTTTTGAAAGTTGTAAATATATTGTGCAAATGAAAGTTGTTATAACACTCAAATAATAAAGAATTTAGAACTAACCGTTTATGTTATTCTGCAACTCCTCGCTCGTTCACAATCCAAATATTGAGTTGAAATCACTTAATTCACAAAACACATACACTCACTCGTTTAATAACCACTTAGTTGAAAATCTCTTAAATTCACAAAACAAATACAGCACACACTCGCGAAATTCCGGGACGCGGACTACGGTACAAAACGGTGGGAAACTACCCGACTATATCCGATCACTGACTCTCCGTTAACTGCCCGGTCACTCACTATCCCGATTTCTGACTCTCGTTGACCATCCTTGGCCGCCCGATTGCTTACTGACTGTTAACTCTCCCGACCGATCACTGACTATCCTTGACTATCCGTTAACTGCCCGGTCACTGACTATCCCGATTTTTACTATCATTGACCATCCTTGGCCGCCCGATCGCTCACTGACTGTCCAAACTCCCCCGCGTTTTCCCCTTTTATGCATTTGAAATGTCGCGCCAATTAAGCCCCGCCCCTTTTCTGCTAACCTTGCTAAGTGTCCCAGGAAGATTAGCGTGCTTTATTTGACTACCAACACACAAATAAACCCCGATGGTGGCGCCACTACTAGATCAACATGAACAGTTATTAATAACGGAAAGGATATTTTAGTCCACATTTTTGGCCACATTAAATTTTAAGTTTGTACTCAAATTTTTGAAATTCATCAATCAATGTCATTCGTGACGCGATCTCTGACACGCGCGGAACAAAATATTTTTCATTATTTACAATCCAATATAATGTGTGCAAATACTCCATATTTCTTGTGTATTTCGCCTAATAGGTTTCCGCAAAGATCATTATGTGAATGTGATATGGACAAACTATTCGAAAACATGGATTCTATACAAAATCATCGAAGCAACAGTTCCGAACCGCCAATGATATTAAATGGTGAGTTTCTATGTTTGTAATCGTTTATCTTGTTGGTTTTCTCCAGAAATAATGAGTATTAAATAGTGTTGTGTGTAAATAAGTGTTCGGAGCTAGAAAAATATGATAATCATGTACCTAAACGAAGCTACGCAGTATTTTAACTATGTAATATTGGTTGTTTGCCCATCCAAACATGTTTAAAATGCATTTACTTTGTACAAAACAATTATTAATGCCTGTTTCCAGACTTCAAATAGTAATATCTCTAGAATTTCAATGTAAGATCATTTGCATGATGCTATTACACTCAATTAGCCCCAAACTTGACAAATGGAAATATATCTAGAGTTTTCTTCTAAGATCAACTATAATTGCATATGTTAACAAGCATTTGTTTCTCTGATTTATACTTGATTAAGAGGTCTCAATTACAGCTATTGTGTTAACCACTTCAGTTTTCCTAGGCTAGGGTAGGATCCCAACAATATCCAATTCTTGATCTAGAAATGTACCTATGTTGTACCTATGTATGAAACAGATCCACTGGAACTCCATCTGAAACTCACACAATATAGACATCTGAAATAACAAGATAACAAGTAATTTTCCAAGGCATGCATTCCATAATATAAACAGCAGTGGGTGATTAGACTCTCTAGTTCTGTGGGAAGAATAATTCATGAAATTATAATATAACAGTAACAATAAATATTCTCAATCTAAATTATATGATGATAATTGAAAAACACTACTTTCCTAGAAATCTCTCTTTGTATTCACAAGTAGTGAGAGATCATAATTGTATTTAGTTCTGAGGGAACAATTCATCTTATGATAAAATAGTAACAATAATTAATGTTATCAATCGAGTAATTATAAAAGTCTCCAATTACAGCTCTTTTAATCTATTAATGAACTCCAGCTGTTTTCTTAACGGTGTTAACTATAACTAATCTGCCTTTTCCTTGGTCTAGAACTGTTATGTTCTATAATAAATTTAACTTTGTTGTCTTGTATCTTTTTCTCAGACTACTACTGATGCTCCATGAAGAAATCAAATGATGGCCTCTGGACTCTGCATTTACTTCAAGAATGGAAAATTATCTAGTGGAATTCTCACCTGAAGCTTACATATAAGTACTCTTAATTATGATGTAAGATGTAATCTTCTAAGGTATGTTCTCTATTTATGGTCTCCATCGAGTAAACCATTTGAAGACTTATTCAACACAACGACTCCATTTCAATTCAATAAATTTGAAGAAATAACTCATTTTAATGCCTGTTACCGATGTAATAAGCAATAGTGATTCACTTAATTAATAAATACATAGTATCATGGAAATATTTGAAGATTGTTAACGGTTAGCTCCGCTGAACCGTTACATAGTGTTGTGTAAATGCAAACAAACTTAATATGATTGTAGTTATCAGTTATCTATTTCTCCCATGTTAGCATTTTGAACATCGATATAAATCCAAAGACGTGCCCTGAATACTTTAAAAAGGTGACACCGTTGAGACAGTGCCTCGGTGTGGCGCGTATGGTTTAGAACTACCAAAATACTTGACCCCTAGAATTGCTAGCGGCGAGGTCTGTCCTAACGATACCGTAATTCGGTGCGCTTGAAAATTTGGGAGGGCACATCCATCCATTCATATCGATGGTCGTAAATGCAAGTGTGAACTTTTCTATAAATAGATTCTGGATATAAGCATCTGCTTTTGTATATTGATAATTGGCATTTAGAGGAATGCATTAGCCGTGTTATCTGTTGTTTTAAAATTAACGTAATCTTTGCTATAAATAAATTCATAGGCAATAAATAACAATAAAAATAAATACAATATGGCGCCCAACGTGGGGCGTGTAAGGTGCATCCGGCTAGCCACCTTACTTATATTTATTATTTCTACTCGGGATTAAAAATAACAATGCACTTTAACCAATTTACACGTTTATTACTGCTTAAGATTCGGAACCACACATTTATTACACGGAAATTAAAGAGGTGTAACTTACAGCTAATTGTAGGTTGAAACCTAGCTTAAAATATCGTTAGCCTATGAATTTATTTATAGCAAAGATTACGTTAATTTTAAAACAACAGATAACACGGCTAATGCATTCCTCTAAATGCCAATTATCAATATACAAAAGCAGATGCTTATATCCAGAATCTATTTATAGAAAAGTTCACACTTGCATTTACGACCATCGATATGAATGGATGGATGTGCCCTCCCAAATTTTCAAGCGCACCGAATTACGGTATCGTTAGGACAGACCTCGCCGCTAGCAATTCTAGGGGTCAAGTATTTTGGTAGTTCTAAACCATACGCGCCACACCGAGGCACTGTCTCAACGGTGTCACCTTTTTAAAGTATTCAGGGCACGTCTTTGGATTTATATCGATGTTCAAAATGCTAACATGGGAGAAATAGATAACTGATAACTACAATCATATTAAGTTTGTTTGCATTTACACAACACTAGAAGGTTCCTACGGGCTCAATAATTAAATAAGTACTGCAAGGGTTCACGTTAAGTCTATAGCCCGCTTGTTGGGAATAACAATTTGACGATTTTAAAAATATCAGTACTCCGTCATCAGGGAAAACATAATATCCCTTCTTTCACAATAAAATCAGAATAAAGGTAGAAATGAGATTAAGGTTAGAAATAAAAATAAGGTTTGAAATAAGAATAAGATACGAGTTAAGTATGAGAACAGAAACAAGGTACTTTCACGCAGCAGGCGTCAACTGGGTATATAAAAGGAGTCTAAATTCACCGATAGAAATTGGGTGACGTCACGAGCGGTACTCCACAGTCCGCGTTTCTTCCTTCGATGGCTTCGGGATGCCGGGAACGCGGGGAACCGAGCCTCACATAAAATACGGTTTAAAACCACCCACCTGAGGTTTTGATCACTTTACCAGATGGTGACAAGCGATGATCAAATGGTGATGAAAGTGCAGATCTGATCTCCAAGGTGGAGAGCTGATCTCCAGGAAGTGAAAGGTTTATCTCCACAAGGTGAAAGGTGCAGAGAAGTGGCCGCCCCTGTTATTGGCCTTCTGGTCCACTTCGCTAGGTATGCACCGCTGCTGACCCCTTTTCCTTTAGGTCTCACGTATTTAAATCGCCTTCTGCCGGACACTTCTCTGAAATCGAAATACCGAATTAAACACTGTCCCTTCAGGATTATCCACGGTTTATTCAATACGCGAGCTGCAGCAAAGACTTCAAGAAAACGAATCCTTACCTGCACCTTCAGGATTATTCACTATTTGTTTTATAGGCGACTTGCAGCTAGGACTTCAGGATATCGAATGACCACGTTCAATTCTCTCGTCAAAAATGTAAGCGATCTATTACTCGACCTTTGGACTCCGACGCTCGTGACTACGACCTTGAGTGCTGTTGGCAGAGGACCTCGCACCGTTTCCGGGTTTATTCTGAAAGCCTTAAGGTCTATTTTTGCTGAGCGTCAAGAAGATTCTCGAAATTACCAGAACAATTCATCTATTTCCGTTTTCTAGTGGATCGTACTTACCTCAGTCTCTCATAGATGTCTCTGCGATCGGCGCAAGTTGCCCGCCGGAGACGTTGATTTTTGACGGCACCTAAAGCTTCGGCTGTATTACCACAGATGTCGCTGTTAACAACCTTTGTTTAAAATATTTTTATAATTTTCTTTATGCACCAAAATTCCACCGTTACAATACCCCTCTGCCCATCGAAAGTTTCACTGGATGATATGAAACTACGCTGCCCTCAGCGTAACCCGAAACTTAACAAAATAAACAAGTTGCTGAACATGACATCCAACTAGTATTCCACGGAACCATCCCACAAATTTCTACATGGCTGAGCAATAAAAGAAACTAAACATACCCAAAAAATGTATGTACTGAAAAAATACTCAAAACACCACTCCAGCCCATCGTTATGAATCTGTAAATGGCTCCAAAATCATGAAATACATTCTGTTAGATCATGTCAGCATAAAGTTTTCATCTTTGAGCCAAAATAACTCATTTGACACCTCGCTTTGCTATGTAGGATCAAACATCTATCTAAACTGAAACAAAGATCCTATTCCAATCAAATCCGATCAAACAAAAGTTTCCCAACACTAATTTAATTATGCCTTAACTTTAAAAAAAAATTCTAGCAAACCCAATTTTTATTGGTTAGAACTAATAAAGAAAAACAAAATTTAAAAAAACTAACTTTCTAAAATGTATATATATATTTGTGTGTATGTTTAAATATGTATCAATATCTAAGGTGTATGTTATATATACTAAATATTTAATGTCATGCCAAGATATATAAATAATAATGTGAAGTAGTAATGGTTGTAGTATTACTACACCAAGGTACATTATCCATATGGATTTAATTTCATTTAATTTGGAACTATAAATCCATCTGGCTATCTTTATGTACCTAAAGTATTTAGTTGTGTGATCACTCCTTTTATACAACCTCAAAATTCCGAGCATACCTGGCATACTTTTGCATTCATACTTCCTCAAACACTGAATCATTTCCTTAATATCCATCACCTTACATGCGTCAATAGAGGTACCATTACTTCATCGTAGGCACTCCAAATCTTACACAAAGAATTTCTCTGCGATAACTCACTTCAAAACATGTGGTCACGCTTTGAAATTCGGCCTTTCATGATGTCCCATCCCCGAGTTGATAAAAGTTTTATGAGTGGAAATCCCAAATTTAGAATAATAGATCATCGTTTATTGTTGTTGTGGTATAAAGGCTTAAATTTTAAAGTGGTTACCAACCGCCACTAAGCTAAGTTTTATTGTGGTATAAAGGCTTAAATTTTAAAGTGGTTACCAACCGCCACTAAGCTAAGTTTTATTAGGGTGTAAAATGTAAATGTATTACTAAACTACTGTTTCCAAATGTTTCTAGTGTGTATATAATATATTATATAATACTGTTATCTATATATGTGTATATGTATGTAATGTGTCTGTATGAACTTATATACTATATATATATATATGAGTTCTTATACCTAAATTGTCTTCACTCCTGTAATCCTTTCCATTTCCATAAAACCAAACGCCAGGACTGATGTTCTACTGCCTTCATTTAACCTGTCTTGTCCGGGCTGTTCCTATAGTGTCACGTTTTAGTGGCACTATATATCTGAAATATCCACGGCAATCCTATGTCGCATGTCTCTCAGCCGACTTGCATGCGCCGCTTGCACGCCTAAATATTCGGCACTAAAAAAAAACATTTGTCTAAAAGCCCTTACTGTCCACACTAATCAGGTACTAGCAAAGACAAAAACCATCATGTAAACGTTGCCCCTGTGCCTTCCTCGACAACATGGCGAACCGCGACATGAAAACAAAAGAAACGACTGTTGGTATCCCCATAAAATAGGTACAATCACTCATATTGCACCTGGAGCATACCTCATCGACGCGTCCATACCTAACAGAGTTATCTAAAAACTACCGTTGGTACCTCCATAAAATAGGTACAATCACACATATTGCACCTGGAGCGTACCTCTTCGACGCATACATAGCTAACTGAGTCATATAAAACTACCGTTGGTACCTCCATAAAATAGGTATAAGCACACAAAAGTTGCACCCGAAGCGTACCAACGACATGCCTATTCAACGGCATGTATATGACTAACCGAGCCATGTAAAAAAATTCGTCACAAACAATCGTGAACGAATCAAGACTTCATATCGCAATTGGTCCCCTGTCAAGGAATAAAGAGGATGATTCTTGACTCCATCCTGATAATGCAACAACAAAGCTACATGTCCCCTACTATGGACCTCTAAAATTCGACACGAGAAACTTTCAAGAAAAAAGTTTAAAGTCGTAGACGGGTCACTGGAACTCTAAAAATCGAACAATAAAAACTATGTTCAAAACAACATAAAAAAATATATAACCAGGAATCTCTAAAATTTCAAAATAAATCTTCAAAACACACGATGTATTTGTTTGTTGTTGGTTGGATCCTTGAAACCTGGAAAATAATATTTGATTTTCAAAAGGATATGGACTGCTAAAATAATTCAAAGCATAAAATTCAAAAAAATTTAAAGAACATAAAAATTTCAAAAAAAAAAATTCACAAAATTCAATGTTTTGATTCGTGTTGGTCGGATTTCTCCAAACCCAATAAAATAAAACCTGACTTTGAGAAAAGATAAAAATATGGACAAAAAAAATTTCAAAAAAATTTCAATAAAATTTCAAAATTTTCGGCAGAAATCGTTGGTTTGGTCTGTGTTAGCTGCAATTGACTAATCCTTATAAACAAAATCTGAAAAAAAAATACAATTTCAAAAAAACTTAAAAAAAAAAAGTTTTCCAAAAAATTTCAAAACAACACGCTTGCTTGGTTGGCAGCTTGTAACCC
This sequence comes from Ectropis grisescens, assembly GCA_017562165.1. Lineage (NCBI taxonomy): Eukaryota > Metazoa > Arthropoda > Insecta > Lepidoptera > Geometridae > Ectropis > Ectropis grisescens. The sequence continues at coordinate 7,134,329 of CM029769.1, read as the reverse complement.
TATAGCCGAAAACGAAAATCTGATAATGCAAGATGAATTCCTGAAATTTCAAAAAAATTTCAAGAGAAAAAAAAAACTCTTCCTGTTGGCTGGAACCCTAGGACTGAAAATGAAAACACATCTTTATGAAAATGGATATCGTGAAAAATATCATGAAATTTCAAAAAACATTCAATAAAATTTCAAAAAAAAAAAAAAACCTTTCCTACACAAAACTCAAACCCCTGACGAACAGCTGACGTCTATTGCTTTCAAACTAGTTAACCAGCACCAGTCGTAAAAAAAAACCTTCGCCGTTTTATGCAAGTAACTGGAACCCTAAAATTTCAAAATTTTAATTCAAAGATCACGTTCCAAAACGATGTGGCTTGTCCAATGATGATAGCTAAACCCCCGCGATAAGGTGAACTGAATGATCTGTATGCACACAAAGAAAAGTACAGCAAAAAAATATAAGTCTGAAAATCAAAGTACGTCATGAAATTCCAGACTCCCCCTGAAAATTAAAAAAAACACGCCGACCATGTAACATCAAAAATTGTAACTCGGCGTGATTCTAAATGTCGCTATGAAGAAAAACATATAGTCGAACAGAGAACCTCCTCCTTTTTTTTGTAGTCGGTTAAAATAAAAACACTTCAAGGAGGTGCTATACAGATGCTTAAAAAAAACTCATTAGAAAGCACAAAATATTGAGTTAAAATTATTTATCGCGTGGTGACGTAACGTTCTCGTTGGTGAATAGTACCTTATTACACAACATGATATCACAAGTCACAAGTCTACCCTCTATTTGGTTACAAATAATTTTTATTTTAAAACTTCTTCTGTTAACAATCTGTGAATATACACCTTAAAATACAGTAATTACACAGCACAGACAAAATATAACACAGTGAAAATACAGCAGTAAACGGCAATTGTTAAAGTGTAAAGTTGGGTAAATATGTTGGGTTTTAAAAGCGTACCCTACCCGGTTCCTTTAAAAAGTGTGGGTTTTTACGTTGGGTGCAAAATTGTACTCTTCCCGGTTCCTTTAAAAAATGTGGGTTTTTAAGTTGGGCGCCATATTGTAAGGTGCATCCGGCTAGCCACCTTACTTATATTTATTACTAGCTGTTACCCGCGACTTCGTCCGCGTAGAATTTTGATTTGTTTTGTGTGTAAATTCACTGCTTTTAAAAAAATTATATATATTTATAGTAACGACGGTGTGTTTGTATATTTCACTCGTTACCAGGGAATAGAAACATAGTTTATGTGAGTTCTTACAAAAACAATTATTTTACCAATTTAACGTCGGCAGAGTTTTAGTCAGATGTATGCCGATTCAGCGTATATACCTTATGTCGCAAAAACCGGCTGACATACTAAATACATTAATATCTTTCATGTTTATCGTCGTTATGTTATGCTATGTTGTGTTGCGTTGTGTTGCGTTGCGTTGCGGTGCGTTGCGTTGCGTTGCGTTGCGTTGCGTTGCGTTGCGTTGCGTTGTGTTATATTGAGTTCTGTTCTGTTCCTTTACCGTAACGTAAACGCGTAAAACGTAACGTAAACGTAACGTAACGCAAAAACGTAAACGTAACGTAAACGTAAACGTAACGTAAAACGTAACGTAAACGTAACGTAAACGTAACGTAAACGTAACGTAAACGTAACGTAAACGTAACGTAAACGTAACGTAAAACGTAAACGTAACGTAAACGTAACGTAAACGTAACGTAAACGTAACGTAAACGTAACGTAAACGTAACGTAAACGTAACGTAAACGTAACGTAAACGTAACGTAAACGTAACGTAAACGTAACGTAAACGTAACGTAAACGTAACGTAAACGTAACGTAACGTAAACGTAACGTAACGTAAACGTAAACGTAACGTAAACGTAACGTAAACGTAAAAACGTAAACGTAACGTAACGTAACGTAAACGCAACGTAAAACGTAAACGTAACGTAAACGTAACGTAAACGTAACGTAAACGTAACGTAAACGTAACGTAAACGTAACGTAAACGTAACGTAACGTAAACGTAACGTAAACGTAAAACGTAAAAACGTAAACGTAACGTAAACGTAACGTAAACGTAACGTAAACGTAACGTAACGTAACGTAACGTAAACGTAAACGTAAACGTAACGTAAACGTAACGTAAACGTAAACGTAACGTAAACGTAACGTAAACGTAACGTAACGTAAACGTAACGTAAACGTAACGTAAACGTAACGTAAACGTAACGTAAACGTAACGTAAACGTAACGTAAAAACGTAACGTAAACGTAACGTAAAACGTAACGTAAACGTAACGTAAACGTAACGTAAACGTAACGTAAACGTAACGTAAACGTAACGTAAACGTAACGTAAACGTAACGTAACGTAACGTAACGTAAAAACGCGTAACGTAAACGTAACGTAAACGTAACGTAAACGTAACGTAAACGTAACGTAAACGTAACGTAAACGTAACGTAAACGTAACGTAAAAACGTAACGTAACGTAAACGTAACGTAACGTAAACGTAACGTAAACGTAACGTAACGTAAACGTAACGTAAACGTAACGTAAACGTAACGTAAACGTAACGTAAACGTAAACGTAACGTAAACGTAACGTAAACGTAAACGTAACGTAAACGTAACGTAAACGTAACGTAAACGTAACGTAAACGTAACGTAAACGTAACGTAACGTAAACGTAACGTAAACGTAACGTAACGTAACGTAACGTAACGTAAAACGTAACGTAAACGTAACGTAAACGTAACGTAAACGTAACGTAAACGTAACGTAAAAACGTAAACGTAACGTAAACGTAACGTAAACGTAACGTAAACGTAACGTAAAAACGTAACGTAAACGTAAAACGTAAACGTAAACGTAACGTAAACGTAACGTAAACGTAAAACGTAAACGTAACGTAAACGTAACGTAAACGTAACGTAAACGTAAACGTAAACGTAACGTAAAAACGTAAACGTAACGTAAACGTAACGTAAACGTAACGTAAACGTAACGTAAACGTAACGTAAACGTAACGTAAACGTAACGTAAACGTAACGTAAACGTAACGTAAACGTAACGTAAACGTAACGTAAACGTAACGTAAACGTAACGTAAACGTAACGTAAACGTAACGTAAACGTAACGTAAACGTAACGTAAACGTAACGTAAACGTAACGTAAACGTAACGTAAACGTAACGTAAACGTAACGTAAACGTAACGTAAACGTAACGTAACGTAACGTAAACGTAACGTAAACGTAACGTAAACGTAACGTAAACGTAACGTAAACGTAACGTAAACGTAACGTAAACGTAACGTAAACGTAACGTAAACGTACGTAACGTAAACGTAACGTAAACGTAACGTAAACGTAACGTAAACGTAACGTAAAAACGTAACGTAAACGTAACGTAAACGTAACGTAAACGTAACGTAAACGTAACGTAAACGTAACGTAAACGTAACGTAAACGTAAACGTAAACGTAACGTAAACGTAACGTAAACGTAACGTAAACGTAACGTAAACGTAACGTAAACGTAACGTAAACGTAAACGTAAACGTAACGTAAACGTAAACGTAACGTAAACGTAACGTAAACGTAACGTAAACGTAAACGTAAACGTAACGTAAACGTAACGTAAACGTAACGTAAACGTAACGTAAACGTAACGTAAACGTAACGTAAACGTAACGTAAACGTAACGTAAACGTAACGTAAACGTAACGTAAACGTAACGTAAACGTAACGTAACGTAACGTAAACGTAAACGTAAACGTAACGTAAACGTAAACGTAACGTAAACGTAACGTAAACGTAACGTAAACGTAACGTAAACGTAACGTAAACGTAACGTAAACGTAACGTAAACGTAACGTAAGACGTAAAACGTAAACGTAAACGTAACGTAAAAACGTAAACGTAACGCAAACGTAACGTAACGTAAACGTAAACGTAACGTAAACGTAACGTAAACGTAACGTAAACGTAACGTAAACGTAAACGTAACGTAAAACGTAACGTAAAACGTAAAACGTAAACGTAACGTAAACGTAAAACGTAAACGTAACGTAACGTAACGTAACGTAAACGTAACGTAACGTAACGTAAACGTAACGTAACGTAAACGTAACGTAAAACGTAACGTAACGTAACGTAACGTAACGTAAACGTAACGTAACGTAACGTAACGTAACGTAAACGTAACGTAACGTAACGTAACGTACGTAAACGTAACGTAAACGTAACGTAACGTAAAACGTAACGTAACGTAAACGTAACGTAACGTAAACGTAACGTAAACGTAACGTAAACGTAACGTAACGTACGTAAACGTAAACGTAAACGTAACGTAAAACGTAACGTAAACGTAACGTAAAAACGTAACGTAAACGTAACGTAAACGTAACGTAAACGTAACGTAAACGTAAAACGTAACGTAAACGTAACGTAACGTAAACGTAACGTAAAAACGTAACGTAAACGTAACGTAAACGTAACGTAACGTAACGTAACGTAACGTAAACGTAAACGTAACGTAACGTAAACGTAACGTAAAAACGTAACGTAACGTAACGTAACGTAAACGTAACGTAAACGTAACGTAAAAACGTAAACGTAAACGTAACGTAAACGTAACGTAAACGTAACGTAAACGTAACGTAAACGTAACGTAAATTTCAACAAACTCTTGTTTAGCGTACTGATGTTTATACTTGATCCCTAAGGAACTGTGGATGATATCGGGATAAAATTTAGCCTATGTGTTATTCCAGACTATAAGCTATCTGTGTATTATATTTCAGCTCGATCCGTTGGGCGTGATTGAGCAACAAACATTCATACATTGAGATTTATAATATTATATATTAGTAGGATAGGATTTCAAAGAACTATTTGTGTTCCAAATTGCAACAAAATCTAATAAGGCGTTCCGATATTACATTTATACTTGTTCCCTTAGGAACTGTGTATGTTTTCGGGATAATAAATAGCCTGTTTTGTTTTAATGTTTGGATCTGTGTTTCAAATTGCAACAAAATCTAGTTAAGCGTTCCGATGTTACATTTATACTTGATCCCTAAGGAACCGTGCACGATTTCGGGATAAAATATAGCCTATATGTTATTCCAGTCTATAAACTATCTGTGTACTAAATTTCAGCTCGATCCGTTGAGCCCTTTGGGCGTGATTGAGCAACAAACATCCAAACATCCAAACATCCAAACATCCATACATTGACATTTATAATATTATTAAGGATTTCTACTCGGGATTAAAAATAACAATGCACTTTAACCAATTTACACGTTTATTACTGCTTAAGATTCGGAACCACACATTTATTACACGGAAATTAAAGAGGTGTAACTTACAGCTAATTGTAGGTTGAAACCTAGCTTAAAATATCGTTAGCCTATGAATTTATTTATAGCAAAGATTACGTTAATTTTAAAACAACAGATAACACGGCTAATGCATTCCTCTAAATGCCAATTATCAATATACAAAAGCAGATGCTTATATCCAGAATCTATTTATAGAAAAGTTCACACTTGCATTTACGACCATCGATATGAATGGATGGATGTGCCCTCCCAAATTTTCAAGCGCACCGAATTACGGTATCGTTAGGACAGACCTCGCCGCTAGCAATTCTAGGGTCAAGTATTTTGGTAGTTCTAAACCATACGCGCCACACCGAGGCACTGTCTCAACGGTGTCACCTTTTAAAGTATTCAGGGCACGTCTTTGGATTTATATCGATGTTCAAAATGCTAACATGGGAGAAATAGATAACTGATAACTACAATCATATTAAGTTTGTTTGCATTTACACAACACTAGAAGGTTCCTACGGGCTCAATAATTAAATAAGTACTGCAAGGGTTCACGTTAAGTCTATAGCCCGCTTGTTGGGAATAACAATTTGACGATTATAAAATATCAGTACTCCGTCATCAGGGAAAACATAATATCCCTTCTTTCACAATAAAATCAGAATAAAGGTAGAAATGAGATTAAGGTTAGAAATAAAAATAAGGTTTGAAATAAGAATAAGATACGAGTTAAGTATGAGAACAGAAACAAGGTACTTTCACGCAGCAGGCGTCAACTGGGTATATAAAAGGAGTCTAAATTCACCGATAGAAATTGGGTGACGTCACGAGCGGTACTCCACAGTCCGCGTTTCTTCCTTCGATGGCTTCGGGATGCCGGGAACGCGGGGAACCGAGCCTCACATAAAATACGGTTTAAAACCACCCACCTGAGGTTTTGATCACTTTACCAGATGGTGACAAGCGATGATCAAATGGTGATGAAAGTGCAGATCTGATCTCCAAGGTGGAGAGCTGATCTCCAGGAAGTGAAAGGTTTATCTCCACAAGGTGAAAGGTGCAGAGAAGTGGCCGCCCCTGTTATTGGCCTTCTGGTCCACTTCGCTAGGTATGCACCGCTGCTGACCCCTTTTCCTTTAGGTCTCACGTATTTAAATCGCCTTCTGCCGGACACTTCTCTGAAATCGAAATACCGAATTAAACACTGTCCCTTCAGGATTATCCACGGTTTATTCAATACGCGAGCTGCAGCAAAGACTTCAAGAAAACGAATCCTTACCTGCACCTTCAGGATTATTCACTATTTGTTTTATAGGCGACTTGCAGCTAGGACTTCAGGATATCGAATGACCACGTTCAATTCTCTCGTCAAAAATGTAAGCGATCTATTACTCGACCTTTGGACTCCGACGCTCGTGACTACGACCTTGAGTGCTGTTGGCAGAGGACCTCGCACCGTTTCCGGGTTTATTCTGAAAGCCTTAAGGTCTATTTTTGCTGAGCGTCAAGAAGATTCTCGAAATTACCAGAACAATTCATCTATTTCCGTTTTCTAGTGGATCGTACTTACCTCAGTCTCTCATAGATGTCTCTGCGATCGGCGCAAGTTGCCCGCCGGAGACGTTGATTTTTGACGGCACCTAAAGCTTCGGCTGTATTACCACAGATGTCGCTGTTAACAACCTTTGTTTAAAATATTTTTTATAATTTTCTTTATGCACCAAAATTCCACCGTTACAAGCTACAAAACGCATAGTCCTTGTAGAACTTACCGTACCGTGAGAAACTAATATACCTAAAGACCACGCGATGAAACAAAATAAGTATTACGACCTCCTAAACGAATTAACAAGAAACGGCTATGTAGTTAGTTTATACCCTGTAAAAGTGGGACCGAGAGGTATACCAGCAAAATCTCTCTATAACCTGCTGAAAGACCTTGGCTTATCCAGAAGTGCAGTAAGTTCTATACTAGAACGAGTATCTAAAGCTCCACTAGTAGGCTCATATCAGATTTGGATGGGCAGGGAGAGAAAAACGAGTAGTGAAGGTGAGTGTTGATGTACGTTAGAAAGGGGCCCCTTAAACCTACGCCCGAGTCACAAGTCTCGGGATCTACTCGGGTTTTCTCTCTCTGCCACACGATGGACCTCGCACCCACCCGCACGGTGAATCCATGGAATGCTAAGAAGATCGTCTCTCTTTCCTTGCACTGCACTCTCCAGTCTCAAATTTAGTAAAAATAATCGTAGTTTCGTGACTTCTCATAAAAAAAATTGTTAATGGTAATCATCCCATATTGTATTATTTTAGTATCGGTTTATGGAACACATTTTGTACACCTGAACTTAACAAACTAATAGCCTTTGTTCTATTCTTTGTGTTATAAAAAAAAATGCAAAAAAGTGATACCAGTTTGTACATGACTAAAAAACTCCTTTCGTAATACTCACAAGTTAATAAGAGAAATGGTACATTCAAAAAATACCACCAGAGGCCGTTTAAAAAGTTTTTTTCTGCATTCAGAAAACGCATTCGTAAAAATACATTGAGCTATAAAAATCTATGGACGAATTGTAAGACACAGCTACATATATACAATATTAAATTTGTAAGAGTGCTGGCTTTAGTCAATTTGAACGAAGCGCTTTTCCGCCACTTCATCCGCTTGGGACGCATTATCAGCGAGTCGAGTGGTAAAAGGCTTATTACGTTTAGCTAAATTTAGTTGACATTATTCTGAAGCAAAAGGAGCAAAGTTATTCAACTGATTTAAAAAGCAAGTTAGAAGCAAGCGATTCGGAATTTAGTGTGCTAGCTCACAAAATAAAATGCTTCACTGAATTCAGTACTTACTACATTGCAAATACAAAAACCGAATGGAATTGTGATCTGAGATTAGTAGTAATCGTAACAGTCACAAAATTGTTAGATTATGGTAAAAAAATGGCATTGAAACAATTGTGTAAAACCCTGTCATTGAAACCAAATGTTAAGACAAATTACTCTATTAATTTATTTCTAGGTTATAGTTTTTTTTATCTGCAGTCGCGAATCTTTTTTTGTTGATATACCTTCACTTATGATTTGTTTTGTCAAAACTAACCTCGAAAATTTTAAGGGTAGATTCAATTTTGTTTCGTAATTTTTTTCACTTGATGAGGCATATCCCCGCGCCGGACCCATTTGGGTTCCCCACCACTTGATGAAATAACATTAGCCTGTAGTCAGTACAAAAGGCTAATATTTGGTTAGAGCTTCAACAATCTATTTGAAGAAGCCCGGTGGTTTTGGGCACGCAGATGACAGAGCTGTTGTAGAGAGTTACATATCTAGCGAAAGAGCCAAAAGACAAACTCAGACAATGAGAGAGAGTATCATAATTACGAGTATAGCGTCTACTCTTAGCCATTGAGTCAGTGTCAGTTACACTAACAGAGCCCACAGAGTTAATTTAGTAAGAACTAAGTTAAAGAAAAGAAAGTTAAAAAAAATATAAATAAATAAATGTATGTCTCTCCGCTTGCTGCATTGTTTTTGATTTTGGGTACTATTTTACACAAAGTAACGATAACCAACAGACTTAACTTTACAGTCGGGGTGTTAGCGGGATTTCGTTACATATTTCTATTTGGGAAGGTATATCCATAAATGTATAATAAATAAATATCTGGGTGTTTCTATGTATAGTAAGTATGTATTTAAAACTACATAAGTATTACATCAGCTATCTGGCCGCCATAGTACAAGCTTTGCTTAGTTTGGGGTCAGATGGTGTTGTGTGTGAATGAATTGTCCACCAATATTTATTTATTTATTTATAAAGCTGAGAATATAGCGGAGTGGCGAGCCATGGGAGAGGCCTATGTCCAGCAGTGGACTAAGATAGGCTGATGTTGATGATGACCCATCAATTAATTTGTATTTATTGGTGTCTACTTGAACCGATCTTTATTTTAACATAAAACATATTAAAATTAAAGTGTAACAATAAAATCATTACATTAAAACAAAGGGTAGGAAAATGGTTCCGAACTATTGAAAAAAAAATCATGCTATCGAATGCTGTTTTTTTAGTTTTTCATGTTTTTATATCGTTTCCAATAAATTTAACCCATAAAATCACTGTGTAGGTAATATATAGCTCCTAGATTACTTGAGAACTCGAAAAAACTTTGATTCAAGTGTCAAAAAATGTTAGTTCAAATTTCAAGTGCATTAATTATAAGCAAACAATACCGCTAGAAGCGTCTTGAAACGATCTTCAGAATACTGGGCTCAAACGCGTACAAATAAGGCGGCACTTCATATGCCGAAATGTAAACAACGCACTTGCATAACCTAACACCCGTTTCCCCGCCAAAATTGTAGACGCGATTAGCGCCCGGTGTAGCGAACGGGTAGTGAAATATTTTGGCAGTACATTTAAAAGCAAAATAAAAGTGAAAACTGGCAGGGCTCTCCTCAAAGTCATAATACGAGTATCATCTATTAGTATAATTACCGTCTTTCGTTTGAGTTATAATGTTTCTGATCAAAACTCCTTTCTATGCTAGGTAAAAATACCGATATTTTTATATTCGATACTTATATTTATGTATCAGTCTGGTATTGCTGATTACTTGTTCTAAACTGGCAGACCGCCATGATGAGAACCGGAAACAGAGCTGCCATTGGTACGCCGATGTTTAAATTATGACCGCTGTAGAAACTCGTAAACCATTAAAGGGTAGAGGGATATTTGTGAAGATTGCTCTAAGATTTATGCAGATTCGTATTTTAATATCACTTAATATTTACGAGACTGTGGTGAAACTAGTCTTAAAATAATTTATTTGCACCGAAATACAAAACCCGACTTCAATCTAAAATTGAACTCAGATACTCGATCAAATTTCATAAGAAGCCATCACTAAGTCATCGTAAACGGTATGTAAGGGTAAAGTTCAGTTTCTTGTAAATACTCGTATTTCAAAAACCACAACACCGATTTCAATAAAATGTATATCGTCGCTGCGCCTGACAAGTTCCATATGTGAAATTTGTAAGGTTTTGGGAAACAACAAAAAACGTGTTATTTAATTAACAATCAGAAAAACTTAAAAAGTATTAATGCAGTATCATAGCCATTTATTTGAGACATAAAAATACAAAATTTGCAACATGTAGGTATTTGTTATTTAAGAAACAAGAATGTTTTTAAGCAAAAAACAGCACATAACTGATTTAGAATAGTCCAAAATAATGAAGTATGTGCAGTATTACACATGACGAGTTTGGCAATGTTACAATGTTGTTATTTTAGGTTTAGTATTATGTGTTCTTTAGATTTCTTACATAACAAATTTGAATAAAATTATTAAGCACTACTAAAACTATCCCGTAAATCTAAACTAACTCATAAATCAGTCGTTTTTAACAATTACAAAACCTATCAAACATAATGAGATCAATTATGGCCCTTTTAAACAATTATCCTAAGCTATAATTTTAATATCACAAATTATTATTATTACGATTGCAATAGTAGTGCTTTAGCACAACATAACATCATCATTATCATCATCACCGCCACAAGACGTCCACTGCTGAACATAGGCCTCCCCCCTAGATTTCCACAACGAACGGTCCTGCGCAACCTGCAACCAGCGGTTTCCAGCGACCTTTGTGAGGTCATCTGTCCATCTAGTGGGAGGCCGTCCAACACTGCGTCTCCCGGTTCGTGGTCGCCACTCAAGAACCTTTTTTCCCCATCGGTTGTCAGTTCTGCGAGCGATGTGGCCTGCCCATTGCCACTTCAGCTTGCTTACTCTTTGAGCTATGTCAGCCACTTTCGTTCTTTTGCGAATATCCTCATTACGGATTCTGTCGCGCAAAGAGACTCCGAGCATAGCTCTCTCCATAGCTCGCTGTGTGACTTTGAGCTTCGTTATGAGACCAACAGTGAAGGACCACGTCTCAGTTCCATAAGTCATCACTGGCAACACGCACTGGTTAAAGACTTTCGTCTTTAGGCATTGGGGTATTTTGGACTCAAAGATGTGCCGAAGTTTCCCGAACGCTGCCCATCCGAGTTGGATCCTTCGCTGGACCTCTTTGTCGAATTTGGATCTACCTAATTGGATCTTTTGACCCAGGTAGACGTATTCGTCAACAACTTCGAGTGTGGTATTCCCAACAATAACCGGTACAGGTGAGACATGAACATTTGACATGACCTTCGTCTTGTCCATATTCATCCTCAAACCTACCTGTTGGGATACTCTACTGAGGTCCCTGAGCATAGCACCGAGGTCCTCCATCGACTCCGCCACAATGACTATGTCGTCGGCAAACCGAAGGTGAGTGATGCATTCGCCGTTGATATTGATGCCATATCCGTTCCAGTCCAGTAGCTTGAAAACATCTTCCAGCGCGGCAGTGAACAGTTTCGGAGATATAACATCTCCCTGTCTCACGCCTTTCTGTAGCTGGATATGTTTTGTGCACTGGTCCTGTAATCGGACAGACATTGTGGCTTTGCTGTAAATACACTTCAACACTTCGATATAGCGATAGTCGATGCGGCATCGCTGGAGAGACTGAAGCACTGCCCAGGTCTCGATGGAATCGAAGGCTTTCTCATAGTCCACATACGCTATACATAGTGGCCGATTATACTCCTCGGTTTTCTGTATAATCTGCCGAAGCGCATGGATGTGGTCTATGGTACTATAGTTTTTTTGGAAACCGCCTTGTTCGGGTGGCTGGTAGTCGTCAAACCTGCGTGCGAGACGATTCGTGATTACCCTCGAAAACAACTTATAAACGTGGCTCAGAAGTGAGATGGGTCTGTAGTTCTTCAACAAGGTGTTGTCACCTTTTTTGAAGGAGAGCACCACCACACTTCTGCTCCACGCTTCTGGCGTACTACCGTCAAGTATGACGGAAACGAACAGCTTCTGGAGAACTTTAAGTACCGGTTTTCCACCCGCTCTCAGAAGCTCAGTCGTAATTCCGTCGTCGCCAGGTGCTTTGTTGTTTTTAAGTTGTTTGAGGGCCATCCTAATCTCATACAGGCTGACTTCTGGGATATCTTCGGTAAAGTGTCGGGTCAGCTTGGCTCTGGGGTCTTTTGCCATGCTAACGACAGGTTGTGCTTGCGTAGAGGTGTATAACTGTTCATAGAACCTCTCAATCTCCTCCAAAATCTCAGGCTTCGACGAGACAACGTTACCACTATCGGTCTTCAGTTTGGTCAGCTGACTTTGCCCAAGAGACACATTTCTTGCGAACACTTTTGAGCCTTTGTTTTGCTTGATGGCTTCTTCAATACTCGAAGTATTGAAGCAGCGTATGTCGCGTCGCACACAAGTAGAGATCTGTCTATTGAGCCGTCTGTATATCGTCATGTCGACCGAAGACTGTAACCGCATATCTCGTCTGACCGCCATAAGATCTAGAGTTTGATCGGAGAGCTTTTGGGTTCTGTTTTGGCGTCGGCTCTTATAAATTTTTCTGCCAACAGCATGAACAGTTTCCACTAGCCTGTCGTTTATTTCGTCCGCCGTTACGCACTCATCTAAGGATTCGAAGCGATTTTGAAGTTCGAGTTGAAAGTTATCGGGATCTTCGATCTGAGCATAATTTGGTCAACATAACATAACATTTTAAAATACCTACAGTTATTAAAAACTTGTACACTTAATAGAAAAACAAATCAAAAACTTCTTTATAAAAATCAAACATGATTCAATAACACCTATCAAACAAACGTTGTGTTACAGATCAAACAAATTATTATCGCTTATTTTTAAAATAATAAAATTTCAAGTTATTGCTTGTAGGTAATTAAGGTTATCATAAAACGTATGATAGTCACGGTGCATGAACGGTTTTAAAGACTGAAGACTATCGTATTTGGTTTTATCAATTTTCGGGGTTCGTTATACAGTTGAGTAACAACAACTGTCAAGTTGTAGCTACTGAAGTCGCTGAGGCAGGATTGTCCATTCATCAGGGTGGCGTAATTTGTAGTAGATACTACCATTTTATACAGAAAAGCTCGTATGTCATTTACAGTTGGATCTCCAGGTTTTTTACCTGGCCGAATAGAATCAAGACAAACATCAGGTTTTTATGTTGTGGTTCACACCACAACGCTCACATTGCTAGCACAGTTGGCGCGCGAATGAAGACGGAACACAAATCCCGTATGTGCATTTCTGCACATACGATTTTTTCCAAACGGTCAAAACACTTGAAGAATTTGTTAAAATTGTTTCTAGTAGGAATATCACAAAAAGGACTTTATCAAAACATAGAAAAAAAATCAGAGATAAAATTAGTACGAAAAAACGAAAATGAAAAAAATGCACAAATGGAATTTGGCAAGCGCAACGACGATATGATATGTGTGGTACACTCCGCGAGGCATAAGCTGAGCTTTGCATTTGTGTGAGTGTACCTACATGTATAGTGTAGGTGTGACAACCGGCCTTAGGCGCGGCGCCATTCTGTCTCGCCGCGCTCCTGCCTGATTGGTGATCACTCACACTAATGCAAAGCTCAGCCTATACCTCGCGGACAAAATTTCAAGCTCCTGCCTGATTGGTGATCACTCACACTAATGCAAAGCTCAGCTTATACCTCACGGAGTGTATGTAATATGGGACGGAGGAGTACGAAATTTCCTACACTTACAGTTTATTACCAGCGCCCCTCGGATTTACCCGCGCAGTTCCCGTTCTCGTTATTTTGCCGGGATAAAAAGTAGCCTATTTGTTCTTCCGAACTAATATCTATCTGCGTACCAAATTTCACTGAAATCCTTTTTTTTACCTTCAGAATTTCAATGTCGTTGTTTGATAGGTAGAGCTACCGATATAATTATTTAAGAAATTCTGCGTCCCAGTGTTTTTTCTCACGCGCATATTTCTTATTTGGTTTCGATCGAAAGATGCCTAATTCTGTTAAAAAAAAATACAACTTATTGACTTAAATCAACGTAATTGACGTAAATCTATACTAATATTGAAGAGCAGAGGAGTTTATTTATTTGAATGCGGCAAATCTCAGGAACTACTGGATCGACTCCAAAAAATATATCACCGTTGGATATGTCTGTGATCTTTGAGGCTATAGGCATAAAGAGCTATATATTTTACACCACGGGTGAAGCTGCGACGAACCACTAATCTTGAATAATTGGATTGTTAAATTTCAATTGTCAAATAAAAATAATCATAAGACAATTTTAATTAATTCACGAAAAACACGCGTGTGATATTATCAGTCCATTCCGACATAAGTTTCAGCCGCATCCAACAACCTTCTTTTAAGGCGAGTGCCCGCGTCTTACCACTGCATGTTTTTTTTAAATAACCACTTACGTCTTACCACTGCATGTTTCACTAAAATAGACCTTATAGGCCTTAGATTAAAGGGTTTCGTTATCAGAGTTAGTCAAGGCTAAAATCTTTATTATGGATCATCATGGTCAGAATCAGAATGGTCATGGGACCCAATGAGATAGTGGTGGGTTGTTATAAAAATAAATAAAAATACCCTAAGCTCCAGAGGTACATAACACGAATCATAAATCTTCGATTTTAGTCGTTTGCGTTTCTGTATTTTACCTTATCATAGAGTTCACTATATTAGAAATTATATAGATAATTATATCAGTATTAGAGAATTAGTGTTTATCCCAAGATGGCTTTGAAGAAGTTGCTTTCAGGAATAAGGCTGCAAGTTATTTCACTGTTCTTACTGTTTTTCTACGAGCATATCGTCTATGAAAATGAAAATTATTTATTGTTCACCCAATCCAAATGATCCAGTGAATTGTGTGAACAATTTTCATAGACTCAAATTTAAGTAGCCAAATCTTTAGAACACGACAAGTACCTAGGTACTATAAACAACAAATCCAGACAGTTTAATTGTGCTAAATTATCTTAAGTTTTAATAACAATACAAGCAAAATTGTAATTGTGCCTCTAGATAAAAGTATTACGAGGATTTATGTGACACTAATTGCTTCCCGAAACATGTTTTTACTTTTCAGTGAAATGGCACGATGGAGAGAAAGAACTCAAACAACAGCGAGAACTCTTATCGAAGAAATAAATCTTGGATCCGACAAATCGTTAACAAGAAAGCAATTTTGGTCAAAATAAATACGCTGTCACAAAATGTGTTGATCTTTGATTGTGTAGAGGTACCATTGATCAGGAACAACGAAGATTGGAGAGTTTCGTGCAGCGAAATGTAATCGCCGATGCCTTTGAGAAGACAAAACGAAATTGGTACATCTTGTAACAAGGGAAATGGTTTACGTGACTTAAAACAGTTTGAATATAAAGTGGAACGAAGGTATTTCTGATTCAATTCGATTGACGCGACGCGGCCATTTCATGGTAGATATTTGGTAAAATTTTACGGAGCATTCTGTTTTTTTTTTCATTGTAATGGTGAAAGAAAAAGTATCGTGACCTTGTGTGTTTAGAGTTTCTTTTTGTGTGTAATTATTTGTTGTGTCAGTTTTATACGTCTTTGTATCTAGGTAATTAATTGTAAGTGCTTCTTTAAGGCTTGAAGGTAAGCATCGATGTGGTCACGCCAACCTAGAAAATACCTATTTCCTAATCCTTTCGATAATACCTTTCAGGAAACAGCGAAATAGATAGCAATAGCAATTTATCAATTTAATTTAATTTACTTAAAATTCTTCACAATTATTTTTAATAATGTAGCAATCTAAATGTACAACTGTATTTACATGCCTGTAGTTGTCCTTTATTATTTTGATTTTTGAAGTGAAAACTTCTTTTGGCTCGCCACGACAGGTTTTTCGTGGGCTGTGAATTGAATTCTAGCGTCACACTCGGGAATGATAAGAAATCTTCGGGTAAACTCGGGACCATGGCCATGCTCAATTCTCATGGCTACGACCTCCAGTTTCACCCGCGTAGTTTCTAAAGTAAGCTATCAAATTCTGAGTTATAAGTTTTCACTTTTATTGGCAGTTCTTATGACAGCCATTCTTTTATAGTAAATATTGGCAATACGAGTTATTTTCCGAACGGTGAGACTTTGCCTTTTGGCCTTTATTCCTTTCTTAGACCAAATTTATTTACTGACTACGTTTGCTTTCACCTTCAAAATCGGTCGTTACGCCAATCTAGTACATGTAAAAATATTCTTAGGATCAAGCGGAATTGGACTCTATGGCCTCACGACTGTTTATTTGGATGCTTTTGGCACTAGGCTATTTTAGCTTTTCGTTCTTTCAAAAAGTTCACGTCACGTTCCATTAAAAAATAACCTTATTTCTAAGGCAGAGAAAAACATCATCAACATATGGGCAGATTTGCATCAGAAAGGTTTCCAAAACAGCTATTCAAATTGAATCGAACCTTTTGGACATTTATTTCTTTGACATTAAGTTACTCGTACAATATGTAAATTAAGAACAGCTCGACATGTAAATTATATCTTATCTTGTTTGTAGTTTCTACTAATAAGGTGTAATGGAAGTAATAATAATTATTCCATTATAATTATGTCATTATTACTTTAATATACGTTCACCAGAATGAAAAATTCGAAATTTTAATGGCACTCCGAATGTAAATAAATGGTACAATACAACAATTCAAAGTTAGTTAATTAGTTGAATCCTGCCCTGGTTTAATTAATTTAATTTAGGATAACCCTTAATCCTATTTAAGAATTTGTGACCTGTTAACAGCTAATAATAAAGTAAAATATACACCGTAGAAATATAAAAGCAGAAAGTTAAATGTGCATCCAGTAATTCGGATAGTAATGAAAATAGTCTATGTATCTTTCGTAAACATGTAAATATGTTTAGTTGAGTTGAGAGTTTGAAAGTAACTGTGAGTGTTGATTGTCATTATTGCGTAATATCTTAAGACACTTAAAGTGTTTGGTTTCCGATATCTTTGATGTGAATAATTGTGGTGGGTTCTGGGCTGATTATGTTTTCATGTATGGGTGTTTAATATTGACCCAATTTTCTTTTTCTTTTGTTATTAATTTCCTTTTATTGTACTGCATGCTACTGTTATGTGGAGTTCAATTGTGACTTGCTTTGGTGTTCGCTCGGTCTTGTGGCTTGAGGCGGTCTGCAAAAGTCTTCGACACGGGGCATCCTAGTGAAGACTGCTGCATACCTCAGTAATGAACTTAGGTACCTCTCACTTTTTGTCTCATAAACATTGTATTTATTGTTACCACTATTGTCCATTGAAACATACGTACTCTTAGAACTAGACATTATGTATTAATATTAAGAAGTGTAACAATGAATATATATATAAATAAATAAATAAATAAATAAATAAATATTGATGGAAATCGGGAAACCTATACAACTTCAAGGGATTTGTGATTTCAAACGTTACCACAACATTTAAGTTTAATATTAGATCTATTTGAAATATTTGTTACCTACGCTAAATGAATAAAGCCGTTCATCCCATGAGATTTCCAATGTCAGGAAATTGCAAATGGCAAAGCAAACGATATTGCGTAAGTGCGATTTTTCCTTGACAAGGATCAACAAAAGTAACATTCATATACATAAATTGATCATTGACAAAAACATAATTATTTATAGCTTTTCTGAATTTCTAACGCAAATAGTTATTTGAAACTAATTCTATGATAGTATATAGAAAATATCAATTTCGATTGAATTATGAAGACTGCTTCAGACACTGATAAATAACATTGGAATAATTAATTCTTTTAGGAAAGCTGTAAAGATTTCCTAAAAGAAACAATATTTTCCTACAAAATTGTCGTCTCATTCATCAAAAAAGTCTCATTACCATTCGAACGCAAGCATCCGCATATCAACAATGTAACGGAAGTATCGTCAGCTCGCCGCATTGTCAGCATGTTTACAAATAAACCTAAGTTCAAACCCAACCGCCATGTTGGAAACATCGCATTACACAATTTTAACACTCAACGAAAGATGAGGGTTTCAGTATATTTAAGGTAGGTACATATTGGTAAACATTTTTGACTTGAGAGAGTGTATAACACTCGGTATGTATGAGGCAGATGTGTATGTATATCTGTCCTAGGTCGATACTTTATTTCCGGTATTAATTGCATGCTAACGCGTAGGTACGATAGTTTTTAAGTTAGGCTTAAACCCTCAACACACGAGGAAATTACGAAAAATTAGTGGGGAGGACCATCACACCATATAATTGGTGATTTATGGTATGTAGAGTCCTCCCCTCTACTTTTACGTAATTTCCTCTGATTTTAGGGTTCGTGTGTAAAGGGTTTTAGGTCTTTCGGATCTGACGCCGACTGCACTAACCCAGAGTCCATTAGGTAGTGGAGGCCATTATAGGATTAGAGACTTACCGCCGTTATATGGTGGAGCGAATCCATGATGTTTAGATGCAGTGTCATGCACTATATTCCAATATGAATATGATAAACTATTTTCGTACAAAAAATTAAAACGACTTCAAAACCATAAATGGGCACTCAAAAGCGATAAATAAACTAAAATCATTATTATAAGCGCTACTCACTCATCTATTTAAAGTCGGTGCCAGCCAAATCTAACAGGTAGTGGATAGATACTACTTACCTGTGCCTACTTACCATGTGCCTACATACCATATGCCAACTCTGAAATAAACCCTTTAGCTTTTGATCCCCAACAACCCAATGTCTCGACGGCGATAGGTACAAATCCGCACAGAGACATTAATGAGCTGTACAAATTCGTACAGAGACATTAAATATTTACAAAATTTACCACGCTTATAATTATAATAGAACAACCCGATGTTTTTTTAACCGACTTCCGAAAAGGAGGAGGTTATCAATTCGAAAGTAGGGTTATGTTTTTCGTGCGTATCTTGTTTGTAAATTTCTTTATTTCCCACGTATCTTCCAAACGTCTGGATGGATTTTGTGTCAATCACCAGAGATCATCTTCCGATAGTAGGTATATTGTATTGCATACATAATGTTTTTATCTGCTGTTTTTTGCAGTGAAGTTATTTCAATTAAAGTTATTTAACTTATTATTATCGGCAGGAAATCTTGATACAGCTGTATATGCCACATTCAATCAAGCTAGGAATCGGAGTGGGCTATGTCACGGGATTAGTACAACAGTGGACTGGTAGATAGTGGTAATGATGATGATATAGTCTACATCTAAGATTACAGTTCTAAAAATGGCAGTTTTTATTAACAAAACTAAATTCTAATGAGAACTACACCATACTACATTTTTTACATAGTATAGAATGAAGAAACGAGCAGGACATGTGTGCCTGGTGGTAACAACATAACAGTGACATGCAGCTATTGGAACATGAAGAGTCCAAATCATAACCTAGCACTGCACTGCGCTCATCTCCCAGAGATATAAGACCATATTTCGGATTGACCGACCATACGGTCGGTCAATCCGAAACCGGTCAGTGCCCAACGGGTAGCAATCGCGCGCGTGCACTCTCCTTGAAAAAGGCCGCCGGACGCGGCCGAAACTGGAGTCGGATTGACCGACCGTATATACGTGAGTGTCCCGTTATCCAATTAAATATGTGTAACAATCACGTTAATTTTAATACTACAACTACATATCTTACAGTAATCGCATCTGAACTATTAATATGCCAATGAAGGTCTAAGTTTAGATTTCACAGGTTTTTCTTTGTCACTTTTGGGACTAAAATGTAAATTAAATGTAGCGAAAGACGTACCAATTATTAATTAATGGAGAAACAATTTTTTTCAAAGAAAACCATCGCCTTACCGTAATCGAGGCAGATACTTGATTGGATTTATGTATTTTGTTGTACACAAAATGAACTCTCAGCTTTGTTCTTTTTCCTCAATTTTCACCGTTCATTTCGCTTCAGGCAACACTACCATCTTTCCGAAATACAATGGAGCGCGCTTATTTGGAAAGAAAAGGATCCACGCTGGATTTGAAGACGCTTGATTTTATCCATCGGAAAGCAATAAAGCAATCAACTGTCTAGCCGTCTATTAATAAAAGTAGCATCAAAATTGCTATCAAATCTAAACGGAATAAATGTTCTTCAGAAACTAAGTTATTTGTAAAAATCAAACTAATATTGACATAATCAGGGAGAGGGTGAGTGAAAAAAATATATTACTTATTTATAAGTTGTTTAGAAATGTCGGAGTTTTGAATCATTTGGGGTGTGTGCCTCGGGAACCTCCATGTATTGTAACCCTGAGAATCACACAACAAGTTGCTTCGGTGACATCTTGTTGTGTGACGGCGAATCCCGACCGGGGCTGAGAACTTCTACACGCGGTTCTTACCCCCTTGAGCAGTGCGTGTAGAGGTCGGCGAAAGGGACTGGAAGACTTGGGAAGGTTACTCGGCTGAAATATCGACCAAGTAAAATTTAAAATCTTAGGGTCCTCCACGAGCACGACTCTGATTAGCAGAGTGCTCAGTGAAAGGACAACCGCCGCGATGCGGCCAAGCGGAACCGCGGCTGTCGCTAGTCGAGGTGATGTGGTCGGACCTCTCGCTGCCGACCATCTTCGCCGTAAGAGGTGAGATAAAAGTCTCTCGACAGTGAGAGGTCGTGTCAGTGAAAGGAGCGAGAGAGAAACCTCTCAGTATTTAACTGAGACGGAAGCAGACACGGTGGCGAGCCTAGAGAGTAGCCACTCAGGGTACGCACCCCATCTCCATAGGAAGGCTTGGGGCGTTGGATGTTTAAAGTCGTCCGATGCCCCACCTAGGAATAGGCCTTTGAGGAGATGACGCGCTGCTGATCCAGTGCGTCATTAGAGCTAAATGCAGGGGTACTAACGCCCCCCGCGGGTCCGCAAGCACAGTGGCAGGTGGGTCAGGGTCGTTGACGGGTGAGCGAAAAGTGACCCCGCGACTCTGACCCCTGGCCATGTAGGAGAAATCTGTGTGGGTTTAGTTGGTAGGAGCACCATGTCGTCCCCCATGGTGTCGAGACCGACATCATTTAATATTAAAACAAGTATCTGCCTGCGATTTCGTCAACGTATTTATAAAACTACTAGCTGAACCTACCTTGAAAGCGTTGCTACGCCACTTGTTGAAAATTGGTCGCACCCACTCAGAACTCTTTATTTACAGATGAAAACAGCTATTCTACAAGGAAGTCTGCATTTTTGCGGGCCTAAATGCGTTATTCCAGACTAAAATAAATTTGAGTTCCAAATTTCAGCTTGGCTCCGTCAGTTCTTAGAACGTTAACAAGTAAATCCAAACTTTCACATCCTACCTATATAACATATTCGAAAGTTTGTATGTTCGGATGTTTGTTGCTCAATCACGTCGTAACGGAAATTTGGAACACAGATCATTAATTGTCTAGATTGGCACACGGGCAAATTTTTATAGCTGCAAAATAACGGTAACGGAAACTGTGTGGGCAAAACCGTGTGGCACTGCTAATTTATAATATGGGCAAATAAAACAACAATTTGTTTACTTTGATACTCTCCGTTTTGGTGGTCGGATGAAACGACAAAAAACTCTTTAATGTCTAGTTCTCACAGAACCGTGTCACGGGCCAGCTACTCGACTAAATTTTATGTACTTTCAAGCACGGATGGCGTCGACTTTCTTGTTAAGTCAGCAGTTCAAAAGTTCATCCTGTTGTACGCAGACATCTTATTAGAATAGACATCGCGAGCTTTTATTTGAGGATCTGCTGTAAGCTTCACTGCTTATTGAAAGTGAAATCCACTCCGTTTCAATCTAATTTGCCGTATAACTTTGAATTCGCGGACTAGTCTAGTAGCGGTAAGTCTGATGGTCACATGCGACTGTCCTTGTTGCAGATTTGATTTTTTCTTTGATAAAGTTTCTCATTTTTTCGAAGTAGCAATATCTTTTAGCCATGATGAGCACTTTTCATATCTGCTATTTGATACTTTGACATTCAAAGTTGACATATTTATCAAATTGGTGAATAAATGATTGTATTTAATTGAAAAATTTGACGAAACATTTTGTAAGCCCTCATATCATATTTGTGGATAAAGGTTTCTAGAAAAATTACAGGGCATAGAAATACATTATTTAATATCTGTAACGAGCGCAATGCTGCTTTTAAGGGCAGGCGTGTTACTTACCATTAAGCGCATGCCCTGCTCCTACCATCACTATAGTAAAACAAAACACAACATACCAATATTAAACATTACTATTGTTATAATTACCTTCGCGAGCAAAGTTACGAATCAAGATAGTTTTTCCGATAGCTTATCAAATTTTGCGTCGTACATGCGAAATCGTAAAATCGGATTTTAAACGTACAGTCGCAAATGCTCCAATGCTCTCTACCTCCTTAAAATGTCTCTGTTATTATAATATTACCATTTATTACAAAGGGGTGAGTGAACCGGCACCTCCCATTGTCTTAAAATGGGGTGAGTCAGTACATTAAATTTCAAAATTATGATAATCTTCCGTGTCCAATATTTTAATTGTGGACTTGGATCAGGTTAAGTTTTATTTTTGAAAGAAACTACGAGACAGCAAGCTAGATATTAACATATGCATACATTTGCATAGAAGATGATTGCATATATACATATATATAACAATTTAATAACACACCAGTCCTTTTTACAACCATGAGATCATATGTATGTCCTCATCTTATCTGCATAATCTCGACATCAGTCTATCCTAGTCCACTGCTAAACGGACGCTTCTCAAATAATATGCGATTGAGCCCTACAACTCGCCATTTCTTCCCTAAATGCCTGTTATAGTATTCAATCTATTTGGTCTATAAAGATACCTGCAATTTGCATGCAATACAAACAACATGTACTTGTCATCCTCACTGGCTTTAACATATTAATAACATATTCCTAGTAAGACGTTTGTCTAGAAGTTGGTGTCCAGACATTCTTGGCCAACGAAGTGGATCATGGCTTTGAGTTCGCCGTGTCAGAAAAGACCTCGAGACCCATTAGTGGGAGCATACATTTATGATGATTACTCACTGGTGATATGAAAATCTCCTCAAAGCTTTCACTGCATTCGGTGGCCCGAGTTGGACAATACGGACACAAATATTATGCGTAACAAACACGTTTAATAACTAAACAGTTTTGAACTATGTATATGTTTTTAAAATGTAGTCACCAAAACCCTTACACCTGTTTCTATACAGACTTTACCCTGATTTCGAGTATAAGCAACTATTTTAATACGCTGGTGACACAGTATGTAAGAAACAAATATTTTAAATCCAGCTTTGAACCACAATGTTTGTTAATAGTTTAAGGCGAGTTGGTGGTCAAACGCAGACCTATACGCGATAAAACAAAAAAAAAAATTCTGACTACTAGGCAGACCAAACCCAAAGGGATGATTTTTTTTGTAACAACAGTTGAATATTTACGTGCTAAAGTGAGAAAACACGAAGTTTCACATAACGTCTCTAATAGAAGATTTTGAGCTTAGATTTTGAAGTAATGTTATCTATAGTTAACAAATTTGAATCTGAGGCTGAGGACGTAGAATCCACTTTTTTCTGGAATATTTACAAATATCTCTAGCAATACTCTCTCTAAATAGGTACTGGCAATACAGTTATACAAGCCAAACCAATGCAATTGTTTTAGTTTGCAAATGCTGGGATCGACATATATGTGCACGATGCTTTTCTAGCGCCCTTCTGATCAAACATCACTATTTTTAAAGGACTCTCTGTCCGGTCCTTTCAGTAAAGAATAATTTTTCGGTACACATAACTTTCCCTGGTGGACCGCGCCGCCAGGGAAAGTTCCACTCCATTGCCAGTTATACTACCATCAAACAGTAATGTGTGAATATTACTGTATTTCAGTTCAAACGGAAATATTTCCAGTGATATTATAGGGCAAAGATCTGGAATATAGTAATAGAATAGTAATAGGCAGGCACTTTGCTTACCGTCAAGCGCTTGTATTGCTTGCCCTGTGGCTCTATTTTCTAATATACTCTAATTTCCTTACGCACAAAATTTTAAATGATATACTCGTATTTCGACTCATAATTATGTACCAACTAGCAGCGCCTCATGATTTTACCCCCACGGTTCCCATTCCCGTCATTTTCCCGCAGTAAAGAGTAATGTGTTATTCCAAACTAAAATCTGTGTTCTGAACTTTAACCTAAACCAGTCAGCCGTTCTCACGTGATTAATATACACTCACATTTATAATTTAGTAGGATTGTTGTCTTTCAGCAACATATCAGTTTTGATCACGACCAATCGTGATCAATTCAAGTATATAGTATTGGAGAAGGATATACCGTCGCGTCGTGTCACAAAACTAGACTTTAAATTCACTGTTTTTTTTGTCTTCTTGTTTATTTGATGTCATGAAACGTTGGTTTTTTTTTTTACCGAATACCGCTCTTGAGTATGCTAATAAATTAGACAGGTTTTTTGGCTTGCGTAAGCCCTGACAAGATGGTACGAAAAAGTGTTTTCAAGACGGCTGTACAAATCTCTTGCAAGAAAGTTTGTTCTAACATTTTTTTTTGTTTATAATGTACAGGACTTAATCACGATTTAATTCATTGTTTAAATACCTCGACGTTTCGGCAGCATAATGTGTTCAAATCGCGAAAGCTTAAAAACAATTTTTGTTTCTTTCCTTACTAATGGAGATTTGTTTTCCTAAGTGTATATAGTGGATGATAAACTCGAGGGGAGTGCTATTTATTGAGATTGGCGTTGTACTGCGGTTAGTCATAATTTTAGTTTTTTCCAAATTCATTTCCAAACCAATTTTTATATTAGCCTGATTTAATTCATTCACCATTTTGGTAAAGAACATTACTACTCATTAATATTTGTTTTTCAACATTTTAACTACTTAAATTAAGTCTATTACTATTATTATACCAGATTGCGTACTTTGGGATCTCATCGGGTTGGTGGGTCGTATAATTAGCGGTTACTTTCTACTCTGATGTCCTCGAATTAAGTTTTGCGGTTCTTTAATTCAGCAATTTAGGTATTTATTACGGTATGCCAGATACTCGTTTGCTAGTAATATTAATAAAAATAAACTAGAATTTATAAGTATATTTGAAAATGCTCATCTCTGGAGCTAATAGTCAGGTCTGCAAAAAGAAATTTTATAGAAATATATCATGATGTGTTTAATCAACACTATTAAAAGTAGCTCTGCTATACGATGTCACTCGTCAAATATTTCTTTTTCACTGCACAGCGTAGCCAATTTTATGTACCCATAGCCGAGATTCCGGGCTTCCTCGCACAAGGAGAGGAACAAAACTACAACCCACCACGCTGCGCAGTGCGGATTGGCACATGACACAATCACCAGAGCGGTATTTCTCGGATCCATTCAGTTTTCTCGCGATGCTTTAAACCATGAACACCTTAGTTGATAACAAATTGCATGTGGAAATCTTCAAAGGTGTAGGGGAGAAACTACCGCAGTATTGTGAAATCGGATTTTGTAAACTGAGTTAAAAGATACTAGATAATAACCTTTCTAATTCAGTAAGCTCTCATAATCCACCATTTAGACATATAAACTTTTTAGATTTAAATATTGATATAGATTAATGAACCCCTTACATTCACATGCCGTTTCATTTAGAGTTGTGTTTGAGGTACGAGAACAAACAATAAAATCTTTAAAAAAAACATGTAACATAAGCATTTTAAGTGTCTGAAAATAATAAGCAGGTTATTTCTCAAATGAAAACTTTTATTTAATTTAATAACAATAATGTCAAAATATGCAAAACGTTGATTAACATGAAATGTAATATAAATTAAATGGTTTTAAGATTAAAAAAAAACAAGATATTTGGAATTACTTAACCATGAAAAATGCTACAATATAAAATGCTAATACATAAAGTGTAAAATTTAATAATTTTATTACGATGATTTTTTCTATTTTGACCAAATAAAAAAGAAATTAAAAGTAGCGAAATTTTTGGATTATTGTTTTAGAGAATTATCTAAAAAATATTGAAACACTTTCAAAGTTTCACTTCTCCTTCTTGTTTTGCTGGTTCTTCTTTTCTTCTTCTTGTTTCCTTTTCATGTTTTGAAGCTGTTCTTTCTGTTTGTTGTAAAAATAACCTTCTTCTTGAGCGACACCCCACATACCTGGCAAAAAGAAACGCTGTAAACTCACGAAGTGGTGATGATGATGGTGATATCCAAAATAAAAGGAATGTTAGGTATGCGTTATCGTCAGTAAGCTATACTTATAATGCTGAAGAGGTTTTTTGTTTGCCGCGCGAATCTCAGGAGCTACTGGACCGATTTCCAAAAGTATGTCACCGTCGGTTAGGTAAGTACGTGATTCTTGATAGAGTAAGCTGAGGCAAAGCTAGGGCGGACCGGTAATGCATCATAAGGCTGCGTTTCCACTGACGCGTAGCTGGGCGGAGAGGAGCGATGAAAAGTGGTGAGTGTTTCCACTGAAGCGGAGCAAAGCGGAGTTGTGAAGCGGAACGAAGTGGAGCGGAGTGGAGGTATTCAGTCGCGAATCCCATAAACACGGAAATTATTTAACATTTTCAATGAACTTCTCATCCATTTTGATACGTATTGCACGACGTAACGATGATAACTACTATGATGCATTGCGCGCAAGTCAAGTGGTGTGGTGTCATACACCCATCGACCTGGTAACTAGCTGTTCTCCGCACCGCCCCGCTATCCTCCGTTCCGCACCGCACCACCCCGCTGTCTACCGCTAACCGCTACTCATCGCCTCGCTGTATTTCTATAAATATCCGTTCAGCTCTACTCCACTCTGCTCGTGCTCTTTGTGTTGAAGTGGAGCGAAGATTCAAACATAGTGATTGGTCTATTCATGCCCCGTTAAGCACCACCCAGCTCCGCGTCTGTGTAAACACAGCCTAAAAATTAAAAAAAGAATGACTTCTGTGAGCGTATGTAAATACACGCACACTGAGACTGTTTACTAATGAACATTTAATTTATTTTCATGAGATTTTTATACATTGTGAACATCTTGTATTATTACGGAACTTGTATATCTTGGAACATTACGGGAGGACGTAAATTTATGGGTTGACACAGAAAGTCAAGTGAAGACGATAGAAAAAGATTTCTAACAAATTTTGTTTGTTTATATAATTAGAACATGATTTTGGAGTGGACCATTTGCATAGTTGTAGAACTCTTCCCAAAATCCGCCTGGGGAAGTACCATACCTTTTTTTTAATAAAGAGTGACGAAACGAGCTGGACATGTGCCTGATGGTAAGCAACATGCCTGCCACATAACAGCACAGTGACACGCACCTAGCACTGCACTACGCTCGTCACACAGAGATCTAAGATGTTGTATCTCAAAGCCCTGTTATTTCGCTGGAAACATTGCTCTTCAAACCGGAACACAGTAACGTTTGCACATTACTGCTTGGCGGTAGAATAACTGGCTCAGCAGTTGGCACATTTAGTGTTTTTTTTTAAGTTTATGTTATCTTACCCATTCCTCCACCTCCTTCTCTTATTGTTCCCCCCGCACCACCACCCCTCCCCGCTCCTGACCCGGGTATTCCCCCTACACATCGTTTTTGTATCATTTCACCAACAACTGTTTCGATTTTTACGCTTTGACATTTAAAGATCTTAATTATTTTCACGAAATTCATGTCTAAATCCTGTTTTACCAATTTTTTATAAAACATTAACAATCTAAATGGAAGATTAAATTTTAATTTGATTGAAATGTTACGTTTCTTGTCATAATTGACATAACGATTGGTGTATCTGATATATTTTTTTGTCATCGCTGAGATTAGTTTCTAGATAACCTAATAAGTAGGTAAGTTTCAATTTAGATACAATTTCAGTTTGAGCTAAATTGTATTTTAAGCCCTGAAAATTACCTCTGCGGGTCTACTGCCTAGCTCTCCTGCTTTTGCTATGCTTTTGTATTTGTGACGTCATCGTCCAGTTTGGTAATGCTGAAAGCAGACAACGACATCTCACAAAATGACGACATACATTTCTTTTTTTCACAAATTCCTTAATATGGGTATCAAATGAAAGGGCTTGACTAGTGGAATGTTGTACTGATAACAAAACCGAGGTAGTCGGGGGTTAATCAAAATTTTTAATTTTGTTCTTGTCTATCAGACTGCTAGGAGTTTGAAAAAGTGACGTCGTTCTATCGTGGATTCGAGTCACACCCAGAGCAAGCATTGTAAATACTTACTACCCTACTTGTCTGCCCTAGTGGCTTAGTTGGTAGTAGCTCTGCCTGCGAAGCCGAGGGTCGTGGGTTCGATCCCCACCCAGTGCAAATATTTGTGTGATGAATTCAAACGTTTGCACTGTGTCTGGGTGTTTCTATGTATAATAAGTATGTATTTAAAACTATATAAGTATTATATCAGCTATCTGGCTGCCATCACACAAGCTTTGCTTGGTTTGGGGTCAGATGGTGTTGTGTGTGAATTGTCCACCAATGTTTATGTTTATACTTAAATACATAGACTAAACCGAAAAAAAGAAAAACTCAATACACCACACAAATGAAATTGGACACAAGAACTACATTTCTGTAAGTACACCTACTCATCAAAGTCACAAGGTCAATAAATTTTACGATTATCATCTTCGTACCTACTTAAAAAAACATTTGCTGAAAGAGGCAACTTGATAGCTTCAATTCGAAAGCCAGAGTAGTAAAGGAGACTTTTTATTGTTCCGGCAAGTTATTGTAGACATCAGTAACCATAACATGGGTTAGTTTTGTAGACTTTGCCAACATTGGTTTTACTTTGGCAAGGTTATCCGCGTTTTTGCAGACTAGTTGTTCCGCAGTTCCGCACCATGCAACTTTTAAAACTCGAGTGCTTCTAGCCAAATGGATTATGATCTCTATTCCACTGGTAAAATAAGAACTGAATGTATACGATAACATAAGCAACCCACTAAATTTTCCCACTACTGGGGCTCGGAGCGTTCTCTCGCAAGGAGAGAGTCAAGGGCATCGCTGGCCAGTGAGTGTTAGTGGATGGCGCATGACCTCGAAAGATTCTTGCAACATGCCAGTTTCCCCCACGATATTTTCCTTCGCCGTTTTCAAGTTAGCAGCATTACGCGCATGACTTCGAAAGACAGTTGTGCGCGTGGTATTTGAACCAAGGGCTCCAGATCGGCAGTTGCCGTTCTCCTGACTAGACCAGCCGTAACTTATTTTTAAACGATGCCATGACGTTGTTTTACTGGATATAAAATCAGTCGATAGCTGCAGTTTGTTACATTGCTACCTGTAACTACATACGCGATTTTGAGCAACCTTAGACTCCTACTCCGAATTTTTATAATATGACTCCATGTTATAAAAACTAACAGGACGAGAAAAACATGCGGCTGATGGTAAGCAATAAATAGGCTCTGGGCCGGGAGGAGGCAGCTTAGGCAAATGGCAAAAGGCAATTAGGCAAACACTCGATGTCGAGTCGATTACTAGCGGAATCCCAGCCGGTAGTGATCGGCTCTACAGACGAGCACTAGAATTAGATATTAAATGTACCCAACTCCCTCCTATTTTCCTCTTCTTCTCCTTATCCAAAATATGTGTAAAAATTAATAATATATAATTGTAATGACAAAGATCACGGACCCCGGAGTCTGTGGAGTGGCTAATTTAAATAAAAAAAAAAAAAAAAAAAAAAAAAAAAATAGGCCTACTTATTATAGCATGGTGTCACGCAATTATTCGTGTATGAACAAGAAGAGTCTAAATCATTGCTTAGATGCTTAGCTGTGTGCTGTGGTCTGTAGTCGTTATCCAGGGAAATTAAAATATTTATGTATTTGCCCCTTTGTGTCTCTGAGAACATTGCCCTTTAAATTGGAAAACAATACTGTTAACACATTAGGATTTTACGATAGAATAACTGAAAAAATGTGAGTTACATCTGCAGATAGTATCTACGAGTACTCGTACAAAGAGTCGTATCAGCCTACCGATAGTATGACGTATGCATAGTACCCACCGATAATATATATGTATATTTCTCCATTTATACTCGTACATATAAAATCGGTAAATATTCCGCAACGATGAATACTTGAGAAGTTTAAATAAGTGAATAAATGATGACAACGCCTGCGATACTTTGAAGTTATTGTGTAATACTCTAATAAATGTATCTAAATACAGAGATATATGAACGGCAGTATACGCCATACTGCCGATAATATATCTCATTTATAGCTATATCTCTACTAGAAATGTTCCATTTTGGTTTATCTAAATATGTGTTTTATTACAGCGTGCCACATTTACTTTGAATTCGCGTGAGATTTACAATGGTTGAGAAATCTGTGGGTCTCGGTTTCAAGTATCGATAGAAAGGGTCGTAAATATTCGATGTAGTCAACTCTGTGAGTCAACATCGATGGTGTAAAACTTTAAAATTTTTAAAAGTAGTCCCCAAGATAAACGCCTTCTTAAATCAATTCATTTTTTATTGGACGGCCAAAGTATTTATTACAGGGAATGGAGTGGAATTAAACGGAATGGAGCGGAATGATACGGAATAGATGAGAATGGAGCGGAATAGAATGGAGTGGTATAGAATGAAATGGAATAGAGTAGAATGGAATGGAGTGAAATATAATGGAGTCGAACGGAGTGAATTGAAACTTAATTCCATCTTTTAGAGTATTTTTGTTTGATCACAAAACATCGAAAACTTCCATACTGATTATACATTTTTTTTAAATATAAGTAAGTACAGGTTTTTGGCTTATTTAAGATAGACAGAAATATTTTATTATGCACACTAAAAAAATTACATATAATTGAACAATACGAGCGAGCGATACGACTTATATCTAGTGCCATAATTGGCGGCCTTATTGCTAATAGCGAAATTTCCCAAGCAACTATAAATAGCAGGAAAAGAAAGCAAATCAAAATAGAATGAGGATAGATTTTGTAAATAAAAAGAAGGAAAATAACGTGTCGTCACTTATGATAGTAAAAAATAGGCTACTTTTTATACTGAAAAGTCAACTTTAAATAATAAAGTAGGTAGATAAATGTTTGGCATATTAAAATTTTGTAAGGTTCAGCGAGGTACAAAATGAAGATTTTTCTGAAGTAGCGTTAAATATCTAACTCTGAGAAATTTATAACAATCATATGATCATAAATTGCACTTCTAATTCCGTCTCCTAAGAGGATTTAATAGATTAAATCCTCTTAAAACTCTTAAGATTCATTTCAGTGCTAATAGTTAAAATAATTTAGAGATTCTAAGAAAATATAAAAGTACATTTTCTCACTTGAAAATTATTACGGCAATTTTATAGAATTATTCTAGTTTTGACAAATTTGCTTCAGATATTGTATCGAGTAAATGTATTGAAACCTTAAGTTATTATTTCCACGCGTTTCTATTTATAATAAGTATGTATTTACAACTATATCTTATATCTTTAAACGAGCAATTCTTGTATATACCTATATATATATAGAATCTGAATCTCGGAAACGGCTCGAACGATTTTCATGAAATTATGTATACAGGGGGTTTCGGGGACGATAAATCGATCTAGCTAGGTTTTATTTTTTAAAACATCATTTTATGCGCGTTTCTAGACAATGAAAAACTCCTACAATGTCATTAGAATACGATAACTTATTTCGCCACTGTTCTTTAGGTCTAAATGGCTCAGACGAAATATGCTCGCCCTCGGAGACAACAGGCCCCGGTTCGAATCCTGGTGGTTACTTTTCTTTTTGTTAATGGCTCAGACGGAATATGCTCGCCCTCGGAGACAACAGGCCCCGGTTCGAATCCTGGTGGTTACTTTTCTTTTTGTTCTTTTTTTTTTGCTCGCCCTCGGAGTCAAATAGGCTCCGGGTCGAATCCTGGTGGTCCTTTTCTTTTTGTTCTTTTTCTTATACTTAGCGCCTTTTAGTAGGTCTAAGTAAGTCATCACTTCGTAATTTGTATCTGCCTAAATATCATTTAAAAAAACCGAGCAAAGCTCGGTCAACCAGGTACTAAGTATTATATCAGCTATCTGGCCGCCATATTACAAGCTTTGCTTAGTTTGGGGTCAAATGGTGTTGTGTGTGAATTGTCCACCAATATTTATTTATTTATTTAATTTTAAGGACTTTAGCCAGCCAAACTTAACAATCCAAAATTTGGACTTTGGACTTCACAGTCCAAACTAGAGTTAGTGCTCATTGTCAGAGTCTAAATTTTTATTTAAACGCGATAATATTTTTATTTTATTTTAAATATACCACTTTAATGTGGTCATGGTCTATGGCCTTAACTTCTCATTGCGAGAGAAGGCCCCGAGTCCCAGCAGTGGGAACATTTAGTGGGCTGTTGATGATGAATGTGGCCATGTGATCAAGGGATGCTTCTTGGCGTGGCCATCAGGATTTAGCACGCAAGTATTGTCAAGTTTCTGGGTGACGAGCGCAGTTCAATGCTAGGTAATAATTTGCACACTTCATGTTCCAATAGCTACATGTCACTGTGCTGTAGTTATGGACCAGGCATGTTGTTAACCACCAGGCATAGGTCCTGATCTTCTCGTCACTCAATACTATAAAAATGAAGTTTGGGAAGCATTGTTACCCAAACTAGAATTCCTCTAAACTAAACTTGTGTTTAATAATGCTGTTCGTATTAATTCCCTCCTCTAGACATGATAGTACGGTCGTCCATCTTTGCGGGAAAAGGGCTAATCCGATACCGTCGCAAGGACGAGCCTTTCAGCTCGCACGACTGCTCAAAGCTTACATGCATAGAATAATAGATAGATAATAGAAAGTTACACTTTAAACACCAGAAACAAAAATTATAACTAATATTATAAATTAAAAAAGTCTGAACTGATTGGATTGAAATTTAGAACACAGATAAATTAAAGTCTGGAATAATAGGCTACTTTTCATCCCTGAAAAACGACGGGAACTACTAGCGGTTAAACCGCGGGGTACTGCTAGTAATTCATAAGTGAAAATAAAAAATGTATAATTATAATTTATTTACAAATATACTCCTAGTTAAAGCTAGAACGACAATTAAATAATTAATTAAAAAAAAATGCAAAATGCAATTAGCGAGTCCTTTGGTTCCCCATATTTGCTTCCTTAATGAGCAAAACCCCTTCATTACAAATATCTTTGACCCCGATCCTGCTTTGTAACTCTTATGAATTTATAACTTTATCCACCTAACTTAAGTACTCTCAGCAACGTAGAGTCATACTTAAGATTTCATTCGGCCTATTCATCTCCGTATATCCAAACCAGGCAATTCGTTTGTCATCCCTTGATCAATTCGAAAGGCCCTTGATCCCTGTCGCTTAGAGAATCAGTTTACTTAGGTCAAAAGCTTCAGCAGTGGAGCCTCGACATTTAGATGGACTTATTAGTCCCTAAACTATTCATACTAAATGAGATTCTAGGTAAAACTCTGAAAATGAACCACCAATGTGATTAAATGTATATTTGCCAACTTTAGCGTTTTAGAATGAGTATGTGGATAGGACCATTTAATGAATAGATTTTAGATTACTCGTAGTTTTAGCATTACGGGGTTTTTGATTGCTTGCAGTATTGAGAATTTTATGAAAAATATTAAAGTATCTTATCTATTATTTGTTCAATTTTATATTCGTTTTTTATGGGTTGTAATTTTTATTTAAATTACGTGACTTACTCGTGAGTAGTGGCTCATCTACAGGATTTAATATTTCCTTGTCTTTTTTTCTATAGCATTGTTTGGAGAATGCGCCATTGTTTTGTGGTAGATTATGGATACAATCTAGGTCTACTCAAGCTAAGAGTAAAAAAACTTCTCCTAGGTAAACGCCTATTCTTATGGTATCGTCATTTAATATCATGCAAGATAATAGCTAGCCGATAAATAATAAACAAAATATGCTACTTTGAAAACTGTTAAACTAGTATGGTTTAAGAGCCCCTAAATTCGTGTCTATATTTTATTTAAATTGCTTTCTTTAATAGCTACACAAGCTGACGCAAAACACCCGTACTATGTCGAATACTCAGTAGGATTACTGATGCAAAGAGTAGATGCCTCCTGGTGAAGTCCCACACTTTTTCCAATTATTCTATATCTGATCTGACACGCATATTACAAGCTTTGTTTAGTTTGGGGCTTGATGGTGTTAGGTGTGAAATGTCCACCAATATTTATTTAATATTTATTTGTTCTAACACCAAGCAGTAAATTATTGTGTAATATTCCAGTATTACACAATAATTGCGGGGCAAATACTCTAGTACATTTAAATTATGGATAGACAAATGAAGCTGTAGACCTTTGTCATCTCTACAAATAAACTTAAAATCAAGTCTACTACCAGTTGAAAGCGTAGCCAGTATGTTCACCGTGTGACCACACTAAAAATCAACGCTTAAACGTTGAGCCAAACAAAGACTACCAAGCCACGTTTTCTAGAAATAAAGCTACAAAGAGAATTATATGATAACAAATCGATTTCTGAGCCACAAATTGTTCCTTCATAAAAAAGAAAATTAAGTACACGTAATCACAGAAGTGCGTGTTGTGACAACTCGAATTGCTTCAAACCTTTTTACTTAAATAACCATCTTTACTAGACCTGTCTTTTCCTTTTTGTATCTTCAAAAAACTTGGAAAACAAAAGTTCAGTATTGGATGGCTGACCGGTAACATAAAATTTACAGTTTACCACTAAGGCGTAAAATGAATAGATAACAAATAATATTATAGATAACGAAGAACGCAAAGTTCTAAAGTAAAGTAAGTAAAGTAGTATCTGTTGGCTAAATAATCAATTGGCAAAAGTACCACCAACTAGAAGATTTATTAAATAATAATACAAGCGTTCAATTGAATCGAATACAATTTTAGTCAATTACAAGCTTACAAATAACAATAACTTCAGGAAATATTTACGTTTCAAACTCTGAAGCTCCTAAGTAACTACCCAAATAGTTAGCATTCAGTTTCAACGCATGTATGTAAACTTTGATGCCTAAGACTACCTAAGCAAGTAACTTCATACGACATTGATATGATAAGTTTCAGAAATTTTAAGATTATTAGGTATAATTTAATATTCAATAGACTTTTTAAACCCATTAATTATTTCTCTACAGATATACTATCGAAGTAGAATGGAATGGTACGTTTTATAATCGTAGGAATTTTTTTTACTGTGGGGCAAATTTGTATATCACTGAAATGAAATGAAATATTAGAAATACTAGTTACATATTTCTCGTAGTACCTGGTCTCATTTTATAGCCGAAATAAAAAGTAGCCTATGTATTATTCCAGACTATTATTATCTATCCATGTACCTAATTTATTTTATATGCCTACAGAAGCTTTTGCTTAAAATAATGAAAAGCATCCTTACACATACGTATCGCATTTGTAATATTAGAGGAAAGTAACCAAATATGGAATACTATTTTGTTTTTGAGTTATAATAGAAAAAAAACAAGAAATTGTAAATATATATTTTTATTCTTATTATCAGGCATACAGCTGCGCAAAAATTATTGACAGTCTTGTTTTACATGTGTTTAATTAAAACATAAAATTTTCCAAAAAAAAACAAAATCAACATGAAGGTATAATAAACCTTTACTTTTATGAGATACTAACAGTAAGTTTGGACAATTTGAAAAAGTTACTTATGATACTAATGTAATTGTTAACAATGCATAATCATAAACATATAATATTATTTCTAACTACGTAATGAGAAATACCAATATTTTTTACGTTCATTAGAAACCTTCATCACAATGCTAAAACAAAAATCTCTCACCACGGCTACAAGCGTCGTCGCCCGACTGACAAATCGAGAATTTTATGCGAGTATAATGATAGGAAGAAATAAAAGAAAACTGTTTTTAGAACCTAGGAGTATTTATTTACGAGAAATGGCTTTATTCCATTTTAGGATACTATTCCATATTTGGTTACATTCCTCTACTTAACTGAAAACTTAGATTATTGACTACAGGCCCGAAAACAAAATTTATAGGTCATATGAACCACCAGGAGACCTATGTAGGATGATAGACGGGTATAAAATAATAATATTCAGCACTATGTCGTTACTTGAAACCTGTCCAACTGAGTGCAGGTGAAGATAGGTGGTTGCAACTGGTGGTTGATAGCGCGACACCTCCTACTCCATCCGGCTGTCCGACTTTTATGTCAGAGATACACATTCCCCAAAAGCTCTACGCAATCTGAACGTGAATAAAGCCAGTGGCCCAGATGGTATTCCTGCCCTAGTGTTGAAGGCTTATGCGCCTGAGTTGTCCCCGATACTGACGCACTGACGCACTGACCGATTCAGACTTTCTCTCCAAACGGGGCTGGTACCGGAGTCTTGAAAGCTTGCCAATGTGCAACCAGTGCCCAAAAAAGGTAGTCGTGCTGACCCTGCCAACTACAGGCCAATCTCGGTCACGTCCATACTCTGCAAGTCTATGGAACGTGTCTTAAGCCACAGGCTCCTGACGTACCTAGAATCAAAGGACCTCCTCAGTGACCGGCAATACGGATTTCGCCGAAACCGGTCCACCGGGGATATTCTAGCGTACGTCACTCACATCTGGAGTGAAGCTAATGAGAAACACGGGGAAGCATTTGCAGTCTCCCTGGGTATCTCGAAGGTTTTCGCCAGGGTTTGGCATGATGGCCTTATAAGCAAGCTTTCAAGTTATGGTTTATCTCCTGGGTTTATTGCGTGGATATCGGACTTCTTGAGGGATCGATCCATACGAGTCGTCTTTGATGGCTGCTCGTCGGATCAAATGGCTATCAATGCCGGAGTCCCTCAAGGGTACTCTCTGTGACACTTTTCCTGCTACATATTAATGATCTGTTGAAGCCTGGTATCTTTGGGTACGCAGATGATAGCACTGTTGTTTGTTGTGTACATATCTAGCGCGAGAGCAAATGAGCAGCAAACCCAGGTACTGAGAGAGAGTTTGATCGAACGTTTGAGCTCGACCCTTGAGGCGGTGTCTGGATGGGGTGATGCCAATCTGGTCAAGTTCAACGAGAGTAAGACGCAGGCGTGTCTGTTCTCCGCAAAAAGGAGTCCATTCCGACTGACTTCTACTTTTCGTGGTGTATCGGTGCCAGTTTCTGACTGTCTTGAGGTTTTGGGCGTTACTTTGACATCTACGCTCAACTTTGGCTTATATATCGAGTCCAAGGCTAAATTAGCTGCCAAAAAACTAGGTGTCCTCTCAAAGGTGCGAAGGTACCACAAGTCTGAACAGTTGCTCACATTGTATCAAGCACAGATTCGCTCTTGTATGGAGCACTGTTTGCACCTTTGGGATGGATCGGCTAAGTATCAGCTGGAGGCCCTGGCATCGATCGAGAGA
Organism: Ectropis grisescens; assembly: GCA_017562165.1. Taxonomy (NCBI): domain Eukaryota; kingdom Metazoa; phylum Arthropoda; class Insecta; order Lepidoptera; family Geometridae; genus Ectropis; species Ectropis grisescens. The sequence goes on along the minus strand of CM029769.1, from coordinate 7,096,512 downwards.
CGTGCCAAAAGGCTCATAGGCAATGACTCTCTTCTGCGAAAAAGACTACAAAGTGTTGATCATCGCCAGGGTGAATCACTGACCTGCGAAGAGAGTGGACGTGTGTTGGATCAGTGCTCAAATAATTTAAAACAAAATTACTGAAAACGGCCAACGAAAAATAAGCCATATAGCCAGTGCACAAGATATAAACCGGTACAAAGATTGAGTAAGATTATTGAATTTTAACTGCTAGCATCAGACTTAAACTTACAAGCGCATCGACTACGCTGCAACTACTAGGAACGCTACGGTAACCTACGTAAGTCTACGAAGTGGATCTACGCGCCAGGCAGCCCCCGCTCACCCCTGCGCACCCCTGCGTCGCCTGTGTCTAGAACACAATACTGCACATACTTGCCGCCCGCTGCGCTGGAATTTCTCCAGGTACCCGAAGTCAGACAAAACAAAATCTAATACTACCTTGCCATTCTGATCGATCGGTATCGTCTCCGTGTTGCAAAATCATGTCGGTGCAGCGAACCCCACCATCGGTTCTAATGTCTCCCGTCCCAACAGCTGCCTTCGCAACACCCATGCAGCTCCTGAAGAACTATCCGTCTGACTCCAACATTTCCGACGTGAGCGAGGAGCCCGCGCTCAGCGCGGCGTCCTCGTACAGCAACGTGAGTCACCGGCCTAAGCGTAAGCGCAGCGACGATATTGGCAAATCAGAACTTTTGGATATGTTTACCACGCTAAACAAACGTCAAGACGAGAAATTCGAACTTATTTTATGCTCAATCAACGAGATCAAAATTTCCGTTGACGCAATTTCTGCGAAGTACAATGATGCCCTTACAAAGATAGACCTGTTGGAAGCGGAAAGAAAATGTCACAAAATAGAAATACAAGATCTCCAAAAGCAAGTGGAATCACTACAGCACCATGTCCGGGGTTCTAGTATCGAGCTGCGAAATATCCCGCAATGCGCTAATGAATCGAGGGTAGTTCTCAAACAATACATCACACAAATGGCAAATACCCTGAACATTGCTATGGAGCTTTCCGACATAAAAGACGTTTTCCGTATAAATAGCAAAGCCGCCACAAGACCGATCATCGCTGATTTTATGTCGGTCTGTATGAGGGACCTATTTCTTAACGCCTATAAAAAGTTCAATAAACAAAACCCACGGGACAAGTTTAATACTTCTTGTCTCCAACTCGACGGCGAAAAGAAACCGCTATACATTTCCAAAAACCTAACTCCGAGTGAACGTAACTTATTCTACCTGACTCGTGAGTTTGCTAAGCGGAATGACTATCGGTATTGCTGGACATCTTTCGGCCGCGTATACCTGCGCAAGGAAGACAAGTCACCTCATATCCGCATATCATCTGAAAGCGACCTGAGTAACATCACAGCACAGTGACTAGCCCTGCCCCGCTCGCAGCGCCGCGCCGCGCCCGGCCTACCCTGTCTAGAATTTAAAAACCCAATAAATGTTTTATCTTATGTTCTTATTGTTCCTATCGTATTCGTTATCAAACTCGAACTAACATATGTCAGCATATTTGAGTTGTTAATCAAAGTGTTTTTATTCTTTAATGTTAAAACAAGCCAATACTTTTCTTTTACGCTACTATGTACTACTATTATCACGGTTTATATTCTTATGTTAAAACTTTTGAGAAAGAAATACTCTTTAAACAATTCCATAATAATATTCAATTTACACACACATCCAAATCACAACATAACAATTTACACTCTCAGCATACTGCGCTCACAACATTATACTCCCACAACTACTATGACAAACACACTATCACACATTTATTCGTACAAACATTGTACTACCAAAACAAACACTGCCCGTTTTAATCAAAAGGACCAAGCGACGCTTGTTATACCTATGCTAAAATACCACACGGAAACGTTAATCAAACCAGTATATTATGCTACGAGTACCGCGAGGGTCCCACCACACCTACTGATCATTCCACTCATTACCACCATCCATACAACGCTAACAATACACTTCTATCCGTCCGCACAGTCTCTCATTCGTCCAGCATTCGAGAAATATTCCAAATTAAATACATCGCGCGACTTACGTTATTCGTTCATAACATTCAGTAGCGCATGTGAGCGCGTCGGCGGCACTGACGCGACTATGGTCCCCACCGATGCGCTTGCTACGGTAAAGGTGACTACGAACCGGTCGGCTACGGTCATGCCTAGATGCTTACGTAACTTGTATGTTAACGAAAATAAATATAATATTATCGTAGTGGCACTCGTGGCCTATTACTGTTTAAAACTTATTAGTAAAAATTACGACGCGCGCGTTTCTTATTATTGTGGTTGTCTGCTTGTAGTGTGTCATCGATGCCTTAAACATCATTTAACTATTACTCACAGGGGTTCCTGTGATGTAATCCAACATAACTACTATAAACCCATATCATGAGTCTTAATAAAGATTTATTAGATAGTATCGATGACGCAATACACGTGGACAGCTACGGTGCTAACTGCGCGGAGGAATGCAAACAAATACTTTCTAAATACATAAACCAAACTACGATACTTACACAAAATATAAGGAGTGTTCGGCGTAATTTCGATCAATTCGTGATATACCTAACGAGACTTCGGTTTCTACCGAAAATCATAGTGCTCACAGAGTGCTGGGGCAGGGATGTTACCCAACAATTCAAAATACCAAATTACGAATGCCACTCTTCAAAAGAATTCAGAAACCAAAACGATGGGCTTATGATTTTTTACAAATCTGGACTAAACGTGGAAATAAAAGAACCTCCGTTTAATGACGCCAGCTGTCTAACAATAAAAGTGGGCTCGGAACTGGCTGTAATAGCGTTATATCGGTCCCCATCTAAGGACAATACAAATGGGTTTCTGTCGTCACTGGAAAGTGTCATGTCAACCGTATCTGCTGAAACTTGTATCATAACCGGCGACATAAATATCGACATAAAACCTAACAATAATGATCCGAAATCAGTAGACTACCTGGAGCTTACCGCATATTATGGTTTTATTCCAGGACACGTACGTCCGACAAGGTATCGAAATTGTCTAGATCACGCGCTCATTCGGTCCAAAAAAATCAGCCTGCGTTGTGATTTGCAATTCAGGCGTGACTGACCATGATACGGTACTAATAGGAATCGACAGACTTAGTGATAAAAGCCAACCTGAATCCAAACTCAGAATAAAAACCAATTACCCTCACGTCATTGCTAGCTTACAAAACCTTGACTGGAATAGTTTTTACAAAGAAACAGATGTCACATTGGCGACTGAATTTCTTATTAAAAATATTTGCCTTGCTGTAGACAATAACACAACACGTACAAAAATAAAAAATTCCGAAATAATCAAGAAACCCTGGATGACAAGCAACCTAATACAAAAAATTAGAAAAAGAGATTCCCTGCATCAAAAATCCAAAAAATGTCCCAACGACCAAGCATTACATGAAAAATATATTAAATCCCGAAATCACTGTAACCTATTGCTAAAATCTGAAAAAAGTAAATTTGAATCTGACCTGGTCGCTGCCAATAAAACAAATACCAAAAAAATTATGGGAAACAGTTAAAACTATATGCGGCATAAAACAACCAAAATCTGTCCCAAACGAACTTCTTAAAACTAAGTCAAGCCCTTCAGAGTCCCTTAATTTTACTAACAAATTTTTCGCATCAATTGGTAAAGACCTCGCACAAAAAACCCTATGTAAACTAAACACAACTGAAAGCCACCTCACAAATAACACCTTCATTGAAAATGCCCCTTCTGATTCTCTATTTTTAACACCTGTAGACGGCTTGGAAATTGGCAGGATCATAGCAGGGCTGAAAATTGGATCGACTCCGGGTAGCGATAAAATTAGCAACGAACTGCTAAAAAATGCTTGTCATGTTCTAGCTCTCCCAATCGCTCACATATGCAACTTGAGCATGGCCCAGGGAATCGTACCAAACTGCTTGAAGACTGCTGATATCTGTCCGATTTACAAGTCAGGCGACAAGTCAATAGTGTCAAACTACCGCCCTATCTCTCTTCTGTCCTCAATATCCAAAATTCTTGAAAAAGTTATAAATAAAAGACTGTTGGGTTTCCTAGAAAGTAAACACCTGCTTTCTAACAACCAGTTTGGTTTCCGAGCAAAAAAGTCGACTGAAGATGCTGTCGCGGCTCTAGTTGATCACGTGACTACCGTTCTTGACCGTAGTCAGAAGTGCATTGCTGTATTTTTAGATATGGCAAAGGCTTTTGACACGGTCAGCTGGTCTATACTGCTTCGGAAACTCGAGCTTCACGGGGTACGCGGTACAGCTTTGAACTGGTTCCGCTCCTACCTATCAGAACGGAACCAAAGGGTTCGAGTGTCGAATTGCACCAGTGATTACACGCCAATATCCTTCGGAATTCCACAGGGTAGTGTCCTTGGACCTACCCTCTTCCTAGTGTATATCAATGACCTCTGCCAGCTCAAGATTAATCAGGCCAATCTGTATGCCTTCGCTGATGACACAGCCATAGTATTCCACGGCAATAGCTGGACGAAGGTCGTTGAAGTGGCCCAGAAAGGTCTAGCCGGTGTGGCACACTGGTTGCAAAACAACCTGCTGACACTAAACGCAACAAAATCGCAATATATAACTTTTTCCATCACCAAGCGGACACAACCTAGCACTATAAACCTTAAATTACATTCCTGTGACTTACCATTAAACCAGCCATGCCCTTGCCCCGAGCTGCAACACGTAGTGGCCACCAAATATCTAGGAGTGATCATAGATAGCCATCTAACCTGGGAGTGCCAAATTAATAACATAATCACTCGAGTTAAAAGATGACGCACATCTTCAAAAAAAAATGGGTACAGTGGCGGATCCAAACACACTCAACATAGTATACCAGGCTCTATGCCAATCTATACTAAACTACTGTATAGTGTGTTGGGGATCTGCCACTAAAATACTATTTCTGAAGCTTGAGCGTGCTCAACGGTTTATCCTTAAAATTGCCCACAAAAAACCGATGCTGTACCCTACCGAGCAACTGTACAAAGATACGAGATACCTAACAGTAAGGCAGCTTTATATCCAAGCAGTGACGCTGCGATTCCACCGAACGGCTCTGCACTCTCTCACACCAAACAGTCGACGAAACACATGAAAACTACCGCGTACCAAAACTACATTTGCTCAGAAATCATACCAATTTAAAGCTCCCTACTTATACCAAAAACTAGATAGGTCCCTTAGTCTACTCGAAACATCCCGATACGTTTGTAAGCGAAAAATTTCATGTTGGCTATCCTCACTAAACTATTCGCAAACGGAGGAAGTACTAAAATAATGATCTGACCCCGAGGGGTCTGCTCCCCACAAAACCAAATCTATTAGCGCTAAAATTATAACCGTCAAGGGGACCAGACCCCTAAATACTAAAAATACTACAAAGCATGCATTCTCTCTGTCATGCACACCCTGATATCTATAAACACACAAGTAGGTTCTTTCACAATACCAACTAATCCACATTCGCTCGTCCACTTAGTCCACTGCGGCCTTTCTGTGCACACTTTCTATAACGCCCGCTCTGCCTCAAACGCATAGAACACATTCACGATCGTTTGCATACTCACACTCTCTTACTCACAAGCGCCCTACACACACACATCCTCTCTCTCTCACACACACACACACACACACACACACACACACACACACTACACCTCCTCTTTCTCTCATCCTCCATTATTTCACAATGTATGATGTATGTATGATTCCTGTTAGGAGATGCAACCCCGCTGCCTCAAACAGCCGGGTTGCATCTTCCTCAAAATAGCAGTTGTGAAAGGCACTGGATTTCACAACACAGGACTTCCCCTAGTGTGGAATCCAGGGCTCCATTAAACCAAATATTTATGCTGCATTATTTTAACTACATTATTTCTGTAACTACTTTTTTTTTTTTTTGCTCAAATAAAGTTTATTATTATTATTTTTAAGTTACACTTTTGTGATCTCTCCAATTACGGAGGTTATATAAAGACACGGGCCAAAGCCAAGTGTTTTTAGACGTTAAGAAATTTTCTAACAATTCTGCAAGTGTTTAAAATTACTGCTTTTTGTAAGAGTTTGGAAGTAGATTTGTGGATGTCGAGTAATTCAAGGCTAGTGATGAGTGTTTTGGGAATGACACCTGTAGTAGAGAGAATTATAGGTATTGTCCGAATGTTATTTATGCGCCATTGTGTTTTTATTTCAATTGTTAGGTCTGTGTATTTAGCTATTTTTTCTGTATGTGTTGTCTGTAAGTTATGGGTGTTGCAGATTGCTATGTCTATTAGAAAAACTTCTTTTTTGGCTTTATCAAGAATGGTAATATCAGGCCTATTGTAATGGATGGTTTTGTCAGTAATTATGGTTCTATCCCAATACAACTTAATATGCGGATTTTCAAGTACGGATTCAGGTTTGTATTTGTAATAAGGTTTTTTGTCAGTTATGAGTTTGTATTTGTAGGCCAGCAGTTGGTGAATACTTGCGGCTACTTGGTCGTGTCGATGTTTATAGTCAGTTTGTACTATTGCTTTACATGCTCCAGTTATATGTTGTATGGTTTCAGGATTACTACTACATCTTCTACAACTGTCGTTGATATCAGGACGTTTAATTATATACTTTTGATAGTTTCTTGTGTCTATAACCTGATCTTGGATTGCCAGCATGAAAGCTTCGGTCTCAGGGAAGATCTCACCAGTGCGTAGCCACGCGTTCGACGCTTCTTTGTCGACATGTGACTGCTGCAGATCGTGATAGTGACGACCATGAAGTGACTTCAGCTCCCATGCGGCAAATTTATCTTCAGGGTTTGTGATCTTTTCATTTTTTGCATATTTGGATTAGCTAAGTTTAAGGGTGTGAGTTTTTATCGGATTGAGCTATTATTTTGTGTAGTGGTGATTGCTGTTGGCGTTTTGTAAAGAAATTTCTTAGAGTTGTAATTTGTTTATTATGTAGGTTAATGATATCTATGATTCCCCGTCCTCCATGTTCCCTAGGCAGTGTGAGTCTTTGGACGCAAGATCTTGGGTGATGCTTGCGGTGTGTAGTTAAAGAAGTGTTTATGGTTCGTTGAAGTTTCATTAGATCTGTTTGGGACCAATTTATAATACCAAAGGTGTACGTAAGAACCGGGACTGCATATGTGTTAATTGCTTTTACGAGATTTTTTCCATTCAGCTGAGATTTAAGAATAGTGTTCAATCTTTGTTGGAATTTACTTTTGATATCAAATTTAGTTTTATTGTGGGGAATCTGGTGATTTTGTTCAAATCCAAGGTATTTATAGTAAGTTTCTGGTTCCATTGGGTCAATTTTGTCTCCTGTGTTAAGAGTATATGGCTGAGATGTAACTGATTGTTGTTCTATGGAGTAAGTTTTACATTTTTTCAATTCCAAATTGCATTTTTATGTCATTTGAAAAGGTCTGTGTGATATCTGCTAATTTGTGAACTGCAGTTATTGTGTTGCTGTAGAGTTTAATATCATCCATGTACATCAGGTGACTTAATTTGTGATTATTGTTGCTATTGGACATAGTTAGGCCAGCGTTCGAAGAGTTGAGCATTTTAGATAATGGGTTTAATGCTAGACAAAACCAGACGGAGCTGAAAGTGTCTCCTTGGAAGATTCCTCTTTTTATTTTGATTTCATCTGTGACTATTGTTTCTTTACCGTTCTTGGTTGTGAGTTTTGTTGTCCAATGTTTCATAGCACTCTCCAGAAATAATATCAACACCGGATGGATTTTGTAATGACGTAAGATGTATAGAAGCCAGCTGTGAGGTACAGAATCATACGCCTTGCGGTAGTCAATATACATTGTCAATAGGTCTTTTTTCTGTTTGAGTGTATGTTTCATTGATATTGCATCTATAATAAGTTGTTCTTTGCAACCTTGGCTATTTTTTCTACACCCCTTCTGTTCTTCCGCCAAAATATCGTTATCTATGATGTGTTTATTGACAAGGTGTGATATACAAGACGTCATGATTTTGTAGATTGTTTGTAAGCAAGTTATTGGTCTGTAATTTGCGGGGTCATATGTGTTTTGGTCTTTTGGGAGCATATAAGTAATACCTTGTGTGATGTAAGATGGCATGGTATTAGGTGATTCAATGAATTGATTTATGTAGCTATGTAATAGGGGGTGAGTTGAGGTGAATTTCTTGTACCAGTAGTTTTGTATATTATCTGTTCCGGGTGACTTCCAGTTATGAGTCTTAGCGATAACTTGCTTGAACACATCTACTGGCATTATTATTATTATTATTATCGCCGAAAAATTGCCAGCTTATCGGTTTTTTATCGGATACACTTTGGAGAGTGTGCGACTGATTTGCATGATCTGATACCACCTTGCCCTTTTTTTCTATCGGAATGCTCGTAGCTCGAAAAAGCGACATCGTTTCATGGTTGATGTTACAAAGACACGAACGAAGAGATTTGATTCTGCTTTTGTGATAAGAACGTCTAGGCTGTGGAATACGTTGCCTGAGTGGGTTTTCCCCGATGGTTACAATCTTTGTGTCTTCAAATCGAGAGTGAATCGGTTTTTTCTAGGTAAACACGCTCCATCGTAGACCGCATCGTCGCTTAACATAAGGCTAGATGGCGGTCAAGTGTAAACCTATAAAAGTAAAAAAAAACTCTCGATAATTTCTCCTGGTCACATGATTTTTATACGGCATTGAACTTATAGAGCTATCTCTTCCAGACAACCGTATAAAACCGAAACCAAAGCCAAAACAATGAATTTGAAATGAGAAAGAGTAACATGGGCCCTAATATTTACGTTTGATTAATTCAATTTAAGAATGAAAAACAATTTGGACAATGACTTGTAACTACTTACTTATAGCAAATAGCATCCTTATAAGGCCACCATTTCGTTTCGCAATTACTACTCTTCAGCAAAATATTTCGCACTAAAACAATTTTTCAGTGTGCTTATTTAATTATCGCTTATTGCCGTACAATGCTCACACGCTATCTTAATAAGTCAGATGTTTAGTACACCTAAACAAAAGTTCTAGAAAACTACTAAATTATAATGTTTACTGTCGTCGTTAAACTTTGTACTAAAACCAGGAATATTTCGCAAAAGTCTGTCTCTCACTTTATCTTTACGAAACATACCACACTTCTAACGTAATGCCACGACCACACGCTATGCAACATTATATTAGCCACTGATGAGTAATCGTTGTTTTAAGCTGATTTTTTTAGTTGATTTTATTATTGTGTGTAAATAGTTAGCTTCAGATATAAAAATAAAATCTTTTAGACTAACTAACCGCCGCACCGTAGTTCAAGAGTTCAGTCACGATCTAAAAACTTGTGTAGGACCAAAGTCAAATCGATACCTACATATAAAATTTCCGAATTTTTGTAGGCTTAATAGAATGGAATCCACTTAATTGTGCATATTTGATTAACATTTAGATTTCTGATTCCTTGGCCAGTTTATCAAGCCTTTAAAATAATAACTTCATTTTATTCTATTAAACTTTTTTGCAAGTAAAACTATCTTTCCAGCGCTTTCTGGTCTATCTAGACGGCCATATCAAGAATTCGTGACTTGGTCACGTGATCACAATACTACAAAATAAACTGTCTGATTGATACTAGGAAATGATGAGAATGCTAAACTCTCAATACTTACATTTTATTCTAATATGCTATTCATTAACATGTTAATCACAAAACCAACCGCCTTTGAGAACATCTGGACTGGAGACCGCAAACCGGCAAATACAATACAGCGCTGTATTAGGTCCCTGAGGCTCGGTAGATTGACAACCGCCGATGCCAGCATACGAAACGAGAGAGTATTTCAACAACGGAACGAGACAAAAATCCAACTGAGTGGCGTATCAGAGAGCCTTTGGTGTATTGTGGTCTGAAATGTTTATTTAGCACAGTGCCTACTAATGTTTTTACTTGTAAATACTTAAATGTATTAACGAAACCGTAGATAGTTTTAGTTGTCATTCCACAGTTAAACATACTCGCATCAACAGATGCTGTTTTATTTAACGTATATTTTATAGTATAGATATTTTATAGTAGGAACGAGAAGTCACTAAATCCGAAATAAGCCAGTAACTCTAGGTATTATACACCAAACAGAACAATTTCATTTGTTGTGGTTAGTAGATCGAAATGATAGGACTCTTTGTAGAGTCCACCTCGACGATACTTTTGGCAGTCATTGCACCGCCATATAGTGATGCCCAAACATAATGAAACATTAATATTTCCTGATAAATTATAAAGCATAGAGATAAATTATCTTATATATCTGGGTGACGAGCGTAGCGCGGAGCAAATGATTTGAACTCTTCATTTTCCAATAGTGGCGTGACACTGTGATGTTAGGCGTGTTGCTTACCATCAGGCACATCCTACACTCTATAGCTCTACACTGTAAAAAAATTGAATGCTGCAACTGTCAGTGTAACCCTAGCAAAATACCAACAGTGATAATATTATATTGTTATTGTGTGCCCTGTTTTACTTAGCTAATGTCGTATTGTGTGAATGCGCAACAGATTTTCCTCACTCGCAAATATACCTCCAACTTGAATAGACATGGCGCTTTCATTCAACGTTTATCTTCTGTTCTGTGTGTTTCTAGTGTACTCAGCTACATACGTCGTACCAGTTCAATACGCAGGTTTGTTTAAAAATTCCGATATTTCGATTCACCGTAACTTTTCCATCGAATACTTTTATTTGTAACAAAAGTTGGCCATTCCACAATCGATTTGTTGGGAGTTCTTGAAATATCCGGGGCCGTCAGTAACGGATTTAATTTAATTTTAGATGTAACTGTGTTTGCTGGGGCCTAAATAAATACAGGACGTTTAAGGAAATCTTTTAGCATCGTGGATATTTGAATTGACGGGCGACTGAAATGATCAGCGTGATTTCCGGTGCTTGAACGACGCGACGTTCCGCACATTTACTTACTGAAATGTATTGTTTTTGGTGGTAATTTGTGATAAAGTAACCACATCAAGTATTTACGTAAAAACGTTTAAAAAAAGAGTTTACATAAGCAACCCACTAAATGTTCCCACTGCTGGGACTCAGGGCCTTCTTTCGCAAGGAGAGAGTCACGGCCATTAATCCTCCAAGCTTGCCAAGTGCGGGTCTAACACGTGACCTCGAAAGATTCTAGGTGCATGCCCTCACGCTGTTTTCCTTCAAACGGCATGACTTCTAAAAACCAGTGGAGGGCGTGGGATTCGAACCTGGAGCTCCATATTGGCAGACGCCGTTGTACCGACTAGACCAGCCGTTACCAAAAAAAAATTATGAATGAATTCAAATAGGTAAATTATCGAAGTTTCTAACGTCAAACGATCTTAATAAGATAATGCGCCCCGATAAGTAGGTTTAAATCGCGGCTCAAACGTTGCTTTGTCGAGCAGACCCTGTATAGGTACAATGAATTCGTTGTTAATTATGTGTCTATTTTCTTTTGCTTTTTAAATATTAACATTTTAATGTTTTTATAATATAATTATTTTATAGTTAGATTTTCAATTTATTTATTTCATTAAATAATGTCTTTCGGTAGGTTCCATAGAATACAAAATGACTAATTGATAATTTACCAACGTTTTTGTAGGAGATAATATTAATAAATGCTTACATTGTGGTCAAATAGTTGAATTACGGCTGGCCTAGTCATAAGAACGGTTACTGCCATTCCGGAGGTTCTAGTTTGAATCCCAAGCATACCACTGTATTTTCTAAGTCAAGTAATGCCACTAACTAAAAGATGGTGAATAAAAACAACGTGAAAAACGTTAAAACATATATCTAGGATCATTTTAGTTAATGCGTCATCCACCAACCCGTATTGAGCCAGCGTGGTGGATTGTACCGTGGAGTCTTTCCTTCTGAGAGAAGACCCTGAGTCCCAGCAGTGGGAACATCTAGTGGGCTGCTTATATGTTCACTATGATAAAACGGAGCTTCAGTCCAGTTTTCTAATACGACCGTTATTTATCGTCAGTTTTTAAAAAGGGTTCGTAAATAAATTGTACTCGGTAAACTGTCATCTCTAAGCAAACATTTGTAATACAAATGATTGAGGTTCAATTTACAGAAGTGTATTTACCCATCCACACAATAGCCAATGTGTATTCAATTTACAGGTCTCAGAAAGCCAGAACCATTTTCGGTAGTGGAATATTGTGCAGAGTACCTTCAGGGCGCACACAGCAGAAAGGTACTTATTTTGCATAACAAAACAAAATATCCTCGCGTCGGCGATGCAAGCAAGCTGCAAGTAACAGCTTAGAAGAAGAGATGAGAAAATATTTTTAAAATAGCTTCTAAGATATTACCAGCAAAGCTCGGAATAACTTGTTAACCCAGTTTCATAGATTCAACAAAGTATCAACTTTTATTTTAAGATAAGGATTTTTCACAAGTGTTTCTAGAGATTTAGATTTGAAACTGGCCATGCACCATTTACAAAACATTTGGCAACGACCCAAACAGTTTAAGAGTTGCTTAAACTTTTGTGGAAATGTCGTACAGTTAGTTTAAATGGGGTTGCTATCAAAAAATAAGAGCCAGTCTTTTATGTGTACGGCTGAGTATTTGATTATACATATGTACATGCGAGTTTTTCGAGGCAGCTGGAAATGCATAAGTAATATGTTCAGCATTTTGTTGTAGTGGAACTAATTTTTTTTATTTCGACACTACACGGACTCTGGAGTCTCTGATCTTTGTAATTTGGGTTCTTTTTTACATGTGTCTTGGATTAGGAGAAGAAAAGAATTATAGGTTTTTGGGGAACAATTTTATTGATAACTGTAGACATCTTTGCGTAGATTGTAACATCAAAAGTAACACTTATTTGACGGTTATTCTAATAGAAAGTAGTAATGAATAATCATTATTTTATATTTAAGGTGTAATGTATCCAGAACAGTTTCAGAGCAAAAATATAAATCATCTCGTGTTTATTCAAGTTGAAATGGTTACGTGGCACGATTTTCTGTTTTATTGCGTCTTTTGACGTGACAACGTCTTATAAATTGGTTTGCCGGGTGACACTTCAAGAAACTACGTTACGCTCCGCTCACGTTATGCGCTCACAACGAGAGCGAGTGAGAGGCCCGCGTCCCTTCCACTCGGGCATGGTTAGCCCGCCTAAGAGCGAGAGAGACAGACATAAAAAGTGAAAGGCACGCGTCCCTTCCGTAAAATTATTTTACCACTCAAAGTCGTTGTCACGTAAAACTTTCGCCCGTATACCGACTTTACAGACAACCAATTTTTTTTCATACCATCAAGCTTCTTCGTCTCGTCACTCTAAATATAAAATAAAAGGAAATCTATCCACCAATGACAACGTATTATTTTCCAAGGTTTGGTCTACATAGCCATACTGTTGGTGAACGTTTTCTTCACACATTTCGTTGTATCCTGTTGTTGGACTTATTAAAGCAGATATATATAATGTTGTTGTTAATATTTAATGTTCAGTTCCGTAGAAAAAAAATTATTACAACTCTTTATAAGTAAATTAAATGTATTCTCAAAGTTTTTTTTTCTTCTATTTTATGTAGATATGGAGGACACTGGTACCAGAAGCACAGTTTCTCAAAAACCAGTATAAGTAGTTCAGTATAAATTAAAACTTAAAAATAAATGTATTTTTTCTCATAGTTGTAATATAGCTATAGGTAATCTTTATTATAACGAGATATAAATTATGGTAAATTAAAAAAAAAACAGTTGTCTCTTGTATTTTTTTTTTTTAATGTCCCGATTATGACCGGGCTCTCGGGTTTATCCCTAACATGTGGTGGGTCAGGGGTTTCTTATGCTACTTATTTTACAGTCTATCTTATGACTATATCTTGACATAAACTTATGATATTTTGTTTCTAATTGTTAGATCTAAGTTTTGTTAACAGTTTACTTTAAAAATATTTGATTTACATTACATTGTACCTTAATGTCTTTTGGGTTGGTATGGATATATTATTATGTAATATTTATGCAACCCAAATTTAAGTCCTATTTATTTCGATTTATAAGAGTTTTGCATATTTTTTCACTAAACTCTATAAACCTAGTGCTAATATATTTATCATTGATTATTTTATTCAAAGTGTTGACAACAATTACTTCTCCTATTTTTTGCTCTGTTTCGTGACGCTCTTTACCATATGTCTCTTGTATTACGTATTAGTTAGTAGGGTCCTGCACCTTCTGCTATAATAGCCAAAGTTCCGTAAGTTGTGGATGCTATCTAAGGACAACAACCATAGAACCCATACTAAAACGGATGATTTTATGATTTGCAAACGAATTATGTATATCGGCGCATCGCACGTCATCTCTCGAACAACGCTCCGAACGAGGCGTAAACAAGTGACTCACAACACTCGCCCCTCTACGATCGCCCCACCACAGTGCTATAAAAAGGCGCGCGCTGTAGCGGAGCACACAGTTGCTTCTCTGCGCTCGGACAGTAAACACCTAATCTATTGTTAATTATCTTGTAATCTATGTTGATTATATGTGAATTTTGATTGAAGTAAAGTTGGGTGTTTTTAATTATGCCTGAAATGGAATACTTCAATAATAAGGACATTGGCACAGCCGACGTCATGGTGTCTAAAACAATACTGGGCCATCCTGCGTCGTCATCAGAAGTGGGATCGAAGAAACTTGAATTTCTGTCCACGTGAAATTGACAATTCGTCGACCAAGAATTTTATTGATCCAGATGTTTTGAAGAAGCCGAATTTTTTTTTGAGCTTCGTGAGTACCTGAGGAGGTTAAAAAAAGATAATTGTAAAAAATACTACTACGAATAAAACCTGCTTGAGAAGAAGCTGCCGTTGGATGACATAATTATGAGTTCGTAGAAAAAGGATAAATCCACCAACGTGCAATACCTTGCTACTGAAATACCTTTCTGCGAGCATTTACTTTGTGAAGTTGATGCAGTGTCTCAAGCTACTGATAACACCGCATCTGAGATTCACCGCACACTTTCATGTGTCAATGAAGATAGTGCGACAGTCCCCAGTCTTACGGTACGGTTTCTTCTCAACCGAAGAAAAACAACCGAAAGCGCAAGCCAATAATAGGCGTTCCTGCCTGCGGGTTGGTCTGTCCACGTACACAGTCTACGTGCTAACCTGCCCGCCAGTGCCGCCCCCACCAAGCCACCCATGTACTTGCTTATTGGCTGGCAGGCCACCACCAGTCAACATATCTGCCCTACTGCCTACGCTGAGATCAAGTCCTGAGGCGACCGGTTGATGATGGGGCAGCCAGGCAATCAAGTTGATAAGTTGAAGTCTACGCTCCGCGAAAAGCCTAAGCTATAAAGCAGCAATTTCAGAATGACCGATGGTAGCGGAAGCATCATCAACCCAGTATGATCGTGTGTGATAGCACGACGGACGCACATCCGCATACCAGATGATCAGATGGAACAAATTGGCGTGTCTACTACATCTCATCGACGGGCACTGCGATGTGTGTTCCAAAACAACATCATTTGAAAACCTTCGAGAAACCTCAAAATTCCGGGGAAAATTCCAGGGAAGCGTAGAGTCGGAAGACGCAAGATGTCGTGGCTCCGCAATATCAGGGAGTGGACGGGGATCAAGACGGTTGAACAACTGTTCAGACTAGCGCTGGACAAAGAAAATTTTAAGAAGCTGACTGCCAACCTTCAGTAATGGAGAGGCACTATAAGAAGAAGAAGAGAAACCTCAGCGATCATAAAGAATAAGACGGAAGCAAGAGATACTAAAATCAAAGATAATAAACAAATGTATGTTGATAACAGGATCAATCACGCCAAAAACATGAAAAAAGAAATTTGGAAAGTAATCAATGCAGAAACAAACGAAAATGCGAAGGAATGGAATTGAGATCTAATGTTTACTTCATGGCTATGGGAAACAGTCTCGGAATAAGTAATTTGCCCGTCTGTCAAGAAGCTGTCAATCACGTTGAGAATCAAAAAATGAAGTTTTAAATCTCATTCTATTTCACTAATGATTTTAATGGAAATAGCAAAACATAAAATACGTAACTCTGAAACTAGCGAGCATGTGTTATTTCTCGTAAATAGCATACTTCAATCAGAAGAATACTCAGCGTCACTAAATAACACAAGAGTTACTCCTTTATATAAAGAAAAAAGAGTTTTATCATTGGTGGTTAGTTACAGACCAATCACAATACTGCCAACTATTTCAAAAATCGTAGTCTATCATGTCAGATGGTACAAAGTCTGATATAATGGAAAATCTGAACAAATATAAAATTATAGATGACGCGCAATACACATATTGAGAGGAAAGTCAACAACATCTACAGCACATAAACCTGTAGAAATAATAGTGAAGGATTAGACAAAAAAAATATGGCAGCGGTGTTTTAGACTTATCAAAGACTTTTGATTCGGTTAATCATGATTTATTGACACAGAAACTTATAGTTTATGGAATAAAAGGTAAAGCGCTGAAATTAATAAAATCATTCTTGGAAAAAAAGTAGGCAGACAGTAGAAATGAAAAATGGAAAATGATACCCTAAGATCTTGTCATCAGAGAGTAGAAATTGGTGTACCTCAAGGATCTTCTTTAGGTAACACTATGTTTTTAATATTTGTAAATGATTTGCCCAGAATTGACTTAGAAGGTGGAAAGAGTAAAGTGCAGAAAATGGTTTGACGTTAATGGGCTGAAATTTAACACCGAGAAAACAAATGTTATGTTCTTCATTGCAATATCCTCCAAAATAATAACCAACCCTATAACACTACACGATGGAACTATTTGCAAAGTATCGAACTATATCAAAGTATTGGGTTTTGAACTGGATCCTGCCTTAACTTGGAAAAAACACAGATACTACTTTCCATAAAATCTGGAAAGGAATATATGCCTTGAAGCAGCTTAAAGAAATATCTTCACCAGAACACCTAAAAACAATATCAGTTGCCCGTATCGGCGTGAGAAGACGACACTCCAGTATTGGTGAATGAGACTACACCATCCACTTCACAAGACAATGCAACCAAACAAGAAACCCATGAACCAACGCATCACTCAGGTCATGTTTGATTATCATTATCTAAATTAATAATCACTCACACAACACAGTACCACAGTGTACACACAACACACTACTACAGTGTACACACAACACAGTACCATAGTGTACACACAACACACACAACACAGTACCACAGTGTACGCACAACAAGTACCACAGTGTACGCACAACAAGTACCACAGTGTACGCACATCAAGTACCACAGTGTACGCACAACAAGTACCACAGTGTACGCACAACAAGTACCACAGTGTACGCAACGACAAAGTACCACAGTGTACGCAACGACAAAGTACCAGTGTACGCAAGACAAAGTACCACGCAACGACAAAGTACCACAGTGTACGTAATGACACAGTACCACAGTGTACGCAACAACACAGTACCACAGTGTACGCAACAACACAGTACCACAGTGTACGCAACAACACAGTACCACAGTGTACGCAACAACACAGTACCACAGTGTACGCAACAACACAGTACCACAGTGTACGCAACAACACAGTACCACAGTGTACGCAACAACACACAGTACCACAGTGTACGCAACAACACAGTATCACAGTGTACGCAACAACACAGTATCACAGTGTACGCAACAACACAGTATCACAGTGTACGCAACAACACAGTACCACAGTGTACGCAACAACACAGTATCACAGTGTACGCAACAACACAGTATCACAGTGTACGCAACAACACAGTACCACAGTAATCATCTAGGTACTAAGATACCAAAGTCAAAGAAAACATTCACTTGTTACAGATATACTCGACAGCTTAAAACATCAACAACACGGCTAGTGCAGAGCGCGCACTGCCGGTCAGAATGGTCGTATCGGCGCAAATGCAACATGCTACGTCATCTCTCGAACAACGCTCCGAACGAGGCGTAAACAAGTGACTCACAACACTCGCCCCTCTACGATCGCCCCACCACAGTGCTATAAAAAGGCGCGCGCTGTAGCGGAGCACACAGTTGCTTCTCTGCGCTCGGACAGTAAACACCTAATCTATTGTAAATTCTTGTAATCTATGTTGATTATATGTGAATTTTGATTGAAGTAAAGTTGGGTGTTTTTTAATTATCCCTGAAATGGAATACTTCAATAATAAGGACATTGGCACAGCCGACGTCATGGTGTCTAAAACAATACTGGGCCATCCTGCGTCGTCATGTATAATAACATCTTTAAAAAAATCTGCAGTTATGTTTTAAAAAATAAATATTATTTAGAAAATAGCTGTGATTTAAAAAAATGATTTGTTCGGTAATATAATGCAGAAATATCCTTAGTATGTAATTTTAACCACTTCCGTTCGAGCTTATGAAAGAAATGTTACGAATATAGTAATTGAAAATATTCGTATGTATGATACGAAGGTTCGATTCGATATCCTGAAGTCTTAGCTGCAAGTCGCCTATAAAACAAATAGTGAGTAATCCTGAAGGTGCAGATAAGTGTCCGGCAGAAGGCGACTTAAATGCGTGTGACCTAAAGGAAAAGAGGTCAGCAGCGGTGCATATCCAGCTCAATCATACTCATCAATCATATACATCATACTCAATCATGATGTGAAATAAACGAATGGGGCTGAAATTTTAACTCTGTTTGTAATTACATTCTGGACTACTGCATAAGCACACTCTTTACCACGAAAAATACAGGGTTTCTTGGCGGTTTTAATAAATAATATGCACTCCAGCTCATATTAGGAAATCAATGTACAAGAATATGCATAAACGTCCCAGTACTCCGTCCACAGCTGGGTCTCAAGCCTTTCTCTAACAAGAGAGGTCAAGACTGCTGGTAAATAAATAATAATTGTAAGTTGGCGAATATTTAACACATATTTTTTTTTTTTTTATATAAAAGCGACGAGCAGGACATGTGCCTGATGGTAAGCAACATGCCTGCCACATAACAGCACAGTGACACGCAGCTATAGGAACAAGAAGAGTCCAAATCATTACCTAGCACTGCACTGCGCTCGTCACCCAGAGATCTAAGATGTTATATCTCTAAGCCCTGTAATTTCTCTGGACACATTGCCCTTCAAACCGGAACACAGCAATGTTTGCACATTGCTGCTTGGCGGTAGAATAACTGGCAAAGGTGTGGTACTTCCCCAGGCGGACTCTGCCAAGAGTCCTACCACTACAAAATACTAATAAGCAGCCCACTAAATGCTTCCACTGCTGGGACTCGGGGCCTTCTCTTGCAAGGAGAGAGTTAAGACCATAATCCACCACGTTGGCCAAGTACGGGTTGGTGGATGACACATGACCTCGTAAGAATCTAGGTACATGTCGGTGTCCTCACATTGTTTTCCTTCACCATTTTTTAAGTTAGAGGTCACCATTACGCACATGACTTCGAAAAGACAGAGGTGCGTGTGGTGGGATTCGAACCCGGGGGTTCCCGGATCGGCAGTCGCCGTTCTCCCGACTAGACCAGCCGTAACTTAATAACACATTCTCAATTTATAGAAATTAAGCGTGTTGTTTTTTTTTCGCAATGTTTTCCTCCACCGTTAAAAAAAATTACAAATTTCTATTGTAAATATCATGGATATCAATCTCCAAAAAAATATCAGCTTTGAATTTAAAGTACCTACAATTAAGAGTATTACAAAGGATTAAATTTCGGCCTGTCAACTTGTTAACGTCAACAAAAGAGAATTTGGCCAATTTACGCTACACTGAGTAGCTTGGTGTTTGGTGATGCGACATCTTATTACGGGTTTTTTCTGAAAAATAATAAATTTAAAACCGGTTTACCATCACAAATTAAAGATGCTTAAAATATCATGCTCAAAATATAAACCATCTAAATAACAATAATGTTCAAAATATTTAAATAACAATTCGTATATTAGGAAAACTAAAGCTATGCTGATCAAAAGTAACGTCTTTTTTAGTATCTATTTGCTACTGCAATTTTCGACTTTAATACTTACTGCTTAGATGTGTGAATTTATGGGGCATAGAAATAAAACATCTTATATCTCTGGGTAACAACCGCAGGGTAGTGCTAGGCAATGATTTGGACTCTTCATGTTCCAATAGCTGAGTGTCACTGCACTGTTATGGGCAGGTTTGCTTATCATCAGGTTCATATTATCGGTTCGTCAATCTACAAGTATAGTCTATAATAATAATAATGAAAATAATATTGATAATCGGAGTAATTCTAAGATATTTGTTGTTATACACTTACTCATAAAACCAAGTTTTAAGTTAATTTAACAATAACTAAGAAATGCAATTTTTTACAAATATATTTACAATCAATCCTAAAAATATTATAACACATCATTTAATCGAAGTACCTAAAAGCCTATTTTAAAGATTGTACTATGACATACAATATTAAAAAAATAATTAATGACATACTTTATTATTGAAGCGTTTGCGCCAAGCGAGCGAAAATTTTACTTCATCACAAACATGAAACTTTATAGCATTCAGTTGTTAACGTGGGACATCGGACTACCAACACTGTTCTCAGAAAACTGATAGAATTATTTTTATTGCCCCTCCTCTTTCTAGTTGAGAACTTTTGTAATTTATCCATCGTGTTTTGAGAACATCAAAGTGAGTAAGTACTTAGGCTACTGAGTTTCACTTAGCATATTAAAACTTACTTTTTTATGAAATCATTTTATAACACTAAAAGAACATCAAAATCAACCTTATAATAAAATAAAAACCAATATAGTAAATAATATCTACCTGGAGATTCAGGCAGTTTATTTAATAGTATTTATTATATTTCATGTCCATGAAATAATCTACCAGATTTCTTTTTATGCACACGTTCACGTATATGTTCATAAACACGGGTTATATATTTGACGTGACAACGTCTAAAAAAAATCTATGAACGCCGGCTGTATGCACGAAAAAAAGTGTCCCGTTATGTCCTGTTACGCTCATTGTACGTTTGCGCCGCATCTATCAATGTTTTGCTATGACGTTGTCACTTTAAACTGTCGTCCGTAAACCCACCAACTTTACAGGCAACCAATTTTTTTATATCATGATCTCTCTCACCACTTCGTTTTGATGGTCTCTAAAGCTACTTCGCATTCACGTTCGTTAAGCATTGCATACATGTACCTACCTATAGTGTATACCCAATCTGGTATTTTTCTTACAACACACCAATTTGATAGAGATAAAACAAGCTTGACGTTTTATTTCAGATATCCTGCCTGATCTGCAAAGGTTTCGACATATCATGTTTCATCAAGAAAACAAGTACATCCACAACAACAACCACCGCTAAAACAACTGCCACACCAACGACTTCATCACTAACTACTACAACTAATAGTACAACAGTTTCTGCACCTATAACAACTGCTCCAACAACATCTTCTTCGTAATAAATTTTTAAGTGTGCGTGTTTTAAATTAATTTTAAATTTAATTTAAGTTTTAAATTTTCACGAATGTTCTTAACAATCAGAATTTTTAACGGACTTCGGTGAAGGTTCTGTTCAACTCGGTTGTATGTTTTCTTTTGTTTTGTACGTTACGCTATAACTTCGCCAATTCAGAATTTTGATGATTCTTTTTGTTTGGTACATGACACTTCAGTAAATTGTATCGAAATCAGTTGAGTCGTTATGACCACCACTCCATTTACTGCTACTCCGACGACTTCGTCAGTAACCACTACTAATAGTACAACAGTTTCTACAACCATAACAACTGCTCTAACAACACCATCTGAATAATAAGTTAACGGAGGATTACATTTTTATTTTTATTTTTTTATATGTTTGTACATTTATAAACACAAAACATTTATGTACGTAAAAACCAAAACCGATTAGAAATTAAATTAAGACACTCGATGAAATTTTATATTTTTTTAATTTTATGTATTAAGATAAATGAAAAGTCGCCCAGATAAATGAAATCAATTTTTTTTTTGTAGTTGCCAATTTTTTTTAACGTTGCGTTGGCTACTACCTATATTCTGACATTGGGCACATAAATTAATATTTTTATTAAGAGTTTAATTTGATATATATGGTATGTAAATGTGGCATTTGAACTCATAATGGCAATTATCTAGTGATGACTGTCGGAAGATGGCTTATATAGAATCGATCGGCGAAATATCGATAGAGACTTATATAGAAATAAAAAAATCTAATTGAACATCTTTGGAATGGTTTCATTGTACCTATTTAGGGATGACGAGTATATTGGATATTGAATGCTAAATTTATGTTGATCTCATAAAAAACGTTCGAAATTCAATTGTACGGGAAGCGGTAATTATTTTTTACGCATCGAAAAATTGTTTTACTCCTATAAAACGACAGCGTTGATCGTGTAGGTACTTAATTAATATGTTATATTTTTTCAAACTGTAATACATATAAAATATTGATTAAGATGTGACAAATCAATAAATAATAACATTTATTGCGTGATTTCGTTTTTTTTATTCGATAATAATTTAAATTGTTTAATCCGTAATGAGGATATTCGCAAAAGAACGAAAGTGGCCGACATAGCTCAAAGAGTAAGCAGGCTGAAGTGGCAATGGGCTGGCCACATCGCTCGCAGAACTGACAACCGATGGGGAAGAAAGGTTCTCGAGTGGCGACCACGAACCGGAAGACGCCGTGTTGGACGGCCTCCCACTAGATGGACAGATGACCTCACAAAGGTCGCTGGAAACCGCTGGTTGCAAGTAGCGCAGGACCGTTCGTTGTGGAAATCTAGAGGGGGAGGCCTATGTTCAGCAGTGGACGTCTTGCGGCTGATGATGATGATGATGATGAATCATTGGTAGCCACAGTTTCAATATGAAAACAAATTACAAGTTAACGTTACTGTACGTAAGTACATATTTTTTCGAATAATTGTCAAAAAAATGCAATGTATGAAATTCTGTATCGATTATAAGTACCATGTAATATTAAAGTATAATTCCATTTATATGCTATTTCATTTAATTAACAATGGTCCAATTAAGAGGCTAAGTGCGGAAAAAGCTCCGACAAACTATGCTAGTTCATTGGTAAAATAGACAGCTCACTTTATAAATTTACACATTATTATACTCTATTTTGAACGGAATGTATGTTATTTCTAAATATACAGATGTAATATAATTTATCTCTTTGCCCTGTAATTTTACTGGAAACATTGCCCTACAAATTGGAACAAAGTGATGTTTTAGTGAGGCTTGACGGTGGAATAACTATAAATGCTCTTAACTTTAAGTTCAAATATAACGTTTAAAGTTCAAATGTAACTCTTCACTTAGTAGTCAACAATCTAATTAGTCGTCTTTTTTTCTCCCGTTACGGCTGGTCTAGTGGGGAGAACGGCGACTGCTGCTCCGGAGACCCCGGGTTCAAAACCACGCGCACCACTGCCTTTTTGAAGTCATGTGCGTAATGCTGCTAACTTAAAACGGTGAAGGAAAACACCGTGAGGAAACCGGCATTACCTAGAATCTTTCGAAGTCATGTGTCATCCACCAACCCGCACTGGGCCAGCGTAGTGGATTATGGCCTTGACTCTCTCCTTGCGCGAGAAAAGGCCCCGAGTCCCAGCAGTGGGAACATTTAGTGGGTTGTTTATGTAACTACTAATATTTTCTATTTTACATTTGTTTGATAGTAAATAACATGCCAGCTCATAATAGTACATTGTTACGCAACTATTGGAATAAATGAAGAGTCCAAATAATTACCTTGCACTGCCCTGCGTTCGTCACCCAGATATTTAAGATGATTGAACTATGTGCTCTGTAATTTCTCTGGGAATATTGCCCTTCAAACCAAAAACAGAGTTACGTTACTTACTGCTTGACTTGACTGTAGAATAACCGGCAAGTATGCAAGTGTGGTGCTTCCTCACGTAAACACTTAACATAGTCCTACAACTACTAATTATATAAATGTGTATGTACAAGTACAAGTCACGACGCGATTGAGCTAAAAAAAACATAAATACGGTCGAATTGTGAAACCTCCTATTTTGTCTGATAAAAACCTAAACAGTGAAAATAAAAATATTAAGAAAAAAAACATAAAGGCTCTTGCTTCAAACGACAGAATTACGCGAAGGCGAAAAAAGAGTCAATTTACAATGAAGAATAAGTCGGTATCAAAACCACCCACGAATTTTCTTTCATAGAATATTTTATTCCTTTGAAAATAATACGGCTCGTCGAAGTAATATCAATTTTCTAGAGGCGTAGTTCAATTATAACACAATAACTATTTGAGCCAACCCTTCGCATTATCGTTAGATTCCGTGTTTGGGCCCAATCTTTTATTTACTTCCAGATCCAAAAACGTAACGATTGATTAAGTCATCAAGAATGTAAGGGTTAAAAGTAGAGGTAAAAACGTCTTATAATTTAGCCTCGACTGACCCGGGGGTCTACCGCCTAACGAAAACTGTCTTAGCTTTGATGTCACTCTCTCTTTTCTTTTCGCTTGAATAGACAGAGACACCAATAACAAATCTAAAGCCGATTTAGAAGGTAGAAGGGCCGATTAATAAGTTTATTTGCTTCATCAGCGCCAACCTGAAAAGTGTAGCAGTTGTAATGTTAAAACTTCTAGAAATTATTATTGCCACTACATTTGTCTCTTATCGATACAAAATAAGGCCAAAAAATTTTCTGTGATTATAGATATGTAAAATTTACTGTAATCTTTTACACAATCTTTTTCATGCTATTAGAACCGTGATCAGAATAATATTCGATACTATTAAACAAGTATAATGTTGAAAATTGTTAGTTATCCAAAGTCAGGTTATTATTATCTAAGGACTGTTCTGATCACCCAAGGTTTATGTGGGAGGTTAGGGTTATTTAGGAAAATGTGCATCGAAGCAGCTGACAACAACAATACATACACGACAAACTTATAAACATTTGCAGCGCCATACTAACACAAGTTACAAGTTATGTCTGGTCTAGTCGGGAGGACGGCGCCTCCCGATACTGAAGCCACGAGTTCAAGTTAGACGCCCACCACTTCCGCACTCATATGCGTAATACCGATAGCATAACACGGTAAAGGAAAACATCGCAAGAAAACTAACGTGTACCTAGAATCTTTCGACGGCATGTGTCATCCACCAACCAATCCGCACTGGGCCAGCTTGACGGATTATGGCCTTGACTCTTTCCTTGCGAGAGAAGGCCCCGAGTCCCAACAGTGGAACCACTTATTGGGCTGTTTGTGGTTATACTAAGAACTGCGTTCAAGTATGTTCTTTGACTTGTTTCAGAAAAAAAAAATCCACTACAAAGTTGAAATGGAAATTTTTCGTTGAGCTCAAAATCTGGGGAGTTATTCAGTCTAGCGCATTCATCATTCACCCAGACACGCCGTATCTCCACAGCTTTGCATTTTAAACTTTAGTTTGACGGTTAAGAAATTCGTTGAGAAATTCACTGTCAATACAATCTTGAAAGATTTGCTGAAGAATGCTGTGGCTTAGTGCATATAGATGCACTAAGCCAAAAAAGTTTTAGCGAACCAGAACCCGTCAAATTCAATATTTGATCTAACTTTGGTCTTGTGCTTTTGTTTGAAGAAAGTGTTTTAATATGTTGTTAAATTTTAATTAAAAAACAACTAACAGGAATTAATTCGAAAATCCTTATGTACTTTTAAACATTTATCATGAATACATTAACAAAGAAGAGATTTAAATAGTAAATATGTGAAAAATATTTTACCTTTTCTGAGGTTTAACGTTATTTTTACGTTATTGAGGGAGAGATTATTTTTCGATATGGATTAAAAAAATACAATATTACTTATGGATAATTTAACGTATTTTTTCTTTCTCAATTTGCGTAATTGATTTCAACTACAAAAATCACATAATAAATCTACAAAACAAAAATTTTTATCAGGTGTAACAAAAACAAACACAATAAAACCACACATACCTATTAGGATAACAATAGCATATCTGCGAAGTGAACCGTAAACTTTTCACTTAAAAATTTATTTAAAAACACTTGCACGCTCATTTCACTAATGGTAGTCCACATCACGTAGATTTAGCTTCCGTCGGCATTGCATTCTACGTTATGCCACATACTTTAATTTAATTCCCCGCTACACGTTTCTCTTGTTTATGTTCCCAGCTTGAAATTCTGGGTTAATTTTTTGCAGCACAATTAAACAACGTGTACACGACTCGCAAACAACGTTGCAAATGAAATGTTTGGCTAAATATAGTAACTCTGGGATTTTACAAATACTAGCAATATCCCGCACTTTTACCCGCACAGCTAACGTTTCTGTTATTTTGCCGTAATCAAGAGTAGATTTGTATTATTCCAGTCTATATTTATATTTTAAATGTGATTCCAATTTAAATCAGATTCGTTCAGAAATTTCAACGAAATGCTGGCCTTTATTTTGCTCAGCGCATAAGTATTGCCATTCAACGTGGCAATGGGGCTAGCATTTTGGGCACGATTCCTGCTGGCATCGGTCTTATAGACTAATATCGTGTACATTATGTAAATTGGAAACTCTTATGTTACGCATGCATATGTACAACGAGATTGTGCAACAAACATACAACATCCAAACTTTGATGTGTACGACATTAGTAGGATGTAAAATATGATGTACATTACTTACACAAAATATTAGGTATTCAATATAACCCAAAATAGACTTTTCAATAAATTTACCGGTATCTCACGAGTATTATTTATGGTCGGTTGACTCCGGCTTAAGTTGCAATCACATCTGACGGCCTTTTTTCAAGAAAAGTGCACGCTCGTGTTCGCTGCTTTTTTGGCAACCACTCTGTGCCAAACTATTTGTTATTCTATTTTATGAGCCTTAAAAGTAAATTTTGTCAGATAATATTTTTAATCAAAACTCCCTAAATTCGACGTGAACTAAGTGACGGAAAAATATTAGCCGGCTGTCAAAGAAGCTTGATAAGTTCGAGCCTAAATTAATCTAATAATTTCATCTTTTTTTTTAAAACATGAACTGACTCTTTAACTTAAAATTAAACTCAGACATTCAAACAAAAATCATATTTTTTGTGAAATCTACGAATATACATTTGCCAGGTGTATGAGATTATTAAGAGATTAGTAAATATTGGTATTTCAAAAACCGCCACAATCATTTCAATGTTTTATCGAAATGGTTGAGACGGAATCGGTGATCGGTGTATATGGGACCTCTGAAGTACCTATTATCCAAAAAAAAAACAACCAAATGAATTCACAAGTCTATGAAATCTATTAAAAATGGCCATTATCTAAGACATATTTTTTGTTTTTTATTTTTATCTTCCTTGACGTTACTGGTAAATCCGACTAGATCCTATTGTAAGTTTTTCAATGCCTCGCAAAACTAAACATACTTAAAAGTTCTATTACGCATACAGTGCACCCTCAGCGTTATATTAAGTTGGGATTTTCATATTAATTTAATAACTTTCCCGAGTCCGCTATCTGCTTGGATAAGTGTCATGTGTCAATGCTTTTCTTGTTTCTTCTGCCGCTATGTAGTGCTGTGAAAGTAATTCTGTTTGCTTGGAAATGTTTTCACAAAGACTAAGACAAAGTATTGATGTGAAAACTTTCTATCTACCTACGTTGAGCTCTTATTGGTAGAGGAAAGTCTTGTGGTTTCGCGATACCGACATCCTAATATATTGGCATAGCATTGGAGTGCTGTGCGGGTTAGCTATTCAAATGGGTGAATTCCCGTGAGTTAGCCTCACCGACATTCGTTATAAATAAATAAGTATTGGTAGACAGTTCACACACAACACCAGTTATGGCAGTATACTTGCAGCTTTACAGGTGACGTATGTGTAACATTATATAGTGCTTTTTAATACTGAGATTTTACGTTACGAAACATTGCCCTTCAAAGTTAAACGGTAGACTCTGATCATAACAGTAGGGTCACGCAACTACTGGAACATGAAGAGCCCAAATCTCTACTTAGCACTGTTGCTGTACAACACACTTGTTGCTTACCATCAGGCATATGTTCTGCTCGTCTTCTCATTCTGTATTATTATTAATTCATTCAACCATACAATTCATATTCAAATCATTAATAATTCCTCTCACTCGTTGAATCATCTAAGCGATTTGTTATAAAGACAAAAGGCTGATTCAAATCAAAACGCGGCTTTAGCTCGTTATTCAAATGTGGTTCATCCATCGATACGGATTTCACTTCACAAAGCCACTCTATCGCAACTTTCCAGTATCATTGTTCAAATTTGAGAACTATAACTTTGCTGGTATATCGTTTGTTTCGTCTAACATTTCTACATTAATCAAGACTGAGCGAGGTTTGATTCCAGATACAGTAAATTATAAGTAAAAACTGCCTGAGGAAGTGTCTTTGCAGTTATTTTACCGTTAAGCATTAATTTGCAAATATCTATCATCATCTCATCTCATCTCATAACGAGCAATGTTTTAACAGCACACATCGCCAGGTTCATCACTCTGTAGCCCTAACCGCTGGTAGCATAGGTCCTGCCCCACTGCCAACGGTGATCTAGGTTCAGGTTTTTATATATTTAAATACCTACTGTAAAATCTTAGGTTTTAGAACAAAAATAAATATCTGAATGATATTTTTTATATTGTAAACAAAAATGGAGATTGGTATACACAAAACAATATTGCTTCAGATCTTTGCACTAAGTTTGATAATTACGATCTAAAAAATTTAGAAATATTTAATTACTTCAATTTTCGTGGTGGCAACCCTGGTATTTTTGTAAATGAAATGAGGGAGATGGAGATTTCATTTCCCAATGAGAGGACTCGCAATTTTCTCGGTCTTCTCATGACCACGATGGTTGTAACGCTACTGAAACCTCCAAGTATTTAAAAAATAATTTGGATCCTAATTCCGTGTTATGTTTAAAATATGAGTTAAAATGGCGAATGTTTAAAATCTATTTTAATATTTAGCAGCTCTTTCTCAAGCTACAATGCAGTAAATTAATAGTATAAACGTTTGGATGTTTGTTGCTCAATCACATCGTAACGGATGAATGGATCAAATTGAAATTTCGACATACTAATACATTACCTATAGTCTGGAAAACACATAGGCTTTTTTATCCCGGGAAAGAAACGGGACTGGGAACTACGTGGTTAAAATCACAAGGCGCTGCTTGTAGCAACATAATATTATATCCACAACAAAATGTTCGATGGTTGTTGCGCTGCTTCGTTGAGCAAATTCGATAGTGGCTCTTTAGGTTTACGTAGCAATAAGATTGGAGTTATATTTGTCGCTCCCCAGTCAGGAGCAAGACAGTTCGCATTGATACCACCCTAATTGTGATACAATTTCGCTTTGTAATGGAATTCAACCCCGTGATAACTGTGTGTGTTGTCTGCTGTATATTGTAAGGAAACTATTCGTAAATACATATTGTCTTATGATAGAAACTTCGGAATTTCATGTAGTCAATGTATAATGTTGACTACATGAAATTAAAGTCTTATTATCTATCCAGTTAGGGCCGATTCACACCGGAATGGCAGCAGCACCGCCGCGACGAGCGCTTTCAATGAGAAATAATTTTAAACTTTATCTACATACTAGATGTCCAACCCGGCTTCGCCCATGGTACATTATATAGCACTCATCAGGATTCCGTGGATATCCAACGGTGAAAGAATTACTGAAATCGGTTCAGTCATTCCTGAGAATATCGCTTTCAAACAAAACACCTCTTCAGCTACCAGATTATTAAAGATGTAATCTGTGGCAAAGGTTTATATTCAATGACGCAATCTTGACACATGCTGTCATGTGTCATGTCAAAGCACGAATCGTACGAAAACTCTCAAAAAAGGAATATTTTTTCCCGATTTTGTTACACTCTGGATTCATGCTCCGCTTCTATTACTAGTATCGTTATGTTCTATAGCCTATAGCCTTCCTCTAGAAATGGACTATCCAATAGAAAAAATAATCTTTCAGTTCGGACCAGTACTTCCCGAGATCCTAGCGTTAAATCAAACAAACTCTTCAGCTTTATAACATTAGTATAGATTTAAAAGACTAGTATCGTTTGAAAAGTTCGAAAAGGAAGCGCGGTGGCGCTAGAAGCTGCACGTCACCCGGGTTGCGCCGGCCGCGACCCCCGCTCCCTGCGCGCTTGCCGTCGCTGCACGCGTATACTTCTCTGTGTTCTAGCGACGGGATACGTCGCGTCTCTCAATTCCATCCTTTTCACTCTGAACACACAACACGAGTTTCCTTGCCAAATGTGGAAACTGAACTGGTCGAAGAGAACAAACTATCCAGTCGGGAGGCCGCTGGAGGCCGCGTGCGGCTGCCAGTGGCCGTCGGCGGTAGCGTAAACCTGCTGCGGCAGGCCTGACAGCCTCGTCGCGGCGCTGCCATTCCTGTGTGAATCGGCCTTTAGGCGCTTAATATCATCCTCATCATAATTATGCTAATTTTCATCTATAGAAGATGACTTTGTGTAGTGTCAGGTGTCAGGTCTAATGCATTTGCAGTCGTGACTATATAATCTGGTATACTCTTGATCCCGTAGACCTTTGTAGTAGTAGGACTCTCCCAGAGTCTTATTTGATGAAATACTACACTTTTATTTACACTACACTGGGACTCAGGGCGTTATCTCTCAACGAGAATCACTGTCAAAATAGGTATACCACGCTGGCTCTATGTGGTTTGACGAGTAATTCGGTTGTTTCCCAAGGACCTTTCGAGGTCATCTCCGCATGACTGAAAGATTCTTTGAACATGTCGGTTTCCTCACGCTGTCTTCCTTCACCGTTAAAGCCTGTGATGATCACAAACTTGTACATTGATTTTCGATTGATTACACATGGAAAAATATTGAGAAGTGCAGGCGGGATTCGAGCTTACGGCCTCTCAATTGTGGCTTTGTCATTGCTATGGTTTTGTTATTACTTTTTCAACATACAATGAACAGCAATTTCAAAAACAATTAATAACATTTTAGGCTAAGAACTCATGGAGCGATTTTAACCCACTCCCGCCGCAGTTGCGGGCCCGCACCATCTGTAGATTGCAGATATACATATGAATGTATAATATGTAAAATCTGTACATGACAATCGCTCCATAAGTTCTTAGCTCTAAGTAGATGATAGGTAGATGTCGCGAGGGTGAGAGATAACCATCCCAACAGTTTTTAAGGAATAAGACTTCCTTAATCTTTATAAAACTTGCAACATCAGGGACGTCGTAGGCAAAATAATTATTTGAAAATTATTTTACTACTTTTTAATACGGCAAACTATTATAATGATAAGGCACTATTTATTTTACATCCAGTATAGGATAAAATACGATATTGGTTAATAATGATGTATTGTCATTTTCTTCTGATGATGTTTGCCACTGGATGCTGTTGATCCCTGAAAAAACAACGACCAACTATAATTTTTAGCAAATTATACTCGGTGTATTATTGAAATCTTTAGAATTTGGGTTGAATTTTGCAACGTCCGTAGGCTCGTAGTAAAGGCAGCTCGTCTAATCTTTGTCTCTAATCTGACGACGATGCGGCCTACTTTAGGTTGAGTTTGGGAGGCGTGTGGGCACCGATGCAAGTGAGGTAAACCACGATTGTGGGTTGTAGGCAAAGAGTTTACATATACTCGTACTACCCATGGAGTTAGATTTTCCGCACGGTTATTTTGGGTCAATCATAAGCAGATAACGAGCATAAATTGTATGGCAACACAGTGATGTGCCGCGACAAAAGTATGACACTTCCACAAAAGCGACAAAGCAAGAATGATGCTACTACCCGTGCTTTCGATGTAAAGCGTTTGTGCCAACTCTATACGTAGTATAAAACATTTAAACTCTTTGGTGGTAGGTATCGCGGCTGTGGGGTAGAGGCCATGACTGTGAGAGGATCGCCGGTATTGCTGTGCGTCGCGCTCACTATCAGCCGAAAAGTGTCGGCGGCGGGACCACAGAACTGATGTATCGCGGGAGACTAAGGGTTTCCAAATGCGGGGGCGTCTGACACCCTCTTACTGTTTGGTCCCCGAGGTGATCTTGTAAATACTTTTCCTCCACGTTAAAAATCATTGTAAACGTATGTAACTTTGTGGATTTTTGTATTTTAGTCACGTAGATTGCATTATCGACGTGACTAAAATCTAGTAGAAACAATTTTTGGAATGACCTCAAGACCCCGGTCTTATTCTGTCTAATTGGGTCTTAAATTGGTCATTATTTCAGCGCTTCAACGCTATAGTCCTAAGGCCACCCTGACGAAGCTAGTAAATAATGAAAGCGTAACGAGTTTATTATTCTAACGGGTTTTACTTAATTGCAAATTAGTTGACTTTAGCGTCCTTTATCCCGTAAAAGCAAACTCAAAACGCACTACGTTTCTAAGTAACTCTAGAATTTGATGCTAATCTACACAGCCGCTGATTTAGGTAGAGTGCTTTTACAACATTTTGGAAGGGGAATTGTAACTTAGCTTTTAAATTATATTACTCTATTAATAGAATGATTAAAATGCTTTTTATGAGCGTCTACATATATGTTCTACTAATGATGCTTATTGCGCCAAAAAATGTCCTACAAAAAAGTTACCTAAAAGTTACAGAACCAAAAAAAAGGTAAAATTAATTAAATTTTATTTATTTATCTGCAGAATCTGCTGGCATCGGTTTATTTCTTGTAATAAAACATTGATGCGACAGTAAAATTGTCTGGTGGAGAGTAAATAGTAAATTTTGTAGTGATAGGACTTTTCTGTGGACTGCGAGAAAACATTGAGTTGTTTTGACAGCCAGTTTGCACACATTGGTTGCCGAATTGTAACACATAATTTAATCTTTTTTGGATTACATCGACTACGAGCTAGCAGTATCAGCTGGAGGCTCTGGAATAGATCGAGAGACGTGTCAAAAGACTCATGGTAACAACACTCTTTTGTGAAAAATTCTTCAACATTGCCGCAAAATTGCTAGCTTATCGGATTTTATTGGATACATTTCGGTGAGTGTGCAACTGAAACATAATCTCTATAATCTAATACCACCTTGTCCTTTTTTCTATCGGACTGCTCGTAGCTCGCAAAAGTGACATCGTTTCAAGAGCTTCAACGAAGATCTAGGAGTCTAGCTCGAGCTCCCTTACGAGTCTAAGCTGTTGAATGCGTTGGTTGAGTGGGTTTTCCCGATAGTTACAATCTTGATATCGTCAAATCGAGAGTGAATCGGATTTTTCTAGGTAAATACGCTCCATCGTAGGCAACATCGTCGCTTATCATAAAGCGAGATGGCGGTCGAGAGTTATCCTACTAAAAGACTCAATTTTGTGTCTTTGAGTATGTTTAATGTCGCAATAAGAAAATTTCTAAATCAAATTGACTTGTTTCAAATCCAAATATGCAACCCTTGGAAATGGTTTCATATTTGAGCCCTTCGCTGTTGAGTCATACCCATGGGCCCCAGGCGGGAACTCATCTCATTTTCAAAAGCCTTACCGAGCGTGTGATCGACGCGAAGCGTGACCAAAATGCTTGCGTTTATTTGGCTCAATGTGTAAATATTAATACTCAGCGTGGTAATGCCTCCAGAATTCTAGGCACGCTTGAGACTGATATTGGACTTGACCATCTGGATTATATAGACCTTCATTGTTATATGGATAATTCAAATGTGTTTAGTGTAATTAGTTAGTTAGGTATGTAGCGTAGCGTAGGTCTCGTTGTATTGTATTTTAGTTATAATAAGGGTCTACCCGAAAAAATTTACTTTAAAAAAACAATATACAATTTATGACACACGTTAGCTTCGATATAATTAGGTACCAAATACGTGCCAAATAAAATGTAGACTTCAATTGACCCATACATTTTGTTCACGGGCCTGTAGTCTAGTGGTGTCTTTCTAATAAAACATGTCTGTCACACGTTTTAACGGCTATTCGGTAATATGATTGGTTATCATAATTTATATATATCAAATCAGATGATCGTGATGTTACTTGCAATCTCGTAGCTTTTTTATAGTATAGAGTCCCGAGACGAGCAGTATATACACCCGATGGGTAGCAATACGCCTGCCCAAAAATTACAGTGTCACGCAGCTATTGGAACACGAAGATTCCTAATCATTATCTAGAACTGCACTGCTCTCGTCACTCAGCCATTTAAAATGATGTATGTATGCATTATAATAATTTAGGCTAGATTGTTATAAGTTTTAGGGTCCATGACTTGAGACAAGACAAGACAAGACAAGACTTGGTGAATAGTTTTAGAAAAAAAAAGTAAGCACATGTTTATTTATCTGGAAAAATTGTCCTTCAAGTTGCTGACGCGCCAACTACGTTGTCTAGTATTCTAATACTTAGCTTACAGATTATAAATTTAAATCATCCGTTTTAATAAGACTATACAAGTACCTCGATATTTTCATGGTGAGTGTGGCCAGTAAATTCCTCGGGGATTTCAAATCTACGTATTTCATCTGGATGTGGCCAAACATCTCCTTCGAACTCATCATAATCTTCGTTGTCGTTTTTCACGTGTTTGGCATGATGCTTCTTGCTATTTGCCTCTGTTAAATGATAAAAATCGTTTAGGTGAGATATACCAACAAAACACATAAATAATATATGTACAAAAAATTTAGAATTGACCACTTCTACAGAATTATCGAAGATACTATATTGTAGGTAAGTGATGGTCGCTAAGTATCGCACTATTAGTTAAGGCAACTATTTCTGTTTTATGTAATGTTTCCAGAGAAATTACAGGGCTTAGAGATATAAGATCTTAGATCTCTGGGTGACGAGCGCAGTGCAGTGCTAGGTAATGATTTGGACTCTTCATGTTCCAATAGCTGTGCTGCTATGTGTCAGGCATATTGCTTACCATCAGGCACATGTCCTGATCTTCTCGTCACTCTTTATTTAAAAAAAATACAAGCCAGCCATCGGCCCTGGGCTAGTACCTAATATGTTATATTATGGACATGACTTTCTCCTTGTTAGAGAAGGCCTCAAGTTCTTGGTGTAGGAACATAAGATATACTTTACGTATTTCCTTTTCAATTAGGTGTTGTGTCACAATAATGTACATGTCATTTATGTGTAATATGTGTGTATAATAGGTATGTATTTAGAACTATATCAGCTATCTGACCGCCATTTTACAAGCTTTGCTTAGTTTGGGGTCAGACGGTGTTTGTGTGTGAATTGTCCACCAATATTTATTATTATTTTATTTATTTACTATTAGAGCTCCGTTATTTTGACAGCTGGCAACAATATTTGTATTTGAGGCAAGCTGAAAACTTGTCATATACCTCTCCTACTTGGCTGGGCTGGTGGCTTAGTTGGTAGTAGTAGGTCTGCCTGCGAAGCCGTAGTCGTGGGTTCGATCCCCACCCAGTGCAAATGTTTGTGTGATGAATTCAAATATTTGTACTGTGCCTGGGTAAGTATGTATTTAAAAATATATAAGTATTATATCAGCTATCTGGCTTCCATAGTACAAGCTTGGCTTAGTTTGGGGTCAGATGGTGTTGTGTGTGAAATGTCCACCAATATTTATTATTTATTAAATTATTATATACCTACAACACTGAGCAGCAGACTTGACTGGTGAGTCGTTAGGCATAATAAATGTTATAAATAAACCACAATAGTATTGCCCGAGCTACACGAAGCTAGTTTTTCAAGCTAGGAAGCTAGAAGTATTAGCTTGCTAGCTTACTAACACTAGCTTGCTAACCTAGCTTGAAAAACTAGCCTCGTGTCGTTCGGGCATAATGTTCAGTTCACTTTTGTAACTTGGCGGTAAAATAACTGGCAAAAGTGTGGTACTTCCTCAAGCGGATTCTTCAATTAGTCCTACCACTAAAAACTACAAAAAGTAATGAATACAATGATTTAAAATGCGTTCTCTTATGGAAAATCTTTAATTTGTTTTCCATAACGAAAACACGCACTTTCTTTGTCACTGAAAATCCAATCTGTCTCGAAGAGAAAATAATTCCCGCTTTCCCGCCATTCGGTTGTCAGCCATTTTGCACACTTTATCAGTAAACGTCACTTCGGAGTTGTTTTCTGTCCTCTTTGGCGAATGTTTTGCTTTCGTAATTACTTAATTAGGAAATAAAATAAGTATTATTTTTTTCCAAAAACTGTACTTTACTAGTCTTAATGAATTTTCTGATGACAACTATTGTGAATAGTTTTTAAAGAGATGGCACGTTGAACGTTTGAAATTAGGACTTGCATAAAAAACGTGGGTAAGTGAGGCTGATTGGCGAGCTATGGAAGAGTCCTATGTCTAGCTGTGAACTAAGATAGACTGGTGATGATAAGAAAACATAAGGCCCTTCAGAAATTACTGTAACTAGGTATGTGTAGCACAATTTTGGCGAACAATTTTAAACTAAGTGAAATCTCTTCAGGATAAAAAATATTTATTCAACATTACCTAACCTAATTTACCTACCTTTAATAAAATGGTAATAATAGAGACTGGCGTAAGATGAGAAAATGTATAGGTAACTTTAAAAAATAATATAGTATATTTCCTATATAACATACTGGTGATGGTGGTGTATATAATATATTGGTGATGCAAACTCAAAAGATTTCACCTAGTACCTAAAACTATCTAACACGCACATCACGCTTGTACAAATTATAATTTGACGGTATTTACAATAATACAATACGGTACATTATTATGAAAAGGCTTCATTGCAAAACAAAATCACGTTTACGAACCTTTTTTAATCAATGAGTTACATCTACATTTTAAACAAAAGAATGCACTGTCGAAAATCTAATCAAACATTCTCTTTTCAAATCCAACGAAAGTAAGGGCGCGTTTTGTTTGAAAACAAATGACAGTCACGTTTATGTCCCACCGGAGAGCCGCACAACAAACGTTCCCGTCGCAAAAGTTCATTTGGTCTGTTTGTTCGTGCGAGTTAAATATTAGTTTCGCTTTCGTACGCCAGCTTTGTAGGTAATTGATGTCGGTTTCAGAATTCAACTCGAAGAATTCGTGTTGAAAATTAGGAGTTATAAAAAAATATTTGAATGCTAACGATGTTGTGAAGCGGCACCACATTTGTTAATCTAGCTGTGAACTGGCAAAAATGAAGAAGATCTGTTTTTTGGAGGTGTTATGTGAATAAACAACTGAAAAAGGAAAGCAGCTAAATAAAGAGCAGACAAATAACTAATACTGGAATGTCTTTTAACGTTATCTACTAGTACGTTATCACTAGTACTAGCATGGTCTATTTTACCGCTACGGGGCTATTTTAATCCTAATAATATTTTAAATGCGAATTGTTGGATGTTTCTTGCTTAATCACGTCGGAACATTTGAACGGTGCGGGCTGAAATTTATAACACGTAGGCTCCTTTTTATTACGGGATAATAACAGGAACGGGTACTGCTCGGGTAGAAATGGGATCGAACACTCGGCAGTCTGTAGACTACCGCTAGAATTAAAAAACCTTATCATTTTAAATTTCGGCATTCATTTCAAGTCTCAGACTATCTGAAAAGTTACAGCAGGTCGTTTAAGAGTGGTTAGATAAAGTGATAAGCAGACCTGGAGAAAGTATAATTTAAAAGTTTTAAATTTATATCCACTCTTTCAAGATTGTCTTCGTATTGAAGAAAGTTTTACTATTATTATATTATACATAACTATACATTTGTTTGAACAGTACACGCAGCTGAGAAACCCTGTGGATGATAATAATCACCGTCTGTTAGCAGATATCCTGTGAAGAAGAAGAAAAGGTAAGGTGAAACAATCGCAAACAAAATTGAGATTTTTTTTTAAATGAAAACTTCTTTTGGTGGTCAACAGACCGATTTTTCTTGGGCTGTGAATAGAATTCTAGTGCCACGCTCGGGAATGATAAGAAATATTCGGATAAACTCTGGACCATGGCCATTGGTCATTTAGAAAGGCGTCAGCATTTCCCATTGAATTTCCCATGATCATGGCCATCTAGAAGTGCATCAGCCACGCCCTCTGGTTTCATCAGCGTAGTTTCCAAAGTAAGCTATTAAATTCTGAGTTATGACTTTTCATTTCTATCGGCAGTTCCTATGACAGCCAATTTTATTGTATCATATGGATTTCAGGTAGTATGCTACCGATTTTTTGATAAGATCTAATAACTAAACCGGGCTTTTTAAAAAGCAGTTGGCTGGCATTCAATGCAGGCCATTCTCCCCCACCCTGAATAGAACATTTGAATAGAATCCAAGGTTTCTTAAGAAATATTGCCGCATTGGGAAAAATTATTAGCTATCTTTAACACGTACTCGTAGTATTTGCATCCCGAAAACGCCACACTATTATTAAAAGGAGGCTATAAAACATTTATTTCTAATAAATAAATGTGTATTTGATTTTAAGAAACTGGATAATAGTAACATTTATCGTTTATTCTTTTCCTCATTTCTGTCGGCATCAAGGTATATTAACTCTGCCCAATGGCTTTCCCGGATACTAACTTTTTCTGATACTTTGGCAGCGCCTGATGTAATTTTCCCTTTGACTTCAACTTTGCCGTTATAAGCTCATTTTTCCGGCCGTCCGCGCAACGTTTCTTTTGGCTTTTTCTCATATTTTTGTTATTGTAGACTATACGAGAAAATTGGTACTGTAATCCGTACCTTTGGTAAATTGTTTTGCCTTTTAGTCCATCAAACGCTCTAAGAATAAGGGAGTTTTGCAAACTAGGTATAACATGCCGAAACCGCAGTTGAAGTGAAGCATCTCCTAATCATATTTTTGCATAAAGCATACGTTGCTCACTTCATGTTCTTGCTCCAGGGGATTCAATTCCTCCTTTTCTCGTAAAAAGAATGTAGACCATGCCAGTCAAGTACTAATCGGTTTAGCAGATTAATAAACCGATTACTAAATTAATTATTAGACTTGTATTTTATATGAATCGGATTTGTTTAACTTGCAATGAGTGTATCTTGGGAGGAGGCCACCGGGCCCCGAAATACAGTTTTTTAACTAGTTCGGGGACGGTGGATCCACATTATGTGTAATAAATTGGCAATAAAATAATTTGAGTTTTCGTTTGAGTTTAATATTTGAGATAGGTTGGCTAAGTACCAGATGTGTATGCTCTGGTATTGATAGTGAAACGTGCCTAAAGACTTA
The DNA here is from genome assembly GCA_017562165.1 of Ectropis grisescens. Taxonomy (NCBI): domain Eukaryota; kingdom Metazoa; phylum Arthropoda; class Insecta; order Lepidoptera; family Geometridae; genus Ectropis; species Ectropis grisescens. The sequence continues at coordinate 7,057,058 of CM029769.1, read as the reverse complement.
TGGCCATGACAACCGTCTTCGAAAAAGGCTTCAAAGTTTTGAACATCGCCGCAAATTTAGTAGCTTATCTATCTATTAGTAGTTTTATCGGAGAAGGTGAGGATCCAACTGTTCTGCATGATCTAGTTCCTTGCCTTTTTCTATTGAATTGCTTGTAGCTCAAATGAGCGATAATTATTATTTCATGGATGACATTCCAAAGACTCCAACAGGGAGGTTTGACTCAAATTAAATATATCGTAATAAGAATGTTTAGGCTGTTTAATGCGTTTGCTGGCTGGGTTTTCCCCCTTGGTTACAAACTTTGTGTCTTCACGTCGAGACTAGACTAGATCGGTTTTCCTGGGTAAGCACGCTTGCATTGTCGCTTAACGCTTCAGGACCCGTTATTCGAGTCAACACGACTTTGTGGAAATGTAGTTTTGGTGTCCTTAAATTATATATAATTTTTATACACCACTACTTTTTATACTGGCACAATTTGAACAGCGTTATCTACTGCTGATACTGAACAAGTGAAAAATGTGATGAAAAAAAAATACGTCCCGAAAACTATGCAGTTGAAAATCACTGGAATCTGTTTACGCATTAACTTTGTAGCTTTAATATCAGTGCGTATTTACGTATCAATATATTGACAAGTACAAGCACCCGTCCCTGTCTGCGCCACCCGCCTAAACAAGCGTTCTACCGCCAAATTAGGCTGATCGCGGTCTTACCATTACTCGGGAAAACACAAGTTACAATGTGATATGTAATCATATGTATATAGCCTGTTAAAATTTTGCTAAAATAAAATGTAGTGATGTATTAATAAAGTGAAGTATAAAATACAAGAAATAATGGCTGTAAATCAGTTCCCGAGTAGTTTCATTTGGTATCATTACATTACAGTAGTAGATTTAACATCAGGCCAGACCAGGGTCATGCACAAACCTATCATAATTAAAATTAACGATTTACCGACAATAGATATTTCTATTGAATGTGTCGATTTCAGCACGATATTTTCCATAACCATTAAACCCAGTGTTGGTGACAAGCTCATACATCTTCATACAGTACTTAGATAAATACTTAGAGGTGTTGACGGGATACAAACCTATAGGACCTCACAAAATCACACATCTTAGCTACTAAGCCTCCATGGCCCTTTTTTTGATGCGCAGTAATGGAAGAAGAGAAATTACTACTTTCGACTCTTTTCTGCTCAAATCCATCGATCTAGAAAATACCATGACAAAATGATAGAACTTTTGCAATACAAGATCACGCACGTGTCAAGATGTATCTTATTGAATCATATGCCGGTTCTGACACGGATGACAAGTCACGTAGTCACTATCCCTTTGCGATTTTTCTCTCACCTAGTCAATTTCGATATGAGGCAATAATTTATATTTGATTAGCTGCGTCCCACGGTGCCACTCGTATTTTCCCGTTTTATCGTTTTAAAAATTATAGCCAAATACGATTCAAGCGTAACATTTGTACAATTTGGACCGTTAAATATATTTAGGATATATAATAATAATCTAAACCTAATCAAAAGTCTAAAATAATTTCTTCAAACTTATAACATCCAAAAACACTAAATTTTCATGAAAACTGTTATCCCTTGTAATAAGCACTTTTTATTTATATTAGGAGGATGCAAAAGTTTGAACGTTTTCTGCTGTATCACGTTGGAACGACGGATCGGGTTGAAATTTGTAAAATAATCAGATAATAGTCGAGAGATCGTACATTGGGAACTTTTTAAACTACACTAACAAATTATTAACACTAAGTATACCTATCTGAATTGCCCAGAGACTCGCGAACATCTAAAAAAATCTCTCTCAATCACGCTACCCGTTGGAAGCGGCCCACTGATAGTTGAAAATGTCAATGAAATATCTACAGACAGAATAGCACTAAAAATAGTCGCTGTAAACAGACCCTCGAATAACGGATTATGAATATATAATTCGGCGCTCACATTTGCCGCTAAAACGTTTGTACGTCGTGTTAAATATTCACAAAGTTTCATGCGAGCACTGCGGATTGAGGTGTACAGGGAGTCAGTAGGGACGTACAACATTTACAAATCTGATGTCTACAAATAATGTACAATTTACTCAGCACAGCAGCAGTCCACCAAATATTCCCACAGGTGGGACTCGGGGCTTTCTCTCGCAAGTAGAGAAACTAGGCCATAATACAGGTGGCTGGCCCAGTGTGGGTTGGTGGACGACGCGTGACCTCGAAAGATTCTAGGAACATCGGTTTCCTCACAGTATTTTCCTTCACCGATTTAATTAAGAGGCATCACACGCATGACTTCGAAAAGTGGGACAGTAGTTCGCATGGCATTGAAACCGAGGACTCCGGATCGGCAGTTGGCGTTATCACGAAAATTTTAAGTTTTGAGTTTTTGAGTTATCCCATTGTCATAGTCACTAGTGTATTAAAGTATTCTACTGGTTAAAAAATCCCTTTCATTTGAAAACCATATTGAGAGAGTTGTGAAAAATATGTTATAGGTATTAATTAATTCAAAATGTCACTGAGTTTCTGTTTTAAAGGAAATGTTTCATGAAAATTACAGCATAGAGTACCAAAAACCGCCTCTAAATATCCCTCTTGGAACTCAGGGTCTTCTCATGGAAAGGGAGAGAGACAAGGCTAAAATCCACAGCACTAACCTAGTGTTAATGGCAGATGCTAAATGCTGGTTTCTCCACGATGTTTTCCTACATCATTAAAACCAATGGTGACGACAAACTTATACATGCGCACTTGAAAAAATACTAGGATAGCAGTCTAGTGTTAGTAAACTAGCAAGCTAGTATTTTTAACTTCGTGTAGACAAAACTACCGGCGTAGCGATTGCTAAATGAAGCTACCTTTCTAGCTTGCTAGCATTAGGCTTAGACACAGGGAACGGAATGACTTATGCCCGAGCGACACGAAGCTAGTTTTCAAGCTAGGATAGCAAGCTAGTGTTGGTAAACTAGCAAGCTAGTATTTTCAGCTTCGTGTAGACGGAACTGGCGTTGCGTAGCGTTGTCTACACGAAGCTAGAAGTACTTTCTATCTTAGCTCGAAAAACTAGCCTCGTGTCGCACGGGCATTAGAGTAACAAATTGCACAAGTTTATAGAGATCACCATTCATTTTAGATACTAGGCTACTAAGACTTCAACGCCGTGATTTGATTTTAAAAAGGCAATATTTTCGAAAACGTTATTGGTCACAAACATCAGGATGTTTAGAAGGATAGATACATCACTGTATAGTTCATACTGTAGATACGAAATAAAGTTGTTTTTGATTTTCCAGATTGCTCGTCAGATTACACACCCTTAACTCCTCATAACACGCTTATCTTCCGGAGTGAAGTTAAATGGTGAGACATTACGCATCTTACCATAAAACTAGGCTATGCGGAACGGGTGGACTTAGCCGAAAGGAGCGTAATTTATGTTTTATGATACGGATGATGGAACTTGATCTCTGATGGCGTCTACTGTACCTGCTAGCTACACTTCGGGTTCTTAACTGCTCCAACCTAGGGCACCACAACTTAGATCCCTCAGGAGATGTCCTTGCTGATTCGAATGCTGAAGCCCCAGGGCTTCACGAAGTTTTCTTGAGAGGTGTAGCTGCTTCACTCATCGACGTATGACTGCCGGTCAACGATAGCAGCCGCGAGTGTTGGAGGGAATCTCTAACTAACCTCAAGTCATTTCTAAACATCGAACAGTCACCATGGGCACTTTTTTGTGGGCAAAATGTTATAGGTACGCGCATCGATATACATCAAAAGATGTGCCCTGAGCACCTTGAAATTGTTTACAAACTGCGCCTCTGTATGTAGCGTGAGTGGTTTATACCAATTTACTTAACCCCTGGCGGCGAACTATGCTGCCGTTCTACTTATTTTGGTTGTTGACAACGAATAGTGAAGATATGAACGTCGGACGCTCACCGTTCCCTACAACCGACTAGAACGGAAAGAGTGAGCTCACTCTTTCTAACAATAACATGATTCCGTGCGCCTGAAGTTTGGGAGGACACGTCCATTGATTTATATCTATGGGCACGCGTCCCTGACATCCAAATGTAGCGGAGCAGCGTAGCGTCGGAGTAACGGCGGAGCAATATAGTGGCGGGGCGTGCACATTAGAAGCTTTTTGGATGGGTGAATTATTGTGAGTTTGCGCTCTGTTTGAGCTCTACGGTGCCACAGACAGACACACACACAGACAGACAGACACGTCAAACTTATAACACCCCTTTTTTGGTCGGGGTTTAAAAAGATTCACTATGACTGCATTTTTTTTTCTAAACGGGCTCATATAATTGTTTATGATGATGAATGCATGTATCAGACCGTTTTTAACTTAACTTTTTCTGCTTACTCCTTTAAAAGCTTGAGAAAATAATGTTGACTTCGGCGACAGGAGCCAAAATTACATTTGGCTACACAATTTCTTTATGATAATGTGCGTCATTTTGCGTCTCCAGATCTTCTTGAAATGAAAACCTCGCATCTTGATTGCATGGGCCACCTTATTTATTTGTTTCGTATTTTGCTGGCAGCTATTCTCCATATTTTACGATCGAACCCGTTCATAAAAGTGACACTTTACTTTTCAAAATAAAAAAAGTGTGTGCGCTTAAAACCGCACGGCAGAAGTGAAATAAGAAATACTAAAATATTTAGTGCCTAGGTAACTTACTAAATCTACTAAATAATTTTAATAACTAAAAATAAAAAATTGTTTAGGAATTGAAAATCAGAATATTCCTAGTAAGCACAGCAACACGATAATAACATGCGGCCAAATTACTAGTGTCGCCATGGCCAAGAATAAATTAAAAGCAAATTTTTACGCAGGTCGGAAATAGCGTTTGATTAGCAATTTTTTCTGTAAGTATTTGCTATTTATTTATTCTATAGGTATTTCGCTAAAAATTCATAAATGTGTTGTGTTATAATGTCTCTATTTGTAAGTGCTATGACGAAAATAAGTATCATTTTGTGTGTTTACGTAGTGTACGTGCTTTGATAAAACAGTAATACGAGTATATTACAACAAAAACTTTTTTGCAATGGATGTGAAATGCAAGTTTAATATTTCGTGACAAGTTCAATAATGTGGTAAGTACTATATTATCTTTCTTGCTCTGACGCGCTCGTTCACTAAACAATATAGGTACGTTCGCGAAACAATATACATATTGTTTCGCGCTCTATCTAGCATCCCGAGTTTACCCGAAAATCTCTTATCATACCCGAGCGTAACGCTAGAACTCAATTCACAGCCCACGAAAAATCTGTCTAGGCGCGTCAAAAGAAGTTTTCACCTCAATAATATTATTAATATTCAAAATTTCAGTATAAATCAATATTAACCTATTCTCAATTTGACCACAAACTTATATAAAAAATAAAAATAGTTTGCATGTGTGGTTGTCAATTACATGGTAGTGTGTGTAATGTATTTTATTGATTGATTCTATTTTTATGTGCTGTAAAAAAAATCATATTTTTTCGACTCCAGGTTGAACATAAATTTAAAAAAGTTTGTACAATAATATATACCAGTCAGACACTTTACATATATTAAATATAACTTACGAGTGGTCTGTTAAGTAACGGCTAGTCTAGTTGGAAGAACGGCAACTGCAGATCCGGAACCACTTACTTTTTGAAATACATATCGTGGGGACACGGACACGTTCCTCGAATCCGTCAAGGTTATTATTAAAAGCGCTTTAATTTTTTTGTAGTATAGAGTTACGAGACCAGCAGGACATATGCCTGATGGTAAGTAATATGCCTGCCACATAAAAGCACAGTGACACGCAGCTGTTAGAACACTAAGAGTCCAAATCATGATTAATCAACACTTATGGTAAGCATCATTGGGAAGGTAGGTAATATGCCTGTGCTGAAAAGAAGATAATTCTAAAATATATGCGTCATCCACCATTATCTACTTGGCTAGGCCAGCTTTACCTATATATTAACTCTCCCCCCCCCCTCCTAGTAAAACTTAGCCCCGAGTCCCAAAAGCAGTAACATAAAGTGTACTAAGCAAACTTATAAATATATAAATATAAACAAAAAACTTACTCTTCAGAATAATCAAAATATTTTACTCGTAGAATAAATAAATAAGTAAATATTGGTGGGCATTTCACACACAACACCATCTGACCCCAAGTTAAGCAAAGCTTGTACTATGGAAGCCAGATAGCTGATAAAATAGATTTGATATCTAACATTATATAAATAACTAGCTTTAACCCGCGGCTTCGCTCGCGTTCAGTAAGTTTTTTATTTCAGATTCCTACTTGGATAGCGTGAGCGTCAAATAATAACATAAATAATGCTCGTCTATAGTTGGCCTAAGGGTAGCTTATGCGTTAATCTGTATTTTTTAATTCCCTATTTTACTATCTCAGGGGTTGAATTTTGGAAAACTAATACGCTCATTTGCCATGGTTAATTAATTTAATTTTCATACAAATAAATGTTTTAACTGCTATATGTTTACTCTTGACCGCAATGTCGCCTGAAGTTAAGTGATGATGCGGTCTACGGTAGAGCTTGCTATCCTAGAAGAAAACGATTCAGTCTCAATTTGTATATACCAGCGTTGTAATCATCATGAAAAATCCATTCAAGCAACGCCTTAACTGTGAACGCCTTGCTCAGCCTAGACGTTGTTATAACAAAAGTAGTTCGTCAAAGCTCTTCGTTATAGTCTTTAGAACATGTCCAAGGGGTAAAAAGTTCGTACAAAATTTTATCCACTATTACGTAGTATGAATTTGAAAAATATCCTTCTTTCTTGCTTGCTTCATAAAATAAATACATGTGCGAAAATGTAAGTACCTATCTCCTATGCGTTAATATAATATTATCATCCCCTATTATACTTTCTTTGGGATTAAATTTAGGAAAACTCTGTATTACATAGCTCATTATTTTTTCCCGTACTCATATCCTACAAAGTTTAAAGCAAATATGTTGCCAGAAATAAAAATGTCCACACAAACTTTCTTTCTTTATTTTACTCCATTAGACGCTGTATTTTGAAAAAAATTGGTTGCCTGTAAAGTCGGTATACGGGCGAAAGTTTTACGTGACAACGACTTTGAGTGGTAAAATAATTTTACGGAAGGGACGCGTGCCTTTCACTTTTTATGTCTGTCTCTCTCGCTCTTAGGCGGACTAACCATGCCCGAGTGGAAGGGACGCGTGCCTCTCACTCGCTCTCGTTGTGAGCGCATAACGTGAGCGGAGCGTAACGCAGTTTCTTGAAGTGTCACCCAGCAAACAAATTTATAAGACGTTGTCACGTCAAAAAAAAACACGAAACACAAAACTCATTATAATACATATTAGCCGTACTCAATTTATACGAAATTTCATTCAAATTTGTCCAAGGAATAAAAAGTTTCATACACTCTTTAATTCCCTACTTTCTTTAGGCGTTGAATTTTGAGAAATCCATCCTTAATGAATATGTCTACGTCATAAAAAGAATACGTATGTGACAATTTAAGAATGTCACATTACCCTCTTAGGGGTTACATTTTGGAAGTAAATGTTCTACTTAACTCATTATTTTGGCCGTTCTCAATATCTACAAAATTTTATGCAAATATGTCCAAGAAATAAAAAGTTTTTCTACAAACTTTCATCCCTTATTTCACCCCTTTGATGATTGAATTTCGATAAACGCTGTAATATGTACCTCACGATTTTAACCGAACTCATCTTATATGAAATGTTATGCAAATATGCGCAAGGAATAAAAAGTTTCTATACTAACTTTCATCCCTTATTTCACCCCTTTGAAGGTTGAATTTCGATAAACGCTTAAATACGTACCTCATAATTTTAGTCAAACTCAATTTATATGAAATTTCATGCAAATATGCCCAAGGAATAAAACGTTTCTATACAAACTATGATCCCTTATTTCACCCCTTTGAGGGTTGGATTTCAATAAACTCTGTATTACGTACATCATGATTTTAGCCGAACTCAATTTATATGAAATTTCATGGAAATATGCCCCAGGAATAAAACGTTGCTATACAAACTTTCATCCCTTATTTCACCCCTTTGAGGGTTGAATTTCGATAAACTCTGTATTAAATACCTCATGATTTTAGCCGAACTCAATTTATATGAAATTTCATGCAAATATGCCCAAGGAATAAAAAGTTTCATACAATCGTTCATCCCCTATTTCACCCCCTTGGGGGTAGAATTTATCAAAATCCTTTCTTAGCGGATGCCTACGTCATAACATCTACTTGTGTACCAAATTTCAGCCTGATCCCTCCAGTGGTTTGGGCTGTGCGTTGATAGATCACTATGTCAGTCAGTCAGTCAGTCAGTCAGTCAGTCACCTTTGAGTTTTATATATATAGATTACTGATTCTTTATGGTATTTGGTAAGTAATGCTATATTTATTCCATGGTTTCATTTGTTCAAACCACACAAAATTACATATGAAGATGGCAATTTAATTCTTACAACACGTCGTTGTATTGTCTCGTGCATCTCAATAGCTTGTATTATGGCGGCCAGATAGCTGATAGAATACTTACTTACATTAATTACTAATTGTTATGTTTACTTGTCATTAATGGTTGTTGTCTGTCTTCCTAAAACTCTAAGAGCTAACTCTAAGGGTACATGTTCGCCCGGAGACCGCGACACGAGACCGCGTCAGGAGACCGAGACCGGAGACCGCGACAGGCACTTGACTCTATAGAATTGTATGACCGAGACCGAGACACGTGTCGCGAGACATGTGTCGCGGTCTCGGCGCGAACTGGCGCCCATACAATTCTATACAGTCAATACCTGTCGCGATCTCAATCGCAATCTCATGTCGCGGTCTCCGGGCGAAACGCTACCTCAAAGGTACATGTTCGCCCGGAGACCGCGACCCGAGACCGCGACAGGAGATCGCGACCAGAGACCGCGGCAGGCACTTGACTTGAATTGTATGAGCACCAGTTCGCGCCGAGAGCGCGACAAAAGACCGCGACAGGAGACCGTGACACACACGTATCGCGGTTAACACAAACGACTTGGCTGATTTGACTGTTTTGGTCCATGAAAAATCCAGGGCATAGAGAAAAAGCATCTTATATCTCTGGGTGACGAGCCCAGTGCAGTGTTAGGTAATGATTAGGAGTCTTCATGTTTCAATAGCTACGCGACACTGTGCCGTAATGGGCAGGTATGTCGCTTACTATCAGGCACGTGTCCTGCTCGTCTCGTCTCGTCTCTTTTTAGTAGTAATAAAATTATAATACAATTGTGAATATTATTAAAATCTAAAATTTGTACACAAAATAGATAAATTTTCTGTATTTCTGAAGTGTAAACTTCTTATGGCGCATCACAGACAGATTTTTCGTGGGCTATGAGTTTAATTCTAGCGTCAAGCTCGGTAATAATAAGACATTTTCGGGTAAACTAGAGACAACGGCCAGTATCATCTAGAAATGCGTCGGTATTTGTCGTTGGCTATCTAGAAATGCCTCAGCTAGATGGCCATGGTCATAGCCACGCCCTCCGGTGTCACCTGCGTAGTTTCTAAAGTGAGCTATCAAATTTCGAGCAATAAGCTGTCACTGCTATCGGCAGTTCCTATGACTGCCAATTTTTTTAATATAATTTTGAAACTGTATTTCATCAGTATTCACACTGAATAGCTACATGAGACAGGTAATCGATGAAGTATGCTAAACTATGACGTCTGTAGCTCTAGGGCTGCCTCTGGCTGGTTTTACTCGATGTTTTCCTAAATTGAGATGTACCTGATAATTGAGAGGTGTGTTGAAGGAAAAGATCGTGAAGAAATCGATACATTTCCAGACATCTTTTAAGGATCGTTGAGAGGATAGTCCACCAACCCGCACTTCTTCTGCAGTACCACATCTCCAGGGCATATATTTTTCGACGATCCAATGAGATAGTAACAACCAAATCTTAGCTTCATAGACAAAGATGCAAAATGCAATAGATTTTTTGACGGTTTGAAGTGCAATGTTTTCAGTGAAAACACAAGGCAAAGAGACAAAACATCTTATATCTCTGGGTGACAAGCGCAGTCCCCGACAATGATTTGGACTCATATTGCTTACCATCAAGCACCCGTCCTGCTCGCTCTTTCAATCTATACTATAAAAAACTGTAGATTTTTCAGTGAATTTTATCATAAATATCATAAAATTATGTTCATAAAATTATAAAAAAATTTAAAACTGTATAATTGCCACTACCTGAGGCCTCACTTTTTATCTCTTAGAAAATAATAATAGTAAATTATGACACAAGTGGGTAAAGTTGGTAGTAGTTGGTTGACGGTAACACAGAACATAAGGGTAATCATCAATACAAACATACTATACACACACATATAAAACAAATACACACGTGATTCATACGTTTTTAAACGCACCTGGTTTTGTACCTTATGTACCCTTCAACGGCCAAGTCACACAACATTAACTATAATAATAAAGAAATCGCAGTAAGGAACCTTAGACTTGGCATGGCTTTGTCTAGATTTCATTACTTTTTAGAGATAAATATGCAGCTCCATCGAGACTAGTTTTTTACAGAATGTATTTGGTGGTATTTAAAGTTTTCTTTATTTACTCAAATATTGTAATAACAAAGAATGTAAAAGTTAATATTTGAGTGAAAGTTTTATTTTTAAACACGTACCTACTAGTTGAATTTATCTATTTATTCGAAATTGCATAATGACCAAGCAATAGCTACATTCATTGAATTTATTAATTGAACACGATCTTTTTTGTATCGAAACTTTTTTTTAAACAATGCAACGCAACCAAAAAACGCAAAATTAAAAAACTTTATATCTCAATTGTAAGTAATAGTAAAAAAGTCAAAAATTAGAGGCACTTTATGGGCAAGTGTGTTGAAAAGCATGTTATCTTGTAGCCAATTACACCAGCCCCCTCCAGCTTACCCTACTAGCGTTTGTCTGGAATTTTAGATAGGTCGATACTAGTATCTTAACTTGGTACACGACTACAGCCCTAACTATTATAATTACCATATTAATAAATTCAGTCGGTTATTAAAGCGAACTTATAAACAACAGCCTACAGTTTCCACCTACTAATCAACTTCACCCACGCTCCTGTCTTGTCGTATTAACGTGAACACCAACCTTCGTTGTGAAATCATTCGGGTGACTTACGCTTATTTAATTTGAAGTAGATACGTGAAGTAAACAGTAGGTATCAAGTATTTAGATAACGTTTAGCACTCTATTTAATTGGATAACGGGACACTCACGTATATACGGTCGGTCAATCCGACTCGAGTTTCGAGTTTAGCACTCTCTTAGCAGTCTAGCATCTTTAATTCGAAATTACAGCTGGTTTAAACGGAAGAACGGCAGCTGCCGATCAGGCGCGATCCCAGCCTCGAATTTTGGAGGGAGTCACCAGTACGCAGCCTCAGATTTTGGGGGGTCACCAGTAGAAATACAGTAATTGGAGTAAAAAATACTTAACTAGTAGCGCCCCACGATTTAACCCGCGTAGTTCCCGTTCCAGTTGTTTTCCCGCGTCGAAGCCCCTGATTCCAATCCCACCCACACGACTGTAATATCGAAATCATGTTCTAGCTTAAACGCGGTGAAAATAAACATCGTGATGAAGCCGACATGTTGAGAACCTTTCGAGGACATGCGTCATCAAACCGCACTGGGAATTGTGGAATATGGCCCCGATTTTTTCCTTGCGAGTGAAGGCCCCGAGTGGCTATGTTTATGCTAAACAAATATAGTATGATTTTCTTTCACCTTGCTACAGGCATTGTTCATATTTATATGGAAGAGTAAATCTTTAGAGTATTGGACCTTCAATCAATTAAAATTGAGGATAGTGTGATTACCAAAACCATATTGCAAAATAGTATAGGGTGGTGTCAATTTGGTGTCAATTACAAAAATTCACAACTTCTTTTGAGGCACTTCTAAAATCATTCTTACGAACTGTGCGCCTAACTCATAATAAGGGCTCTCAACCATAAAATATTTCAATTCATTTAACAATTAATTCTATTTGAATGTAAACGTATTGGTCGATACTAAAATTCTGTTAAGGATTTCCCTTAATTATACAAAACACAATACAAACGACTTTACAAGTGATCTTCGAGAGGAGCTCAAATTCTCGAACTTGGATCTCCTATACCCACCCATTCACGGGCTACTCATTGAAGGGTACAAAGGGCCGCTTTTCGAAGCCCTATTGACAAGGGAGTTTATTTGTAGAGATTTTTTTTTTGAAAGTTTAAATTAGATATTAACCAAGTGATGTAAATTTGAGTAGATTGAACTGAAACAAATACGATTTACTCTCTGTGTCCTATGCTTTTATTAAACTTTACTCTTTCCTAGAGAGGATTCAAAGTTCTACGAGGTTTAGAGTGCGGCAAATACCAATTAGTTATCAGCGTGATAATTTGATTTTTATATCAGTGCAACATAATCCTTACAATCAGCTTACATGCTTTTAACACCAACATTGTGACACAACGCTCGAGATAGTTCGTAAGCTTAGTATTTAGCTATTCATTTATCAATGTTAGCAGAGCTTAGTGGCTTATTGAATCTAGATTTACTTGTGACATCTACTTATCTGTTTCATATATATATATAAGTCGATGTGTATGTATTTCATAAAATTGTATTTCAATAATTGGGGTTGAGTTAAGAAAAAGAAAAAATCATTGCATTACTGTTGCTAAAGTTTTAAATAAGATCCATATTCATCAAATAAATGTTTGTCCAAAAAATCGATCACACAACACATAGCTCAGTGGGTAAAGTTACTGAGTTACACCGCTCAAAAGAATATAAGTAAAAGTACAAAAAGCAAGAGTAAATATCGAGGAAGGTCGAACGAACTAAATCGTAACTACGTAACAACCACGTAACAACATTACGTTCATGAAAACACACAATTCTTAGAAAAATTATCGCTCTAACTCACACGAGATTTTGCTACGTAATTACAGAGGCCATATAACCTATTATATAATAGGCTACCCAGAAACAGTGTATTATATTAAGCTTTTATGTTGAAGAGCATAATTTCCGTTATTATTAAGGCATAGAATAAATTTCGCTGTTTATTAATTTATTCGGTTTTTTATTCAAAACATTTACGCACGTTTCGTAACAATTAATTTATTTAAAAACCTTAGTCTAATTTTCAATGACTATTGTATACTGTGTCGTTTGTATTGTTTTTTTGACAGTGGCAGATCTCAATGGAGTGTCTTCCTGGAGAAGTACCGTACACCTTTGCTAGTTATTCTTGTACACATTAAATAGTAATGTGTAAATATTCCTGTGTTTCGGTTTGAAGGGATTTTGTTTGTCAGAAAAAATAGAAAGGATAGAAAAAAATCGTTTCATATCTCTGGGTGACAAACGCAGTGCTAGGTGATGATTTGGACTATTCATCATCATCCTCTAATAGGTGCTAGACGCTGTTATGGGCAGGCATATTGTTTATGGGGTGCGTGGCTCGGGAACCTCCACGTGGTGCACCCTGGGCACAAAAACTTGCCTCGGTGGTATCTTGTTGTGTGATGGCGAATCCCGGCTGGCACTGGGAACTTCTACACGCGATCCTTACCCCCTTGAGCAGTGCGTGTAGAGGTTGGGGAGGGGGACTGGAAGACTTGGGAAGGTTACTCGGCTGATACATCGGTCAAGTAAAATTCCTAAGTCTTCCAGATGAGGGTCCTCCACGAGCACTCTGATTAGTAGAGTGCTCAGTGGAAGGACAAGGGCCGCGGTACGGCCATAGAGGCGAGACCGTGGCTATCTCTAGCCGCGGTGGTGAGGGTGAACCTCTCGATGTCGACCATCTTCGCCGTGATGCTTGACAGTGAGAGGTCGTGTGAGTTAGAGGAGCGAGAGATGGAAGCCTTTCGCTCCACTACTGAGGCGGAAGCGGACACGGGGGGTGAGCCTGGAGATTGCAACTCCGGGCTCGCGCCCCGTCTCCACTGGAGGGCCGGGGGTGTCGGACGTTTAGGGCCATCCAGCACCCCACCTAGGAATAGGCCTACGAGAAGGTGACGCGCCGTTGATTTCCGGCGCGTCACTACGGCTAAATGCAGGGGTGCTAACGCCCCTCGCGAGGCAGGTCCGCAAGGGCGGTGGCAAGGATCAGGGTCGTCGTAGGAGTGCGAAAAGTGACCCCGCGACCCTGACTCTGGCCATGCAGGAGAAATCTGTGAGGGTTTTAGTCGGTAGTGGCACCATGTCGTATCGCATGGTGCCAAAAAAAGTGGCATATTGTATATAATCAGCCACATGTCCTGCTCGTTACAAATAAAAAAATGATTTTTTTTTTGTTATTAATGGGTTTCTTTCAGATAGGCATACCTTTCTGTGTAAAGCCACTTTCATATATTTTGAGTTCTGACTTACGATGGAAGCCTTATTAATAAACTTTCTATGAACATATTATTTTCATAATATTAAATATTATATTCGCTTAGGTTAAGTAAGACAAGACTCTGTTTTCCAAATATTACATAAATTCTTTAGAAAATTATGTACATTTTAGTTGCTAGTCGGTAGAACATTGCAAAATCTGGAACATCGGTAAAAAGTTACATAACCATTTGACCAGTGTGCATAAGTGACACGAATTAATAAGACCTTGTATTGTTTAAATCGACTTCATAAAAATAGGAGTCTTTCAATTCGGTAGAATGTATTTTCTATGTACATATTTACGCGATGGCTCTACCAATTTTGAATCGATTTTTATGATTTATTTTTGTTTAGTAGATCATTTATTTATTTCAAAGGTGGTTTTAAAAAAATCGAAATCAGTTTAGCGGTTGTAATTGGTTGTAATATGATAAAAATCTAATTATATTATTATATTCTAAACTAGTCTTAAATCTGGAATCAACTTAGAAATAACGAAAGGCGTTCTGCGAAATACTGTATAATATTATGCTGTCGAACTTTAAAAAATTATTTCGCGGGTCGAATTAGGGATCAATTGACACAGGGTCAAAAGAAATGGCAAAGGAAACAACTTGTACCTAACAGTAGAATAGGACTGCATACTGCTATCGTCGCCCAGATATATAAGACTAGTTGACCCCACGATTTTACCAGCGTAGTTCCCGTTCCTGTTATTTTCCTGGGATATAAAGCCACAAATATTTACATTTATAATATTAATAGGTTTTTTTTTCTAAGCCATGCAATTTATCTAAAACATTGTCCTTCAACCCGGAACGGAGTTATAATTACTCCTTAGTTTACCTATGTTTTAAAGATGAAAATTTCCCAGAACCTCGTACAAAAATGCAAGTTTACAAAATTCATATTCCCAACCTAAATACAGATATATCATTGTCAAGTAAATCCAAACTCACCCTCAACCACGAGCGCTAAAAATATGAAGAGAAAAGCGACAGCGACCCTCATTGTTTCTCACTTACTTTGAACGTGAAGTGGATTTTCGTGCTTATATATTTTTACTATAGAATACAGGCTGTTAATAAAGGATCAACAGCAACTTTGTAGGCCGATCTACTGATGGGCTGAAACAGCAGTGAAATTTGTATTTACAACTATATTTTATCAGCCTTCTCGTGACCACGCGGCGGTTGTAACGCTGCCGAAACGTCGAGGTATTAAAACAATGAATTATTCGTGAAGGTACTAAAACATTACATTTTATCAGTATTTTATTAAACATACGAACGGTTTTTTTTAAGTTTCGGCAATAAGTTTGAGTGAAAATGTAATAAACGCTTAAAAATATTCAGAAACTTTCACTTTTAAAATATTAGTAGGACAATGCAAATGATTCGTCACTTTCAGAAATTATTTTTTACGCCTGGGGAAGTACCACACCTTTGCCAGCCGCCGCCAAGCAGTAATGGGCAAACATCGCTGTGTTCCGGTTTGAAGGGCAATATTTCCAGAGCCGTTACAGATCTTAGAGATATAACATCTTACATAGATCTCTGGGTGACGAGCGCAGTGTAGTGTTAAGTAATGATGTGGACTCATCATGTTCCAATAGCTGCGTGTTACTGTGCTGTAATGTGGCAAGCATGTAGCTTTCCATCAGGTAGATGTCCTGTTCGTCGCGTCACTTTTTATTTAAAAAAAAACATATTGTATAATTAATAACGCACCTTGACTTCTTACCTAGGTCACGAGGTAACTGTAAGGTGTTGAATCGTGGAATATCGTTTCCGTGAAGGGTCTTATGGTGAAAAGCCTGGACCAGCATTTTCAGAGCCTCTTACTAGACGATTGGGTCAAGGCTCAACAAGCGCTATCATTCTAGACAAGGCACGCATCATGAGGAAACCTCCTCACCTTTTTTATGGGATGGTCGGATTCTGTCAGATTCGACACCACGAGTGGTATTCCTACCAACTACAACTCCCACGGGGTTGCACTTTTGCCGTAAATGGCGGGAACACGAGGATGCTTTCGCATTCATCCGCGAATCAGTCGAGCCTCCCCTTTACCGGCACCCCAGAAGAACAAAGGCACGCCGGAACAATTTCAAGATTCAAATAGGAAAAGGTCCTAGATATCCGCCACGTCTAGATACCGTTAGTATTCTCCGCGATCAGGCTAAACGTCAGTCCTATAACCTACCACCATCTCGCTGCTACTGAAAATTGGGAGAGCAGTGCTGCAATCTACCGATACTCCTCTCTCGCAGCGGTCTCTCTTCCACCGCTACAATGTCCCCCTATTAACATCGTGGCCCCAACCCGTTTACACGAGAGCTGCCTATACCGCCCAATTAAGGTTGCCAACCGTCCGGGTTTTCCCGGATTTGTCCTAGTTTAGAGGGCGTCCGGGCAGCGTACGGGCCGGACTTCACAGTATCATACTCCAGGCTTAATACTCGTATATCTGGTTGAAAAATCTTATTCTAAAGTCTCAATATAAGACGTGGTAAGAAATAATGTGTAAAAAAATCTGTTGACTTGTATTGGGCTCTAAACTAAGGAAATCCGGGGTTTTCACGAGTCTTGTCCTGGTTCCCAAACTTTAGAGATTGCAACCCTACGCCCAATACACTATTAGCTGCATTGCCGTAGGCTTGGAGCACAAAATCACGACAAGTGGGTCCAGCTCAACCCATGCTCTACTAGTGCCCTTCTGCAAAAACTAATTACTGTTACTGGGCCAGACAACAATGTCAACCAACTTAACAAAGGTCAACTATCAAAAACATAATAGAGACTTAACCCGAAAAAACTAAGTTGACTTTTGTATATTAAGAAGTAGTCCTTTATTGAATTCTACATGAACAAAGTCCCAGGCAGATCAAAGTTTCTTAAAAAAAATGAAATCAGAATGGCAAAATAATCCATTAGTCATGTTTCAATAACTTTTTGAGAGCTCAATCGTATCTTCATTTTTGTAACAAAATTTTGCATTGAAGCCGTGGATCAGCTGCCTCTGATTTATTTTACAGACTGTATATTTAAGTGGACTGTCAAAGAAAACGTATAAGATAAGGCACACGGTAATTTGTAACGATTATAGCTTATCATTTACAATAGGTTCAGAGATATTATCAACAATAGGCCCCACTTGGCAACGCTAATTGGTCTGCTTCGAGCTTTGTGATATCAGGCCTTTGTAAATGGCTATCTTGGATTTGAGTCTAATATGCGATAAATAAGATTAGTACCAGCTCAGTTTATGTTCCCGTTACCCGGACTCAAGGTCTTTTCTCACAAAGAAATAGTCAAGGTCATAATAGATAAGAAGAACTTTATTTTACACTTTATTAAACACACCAGTTTACAATAATTCACAAGATGAAACAATTTATACACTTAAAATTAGTGCGAACGACGGATACGGACGGATGATAGAGATCTCGTCCACGTGGAGAATGAAATGTTGAAAGCTACGTACGAGTATATACGTTTTTTATATTTAGTTAAGTTAATTGTTTTTCTTTTGTATTATGGCTTTTAATAGTTTTCTTATATTATATCCTTTTTAACCCCCGACCAAAAAAGGGGTGTTATAAGTTTGACGTCGATGTCTGTCTGTCTGTCTGTCTGTCTGTCTGTCTATCTGTCTGTCTGTCTGTCTGTCTGTCTGTCTGTCTGTCTGTCTGTCTGTCTGTCTGTGTGTGTGTCTGTCTGTGGCACCGTAGAGCTCAAACGGATGGGCCGATTTCGATGCGGTTTTTTTTGATTAAAAGTTATTATTCGTGCGGATGTTTTTAGCTATGTTTGGTTCATATCGATTCAAGATGGCGCCCCCACAAAATGGCGGACAAAATATTTCTTGACAACCTACCTCAATATGGGTATCAAATGAAAGGGCTTAACTAGTAGAATACTATACACTATAAAAAAAAACAAATCCAAGATGGCCGCCACCACAAAATAGCGAATTATATTATTTTTTTCACTACTACCTCAATATGGGTATCAAACGCATGGGTAGCAAGGGCTTGACTAGTAGAATACATTGCACTATGACGAATTTCAAATCCAAGATGGCCGCTTCCACAAAGTGGCGAAATACATTTCTTTTTTCACAACTCCCTTAATATGGGTATCAAATGAAAGGGCTTGACTAGTAGAATGTTGTACGGATAACAAATCTGAGGTAGTCGGGGGTTAGTCAAAATTTTTAATTTTGTTCTTGTAATTAAATTAATGTAAGACCTATTTAACTATAAGCCCTTTCATTTACTTTACGATCCGGAATTGCTAGGATTTCTCACTTCAAAATCAAAACTCGTCAGCGAATATTAAGAATTTTACTGTCGCTCCAATACAACATTTCCCGTTTTAATTGAATTAAATAGAACTCAAATCGTTTAATCTGTTAATGCCCAAAGCGAACTGAGATTTCTCTTACATTGATTAAATTTGTCGGTTCACGGCATCCATTTTTATTAGGCACTAAGATATTCCCTGTAAGTACCAAGTACCTAATACACGTGCGATTAAGAGGGAACCTATGGGCTTGCAAACAGATAATTGGTGGCTTAACCTCCGAAGAGAATGAGCCCTATGAAGGAAAGGCCTGGTGCGACATGGTGAGGCCTGTATCGTTTAGTTCTTCATCTACGGTGCCTCAGGCAAGGTGTATGGTGAATGTTGGTGAGTTCCAATTAAGATTCTGGTGTACCTAATACCCCATGCACAGATGTAGGTCGCCATTGAGTTTTAATAAGCTCTAACATATAAGCTAGTACAAAAGTGTTTCACTGTTATATTTTAATTTGTTTGTATCACAATAAAGAATTTTCTATCTATAACCCAGTTTCAACCGAATAATATAACCGAATAATAAACCGAAATATATATATTATTTAAAGAGTGACGAGATAAGCACGACATTTGTCTGATGGTAAGCAACATGCCTGCCATATAACAGCACAGTGACACGCAGCTATTGGAACATGAAGAGTCCAAATCATTACCTAGCACTGCACTGCGCTCGTCACCCAGAGATATATAAGATCTTACATCTCTAAGCCCTGTAATTTCTCTGGAAATATTCGGTCCTTCAAACCGGAACACAATAATGTTTGCACATTACGCGAACGAAGAGATTTGACTCCACGTTTGTGATAAGAACGTCTAGGTTGTGGGATGCGTTGCCTGAGTGGGTTTTCCCCGATGGTTACAATCTTGGTGTCTTCAAATCGAGAGTGAATCGGTTTCTTCTAGGTAAGCACGCTCCATCGTAGATCGCATCATCGCTTAACATCAGGCGAGATGGTGGTCAAGTGCAACCCTATTCTAGTTAAAAAAAACTGCTTGGCGGTAGAATAACTGGCAAAGGTTGTTACTTCCCCGAGCGGACTCTGCCAAGAGTCCTACCACTAGAAAAGTTCATAAATGTTTCACAGTTATTTTTTCATTTCTTTGTGTCACAATTAAGAATTTTCTATTTATAACACTGCTCCAACCCAATAATACAGCCGGATATAAAAAAGGGTAACTGCTCCAGAAGATAAATATATGAAATGAAATTGCGAGCGAGCAATAAGCAGAGGTATTTAAACCAAAATGAAATTTCTGAAGAAAGCTAATCTTGAAATCACAAAATAAAAATTTGCAGTTTAATACAAATAAAAGTGGTTAAGTGCGAGGCGGACTCGCCCATGAAGGTTTTCGTAGCAGCAAGTAACATTATAAAGTAAGTAATCTTGTAGTTCGTTGTTACTTTAATCAGTGTTTTAACATTAGTGAATTTATGACGTATTACAATAAAACTACTTAATAGATCTCATTTAAAACCAATTTTCGTTGAAATTTAGTTGGTAATGTACATCATACATTTTTTTAGTATTGTAATTCTCTTATATTAGAACTTACAGGGGGGGGGGGACATTTTACCGCTTTGGAAGAGTCTCTCGCGCAAACTATTCAGTTTAGAAAAAAAATTGTTAGGAATATTGATATAATTTTTAAAGACCTATCCATAGATAAACCACACGTGTGGTTTTAATGGAAAAAAAGTTGAATCTCAGTACTAAGTATGGGACACCACCAAAATTTATTGTTATTTTTTGAATGAAAATCATAATGCAGCTCACAGAATGTTCTACTTACCTTGTCTCAATAGTATTCTTATAATAGTGTTCTTATGGTTTCGGAGAAAAGTGGCTGTGACATACGGAAGGACAGACAGACAGATATGACGAATCTATAAGGGTCCCATATTTTGCCATTTGGCTACGTAACCCTAAAAATCACTTAAAACATTTTAGTGAAACCAATTACCGCAAGTCAAAAAGCTATTAAGTAGTTTTAAATTATAGATCGCTATGGAAACTTTCAACATCTATGACTTCAAATAAACTAAAAGAGACCTGCTTAAGTTAAGTTTTGAATTAGCTTAGTTCGTGCTACATGTTAAAATTATGTTATCCAATAGTGAAAGACTTGTTAGAATCGATTCGATAGTTCCAGGGTTTATCGGTGACAAACAAGCAAACAAATCATTCCTTTACGTATGTAATATTCGCACACAATACCACAATAAATACGGTCAAGCCTCGTTATTTATTGTATTACCTCTAGAACCACTTTTGTAAGAAATCCTATTTTTATAGCCAAATAGTTACCGAGTAAATCTAAAACCTAGAGCAAAATGACTCAATACTTAGGTACTGAAACTATGAGGCAGACAATTTCAGTGTCGACGGTCCAAATAACTTTTACCAATAAACGTCGCTTATGTTAGGTTTTTGTAAATACCAAATGTTGAACTATAATAACGACCCCAGAAAACAAGACGAACGACGGCGACTACCGATCCGAAGCCCTCGGGTTCAAATCCCGCACGCACCACTGTTTTTTGAAGTCATTTGCGTACTGCCGCTAACTTAAAAAGGTGAAGGAAAGCTCGTGAG
This sequence comes from Ectropis grisescens, assembly GCA_017562165.1. NCBI lineage: Eukaryota > Metazoa > Arthropoda > Insecta > Lepidoptera > Geometridae > Ectropis > Ectropis grisescens. The sequence goes on along the minus strand of CM029769.1, from coordinate 7,035,572 downwards.
AAAACCAACATGTACCTAGGAATCGAATGTTTCGAGGTCGTATGTCATCCACCAACTTGCACTGGGCCAGCGTGTTCGATTATGGCCTTGAGGCCATAATCGAACACAACAACAGGCCCGAGTCCCAACAGGGGGAACATTTAGTGGAATGGCTAGTATTATCGTCTGCCACTAACACTAATGTAATTTTGTTTCATTATAAACTTTTTGAATTAATTATCTAAACTAATCTGATGCAGTGTTAGATATAATTGCTGTCACACCAATATATTATCGTGATCACGTGGTACAAAGAGGCTTCTCATCATAGTCATCAATTTAAAGAAATCAATGTTTGATTCAAAATATACAATTATGTACAAGTTCAGATAACCACCGATTATAAAAAGATTATTAAGTTGTTAAATAAAACTTAAAAATAAATAGCTATTTTCAACGTTTAAGTATTTATTTACACATTAAAGTCGGTTAAATGTTTATTTACTCGTAATAATATACAAATGGTTATCGTATCATTTATATATACCAATTTAGCTAACGACTTACACACCATTCATCCGACTATATTTAAAAAAAAAAGATACCAAATCTCTTCCCGAAAATATAACAAAAAATGCTTCGAAAAATGTTATGCTAGACTTTTTAATTGGCAATTCAATTCAATTTATTTATTTGAACCATTATTTCAAAAGAACACTTGGTAACGTCACTTACAATAAAAATTATTTATAAACAATTTATAAATGATGTAGAAATATATATAACAATAAAATATATGTAGATTAATTATGTATAAATAATCTGTGTACATTATAAAATAATACTAAAGAATAATGTCAAATAAAAAATTATCAGCTGTAAAGGGGCCTTGTCATTTAGGTGCAGCTGTAAAAAGGCTTTGTCATGGTGAAAAAACAAATTATCCAAATAATATACACATAAATAGTCTTTTACAAAATCATCTACAGTGTAATATGCTTTGCTCATTAGGTAGTTTTTTATTTCGGTTTTAAACCTAGAACCTTTGTTTTGGGTTTACCTAAGTGTTACTCATATGCAGACTAGACGAGGCTATCTGATTTTCTATTCGTTCAATGTCTTAGAGCAACAAACATCCAAATTTTCCCATTTATAATATTTGCAGTAGGTATTGATTGTGTTGTCTTACCACTCTAGACACCAATAAGCTAACATTGTTATCGCCAAAATTCCCCAAAACCAATGGTGTTCATACTTGTTATTTTCCTATCGCTAAGGCGTTAAGATTTTTTTCCTTCCACGGTCGCGCCACCTGTCACCGATCGGAAAGGTTTACACATCGTTAGTTTTGGTCAGAAGGCCTAAACATAAGTGCTTAATAAACAGTACTAAGGTTCGGTTAGCACCACATTAATGGCGGTAAATAAACGAACAGGGTTCTTTTTGGTTCCACAAAGATTTGACACAGTAAATACGGCAAATAATAGAAACGTTCATAGAACCTGTGCACGTAAATATAAGGTAGTAACATATTTTGGAAGCATGTCAACGAAAATCACTTAATTCGATTTATACTGGCTTTTACTATGAATGAAAATGTCGAACGGACGTGGTCCGAGAAAGTTAAATTTCAAAGGCATGTGCTCGCACGTGTCCAGCGTGGTGGAAAATGGCCTTCACTCTCTCCTTGTGTGAAAGCACCCTGAGTCCCACTAGCGGTCCTTTATGCTTATATCAATCTTAGTCAACATGTCTTTTCTCAACTTTTGTGTGGCGTGACCCGAATATCCGTGGGCGTGACTGTATCTTTTAAGTTTTGTCAGAGTTTTTAAACACTCAATCGTCTGTTTTTCATCTTCGTTATCTTAATTTTATAAAATAAATTGAAAACTGAATTCACAGTACACTATTCAATAAACTTTACAATTATTTTTTTCCGTCGATTACGGGCTGGCTACGCGACAAATTTATCAGCCAAATGTAAACGAAACTCGAAAAACATTACCAAATTTATTACCACTTGTACCTAGACTTGTGACTCCTGCTTGTTATCAGGGGTCAATGTATCTTGGGCATTTAAAGTGTAACAAATATTGATAGACCTGCAATTGTGTGTTGTCTCACCGAGTTCTAAGATCAAGATATACCAGAGCTTGTTCTGTTTCAAGATTACTTAACAGCGAACTTAACGTGACTTGGACAGATAAGACACAGTGAGTAAAATTTAATAATAAAGTTAATTCGGCACTCAAATAATTAAATACCTCTCAGGAACAGTTTAATGAATTTTCCCAAAATTTTGAAGATTTGATGAGGCGATTTTGATAACTTTTACAGCCTACTTGTTTGAAGGCTCTCTTATCTTCAGGTAGTTAGGTACTTTTAACAGCATCAGGCAAAAAATTGAGGGATGACAATAAAAAGATAACATTATTTTACAGATTTAAAACAATACGCAAAGGCACTTTTGTCCAGTGGAATAACATCAGCATAAGTTTCCTAGCCTGAATTTATTTGATTTGGACCGATACTTTTAGTTTGAACTATCGAAATTTGATTTTGTACTTTATAAAGTTTTGATAGTTTAACTCTCTGATCGTATTAGTCGATAGCAAAGAAGTGATTGCTTTTTTTTAACCATTAAGATAATTGAATGCTTGGAAAATGTTGTTTAGCAGTTGTTGTTGTTAATGAATTCATTACAGTTTGGAATAGCCTTAATTTATGAACCGAGAGAACCGAGACATTATAAAGTAACGACGTCAGATTATAAACTAAACTAACTTAACAGTGAGACTTAATCTCACGCGTTAGATTATAATCTGACGGTATCGACAAAGTTACGATGACATACAAGCGTTAAATTCCGAAAAATACAGAGCCCCTTATTATGGTACAGACTTTTTTCAAATTCTAGTTCAGTCAGTATTTAAAGAATCGAATGCGACCAAAGTCTACAATTATGAATAATGACCGGTCCTTCTGCAGCCGAACTAAATCGGCTTTAGCTTTGCTATTGCTGTCTCTATTATTTCATGCGAAAAGAAAAGAGACATCAATATCAAAGCTAAGACAGTGTCCGTTAGGCGGTAGACCCCCGGGTTGTATATACCATTCAAATTAGTCCGTCAGATAGATTTTTTTTAAATGGGATACAAATTCATTGTTTGCTCAAATTATTAAAAATCGACAAAATAGACCATCAAGCTTCCGAAGGAGGGAGTTGTGACGTCAAGTCTACACAAAAATCGTATGTAGACGTGACGTCAGTCGAAACATCAAATCACTATATCTTCGTCATTTGTTTGTTTTTGAAACAAAAGAAAAATACATGTACATCTTTATTAATAATTTCGTCAAGGGGTACGGTATACTTGATCGAAACCTTATACGAATAACAAAACAAAAAAATATTGATTTTGAGTCGACAACATATGTCCACAAAATTCAAATTATGGAGAATTTCGTGAAAATTCTGATGGCACTGACAAACAAACCGCTGTCACCATCTTTGGTGTGAAGCACGTTTCGTTCCATCAATCAACACATTGCGTGCGTCCGTCGCGCCAAAAAAGTATCCATCACAAAAAACTTACTGTGACTTATGTGAGTACGAAACGTATTGCCGCCGGGCCGGTATTTTATTAGAAGGTACTACTTATATTTAGGATCAACATTGCATCCGTGCGAAGCCGGGGCGGGTAGCTAGTATGTTAAATAATCTGACTCATGGCACTCATAGACCAATTAGTTGTTTTTTAGTCAACACGCTTAATTTATTAATGCCAAAAAAGTCGCATTCAACCAATCTCCACAATTCATGAGGCAACATTTTGTAGTGTGCGTGATTATTTATTAATACCATCAAAGTTACGGTCAAGCGACGGCTACGTACCTGTAATGCATTTTCAACCACAAAAGGTTGTCCCAAGCCCCAAACATGTCTGACGATAATAAAATTCGTAAGGACGAGGCCCTTTTTACGCCGTCACGGTAACTATAGCAACGGGTTGTAAAAACCGCCGTCTCGTAAATAACAGAAGGAATCGGATTATCTCGTATACAGGGTGATTACAGTAAATCCTACCAAATGCCTATTAAGTAATAATGTTGCTGTAAATTATTTTATTGGCCAGCTATTGTTAGAGCTAGGATTGAGTTATAAAAGGTCAATTAGCTCTGGCATTATTGTGGGTTTTACGAGGTTTCTGTAGTGATATGTAAAATATGTTAGTGGATCAAGTGATCGCTTACATGATTTTACAAAGTAACTTTTATTACGATTATTGTCAATATATCTAACAAGTGGTTTTCGAAATAAACAACTAGTTATTTAACTGGTCTTATTGTTTTCCTAGTTGTCTATTGCATGTGTTTTGTTTTTAAATTTGGAAATCAGTTATAAATATAATAAAAAAGTAAGTAATAAATATTGGTGGTAGATATTTTATGGCACACACAACACCATGTTTAGAACCCCAAACTAATTAAAAAAATTAAAACTATTTAAACCAAAACTTGTAGTATGGGAGCCAAATAGCTGATATAATACTTAAATAATTGAAAATATTTACTCATAGAAACACACAGACACAGAACAAAATAGTTGAATTCACGCAAATCACACACAAATGTTTGCACTGGGTAAGACTCGAACCCACGACCCACGGCTTTGCAAGCAGTTTTACTGTCAACTAAACCACGAGGCCAGTCGAGATTATAATCTGGAACAGCACATAGGCATTTTATCCTGGGAAAATTACAGAAACAGGGCATGAATTGGATTTTTAAAAATATTTTTTATAGTTTAGAGTAACAAGGCTAGCAGGTCATGTGCCTGATAGTAAGCAACATGCCTGCCACATAACAGCACAGTGACACGCAGCTATTGGAACATGAAAAGTCCAAATCATTACCTATCACTCCACTGCGCTCGTCACCCAGAGATCTAAGTTATTACATATCTAAGCCCTGTACTTTCTCTGGAAACATTGTCCTTCAAATCGGAACATACTACTGTTTGCACATTACTGTTTGGCGTTACTATACTATACTGTTTACACTGCAGAATAACTGGCATAGCTATGGTATTACTAAAATTGATTGAGTAATTCCGTAGCTCTTTAGGCAGTGAATCTGTTCACTGAGCCAGGTCATGGGGTTGATTCCTAGCCCGAACATACGTTTGTGTGATGAATACGGAATACGTATGTTTCGTGACATAATGATTAATGATTCGTATTTATGTATTAGGATGTACAGTTATTAATATGTAGTTTATTTATACTTATAAGTTAATTTTCATATTTACAGACTTTAAATATCTTTCACTTATTGTTTGTACTTCCCCGTCTTCTTATTCTTCATTTCTCCTGTTCCATCCAGTGTTTGCCTGGAAGAGATCGCTTTTAGCGATAAGGTCGCCAATTGTAATTTTTTTTTAAAGTTTTTTATATTTTTGTAACTTTCTTTACTTGTTACGTGCAATAAAGATTTTATCTATCTATCTATTATATCATAAATATGTGTTTACAATTTAATATATTATATTATCAGCTATCTGGTTTCCTCAGTGCTTTGCTTAGTTTCGTTTTATATGATAAAGTGACAAACAATATCAGTACTATTTCGGCAATTTTAGTTCACTTATTTAGCCGGAAATGTTGGCAAAAATCTCGTTTCTCTGTCTGATCTTGATATTATCTCGTTTGTGATTTCGATTGAGATTTTCTTTTTTTTCGAATATTTTTTTTCTATCACACAGTAGGTGAATACGCTATCTATACAGCTAGCTATACTTAGGTATATCTGACATATCTTGTGTCAATATTCTTCTACATAGGCAATTTACAAATTGTCTTTAGGAGATAAAACCCATAAATACTTAGATACTTTAAGCTTGTTTCGAAAACAACAAAATAAAACAGAATTTATGCATTTAATCCGAGAGAGAAGGTAATTTGTAAGACTTTGATTAACCAATGCAATAAACAGCTATTGGTCTAACAGTACCTCTAATCCTCTGTTCAATGAAGGTATTTTATGAAACAATTTCGACTTTTCTCATAATTGGCAGGTTTGTATCCAACTACACCTTTTTTTAAGTAATCCAAGTAAATCCACGCAATCACACTTCATTTTATTTATGTGAGGGATCAGTGCTTAGAATAACTAGTAACCCACTTTATGATCCCACAGCTGGGATTTGGCGCGTTTTTTCACAAGAAGAGAGTCTAAACCAAACAGTTTATAAATACCTACTACGTATAGAGGTGGAACAAACACTTTACACCGAAAGTACGAGTCAGATCGCTCTTGCCTTGTCGCTCTTGTGGAAGTGTCATACTTTTTTCGCGGCACATCATTCTGTTGTCATAGCAAGTATGCACGTTAATTGCTTACGATTAGTACAAAGGAACCGTGCTGAAAAACCTGATCTATTTACTTATTATCTATCTGTAGTCTAGGCCATAATCCAACTAACTTATAATACTGACGTATCTCCTCGAAAGACCTTTTTTAAAACATGCCAGTATCCCTACAACGTTTTCTTTCGCCATCCAGTGTTAATGACGTATGCGTACATCTGTACTTGAAAAAATACGGAGAAGTGCAGGTGCGATTAAAACTTACTGCATCACAATTGTAAAACCATACGTTCTCGGCACTAAGCCACCACGACCAGTAGACCTTAACTGTCAGACAAATATCCACACACTTATATTAATATTCATATAATATTTTTTATGTGTTTAAAGAACTCTCCCACGGTGTAACGTCTAAGGCCTAATTATTGAAGTACATTTAGACCAAAAGTAACATTAATGCAGCTAATGTTTTAGTTGATTGAATACCTATGCTATATGTACGTGTATTCGATACGTACGAGTATTAGTATTCCAGGCCGATTTCGGCCACAGCGATTTTTTTGCTTAAATCATTTAACTGTAAAGAAATCTGTCATATTTTAAATAAATACACGGGTAACTCATGTTTGATATAGTCCAGTCCGTCTCTAGTTTCGATCGCGTCCGGCGATCTTTCTGTCATAGTTTAAAAAAAGTTATCAAAAGGCACGATTCTTGGGTCTGTGCAGATTAAAGAAAAGCAAAGTAAAACTTGATGTCTTCAAATGAATTCTAGAGTGAATCGGTTTCTTTTAAGTAAGCGTCCATGTTACTTAACATCAGGCGAGATAACGGTCAAGTGCAAACGACAATAACAAAATAAACGAAAAAAAATTCACGCGTTTCATGTTTGTAAACTTAACTGTGCAAAACAAATTTAAAAGCATCTATTTAAATTTAGTATTTAAAGTGGTTATCTGGTTATAAGATAGGTACTAGCAGTTCGCCCGTGGCACATAATACTTGCCTATAGCACTCAGAAATCATTCACATTTCCAATGGTGAAAGATTTTTTAATCGTTTCAATTATAGCACGTTCAAGCAAAAAATCTTTTTGCCTAATGCCTTTATTTCTAGTTGTAGAAGTAAAATGACGTAACGAAACTAAGTTACATTTTATCAGACTTGAGAAAGAAAAGGCCTGAACAATAGAATTGTTTTATTTCGTTATTCGATTGTTGTTTTTAGGTTAGATTCAGCGAAATCGCTAGAGCTAGCCCCCCGAGTTAACTTTCATCCCATTACAACACTTTTCGTCGTTCTCTCTCTGTGTGTAAATGTACCTAGATTGATAAAAAGAGTACCTATTTCTATTGGGGAATGGTTACCACATGAAATGTATTAGAGAGACAAATATTTCTTACAGTAATGTATTTTCTAGGAACATTCTTATTAGAGCTTCTATCGAAAATGTTTGCCGCATATCGGATGATTATTGGGCCAAACTCAATACTCAGTGAAAACCCGATCGCAAACGGCGATGGGCAGGCCAAAAAGCGCTGGCGGGACGATCTTGAAAGCAATTCAACTGGGACTGGGAACTTGGAGAGGTTAATTATAATTAGCACAAGATAGAAACAATTCCAGGAAGGGTGGCGAATGCTTTGTCCTGCATAATGAACAGTACAAGCTCCAAATAATAATATATTGAAAACATTACATAGAACTAAATCGTAATCTTTATTTTTATTGTACTTCCTCGACGTTTCGGCAGCGTTTGAACGGCCGTAGCCACGAGAAGAATATTCTCTTCTCTATTTGTGATGAAGACAAGAGAAGAATCTTCTCGTACTTAAAGAAGATTTTCAAGATAATTAAATAATCATTTTATTTTATTTTTTGCAGTGTAGGGCTTAGTGCAAGGGTCAGCAACAGGCGGACCGCGGTCCGTATCCGGACCGCGAAGGGTCGAACCTCGGACCGCCAATAAAAAATATTGTATTGTATTGTAAGCCAAGTATACATTTAAAATATAGATAGGTTACACTGTACCTTTATTAATGTAAATAATATTTTTTTGCCGCATAGAATCTACCTTAGTAAATAAATTATTTTTCTATTAAATATTTTCCGCAATGCGGCTAAGAGAAATTCCACACATTCAAATACACGCTCCTCTTCGCCACACGAACGTGAAATGCGGTCCCCGCCCAAGATAACTCCTCGAAGAGCATCTTTTTTTTTTTTTTTTTTATTTAAATTAGCCACTCCACAGACTCCGGGGTCCGTGATCTTTGTCATTACAATTATCGTTTTTTACACATATCTTGGATAAGGAGAAGAAGAGGAAAATAGGAGGGAGTTGGGTACATTTAAAATCTAATTCTAGTGCTCGTCTGAGCCTCGAAGAGCATCTCCGTCCAATAACTATACTAGAAAACGCAGACCGAAGAGAGGCAGAGATCCGTATCCACAGAGTGGCTCTCTTCATGGACAGCAACAAAAAAAGATTGGCAATAAGCTTTGGCTTCGTCTGGGAACGGAAACGAGCCCGTTTGTCACCTGGATTGTCTTGCCTGCTCAATGGCAGTACCGCAAAAGTCACAATGAAGAGGGAAACCTACGACGTAATGTGTGCGAGGTAGACGGCCACCGATTTCGGTGCGAAGGTGCGATCGAAAAACAAAACGATTGCATTAATAGAGTACTCGAAAGGTCGGACGCCTTGCACTTACGCTAGAGCGCTGCTCGCACATCTGAGGAGAAATGCTGGTAAACATCATATACGAAGATAGGGGAAAAAATTTGAGCTTTGGCTGACCCCTTTGCATAATCAAACGAATGCAACTGACAAATGGGGATATCTGTTCCTACTTCGACCATCCAAACCGGCTCCGAAAGAGCCCAGCAGAGGACAGGCGCGGAAAGAGCCGCCAACCAAAGGCGGAGCCAAGGGTGACGCACTTTATGTTTTCTTCGAATTTATAGCCTCATTGACAGCGACAAGACAAGTCAATCTCAAGATCTGTGAAAACATCATGCAGTCCTATAAGCTAGGAAGTGAAAACCTCTTAAAGGCGAAACTCGCGGAGACTGAAGCAGTCATTTAATAATGTCACTTCCGGGTCATCAAAGAAAAGGAAAGAGTGCAGAAAATGGCTTTGTGACACTGAGCAAAAAAAAAGATGGTATGACACAGAGAGCGCATGGGAAGACCTGTTTATGCGACACCTCCAAACGATCCAATTGTAGTCACTGCCGCATCGGGCAGTGACTACAATTTATATACACCAAGATTATGCTGGACGATAAAATCCTAGAGATGGCCAAGACTATCGAGGAGAACTCAAACGTCAAATCTGGTTAGGAAAACTGGGACAACATGGGTGATTAAAAACTTCAACGTAGATAAAGACACCATCATCACCACAACAACTGAGGGACCAAAAGATCTAAGAGAAAAGCTATCGCACCGTATCGGAAACCTGGTCAAAACCAGAGTGCGAACCATGGCTTCTGCTCTAGTAAATGGTTTCGGAACGCCTTCAGCTTCAGTTGCTTTATGATGGATGAAGCTCTCATGAACCATTTTGGAGCCATTGTGGGTGACACACTGCCAAATTGTTCAATTTGTCAAAGGCTTCACTTCATATGGAAATAATTGATATACAAGAAGATGTATCTTTGCAAATGTATAAAACTGTATCTACTGAAGAATTTTGGGCCAAACACATCTCAGAAATATATGGAAATCGCAAAAAACTAACTATCAATTTGGCTACTATGTTTGTTCGAATTATGTGGGTTATCTTTCTCATTTTTTTAAAACAAATATCTTTCGAGATTAAGCGACACCCAACTACTCGTAGAAGACACACGTCGAATTTTCTATTCTTCTCGAGTACCAAACTATAAAGAGCTGGTTCAAGAGGATCGGTGTAATTTGTCGCATTGATTTTAGGTCTTATGTTTTTATAATTACAAGTTGAGTTTGATACCGTACAATAAATAAGTAGCACTTATTTATTATTAAGTTACGGCTGGTTTAATCGGGAGAATGGCGGCTGCCGGTCCGTAGACCCTGGGTTCAAAACCACGCGTGCCACTGTCTTGTCGAAGTCATGTTCGTAATGCCGCTAACTTAAAACGGTGAAGGAAAACATCGTGAAGAAACCGACATGTACATAGAATCTTTCGAAGTCATGTGTCTTCCACCAATCCGCACTGGGCCAACATGGTGGATTATGGTCTTGACTCTCTCCTTGCAAGAGAAGGCCCCAACCCCGAGGTTCTGCAGTAGGAACATTTAATGGTCTGTTTAAGCAATTATTACTTGTTTTTTTCTGGACCTCGTTAAAATTTCTGCACTTCATCCGGACCCCACCTAAAACTACTTGCCGACCCCTGGTTAGTGCTTTGTTGATGGATGACGCCTGAAATCTAAAGTTTTTAGAAACATGACAGTTTCCTCGTGATGTTTTTTTCACTATTTTCAATTTCGCGTTATTTGGCGGATTTAGAAACGACAGTCGTGTGCGTGAGATTCAAACCAGGCGCTCCGGACCGGTTGCCGTTCTCCCGACGATACCATCCGTCACTTAAAATATAAACTTAATTATCCTCAAACTCTAAAATTATGGTGTCTCTACTGGCTAACAACGTGGTCAAGCTGGTACATACCGTTCCCAGCCACTTTTAAAAAGTTTGGCCTCATGAGGTCTGCGTAACCAGAAAACTTTGTTGCTATAAGTGCTCGAACAAAACTGACATCGCTGGATTTAATATAATTTATACTAGCTGCCCCCGCGGTTTAACCCGCGGCATGCTGTGTTGAATGACGTATTTATTTATTTTGCATTAACACAATGCGCGATGCGTACATAAATAACATCGCGGAGTGAGTTCGGAGAAGCCTGGTGATACGGTTAGTGTTGTGTATCGTGGTGGTAACCCTGCGATTTTTGAACACCAAATGAGGGTAGATCGTTCTCATCCTCATTTTGCAATGAGACGACCCGCAATTTCTTTAGTCTTCTCGTGACCACGGCGGTTGTAACGCTGCCGAAATTAAATCTTGATTAAGTCCAGTAGATACATTATAAGCATTAATACCAGCTGTCTGCCACTGAAATTTTCGTTATATAGATTAAGCAGTTTCAAAGATGACCCGGAAAAACTGACCGATAGACAGATAAGATTTAGTATGAGTACCATATACCTACCTATACTTTCATACGCATTTAACGAAAAGCTTTTCCTTTGGAATTCTATAGAAACACTTTCATTTTACAGGTTTCGGCAAGATGTCACGTCTTGAAAACTAAGCGGTCATCAAGGTTGCGATGTGTGGGCATCGGCGCACCTGAGGCGGACCGCAGAAGATTAGGCCGCGGTAAGACAGGAAATGCGAAAATTGCGGAGCCACGCTCTCCCTGTCCTTTGCAGTCTAAAAGTGTTAGTTGGATTGCAACTGTGCTCGTCTTAGTTGTCAAAAGACCGAATTGGTCCTTTTTTGGTTTTACCTTACCTTAAATGTAGCTAACTAAAATTTTACACAATTATATTGCTTTCCTGTGAAGTAGACATTTTTGACTTTCGCACCGTTAGAACTTCACTGACGCATTGATTAATTATTCGACTGTAATATTGATCCCCTTCTGACTTCCCACACTACCAAGTTGCTCCACCTGTATTGTCGTGATGATTTTTTCCCCCTTGTGCACTACTAGCCAGCTAGTGTCGTGGATATTTTATAAAGGGTCTTACATATTCGTTCCCATCGACAGTACTATGTACCAAAACGTTCTACCAATATTAGTGCCGTAGGGAATATTTGTTTTATGAATAAGTGTCGATGAATATTCTTATTGATCAACACTTTTTCATAAAACACAGCCCCAATGTGTGAACTATAATAATAAATAATAATAATAATAATAATAATTTTTATCCGTTTTTAACCATTTCATGGCAAATATTTAGTTACAACATAAAGGAAAATATATCGCCTATCGAAAATACATAAAATTACTAGATAAAACGTAATTAAAACTATAAAATCAAGAAAATGCATTTTGACAATAGAATGTCAATCAAGACAACAATCTGTAAACAAACCAAGAAATGGAGGAAAAATAACAAAACATTATGATTACACGGTCAAAAACACGGATAGAAGCGGAATCACGAAGCGCACAACCAACACCAGTTCGTGTCCCGTCGCCGCCAAGCCTGTCGTCGGAGGATGATGCTTTCCTTACTCCCCGCGACACAAGTGCTAGTTCGAGTGACGAGGACGCGACGCGGACCCCGTCGCCAAGAAGACCTGGACGTCGTGGTCGTCCGCCGCTGCCGGCACGCTTGGGGCCTGCGGAGCACTCGGCTTCGCGCCCGGCCTTCGCTACCGGTGGTGTAGTGCGTCGCATGCGATGGACTCAGCAAATGAATGAGAACTGCATGCGCGCCTATTACAGGGCTACAGAGGGAGGAACCCACCTGACCGCGTACTGTGCCAGGATGCTGCGTCTGTTTCAGGCCCTCGAACCGACCGTCGCTGTGTCCGCTCAACGACTCTCAGATCAAGTGAGAGCCATCTGCCGCTGCAAGCTGCTGGATGTCTCGGCACTTGATCGGTTACGCCTGGAGGAACAACATACTCGCCCAGCTTCTGCCTCGGCTCGGGATCCGCCCGCCGCGTCGTCGACGCTGACACTGGCCTCAATGCCGACGTCAGTGGCGACACTTGCGGCACCGGTCGACTCTGACATCGAGGAGGAAGACTCGGCGAGTAGTTATGTATCTAACCAGGTAATAGAGCAACTGAGGAGCACTCTGGAAGACGCGATCTTGCGATATAGATCCACACCCACCTCTAGGCCGCGCTTACCGCGTTTGCCCACCCATAAACGAAATTTGGCTTTGATGGGAGCCCTGAATACTTTGCTAGTGCCCTACCTGGGAACTAGCAAAGATTTGACTGATACCCATTCTATTCTGTACTGTGGAGCTATCGCGGCGTGTCGCGTTGCACGTGTCAAGTTCCCAGACACTGACCGTACAACGCGAACCGCTGGGAATGTACCCGTATGGCAAGTACGAATAGAACGGCGTATCAGCAAATTCAGGACTCTTATAGCAAAGCTAATCTGCTTCAGTCAGGGGAACAGTCGTCCCCGAGTCATGCGTTTCGTAGCACAGGCGTTCGCTGGGACTGGTATCAGTCCCCAGCACTATCTTGCCAATGTTGCGGAACGTATTGACTACCTGAAGCAGAAAGTTTATGCGTGGGCAAACCGTATTCGCCGCTACAGAGAGCGTGTGGATCGATATCGACAAAATCGCGACTTTCAGAGTGATCAAAGGAAGGTGTACAGAAACTGGGAAGGAACTAGTCCACGTGTGAACGATACGCAGCTACCGGATGCCAGCGCTATGAAAAAATTTCTGGCGCAGCATCTGGTCGGTGCCTGTCGAGCACACGGAGGGAGCTTTGGATGCGTGTTATCGAACGTGCATGTGAGTGAGCCTATCGAACCCATGGAGTCTATTACGATAGACTCCGTAGATGTTAGTTGTGCTATCCGGACGACTCAGAACTGGAAAAGTCCTGGGCCGGACGGATTGCACAACTTCTGGATAAAGTGGTTTCGATGCTCACATGAACGTTTGGCAACACAATTTCAAGAAGCCCTCGAGACGGGTTCTCTTCCCAGTTTCTTGACCACCGGAGTCACCTTCCTGCTCCATAAGTCTGGTAGTACCACGGAACCGAAGAACTACAGACCCATTACGTGCTTAGCTACCATCTATAAGCTGCTTACATCCATTCTGAGAGCAAAAATTAACGCGCACATTGTCGCGAATAACGTTTTGGCCTCCTCTCAGAATGGATGTAAGATTGGGTCCCGTGGTACTAAGGAGCTGCTCCTCATTGACACGACCATTTGCCAACAAGTCAAACGAAACAAAGGAGCCTCTCCGCTGCTTGGATTGACTATAAGAAGGCCTATGATGCGGTGCCCCATTCATGGCTGGAAAGGGTTTTAGAGTTGTACAAAATAAATCCAACTCTGAAATCTTTTCTTAGCAAATGCATGGGACAGTGGGTCACAGTCCTTCGTCAACCAGGTGGCGTAGACAGCTCTTTTGTTTCGGAGGACTTGATAAGGATTGAAAGAGGCATTTTTCAGGGTGACAGTCTAAGTTCCCTATGGTTCTGTTTAAGTCTGAATCCTCTCAGCACTCTGCTGAAGGATTCAGAGTTAGGTTATCGTCTTCGTAGAGGAGGTGAGGTTATATCTCATTTGTTGTACATGGACGACCTCAAACTTTTGCACCGAAACGCCAAGACTTGTTGGAGCTATTAAAAACCACGGAGGTTTTTAGTAACGCCATCAAGATGGAGTTCGGTGTAGACAAGTGTGCGGTCATGCATGTACAGCGAGGGAAAGTAGTAAATTCAGAGAATTTACAACTTTCCGAGACTATAACTCTCAGATCTCTCTCCGAAGACGAGACCTACAAATATCTCGGTATGTCACAGTCCTTGGGTATATCAGCAGATGACATTAAGAAATCGGTGAAGGAGCGCTTGTGCCGGCTGACAAAAGTACTCAAAAGTCTTCTGTCAGGCGGTAACAAGGCGCGAGCCTTCAACGGTTGGGTAATGCCTCTGCTGATATACTCCTTTGGCATACTGAGATGGACTCAGACTGAGCTCGACGCCCTGGACAGAAAGGTCCGTCAACTGCTCACAACTCATCGCATGCTACACCCGCGCTCGTCTGTTATGAGACTGTATATTCCGCGGAAGTGGGGGGGTCGAGGCTTTTTAAATGCCAAGAACCTACACAATCGCGAGGTATGCAGTCTCAGGGATTATTTCCGCAACAGCGAGTCCGGGATGCATCGCGATGTTGTGGCAGTTGACAGGAGCTTCACGCCTCTTTCATTGGCAAACGAGAACTGGCGCAAACCATCGGTGCTCAGCATTGATGATCGCAAGGAAGTGTGGAAGAGCAAGGAGCTGCATGGGCGATTCTATCGGGTCCTGACGGGACCTGATGTGAATCTGCTCGCGTCGGTGAACTGGCTGCGCTTCGGGGACCTCTTCGGAGAAACCGAGGGTTTTGCCTGTGCAATTGCAGATGAGGTTATCAAGACGAACAATTACCGGAAATACATAATGAAGGACGGTACGGTCGACATTTGTCGGGCATGCCGCCGTCCAGGCGAATCTCTTCGTCATGTTATTTCCGGTTGTTCGCATCTTGCTAACGGCGAGTACTTGCACAGACATAACCTAGTAGCCAGGATCATCCATCAGCAACTTGCTCTTCGACACGGCCTTGTCGAGTCCGAGGTACCGTACTATAAGTACGCACCTCTGCCAGTTCTCGAGAATGGTCGTGCGTTGCTCTACTGGGACCGCTCTATCATCACGGACAGGACTATTGTTGCTAATAAGCCTGATATCGTGCTGGTAGACCGGTCTCAGCGTCAGGCTGTGATCGTCGATATCACCATACCACATGACGAGAACCTCGTGAAAGCTGAGAAGGACAAGCTTAGCAAGTACCTTGACTTGGCTCATGAGGTTACCGCCATGTGGGATGTTGATTCCACGATCATAGTCCCCATAGTCGTGTCGGCAAATGGCCTTGTAGCGAAAAGTCTCGACCAACATCTCAAGAGACTTTCGCTAGACGGTTGGATCAAGGGTCAGATGCAGAAGGCGGTCATCCTTGACACAGCACGCATCGTCAGGAGGTTCCTCAGTCTGCAGCCCTAACCACCGGTAGCCTGGGCCCTGCCCCCGCTGCTGGCGGCAA
Source organism: Ectropis grisescens (assembly GCA_017562165.1). Classification (NCBI taxonomy): domain Eukaryota; kingdom Metazoa; phylum Arthropoda; class Insecta; order Lepidoptera; family Geometridae; genus Ectropis; species Ectropis grisescens. The sequence goes on along the minus strand of CM029769.1, from coordinate 7,019,416 downwards.
ACTAGGTTTAGGTTTTTATAATGTTTTTATGTTATTTTATATAAATATTGTAAAAACTTAGACTTAAGAAACATGAATAAATGAGTGAATAATAATAATAATAAAAATGTTTATTCAATAAAATCGGTACATATTCACTTACATTACTAATTTCCCAAACTAGGTGAGTTTAACTATAGAAGCCAGAGCCAAAACAAACATCTAACATCAAATCATTGTCATGTGTCGTAATTGAACTCGCTGATCATGAGTCAGTGAACAAACTCACTACTGGCTGAGCCACAAAGCCAGTGGTTGATATCTAGAAATAATGTAAGACACTTTTGCTTCCCCTTTCACGTCACACATACCTTTCTCTTATATTAATAACCGATAAGAACGATAATCTTCAAGCAAACGTTTCATCTTAAGTGAAGCAAGAAGCAGGTTGATGTCGGCGTAAGCGGTTTAATGCCGTAGAGTAGGATGTACAGTGAAGGACATCCAATCCATCATAATGTTTTTAATTGACGTCTGCACTAGTGTTTGATGATAGTTTTGAACGGACTAAGCCATTATGGCTCAGTATAATTTGCCTCACTTTTCTTGCGTGTACCCGGTTTCTAGGCTTTATTATTCTGTTTTCTCTAACTTTTCCTCGTCACAACTTAGAATACATTTTATAAATTTAAAGATTTTCTCCCACGCACAATTTGCTGGAACAAGTATGAGGGTAAAAGGTTTTTGCGGCCGTTACGTTGAATGTCCATCAGATTTCGGGAGATAAAACGAGTTGTGATATTTTTAAAGGTCAAGGCGTATAAGGAAGGGGATTATGTTGTGATTTCGTCCCTTAGAAGCTCTCTTAGACATAGGAAAGAGAAGATATATGTCACGCTTCTAATCTATGTTAGATTCCTTTAGCTAAAAATATTTATTATAGTTCTGTAACATCTAGTAACATTATGTTATTTAGAATTTACGACTCATAACAGCTTTAGTGCCTTGAACTTGAAGAGTCAAAATCACTATCTTCCTATACTGAACTGTGCTCGTCACCCAAAGACACAAGATTTATTTTTGCTCTGTAATTTCTTTGAAAACATTGCCCTTCAAACCAAAACTCATTAATATTAGTACATTACTGATTGGCGGTAGAATAACCGGAAAAGGCGTGCTACTTTTTACAGGTGGGCTCTGCAAACAGTCCAACCACTACAATAGGGATGTTAACACTAATCACAAATTAATGTTTGATGTTAATTTTATAATATCGAGAAACACATTATTATAATTTAATATAACGTAGTAAATTTATTACAAATTAATGATTTTAAATGCTAAATTTTTAATCTGTTGTCATGTGACTGGAAACACTAAAATGCCGTATTATGTCACTAGTCGCAAAACAAGCTATTGAAACTGATTAAACTGTTTACTTTTTTGCATTTTTACTATAGTTTGCGATCTTAGCGACGACGATTTTGATTGTTTGTATTCAAGTAATGATAAGAAAACACATAAACTGGACATAAAGTCATGAATCGCGACCAATGTTTTACGACTAGTGACATCATGCCTCATGCATCATACATCATGTTAGTGTTTTAGCGGCAAAACTCAAAATTAGTCTAATATTGTATATTTACTCATCGGAAATACTAATATTTTGAAATAAAATGTTATTTTTTACTTAAGTTAATCTAAGTTAATTACTAAGAGTTAATCTTCAAAATAAAAGCAGTTCCGAAAAATTGTTAACATCCCTATTATTTTTATAGAGTAGTTTGTACATACTACTACCTTGTTTAAGTAGGTATTGCGTAAGTACGTGAATATTGTACGCTTTTTTACGAAAATTAAGGAAAGATTATGATATTTGTCACACCTATAGTTTATTTGGATGGAATGGAGACCCCGAATATTTTTTGAAAATTATGCACAAAAATGCCATTGGTCAATAAGAAAAATTACACACAATGTAATTGGCACTGACGCATAAATACTATTTTATTTATTGTAAATTCCAAATTGTGAATCCAACTAAATTATATAAAAGCTTTTAAAAAGCGAAAGTTTAAATGCTTCGATGTTAGATGCTCAATCGCGTCGGAACGTTTAAGCACAAATATACTACTTTTTACTAGGTACGGAAAAATATCCGAAACGGGGACTTCGCAGGCAAAACCACAGAGCGCTGTTTGTAAATTAATATTCCATTCCCGTCGAATGAGAATATATTTATTGCTCGCACTATGTAAAAATGGGTCATGAAATATAAAAAAATGTACAACAGTGCACCCTCCCTTGACGGGCGTGTAGCATTTACAAGTATACAAAGTAGGTACAAGGTAGGTAGGTAAAGAATTTTGACCACTACTATTATTAATTACCTCAATTAAGACTAGTACGGTTCCGTGTAGTTACTTGTTAGATCTCTGTTTATGCAATACCAACGACATACTATTTTAGACCTTATTAAAGTTGTCGCAATATAAGCAGGAACTCGGTTACCTAATTCATATTAACCTAACCTGTTCTTGGGTTAACAGGACGAGTGACACTAGTTTACCTGCTTTTCATAAAAAGTGATAGTTGCAACCGTTTTGCATATTGTACGGTTCCTTGTAGGCCTATTGCATGCATACCAGTAAGACAAACACTGCCAGTATAATTTGAACTGCGATGCCATATAATAGTAGCAATCAATGGGGCCAAGTTATACTAGCTAGCGTTGCTCAAGTCTAACAAACCAAAAACCTGTTTTTTTTATATATACGATTTACGTTCGTGACGTCAGAACACTCAAAGAGACAAAATTGAGCTCATGTTCAGTTTTATGATAATCGTACACAAAGAGAATACATATTATTTTTTTTATTTATCTAAAATCGTACATATCAGTTTCTGGTCAAGAGGATCACAATTGGCATTTAACGAGGTAACGCCGCTAGCATTTTAACCTTTCGGCCGCCTTTGTAACTGTTTTGTAACCAGTTACAAAAGAAGAAAATTTTCTCCTTTCTCGTAACCTGGTTACTAACTAGGAAATGTTTTCCTAGACTTAGAAATTAAGTTCCTCTGTACCAAGGACTTTCTATTTGTTTAATTATTTTGAAGAGTTATTTAGTAGGTACGAACGTTCAAGCACAACTAATTCTCTTTCTACACTTGCCCAAAGTTGGCTATGCAGTAGAGCCACACTGCCATAGGTCGCTTTAAGAAAAATGTTCAACTAACTTCCATGTGTCCAATTTTGGTTTAGCTATGCGCGCTCTTCGTACAAAATCACTCCGAAAACACATTTGTCATCCAACTTCATCGTCTCGTATATATCGGCTGTTGATGCGCACTTAGAAAAAAAAAAAAATAAGTTTATAAGACTCGAACAAAGAGATTGGACTCTACATTTGTGATAATAACGTCTAGAATGCCTTGCCCGAGTAGGTGTGGTGGTTCCCCGATGGTTATAATCTTGGTGTCTTCAAATTGAGAGTGAATCTGTCTTGGTAAACTCGTTAAACATCATGCAAGATGGTCAAGTGTAAACATGTAATAGTTAAAAAACATAGGTACTCGTGATTTACTAATTGGAAATTGTGAATAGTAGCTCTAGATAATTAAATATTTCACTACGTAACCTAAGCATGTTTGGTCTGTCGCTGCAGGCGAGATGAAATAATTTTACTTGCAATGTCCTATGGCTAAACAGATAGTTGGCTTATTTATTTAATGTTAACTGAAATCACTCTTTTAGTGATTTCAGTTAACATTATATAGATTCATGAGCAACGACTCCGTTGTTCGCAAGACTTCAAAGTCATGAACGTGGCCGCAAAATGAAACAATAATAATGTGAAATTGGCAGATTTTGAATCAGCTGTTTTATAATTCTAGTTTGTTGTCAAATTATAATAGACAACTGTGACGTATATGGCGTCGGCCTATATATGGGTCGGAGTCGTGTGAGTATTATGAGTAAAATACAATTAATCTAGAGACATACGTTTATTGCTACTGTACCTTAATACTAAACCTAACATAGTGGGCCCTCAACTTAATTGTATAGCTCAAATTTCCCAAGTTTTTTACTTTTGTATGCCACAAGAAAGAAATACATCGTTTTGGTTAAAAATAACTTGCAATCTCAACATCCAAAAACTTGGAAATTAAACTTAACCCTGTGAACTTATCAACTCGTTCACCGGAAAATAATCTCCTCCAAAGTTCCTGTTCAATGTCTCATCACAGATCGCGAGGCTTAGCCCGTAATCCGACGGCCGGGCTTCAATACAGGATACACTTTCGACTTTCCAAATATTCAGCTTTTAGAACGAAGATTACCTAACGGAAAAGCTGTAAAAACCTTAATTATTGCATGCTTTAGACAATAACATTCAATAGCAAAAAAGTAAGTTAAAAAGGTGCAGATACCATGTCAAGTACTTTTCATAATAAGAACATTAGAATACATTGCCTAAGGGTATTAATATAGTGTATACAATACAGTCTAGATGTTCTACAGGTCTAAAGTCAATCGACTTATTCTTGGAAAGCGCAGACCGCACAATCCCTTAACATCAGACGAAATTTCAATGAAGTCCGGTCCTTTAATCGATTTAAAAAATAAAAATGAGTAAATCAGAACAATTATTTTAGTTTTTTATATTTGTTATCATTATATATTTTCAACGCTGTGTTTTGGGCAACAGATATCGTCATTTTCGCAGGAACTTTAATACTCCAAAAGGATCCTTCTGATCTCTGTCATTCTGATTAAATCAAATAATAGCACTCAATTTTATTTGTGAACTTCAATTACAATATTAGCATAAAATTAACCCAATTGTCTCGTAATTGTACCTAAGCATTTCGGCATAAACTTAATGGAATATGAGTCCATCTACAGATGTAGTCTGTGACCTACAGTTAATGTGGCAATAAGCCGTATAATTATTTTGCGTTTCTTGATTTTCATTGACAGGACTAAATAAATAATATAAACAAGAACAAAATTAAAAATTTTGATTAACCCCCGACTACTTTAGATTTGTTATCTGAACAACATTCTACTAGTCAAGCCCTTTCATTTGATACCCATATTAAGGGAATTGTGAAAAAGGAAATGTAATTCGCCATTTTGTGGTAGCGGCCATCTTGGATTTGAAATTTGTCATAGTGCAAAGTATTCTACTAGTCAAGCCCTTTCATTTGATACCCATATTGAGGTAGTAGTGAAAAATATTATATAATTCGCCATTTTGTGGTGGCGGCCATCTTGGATTTGAAATTTGTTATAGCGTTTGGTACTCTACTAGTCAAGACCTTTCATTTGATACCCATATTGAGGTAGGTTGTGAAGAAATATTTTGTCCGCCATTTTGTGGAGGCGGCCATTTTGAATCGATATTAACCAAACATAGCTAAGAACATCCGCACGGATATTAACTTTCAAATAAAAAAAAACCGCATCGAAATCGGCCCATCCGTTTGAGCTCTACGGTGCCACAGACAGACACACACACAGACAGACAGACAGACAGACAGACAGACAGACCGACAGACAGACAGACAGACAGACATCGACGTCAAACTTATAACACCCCTTTTTTTTGTCGGGGGTTAATTAAACATTTATTTTAAAATGTACTAAAAATAATACCTACACACATTCACCACCACACAATTTACATCCTACCACATTACAGTTTTTTTTTTCAAAATGTCATTCGATATAGAAAACCTGTGTGTTCTCTTTATAGATTACCTTAGCAACGTGTAATATATTTATGTAAATAAAACCAATTACAAAACCTTTTTTCGACAATCATCTAAAAAACATTTCTTATACATACAAAAATTAGGTCCTTTAGATGTCATAGTGATAATAATATAAACAGATTATTTGGAAAGGTCTTATGTTTTGGCCATTATTGGGGAAATTTGTCAGGCAACATTTCCGTTCCCTTTTCCTACCCTCTAATTTCAATCGTCCTCCCCTCATTCAAAAATATTAAGACACAAGGTGGTGTCATCCAGTGACGCTGGCCATTCTATTCAGATCAGTAACAGAGTTAACAAGAAACAAAAAAGTGTCATCGTATCACTGCCGGCCGGCAGGTATAGGAGCTCCATCAGCACGTAAGTCCCTCCTTTTCACTTTTGGTTGCCTAATTTTGTGTGTACTTCTTGAATTTTATTGAAACAGCGCATACATATATTTTGGTCACTTCGGCGCGGATGCGTAGCAAATTACGTCTAATTTGTAATTACTTTGTGGCGGATTACGTCTATTGTGGTAATTAATTTCTAACAATTACGGCTATTTTTATAATTAATTTGTAAAAAAGTAACCGCCATTTCATTTAGTCAAAATGACTTCTAGGCAAAAACCTAAAGATGTTGATAGGGAGTTGGATAAATTACAGGACAAATTATCTGTATTGTTCGAGCACGTTCAGTCATTATACGATAAAATGAGGGTAATAAAAATCTCAGATTCTAATAGTGTTGAGGATTTCCTAGCAAGCTCGTTCACGATTGACGCGATACATGCAGATTACGTTCGGACCCTCGAACAAAAAAATAATTATTTATCTTCAATAACGGACGCACCGTCACCATCGTATAAGGAATTAATGTCGTTCGAACAATTATACTCTCAAATCAAATACCGTGTCAAACAATTGACGAAAGAACAAAATGCATCATTTAACAATTGCGATAATAAAGCACAGGGTAGAAATTATAAATTACCCAGATTGGAGATGTGTTCTTTTAATGGTGATCATGAGAATGGGCCTGTTTTTTATGAAACATTTCGAACGGTCATTCACGAAAATACCGATTTAACCGATGGCGAAAGAGTACAATACCTAATCGGAAGATTATGTGGGCAGGCTTTGTCAATTTGCAGGGATGTAGTTCCATCTGCAGAGAACTACCCTATTATTTGGAATGCGTTAGTTAATAAATACAACGATAAACGGTTATTGATTGCGGCTTATTTGGATAAATTAATTAGTCTACCCGCAGTCGATTGTTCATCACCCACTAATTTAGAAGAATTTATTGATAAGTTCTCTGGTATTGTTTCCTCATTAAAACAATTAAATATTTCGAATTTGGATGATTTGATCTTTATTCACATAGGTTGTAAAAAAGTCACGGTGGACACGGTCAAATTGTTTGAGATGTCGTTGGGTGATACCAATAAAATGCCTACGTGTTCGGAGTTTATAGAATACATTCGTAACTACACACATATATTGCAGCGAGCGCATTCCGTTACTGTCCCGATGACGACGCCGCGTAAATCGACACCGTCGAATAATAACGCAAGGTTACGATCTAGTAATAACAATGGCCATGTTAAAACGTTCGTTAATGTAGACGATAATACTAAATGTGTTTCTTGCAATAAAACTGACCATACTCAATTATGGCGATGTGCGCGATTCTTAGCGATGTCTCCTCGCGAACGTTTTAATCTTATCAAGCGTACAAATGCTTGCGTTAATTGCTTGAATAATAAGCATCAGGTAAACGATTGTAAATCTACGAGCAGGTGTAATACTTGTTCCCGTAGTCATCATAAGAATAAGAATAAGAATAAGAATTTATTTATTGCTATACTGTGTTTACAAAGATCTTATAGTAGTAGCTTAAATGTACAAACAGTGTGCCCAATTACGGACGTGCAATATGTGTCACATAGTGACAAAGTACTAATTTATAACAAGTAATTTAGTTACAATACAAGTAAGAATAATAAAATGTGTAAGTGCTTAAGCTTACCTAAAAAAACCTATAACATTTAAAAAATCTAACCTTATTATAACTTACCTACTTATATAATGCTATCAATTGAAAATTAACACTAAAACAAAAATAACAAATAAAAAAAAAAACATGAAATAGCAATAATATTTTAAAATAATAAATATTCGTCATTTTCATGGTTAAAATATTCTTTTAAGTTATAAAATCCTTTCACTAATAGCCAGTTTATATCATAGCTTATTACATTTCGGTCACGGTGATACCTCATTAAATAGGTACCCTACCGAGGCAATAAAAAATACGTTGCCGGGTAATTCGAATATTACCGCGCTAACTACCACCGCCGGTGCATTAAATCAGTGCGTTACGTCACCGGGCGAACTTCAACAGACTACTACTTCTAGTGTACACTCCGACGGTTTTAATGGTCACTGCAGTACCGACCGTCCGGTGTCGCTGTGCACTATGGGTGTCTGCACCTCAATACCTACTGATCAGAATACCAAGACCGCGACGTCTGTTTTAATAGGCACCGCACAATGTCATGTGGTCAACGATAGGGGTGATGTTAATGTGGTTCGTGCGATAGTGGACAGCGCATCTCAACGGGACTTCATTACAACCGATTGTTGTAGACGTTTAAAATTACCGATTTACCCTAGTCAACATAAGTGTGTATCGGGTGTCGGTGACGTCACTAATCCAATTGAAGGAGTGACTTGCATCACGCTTCATTCACGTCATAACTATGACGTATCAATAACTTTACAGCCATTAGTGGTTAATCGTATTACGGATTTATTGCCGCTTACGGCTATTGACACCGCTCAATTAGACTATCTAGACAAAATACCTCTAGCGGATAGTCGTTTCTGCCATCCTTCCCCCGACGATTTAATACTCGGTTCTGATCTTTTCGCCCGCATACTACAGCCAAAAAAGATCGCGCGCGCCCTTAATGAGCCAGTTGCAATAGAAACGTTATTGGGATACATAGTCGTTGGCATTGCGCCGATAATGATGATTAATTCTGCCGAGGATGTTGTACATTCTTACTGTGCGATCGCCGATCCATTAAATAATCGTAAGAGCCATTATTTCGAGCTACAGGAAGTACCAAGCATGTCGTTTTCATTGACGCCTGTAGAACAGGAATGCGAAGTATCTTATAGCAATACGACTAGGCGCGAAGCTCCAGGTATCGTCTCGCTACCGTTCCAAAGGTGTGTTCCTTATATAGACGATTACATGCGATCCGTCGAGCGAAGGTACTTAATTCTCGAACGCAAACTATTACGAACCTTCATAATTCAGAAAAAAATACGATAATGTATTCAAAGAACACTTAAATAAAGGTTATTTACGACCTATAAGAAATTCCATTGTCAAAATAAATCAATGTAAACAATACATAATTCCACATCACGGAGTCGTTCGCACTGATAAATCGACAACTAAACTCCGCGTGATTTTGAACGCCAGCCATCGGACTACTTCCGGGCTTTCATTAAATGATATCATATACACGGGAACGAATTTGAAAAATGATTTATCAAAAATATTATTGCATCATAAGCTACTGCCTATAGAGATAAGCGCGGACATTAAGCAAATGTACCTGCGTATTTTATTGAACGAGCGGGACTGGCCTTATCAACGATTGCAGTGTCTACTCGATCCAATTAAATTTATTCAACAATTAGCTGTCATCATTATGGACAATATTCCAGATGCTAAACTGATTTCAATGAAATCAATCAATACAGGTCGGACGTTTCATAATAATTTATACAAACTCGCCACTCGAGTTTTGTTGCTGAATGGATTGCTCCGCATAGTAATTTATTTTATTGGATTTATTAAAAGGGTATCCAAAGTATTTCATAATAATAATTTCGATTATGCGGAACGAGTGGTTATTATCAAGGCTCTTCACAGCGTACGTTTCAATGTAGGAATCGCAAAAGCCAATGCGGGGACAATGCTTTCGCCGGCTGATAATAACTCAACCTCATTGGTTGTTAATTACATATTACGGAAAGGAGACTGTTTGACTAACACCGTGTGTCTGAGCTACGGCATTCAACGCCCGGGTCTCCTGCCGCGTCGCGATCATATGGTCAACATAATTGCCAACTATTATCACCGTAAATATTTACGCAACAACTGTGTTCCACAGTTAATGCATTTGTTACGTCACGGGTATTGGAACTTATCTAGGCGTCATATTGTACGACAGAGAGTGCGGCAATACAAAAATCTTTATAAGACGCGATATAAGATGCGATCTACTAATCAGTTCGTCATGATGATGGCGAGTTCCCCGTCATATCGGGTAACCGAAGTTAAGCCCTTTTGGCACACGGATCTAGATTACCAGGCGATCTTAACTTTAATTCGCCATCTCGCGCGCGGATTGCATAGAATTAAAGTATATTACATTTGGTTGCTAGTACGCCTCATAACTGTTGTACCCGTGCCCTTGGAGTTGTCGTCAAATCCAAATACTGTAATATGCTTAAATGCACCAATGCGTGGCCTAACTAGGCGGGTTCCGAACCCCGAAATTAATTTTATGTGTTCTAACCGGAGACCTAATCATATTACCAGTTTGAAATTATACTATTTGAAACAAATGTACAAACTTTTATATATCCAAAATAATATAAATAAACGTTCCGTTGAAATTCGCAAAGATTGCCATAAATTCAATCATACAAAGTTTGTAATCGATCATCGAGTCCAATCGTTCTGGAAAAGATGGAAAATTGAATATTCCCATACTATACGAACGCACTTCAAATTGACTATCCCTAGTCCTTCAGTGATAAAGGGAACTATATTACTTCTTGAAACAGCAAATAGTTCTCATTTGGTTTGGCCTCTTGGTATGATTAATCAAACTTTTCCTGAAAACGCCGAAGTAGTTCGGGTTGTGAATGTCCGGACGAAATCTGGCCTCTATCGAAGACCTGTGGTTAAGGTGTATCCTTACCCACACAATAATTGTTTTTTTTTATACAGTCCACCTCTCTAATTTCATTATAAATTTAATTAATTAATGATTGTTATACTTATTGTTATTTCTTTATTAATATGTCATTTACTTAATACATGTTCTAATACCTTACTAAATTAAGCTGCTAATCAAACATATACGTAGGTACGTTGAAGTGACCTTTAAATTGTGTATGCTAGTTTGAAGGCTTTAAGCCTGTCAAGCCGGGGGGGATGTTTTGGCCATTATTGGGGAAATTTGTCAGGCAACATTTCCGTTCCCTTTTCCTACCCTCTAATTTCAATCGTCCTCCCCTCATTCAAAAATATTAACATAAAAGTTGGTGTCATCCAGTGACGCTTGCCATTCTATTCAGATCAGTAACAGAGTTAACAAGAAACTAAAAAGTGTCATCGTATCACTGCCGGCCGGCAGGTATAGGAGCTCCATCAGCACGTAAGTCCTCCTTTTCACTTTTGGTTGCCTAATTTTGTGTGTACTTCTTGAATTTTATTGAAACAGCGCATACATCTTATTGACCAACTACTATTCTGTGAAAATTCATAAACATAACATTGATACAGCAAAAACTGTACCAAAACTATTAATTTATTATTCTAGTAAACAAAGATATAGGGAGAAATAACATTTACGTAGGATCTAAGGTCATAAGGCTGTACAAATTGATTAAATCAATTTACTGCCAATTGAGCTGATTTCACTATCCCATATACTAACAACAGTATAGGTACAATTCAATTTATGATCAATGTAGTCAAATATTACGTCTAGTAACAACAAGATAACATCAGGCTTAACACAATCAAACTTGTTATCAATAATTAAATAAATTTTCACTCTGAGAGCCCAACATGTTTTCAAACAATTCTTCCACACTAAACAATTTACTTTGCTTTTCAATATTACATAAGATAACAATAGGTAACAAATCAAAATCAAACGGGAACTTTCACTTTCCATGTTCCATTCAGTGGCTGAAATGTCCGTCTTTAGAATTTGACTTACGAACCTCAACTATTTCCGGAAACTAATTTGTTTCAGTATATGGAATATTATTCCTACTGTTGGACTATGCATATCACGCTTTTAAGCTAGTATAATAAATTATATGGCAATTTCTATGTTTTATTTGTATAACTTCAATCATAAATTATTTATTCTTTAATTATTTTATTATACGGAATTGCTGTGAGGTGAGAATGTATAGGTTAGTATCATGGTATGGTGTATAAAAAAGTCGGACATAGTCTCGCTAAACCAAAAACTGTGACACTAGAGTCGGCCACATTTGCACGTTGCGTGGTCAGGTTGTCACTGATAGCCTGACACGCACACATATACACAAATAGCGCGTGTATGGGTGTCCGCATGTATGTGACAGCGCACACGTGCATATTATGCGGCCGACTTGATGGACACAGTTTTTGTTATAGCGAGACTACGTCCGACTCTTTTTATACGTCTTTGGTTAGTACTTAGAGATAAAAAAAAAGAATAAAAAAATATTTGGGGGACAATTCACACATAACACCGTCTGGCCCCTAACTAAGTAAATCCTGTGTTATGATGTCAGCTAATACGGTGTAAATTAATAGAGCCCTGCATTTTGTGCGCTAGTCTAAATTTCGGTAGACAGTAAGTATAAGCAATCAGAGGTGAATTGCTTTAGGTATCTTTCTACAAAAATGTACTTCGTTTTGAATTAATGACTCCAATTTGATTTTTAAATTTCTTTTGAAACAATTATGGTATCTGTAACAATTAAAAAAGGAACAAATCGGCTTTTCCCCTTTGCCATGCGCCATGCTGCTGTATTCTTGACTTATTTGACGGTTACGTGGGCTAAAAGTTAAAAATCTGTAAAATTTTAGAGCAAAGTCGCTATAGGAGTATTCGGCCTTTGTGTCGTCAATGGGACTCGATGAGACAAAACTGAGCCCAAGTAATTTTTTTGTACGGTGATTTATGCGAGTTTTAACAGTTAACGATGTTAAATTTCGGTTTATTAGACTGGCAAAAAACACGACAGAATACTGCTCAAAGAATAACACAGTTACAATTTTAATACAACCTTAAAATACCAATTTTCGTATTGTACTTGACATCAGAACATTATCATGACAATGGCGCATTTCGGCGAAATTTCAATTTTATATCATACGAGTTAGAAGCGCCATTTGCATTTAGTTCGTAGGCCAGTAAAAAAAGAAGATATTTTGGGCAACTTTGTACATCGCTTACTGCTGACAGGTCTAGGTGGAGCTTCAAGCGCTATCTTGGAAAAACGGTTACACCGAATATCGTGGAAACTATGCACTTTAGGGCAACTATTATATAAGTAGAGACCATTATTGTAGAGAATAAAATTTTGCATCTTTTGTAAGATGGCACTTGAAGTTCCGTCTGGATCTGTCAGCATTTTGTGATTTTATGCTCAATAAGTGATTTTAAACCTGATTTGATGAAAATTATGGATCGGAAATTTAGTGCAAAGTTAAATTCTATTTTCACTGGCCTATAAGTATAATACGTAAGTAAGCCATATCAAATTCCAGTCATTAAAATCTGATACAGTCCTAAACCTCATTATTCAAATGTGTTAAAGCAGAATACCCAGGGTGGTCTCATTACAAGTTAATTTATTATTTGCGTAAATCAGGATGTACGGTAACAGTAAGCCGTTGAGGTGAACTTCGTTTAATTTAATTAAACGAACATACCCACCTGTAGTGATTAAGGTAGTGTTCACACAAATATTTTACAAGATGGGTGGTAATAAGCATAAATATACTATGTAAAGTATGAATATTATATTCCTTACTCCCCTCTATTTTCCTTTTTTGTCCTAATCCAAGATATGATACATTTTTATGTTAAAAAAGGACTCAAATGACAAAAAGTCACGGTCTCTGGAGTCTGTAGAGTGACTAATTGAAGAAAAAAAAACATATATATATTTAATAGGCGTGACGACTGATCCCGGAATTATATGAAATTTTTTGACAAAATTACAGTATTTAAATAGAATAAATTGGGTACCAACTTTAATTTTGATATATTTTTGTTTAACTTACTTTATGATCATTGAAAGCTGGATGGGCAAGTCCATTTTAAAAGTACGAAATTATCAGAAAACGTAAATACCATTGGGTAAGAAGCTAACATACAAACTTTACGCCCGACGCGTAGAAAATACCCGACAGTGACGTCACGGTTCAGTAGTGTTGTTGTATGAAGCGTTTTAAGGAAAGTCCAAAATTGTGCTTTTAAAATCGTGATTTCACATGAAGTTTTTAAGATAACAAAGTAATTCTTTCACTTATGTTTCAGTTATTAAATAGCCTTTATTAATAAATCAAAAATGAGTCGTCGTGCCTACTGCTATAACCAACAGGCGTTATTGATAAGCAAACATTTGAAGAGCAGACGAAGGATCAACAACCTACGAATATGCCGCCTATTAAAATGGTTTTGATATTGATATTGCTCTCTGTCTCTATCTCTTTAGTTTCACTTGGATGCTAAAAGAATAGAACAGACAATATCAAGGCAATAACCGTTTTAGTTCAGGACTGTTAAGTTGGAAGGTGTTTAAATATATTTTTTATTGACTGTAGGAAAAAAACTATGAATTAAATATATACATATTAATTTTAAGAATGGGTACTTACTAGGATAATTTCTTCTAAAGCTTATATCTAAGCCAAGCTCCCAAATTCGACTGAGAAAAAAGATAGAATGCAGATTAATAGTGATCTGCGTGTCACCCATCCCATACAAGCACAATATAACGCAGCTATTAGAATAAAACGAGTTCAAATCTCTACATTGCACTGCATTGCGCTTTGCGTTCATCAATAAGAAATATAATAATAATCTTTTGTAGTATATGATACATTTTAAAGATCTTACAAAATCTAATAACTTTGTACCCTAAACTGCAAAGGCTGAAGCGCATGTTGCATAATCTAGAATAACGCCTTCATGGTATATGAGCGTAATAGAACACATAATACAACGTTTTTTAAAAGATAATTTATTACTCTTCCTTATGATTTCTCTCCAATCATAACCTTAATATGAAAATTAAATATTTTTTTATCGATAGTTAATTTTCACTGCGTTCTTCGCCTTTTCTCTTGCGACGATGCGATCTATGACAATGAACCCGATTTATTATTTTTATTATAATCCGAATTAATTTCAGACTTTAAGACACACTAAAATTATCGAAACGGAACACAGGTAGGGTTAGTCCATTCTGTACATTACCGCTTGGTAGAATAAAATTGATAAAGGTACTTCCCTAGGTAGAGTGGGCAAATAGCCTTACCTCAATACCGTTATTATTACGAGTATAGCAGTCAAAACAAAAAGTTAAATCAAGAGATAAGTACTAGAAAATTAAACATAACTTTAACAAATTAAATGGAAACATAAAGCCTGTTGTTTCTGTTGTTTTCGTTAATTACTTGAAACTTCCAACAGCCTGAATTGGACTGATCAATTTATAGTTTCGTAATTAACTCAAAGCTATACGGTTACATTCATTAATAGTTAATTAAATTAACTCACAATACTGAGATTTAAGGTTGATTATTTCCGGGAAGGAAAATCGGTAACAATGATAGAGAATGATCCAATTTTAGGACTAGGGGCGTGTCCAGGGTCGTAGTTGAAGACCTTAACCATATAAGAGTATAAGAGTGAGTTAAAAAAAATAATTAGCCCGTCGAAAAATATGTGATGCGCACATTTTTTCGTTTTTTTTAAATTACTAGCTGACCCAGCAAACGTTGTTTTACCATATAAATCACTTTATTAACTAATTATCCAAAATACACTTAAAATTTATAATTTTATAATTATTACTAAAAGAGAAACAGGCTTCGGTCTCATCCCTACTCTCTGCTGTTTACTGAGAAGTGACACCGGTACAGTCTGGCATTTCACTCACCAGTAAAAGCGCGACAAATTTAAATAAATTTAAATTTTTAATTTAAATTTAATTTAAAAAATCGAACATTGGTAACCCTAAGCATATTCAGGAATAAACTTTAATAATAAAAATAAATGTTTATTTTTATAAAACAATTTTAGATTTGCTATAAGCTCCGGGAAATTTAAATCGAAATAGAGTGAAAAACATTTACAAAAAATACGGTAATTGATTAGTTATCGAACGGGGTGAAAAATTATTAAAATAACTATTAAAAATAGGGGTTGGTGATAAAGGGTAAAAATAAAGGGTTGTATGTATTTTAATGCCACATTATAAAAAAATTAAAAAAATTTTTGTCCCTTATAACCCTTCTTATCACTTAGGGTTGTGAAAAATAGATTGTTGCCGATTCTCAGACTTACTGAATATGCATATAAAATTTGGTAAAAATCAGTAAAGTCGTTTCGGAGGAGTAAGATAACTAACATTGTGACACGAGAATTTTATATATAAGATAAAAAAATGGAGAAAACTTCAATTACACTCACTCTTGCTTTCAACACTCATGTTTTGTCCGTCAACACATTTCAAAGTTTATGTAAATGTTTGTATTACAAAATTGAAGACAAATCTCTTGGCTTGTGTATTGGAACAATGACCACCGAACGGTGGTACACTGTTAGTGCATCTGCGTCTGATGACCATAAATTCATTAAGCCGTAACTGTCCAGAGACATAGCGCTAAAGTGGTATTAACCTAATTTGTCCCTCCAAAATAGTTTTTCTAGAAATAATAATAATTTACAAAAATACAAAACGTTTCGCTATTCAGGTAAGTAATACCGCCAATATTATGCCGTTTTTGCACCAGGTACAGTTATTATTTGGTTAACTTTACTGTACTTACTTTCTATCTAAATCTTTTCAAATTCTGAATCGAACTCTTTTATTTTTTAAAACAATGTTATATTTACAAATGTTTTCATCAATCAACTAAAGACAATAAATATATTTACGACTTCGGAAGTCCGCACTTTTTTTGACACACCTCGCAAATCCATGTTGGTTCTTCAGTTGTTGTAGGTTTGGTTGTGGTGGAAGGTTTTTTAGTGGTAGTAGGTGGTCTGCATGGGTAGATGTAACGGCCTTCGAAGTATGGGTGAGGGTGACCGTGGTAGGAATAGTAATGGTCATCTTCTATAGATGTCGGCGGCCACTCGTAAGTCTCTGCGTCCTCCCAGTAGCTACCTGGAAATTATTGCATTACAGTCTTAATTGAAACTATTTTTGGAAAAAAAGGAAAACATTTTCTCTCTAATTTATCCCTACACGGAGGTGCAGAACTGGCTGGTGAGTAGCGGGGCAAAATGAATCTCTCAATTTAGATCACCTGGCAGGTAGATAGTCCCCCGAAAATGATCTCTCTTTCTGAGAATCCCAATTTTTTGATTATAAATAACACTTAATTTAAATTTCAAATTGCCTCAAACCCATGTTTGTTTTTTTACAACACATATGTGCACGCGGCTGGCAATTTTAAATCCCCGACAAAATTATCTGGCTTATAATTATATTATATATATATAAACTAAACTACAAACTAAAAAAATTGTATATTGCCTCAAAAATATTCACTGAATTAAAAAATATAATAAAAATGTATGGATCCTTTCTGCCCCGCCTCTCGCCAGCCAGGTCTGGCTCTCCGTGTTAGGGTGTGGATAGGAGAGCTATGTGACAAGTTTTCAGCTTGCCTCAGAGCTACTAGCCAATTATGGGTACCCAGGTACCCATAATTTGCTAGTACCTCTCAGATTATATAGTCGGTAGAGTTTACATATACTACGTATAGAGTTAGATTTTCCGCACGGTTCCTTTGTGTCAATCGTAAGCAGATGACGTGCATACTTTCTATGGCAACAAAGTGATGTGCCGCGACAAAAGTATATATTCCACAAAAGCGACAAGACAAGAAGGATGCTCTACCTGTTCTTTCAGTGTATAGTGTTTGTGCCAAATCTATACGTAGTATGTTTTATGTAAACTCTTTGGTCCAGTGGGTTCAGCCCCATCGAGCGTATTTTTTCAAGGGAAGTGCGAACACGCGGTCGTTTTTCGTTTGGCACTGTCGAACCATACCACACATGAGTAGCCCGGAAATTAATTAAAAAATTGAAGAGAAAATTTTGTAGTCTATAATTTTACGCATTTTTATGTGGTGTAGATTTTATGGACAACGATTACATCACCATGCCGTCAATGCTCGAAGTCTGAAACCAAATATTTTTGTATTTTGAGCTGGAGACATAAATTTATCGGGCATGTTTTTTTAAGTTCCTTATTTCAGAAAACTTTTTAAGCAAAAATTCTACATTCTACAGACTGCTTAACCTTTATTTCTTGAACCTACAAGCGAAGTATTTTATACTCATAGAGACCTTAAGTTCTGTTGCAAATTTTATTAATAATAAATAATGAGGTCCCAGACTCTGTTAATGCTGAGCCTAAGGTTGTTTAAAACGTAATATTATCTTAAGTACTCGAACGCTGCATACAAAATAGATTTACTGGAATTACTGGATGTTACCATTCGACCACCGAAATGAATTTACTAAAACCAATTGCTTTATTTATAATTTCAGTATTTGGATGAACATTTTAATTACAAAAGTGTTATTAACAACAGAAGACGAAGTACTATAAATCAAGAAACGCATACCCAGAAACAGCTGAAAGCGTGCTCGGTATGTTGGCGTCATTACAGTGCTAGATGGTTATGGACATTGTGAAAAGTTATGTAAAATAAACGCCAGATAAACTTTTTGCTATTACTGTGTCTAAAAATAGCGTAGGAAAAAATGTCGGATGAAGCAAAATACATATGAAAAATACTTTACAGTCTATCATACCTACCCAATATCTAACTATATGTACATAAAACGTCATTAATTCATTTTCACCGTTTCAAAGAATGTGGCTAAATTAAAAAAGGCGAAGAAAAACATCGCGAGGAAACCGACACGTTGTTAAAATCTTACAAGGACATGTATCATCCACCAACCCGCATTTGGTCACTGTGTCGGATTATGGCCTAGACCAGGGGGGTCCAACACAATTTTGTTGAGCGCCAAGTTTAATATTTTTGGAACAGTAGTGGGGCAAAAGAAATGCTCGATCGCTTCTGGTATAAATTATCGCGCCTAAATCGCGGTCCGGATGAGGGACTTACGCGGGCCGTATGGTGGCCCGGAGGGTATGTTATATGGGCCTGGCGCAGAATCTATTCCCCCTTATCTTTCAGAGGATTAATTTCCTCGTAACAAACACCTTTAAATTACATACAATAAAATACAATTTACAATATAATACTAAAAGATTATGCAATATTATTTACGGTTCCAAAGCGGGTTGTTTACTAAACAAACACAGTAGTCCTGATCAAAAGACCATAAAACTCCAACAAATGTATCCCTTTTATAATAATAAATCCCTTTTACAATGTACATATCACGTAAGAACACTGCGTCGTAGATATCTCACGCAAAAGAGTAGACTACTGAAATTAAAATTTAAAAGCGAATTAGGTTCTGTCCCAAATATAAAAAAACAGGAAATAAAGGAATATTTCTGTATTGTTTTATTATAATGTATAGTATTGTATATTATAAATAATTAATAAATATAGGTGGACAATTCACACACACCATCTGACCCCGAACTAAGCAAAGCTCGTACTATGGCGGCCAGATAGCTGATATAATACTTTTAGGTAAGTATAGTGTTACTACAACTTAATATACATAGAAAACACCAAGACACAGTAAAAATATTTGAATTCATCCCACAAACATTAGCACTGAGTGGGAATCGAACTCACGACCCTCGACTTCACAGGCGGAGTTACTACCCACTAAGCCACGAGGGCAGTCAATATTATGTCCATAGTATTATAACCATCAAGGATCAAGAAGGCACAGGACTGCACTTAGTGTGAGATCCAGGGTTTATTGATTATTATTGTGTGAAGTAAATAAAAATGACGAGTTTTCACAGGATGATCAAATGGGTTTTTATCGAATCAATGTGAATAAACCATATTAAATTACTACGTCATTTCACTAAAATAGAACACTATTAAATAGACTTCCTAATTTCAGCTTAGGCGACTAGAAAATCATCATATTATATTTAGGTACGTCATAAAATTGACAAGATCATTTAATACAGATTTTTGAGCCCTGATTAGTAATTTTCATTTCTTTTGTTAGTTCGCTGTTAAGAACTTGTTTAATGTGTTACCGAATAAAAAATACAATCAATAATCAAATACAGAGTCTATTTTTTTATTGAAGTAAGTTTAAAATTAGCCGAAATGACGGTCAACCAGAGGTCTATTGAAGATAAAACGATTTCTTCGAAAGCCGCTTTCTTTGACTTGAGAACTCTACTACATAATATATCATTGGTTGTAAAGGGGTAATAAATACTCACTCGCGTCACGCTTCTGCCGTTTCGAACAATACAGCGGACAGACCTTCAGACATAGGAAAATTGCGTGCTTCTCTGAAACCAAAACAAATGTTTGTTATTTATTTTATTTATTACTAGAATTAGTAAGAAAAACTAAAACAGCGGGAGTTTTACGTATCCGCTTGATACACTTTGGTAACTATATTACACCGAATAACGAAATTTTACAAAATTAACTTTGCGATCGGGCTTTTGGCGGATTTTTTGTATTTTTATTTGAGAAGTTAAACCCATTAATTTGATTGTAATGGCATCTGCTTGAACCAGTCTTTATTTTGAGATAAACCAAGTTAAAATTAAATTTCGCTCATACATGAAAATCTATGAGCAAAATCTATATATCAAAATAAAATATATAATATTTTACACAGGAAAATGGTGCCAAAGTTTTGAAAATAAAAATAAATCTAGTTTATGCTATCGAGTGCATTTTTTTTATTTTTCCGTGTTTGTTATATTGTCTACAATAAATTTAATATAAAATCACTATGTTTTTCTTATAATTTAGGATGGAATAGCTCTAGAACACTTGAGAACTCGAAAAAAATCCGACACAAGTGTAAAAATTGTTAGTTTACATTTGAAGCACATTAATTTAAATAAACGATACCGCCACAAGCGTCTTAAAACGCTCTTGAGAATAATGGGCTTAAACAGGTACAAGTAACGCGGCACTTCATATGCCGAAGCGTAAAGAAACGCACTTAGGTAACCTGACACCCATTTTCCCGCCGAAATTGTAAACGTGAGTCGCCGAAAGTGAATCAAGCGGGTATTTCCCTTTCCTGATATTTTCCCGGGATAAAAAAGAGCCTATGTATTTTCCAGACTATAATCTAACTGTGCTCCAAATTTCAACTCGATCCGTTTATACGTTACGACGTGATAGAGCAACAAACATCCAAACATTGACATTTATAAAAAAATAAATAAATATTGGTGGACAATTCACACACAACACCATCTGACCCCGAACTAAGTAAAGCTTGTAAGATGACAGCCAGATAGCTGATATAATACTTATATAGTATATAAGTATTATATAGTATATAATACTCATATAGTATATATATTATACATAGAAACACCCAGACACAGTACAAATATTTGAATTCATCACACAAATAATATTAGTAGACTGGCTGCACCCCGGGTGTACCTCGCGGCTCAACAGTTTTTCACTAACATTTACTTATATTTTCACTAAATACAATAAACGCAAATTAAAATACACATTAATTTATTATCTACCCTACTAATGTTAGGTGTATATCATATACCTCTAAATGCGAAAGTGTCAATGTTTAGATATTGTGTTCAAACATTACAACATAATATTTAGGTTGAAGGGGGCTTAATCACGAAATAAAAAATTGTTTAATTACCTCGACGACGACGACTATTACATTTCAGCAGCGTTACGTGGTCACGAGAAGACTGAACACGGCGTTTGTAACGCTGCTGAAACGTCGAAGTAATTAAACAATGATTTATTTCGTGATTAAGCCCCGTACAATATAAACACAATGTTTAGATATTTGAATTTTTTGTTAGTCAATATCGGCGGAACGTCGAAACGGATCGGATCGAAATTCGGAACAGCTATATCACGGTCTGGAAGTCTGGAATAACACGCTACTTTTTATCCCGAAACCAAATTACGGGAACTACGCGGATACCGCGGAGCGCTGTTAGCAATATTGTACATGTCAGAGTTTGGATGTTTGTAGCTCAATCACGTCGGAACGGCTGAACGGATCGGGTTGACATTCGGAACGTAGATTATTTATTATCTGGAATAGCACTAGGTTTATTTTTTATCGGGTGAAACCGCGGGACTCTGCTAGTATATTCATAAAATTACAAATCTGGGTCAAATGTGCTTATCTAGGTGGTTATTACTTACTACGTGCTTCATTTGAAACCGTTCAGCCGTTATAGAGATACGCGGAAACGAGAAAACAAGCATACACACTCAAACTTTTGTAAACACGCAAACCTTACTCTTAGCCTCTGCAATATTTGTGTGATAAGTCCCGTTTAGTTAGTGTGATTAATTAAAAAGCATGTAGCGGTTTACGGATATTAAAAACATCAATACATTTTGCACAAAATTATTCCCTTATTTGCATTATCTTAGTATATATAAATTACGTGTCACGTTGTTCGTCCGCCATGGACTCCTAAACTCCTTAGCCGATTTTAATCAAATTTGGACACCGTGTGTAGATTGATCCAACTTGAAATATTGGATAGTTTTTATTTCGATTAATGGGCTTTATGTGACAATATCTGAGAGAAGCCGGAACGGGCCGCTAGTATGTTTATGTAAAGTAACATAAAAGTACACATTACCTCAAAAGTTTAAAAATCCTCAGATTTCAAGACAGACGAATGTTTATAAGTAAATGAAATACCTACTTACTAAGCGTCTAATATTTCGCACTTAAAAACTACTAACTTTGAGATGGATACTGCACTGATTTTGATGAATTATTACTAAGAACTCTCTTGGTGAATATATGTTTAAAAACACAAAAAACAGAATCAAAGTCATTTTTCTCATCTTGATATCACAGATCAGATATACACACACAGAGACAAACCAAACTTATTTCTGGCCGTCGTTTTTGCGTCGGAAGTTAAAAAAGTTAGTGTAAAACAAGCACGTAGCAAAATACTTAATATTTGTACATTTCAAAGAGCTTACTTACCTGGGAAAAAGGAAAATGCTTCACTTAACTCCAAACAGAACACCAAACAATTTAATAAGAAGAAAAACTTCATTTTCCTTCACTGAACTCACTCGCCTTTCACCGCTCTGGACACACAGGCTTTTCTCGAAAATTTGTCGCCATCTTTATAAGCACGGGAAAGTACCTACTAGCAAAGTATACTGGTCACTTGTTACGAACTGAGGTGCCTAAACAAGTACAGAAATGTTTCTGATTCACCCGGAAGAAAGATCTTAGTATTTGCTAACGAATAACTTTGAATTAAACTGGTTTAAAAAGGCGGAAGTTCCCCCATTGTAGTCGTAGTAGAAATGTAGTTACCCATTTACCCATGTACATTTGATTTTTGTAGGTAATAATAATAAGAACAGTTGGACATTCCTCACGCAACATTTTTGGAAGAAGACAACTGATATTACATACTTATTTAAAATATTGTAATTGTTATATACGTATAATGATGGCAAGCCTAGTGGCTTAGTTGGTAGTGACAGCCTGCGAAGCCGTAGTTTGGGAGGTTTGATCTCCACCCAGTACAAATATTTGTACTGTGTCTGGGTGTTCTCTATGTATAATAAGTATTTATTTAAAAATATATAAGTATTATATCTGCAATCTGGCTCCCGTAGTAATTAGCTTTGTTTGGGTAGTTATTTGTGAACTCACTACCAATATTTATTTATAATAGAAAAACACACACACACACAACATTCATCCCACCAATGTTTATGCTGGGTGAGAATCGAACCCAAGACCTCCTGCTCCGCGAGTAGCGTTATTTGATGAGTGAAACTGAATTTGACAAAATGCTCGTTAGTTTTTTTCTTTTTTTGCTTTCAAAAATTAATAAGAATATTTTTAAAATTTTGATTAAATCCCGACTATTTCGGATTTGTTATCTGTACAACAATCTACAAGTAAAGCCCTTTGGTTGATTATAAATTGTTTCCTTTCAGCCTAAAATCTAGACTCATACATTAAATTATGTTACACGTGAAGGATAGCTCCAAAATTTACATAACCGTGGCTTTCAGACCCTCTCAAGTGAAAGGGCGAGCGGTTAATAAATTGAGGTCGTCAGCTCAAATACCGATTGATCAATATGCTTGCTCCAATTCTGAGATCCTCCATCATGGCACTCGGTAAAGTTACTGCGTATCTAGATCTTCCACGAGACAAGTTAGTTACGCTATAGGCTACCTGGTGTACGAAGAAAATTCAGTGGTGTACCAATGTCGGCTGATATATTATTTACTAAGAGTGTTTTTACAGTTATTTTTTCGTGATAAAAGTAGTCTATGTGCTACTTCAGATTGGAATAATAAAATAAATAAATAAAATTTCTTTATTTGCGCATATGGGTACATTAGAGGTGATAGGATACAGAAAAAAAGAGCTCCACATTCTGCCTTTCGGCATGCAAAAACACTAAATACATTAACTTGCGTAAACCAACTTGAAATTATTTGAAAGAGATATTATACAATTCAAAATAGGCATATTTGTCAAGGTGATTTTCAATTAATGTCAAGATTCACAATATATTTTGTTTGTCAGAATTATAAATTGTTTTTCATAAAAGTAACGTTCAGTAATATAACATGTCAATATGTGTAGGTAAATATGTATAATCATTTCATGTCAAGTCATGCTAAGTTTATAAGATTTATCATTTAAGTACTGGACTGGGAACTGGGTGGGTGAAACCGCGGGACACTGCTAGTTTATAGTAGGATATTTTTGGGTACTTATTTGAGAATGCCTATATATAAGTACAACAATAAAAATATTGTAATGAAATAAAATATTTTTTTTAATTTATACACACACAACATTTCACCTTTCAACACCTTTCAACATAGTGTTCTTTTAATTTGTTTTTATTTTACTTTACTTTTTCACTTTTGTATACTTAGTCGTAAGGCTACTCATACTCATAGTATATGTGTTATTGTAGAGATTAGCAGAGTCTCCTACTACAGGTATATACATGCTTTAAAGGAGACTCCATAATACTTGTTTTGTAGGAGTAGTTTTTTAGAAGAATAAATATCTTGATTTTTTTTATGAAAAAATCAATGAGATTAAAACGGTGAAGTAAAACATCGCGAGGATACTAAGATGTGCCCAGAATCTTTCTAGGTCATAATAATATGTGTTTTTCACCAACCTACATTGGGCTGGTATGGTGAAGATATAATATTATGGTCTTGACTCTCTTCTCTTGACCTTGAGAAACCCTCGAGTGCCAGTAATAGGAAAATGTAGTGGGCTGCTTACAAAGTGCTTACATATGGTAGATATAGAGTTGGCACAAACGCTTTACACCGAAATCACGGGTAGCACCTTTCTTGCCTTGTCGCTCTTGTGGAAGTGTCATACTTTTGTCGAAGCATATCACTCTGTTGTCATAGAAAGTATGCACGTCATCTGCTTACGATTGACACAAAGGAACCATGCAGAAAATCTAACTCTATACGTAGTAAATGTAAACTCTTTGGTTGCTTATGATAACAATCTCTATATATAAAAATGTTATGTTGATTTGTGTACGCTTCAAAAACTCAAAAAGTTCTGCTCCGATCGAGCTGAAATTTTACAATAATATGTAATCCGCGTCAAGGATTGTTTTTATCTAATTTTTGCATCACAATGTGCCACAGCGAAGCGTGGCAGGGCACAGCTAGTTATAAAATAATAATAAGATATAAAACACGTGTCCCCGACAATATTAAAATAATCTACACAACAAAACCTGTACAATCGACCCTTTGTACCCGTTTATCAACTTACACTGGAGTTATTTTCAATGAATAGCCCAAGAGCAAAATATTATGTCTAAGGCCCGTGGCGTCTCAAAAAGGGTTAGACCGCTTCGCGGCATAAAAGGCTGTTATCTCGCTCGTATGTCTGACCCGCAGCCTCAATCTACCATTATGTGCGATATATTTAGAGACAGAGACCTGAACGGACTTAAAATAAACACAATTTTTGAAGATAGACTTCTTCTTTTTTGCGCGTTTAGGAAAAATTATAAGTGAATTTTTTTTTACGACGATACGCGCACACCGTTACGAAAAACTGACACTCTCAAGTTAGCCAGTCAACATTTAAGAAAACATTGCAACTACCTTCAGGTTAATACTTCTTGCGTTAAAGATATTGTCTCTTCTATGGTTGAAGTTACACTTCTTGGGCCATGTTTAGTAGGTACTAAACACAGATTACTGAAATTGTTACAGTAATCTGTAGTACCAAATTTCATTGGAAAAGATGTCAACTTGGACCTTTAAGTAACTTAAAGGATACGTCCGACTGTACGTATCGTGGACTATGCTTATTCAGGGATTAGTTTTAAGTGGGACATTGATTGACATTGAATTTTAAATAATATAACGTGTTTTGTATAATTATATTGTTTCTTTCAGTTTCGTTTTACGGTCTTTCTCAAATGTCGAAATGGTCTTTAATTTTTTTGAGCACATTATGTCTAGTAGCATACACGCAATAATATTGACAATGTAGAACGCAATGTTCATAATATTTTCGAATTATTGCAATACTCAATGCAAAGACAATATACCGATTTAACTCATCGTATGACTGCCCCTACTTAGCGTTTTATTAGCATAACTATATAGTTTAATGTGCGGGGCTATTTTTAACAATCTTGCATTGACAATAATATTATTGCGTATGTACGGCTAGCCTAATAGCAACATTAATATCTGATTGTCGACCACGCTACGGATTGCAAAAACGACAGTCCAACTTTCTAACTTACTCTTTCGAAAACAAATACCCAGATACTCTTTACATAAATATTTCCGTCATTGAAAGCTGCTCGACGGAGTGTAATAGCGGGTAAAATTACTGTTTTATGTCCATGGCCGGGAAAGAAGTCCTCTTTCAAAGGATCTTCGCATCCGTTTGCTGTTAGGGTTCCACACCGGATATGGACGCCCTTTTCAATAGAAATTTCGTGTAAAAATCTTTTTGGGTGAATGTATATGTCTCATGATATGCTTAATGCTGACGTCTAGTTAAATATAATGAGTGACTAAAAGATATCCACTTTAACGATTCGTTTTTGATGCGGTCCTAGTCTAGAATTTTGGAGGGGTCTCCAGTAGAAAGAAATACAGTAAATCGAGTAAAAATACTATACTAGTAGTACCCTACGGTTTTACTCGCGTAGATAATGTTTCAGCTGTTTTCCCGCGTTAAAATAGTTTATGGACTATTCGATATTTACGTATACGATTTTTGGGGGGATGCCATCTGTGACCCCTCCCCCAGAGTGGGTTAGCATATGATACATGTCCTCGAAAGTTGTGTCGGAACAATCTAAGGTAAGCATCAACCTGACAGTTGTTGTATCCTATTTATGCGATTTTTTTTTCGCCTATGTAGGCGAAATGTATCCTATTTTTCTTTAACGGTAGTAGATTTGTGACGATGCGGTCTACGATGGAGCGTGCTTACCCAGAATAGACTTTAATACACCGAAATTGTATACTTAGATAAAAATTCATATAGGTAACGCATTTAACAGCCTAAACGTTTTTTATAACTATAATATGGAAATATAAATGGGAAAATTACGAACAGCTTGATGTTAAAAAGGGCAACGGGGTATCGGATCATACACATCAGTTCTACAAACTCCGCAGCCTATCTGATAAAAATGATCAGCTTGCAACTTTGCAATCACGTTTACACATCCCAATACTGTCGTTCGAAATTTATTGTCCTTGACAATTTCATTATTGAACATTAAATTTCAGTAGCCGCCCGCGTATTTACAATCAATTTCGCGTCGACATCTCAATTACTTGAAGTGCTCACATCCATTATTTCTCGTTCCCATCATTGCCATTATTCCCCATTATATTGGAACATTTGTTCCTACCCTCATATCACCGATTCCTTTGTTCATCCTATTGGCATTCAGGAGTCGGGAAGCAATAACTTCCCGATAAATCCTCTAAGAGCTATAATTTTGCGCAATCGTTTGAGGAATTAATGATTGGAAAATTATTATTTGTTTTCGGTGACTGATGTTTGGGAGATTACGGAATACTGTTTAATTTAATGTATGAATGGAATTTAATGTATGATTTAAGCATTGTCTCTATTTTTTACGCAAAAATGGTAAGTAGGTACTTATAATTTTAGTGTTACTGGCAGCAACGGGGGAATACAGAAAGTTTGATGAGTACGTTTGTGCAGGGTCGACTTCAGAGTCTCTCGATTTGTGCGTCTATTGAATTTTTCGTCGGCATGCTTGGGCGATAAGGAAGAGAATTTTGCTACGCAAACGCAAACGAGCTGAAAAAATGTGATACTAAAACCGTAACAAAAATATATAACGGAAGTGACGCAAAAAAAACTAGCCATGACCAGTGTTTTAAACTTTATTTTTCAGATAATTGTACTATAAACAATAACATTAAGTAATGTGTTTTTTGCAATCTGTAGAAGGAACTTCGATCCAACCTGGTCCTATGACACCACATCTTTTTGAATTGATATGGACTACAAGCCCGTGAACAAAATTTATGAACTATATGATACACCAGGAGACCTATGTAGGATGATAGAAGGGTATAAAATAATAAGATTCATCACTATGCCGTCACTTGAAAGCTATCCAACTGAGTGCAGATGAAGATAGGGGGTTGCAATTTTCGATCATTTATCCTTGTCGCATGAATTTTGGGCGGCGTTGCGGAATAATTGATAAAAAGAGGTATTGAAACTGTAAAAGTTGTAAATTTTATAATATTTTAATTGTTATTTTTGTCGGAAAAATCGTGATTATCCGACGATTTCAGAGTAAATTTGGTCAGTTGATTATTTCCATACATACATAACATATATATCGCATTGGTTCCATACAGTTTCAATACCTCTTCTAATCCATTTTTCCGCAATGCCGTACAAAAATCATGTAACAAGGAGAAATGATCGAGAGTTGCAACCCCCTATCTTCACCTGGACTCAGTTGGACAGCTTTCAAGTGTCGATATAGTGCTCAATCTTATTATTTTATACCCTTATATTTTCCTAAATAGGTCTCCTGGTGTATCATATACCTATATGACATATAACCCATACATTTTGTTCACGGGCCTGTAGTCTAATATACTAATTTACTAATAGGTCAGTACCGACAATTTTTCAATTAATTTAGTGATTATTTATCTTTCAATCTAACCAAGTAACGGTTTTTTAATAGCTATTTATAACACAGAATTCAAAACGGTATGAATATGCTTTATCCAGTCATCTAATTAAGCCAAATTTGATCCCTTTAAGTTAATTAAGGAAAAATGGAGATCTGGATTATCCAAGCCTTCACATCTTTACCGTAACTCTCGGGGCTTAGTTGCTGAGACTGGGTATTATCCCGAATTGTGTCTAATTTTTTTGGCTAAGTAAAATCCTATGGGGCTTGTTAATGTTGTATAAGGAATGTAAAATAAAATAAAATGTCTTTATTTGCGAAAATGGGTAATTACAATCTATCAATATCAGAACCTTTAATTGATATCTAAATTGTAAATTTATGAACAATAAACTTTCACTTTGTCTTTTATTTAGTTTTTATAACCACAATTTACAAATTTGACTCTCTCCTAGTGATTCAGTCGACTTAAAATTTTGCAAACATGTGTCAATCAGATGAGAGTATGAAATTGTCATAACATTGAGCTCATCTGATGAAGGGATTGGAAGGCAGCCATAGTGACTCGGTAGTTAAACAACACAACTCCATCGAATTTGGACTCGTTTGCGAGCTTTGACGTCGTCTTGACGAGTACTTTAGTTCTAAATAGTAATCAGGGTACAATGAAGGACCTGTAAAATAACTATAGGAACTCAGTAATTATACGACATGACCCTTCGAGTTTGGGCTTGTTTGAATAGTCTTGACGAGCACTAATGTACAAAAGGTAACCAGGTTCAGGTCTAGAGCTGAAAAGAGAAATGTAAATTAGAACTTAATTTTTTTTTAAATAAAGTTCTTTTATTAATAAACTGATGTGCGAATTGCATATTTATGAAAACAGCACATTAACTTTAAATTTGGGGCAATACTCAAAGGCGCAGACAAGATTGGAACCTACGTCTTCATGATTGTGAAATTGGACATTGTAATCACTAAGCTTTCTATGAGAGCGGTAGGTATATAGATTTTCATTTTTTTTTTCTTAGGTAAAACTATTTAAAATATACAATTTTGAGCTAAAATCAAGTTTTGTAATATCGGTACTATATTATATAAAAACAAAATTAAACGAAGTGAACTGAAGTGGACATCTTGAAGGAAAACTTAAATGAAGATGAACACTTCCAGTATTCTTTTAGGGACGGTTTGGCTTGAAATATTAAGGTCTTAAAGTAAAAAGCTGCATAATTACGAGTTATCTCGACAAGAAACTAGTTTAAAATGAGCCAAGTTCAGTAGTAGAGCTCTTTAAAGACATTAAGAATGTAGACGTACTCAGTACCTGATAAAAACCCCTAAATTGGATTGGTTGGCATATTTTGAAACTTTTTTATCATTTCGCTCGAAAAATAATATTATCTTTAGAAGACTATAACATTTATTCTGATACGGTTACGACATCCTAAGCTTAAATAGCTTTAAAAGCGGGCTAATGCCCTGGCTTATCGACCAAGCGTTTTATAGCTTTTTATTTTGTATAGTATAGATGGCAATGTAAGAGACAGACCTGTACTCAGCAGTGGGATAGACAAGGCTGTGGATAATGATGATAATGATGGTATAGAGTAACGTAACATTGGAACATGAATTGTTCAAATAATAACCTAGCACTGCACTGCGCTCATCGCTCAGAGATATAAATAAGATGATTTATCTATGTACCCTGTAATTTCTTTGCTAACATTGGCCTTCAAACCGGAACACAGTGGTCTTTGGATAATTATGGCGGTTAAATACTGCAAATGAAGACTGCAAAGAGTCTGAACACTACAAAATAGGTGTCAAATCGCTATTATCGCACATAGGTCCGCGTTTGACCACCAACTTGCCTAAGCGAGGACATAGTCGAAGATAGATCGCACACGTTGACCATATTGAAATACTACTGATTGTGGCATCAATGTATTCATAGAAACTTATGCTAAAATGAGGGTACGGTCATTGTTGATTGAAATAATATTGATTAAATTAAACAATTACACTGTAATAGTAATAGTAAATAAATTAATTGTGAACTATTAGGAACATTTTAATTAATTTGACATGTTTTTTATCTAGAACATTGTGTAGTAGAATGACTCATTGCAGAGTCCACCTCGGTAAGTACCACACCTTTCTTAATTATTTTACAGCCAAGCAGGAATGTGAAAACATAACTATATTCCGGTTTAAGGGGCAATATTTCCTGAGAAATCACAGAGGGTAGTGAAAAATCATCTCATATATCGGGGTGACAAGCGTTTTGTTTTGATTATTCATATTCGGATGACTGCGTGATACTGTGTTGTTATGGGCAGGTGTGATTCATAGTATAAAGCTCCATCATCCATCCTGCTCGTTTCGTCACTCTAAACTATAAAAAAGATAGAGCTGCCATAGAACTTTTTTAAGCTATTGCATAGCTTTTATCGCGGGCCTGGGGACCGAATTTTAGTGATCGTGCATATCTTTCGTATGTTCACAAGAAAGAGAGATGGAAGACCGTAACGCCGTCCTCCCCACTCGTCCTCGACTTTGAATCTTATTTGTATTATCTTTACAGACTAAATGCTCTTAGCAGTGTTGCCAGCTTAACGGATTTCCCGTGAAATTTATTATGGTAAACAAATGTCACTCTTCAAAATAAAAACAATTCCGAAAAATTGTTAATCCCTATTGCTTATGTTGATAAAAACGCATGCAACATGCTATAGCTTTACCGCGGCAGTCTCCGAGTGCCGCACTTCTTTTTTTTATTTAATTTTTGATGTTTTCTTCTAAAGTTTTCCTTATAAGCATTACTCTGATCCACTTGGAATATTTGCAAACCCCTATTCGATCACTCTTAGCTACATCCCTACATTTCCCATTTTAAATTCGACTACCTCATTAGCGCTAAGATCTTGCGCGTGAAAATGTTAGTAATTAAGTTTCAGACAGACGATAATTAAGATTTGCTTTTGCATTAAGAGATATGGAGGAAATTAGTCACCCAGATAACGTATGTCTGTATAAACTACAGTTATTATAGTTGTTTTATCTCACGAAACGATGCGCGTCTTACTTGTGGAGGCCAAGTGTAAAAATACGCTTAGTATGTGTGCGTGAAAACAAATGCCTTCACACACGTCTCGGTGGACGGCAATACTGATAGCGTCGGCGATCACGCACACATTCATAGCGTGGTTGTGAACATCGTTACTACAAGTTAAACTCGCCTCGCTTCGTGAGATAAAAGCACTACACGTGTTTACTTTGTTATTTTGTGTTGTAAATGTCAAGCTCCTAATTAAAGGTATACTTTGATGTTTTAATTGTGATATTTTGACTTTGAACACCTGAAGTTACAGGTTCAGTAGATGTTAATAACTTGTTGAATGTTAATGACTTGTTGTCTGGAAGAAATCGTTCTCAGTAATGAGGTAGGCACTTGTGGCCCTATTCCAGAAGTTTTCCTGTAATAATTATGTTTGTTTATGTCACAACAGAGAGTTTATTTTTATTTATTTAAAGGGCTTTGTCGCTCAGCGACCATCACCCTAATACGAGGGTCAAACTGAAAGTTCTTAGAAAATCAACAACTGATTACATTAGCCAGTTATTAGTTTTATTATATCTTTTCAAAATATTGTCCATTCACGTCAATACACCGCTGCATGCAATGGAACCACTGGGAATAGCACTTTGCCCACTCGTCCTTAGGGGTCTCTTCAATGGCATCGCGATACGCAGCCACCGCTTCTTCAGCATTCATAAACCGCTTTCCTTTAAGTTTTTCTTTAATTTTTGAAAATAAATAAAAATCACAAGGCGCGAGGTCGGGGCTATACGACGGGTGACCCAGTAATTCAACGTTTGATGTCGCCAAATAGTCGATCGTTCGCTTGGCGGTGTGCGATGAGGCGTTGTCGTGGTGAAGGAGGATCCTACTGCGAGGTCGTTTCTCTCGAACTTTTTCCAAGACAAGTGGCAAACAATTGGTAATGTACCATTCTGCAGAAACTGTTTTTTGATCCCCTAACACAATTGTTGCGAAATGACCTATCCTTCCAAAGAACGAGGCCACCATTTTTTCCCCGCACTTCGATCTCTCTTCACTTTAGTTGGCAACTCCTCGAAAGGAAACACCCACTGAGCAGATTGTCTTTTGGTTTCAGGATCATAACAGTAAATCCAGCTTTCGTCACCTGTTAGTATGTCGAACACAGCATTTGAGTCACCTCCGTTAAATCTTTCAATCATTTTACGGCACCAATCCACACGATGGAGTTTTTGAGCCTCAGTCAAATTATGAGGTATCCACCGGGCGCAAAGCTTCCTGACCGCTAAATGTTCGTGTAGGATTTTGTACACTTGACTCATACCGATGCCTAAGCTTGTCCGAATCTGCTGATAGGTCACTCTTTTGTCAGTCTCTATCATACGCCGCACAACACAGATGTTGTCTTCAGTCGTCGCCGTAGAAGGCCGTCCCTCACGTAAATCATCAGTGAGATTAGTGCGACCACGTTTAAACTCATTAAACCAGTTGTAAACAGTCGCACGAGATGGGGCTTCATCGTGAAAGGCCAATCGTAGTCTATCATAACTTTCTTGTTGACTTAAATGACATCGAAAGTCACAAAAAATCATTGCACGAAAATTTTCTCGTGTTAAATTCATGTTGAAACAGACAATTTTCAATTTTCCGCCAAATCGTAAAACAAATGACAAATGAATGAAGTATATACTCAGTAATATTGGCAAAGAGTTCTATTTTCAAATTATAGAATTATTTTTTTATTATATTGTATATAAGTGGCCAGTTCTAAGAACTTTCAGTTTGACCCTCGATAGAGTTGCCATCTATCCCAAGTATAAAAATGTATTAATTTTTTTAACCAATTTTCGTACAACTTTTATAGATTTACACTTGACTGCCATCTTGCCTGATGTTATAGCGACGATGTGGTCTACGATGGAGCGTGTTTATCTAGAAGAAACTGATTCACTTTCAGTTTGCATTTAACGCCTTCTTGCCTGATATCAAGATAAACCCAATTCACTCTCAAATTAAGGACACTGTAACCATAACGAAAACTCACTCAGGCAATTCGTTCTACTACCGAGACTTTCTTATTACGAAAGTGAAGTCAATCGTCCTCGTTTGAATGAAACAAGCCTTATCGTGATTGAACTAAGCTGTGCTACTGTACAAATAATTACCGGTATTCCTTACATTTGCTCCAAGCATCCACGACTCAAAAATCTTTTAAAAGTATTTTTATAAGCTGAAAGGAAAAAAGACAGAAAGTTTCTGTCTCTTTATCTTCATCTTTAGAGAAGAAAACCAAGATGTTCCATGAAATATTTTTTTGAGAAAATGGTACTTCTTTGGCTGTCGTGGTGGTAGATTATAGCCTTTGAGTCTTTATACAAGAAGTCCTGAATCCCAGTAGAGTTGTAAAGTGGACCGCTTATACACTTTAATTATTTTATTATTTAATCCTACTAATATTATAAATCTCAATGTATGGATGTTTGGATGTTTGTTGCTCAATCACACCCAAACGGCTCAACGGGTCGAGCTGAAATTTAGTAGACAGATAGCTTATAGTCTGGAATAACATATAGGCTACATTTTATCCCGAAATAATGCACGGTTCCTTAGGGATCAAGTATAAATGTAACATCGGAACACCTAACTAGATTTTGTTGCAATTTGAAACACAGATCCAAACACCAAAACAAAACAGGCTATTTATTATCCCGAAAACATACACAGTTCCTAAGGGATAAAGTATAAATGTAATATCGGAACGCCTTATTAGATTTTGTTGCAATTTGGAACACAAATAGTTCTTAGTCTGAAATCCTATCCTACTTATAATATAATAAATCTCAATGTATGAATGTTTGTTGCGCAATCACGCCCAAACGGCTCAATGGATCGAGCTGAAATATAATACACAGATAGCTTAGTTCCTTAGGGATCAAGTATCAACATCGGTACGCCAAACTAGCGTTTGTTGAAGCGTAACGTTTGCGTTACGTTTGCGTTACGTTTGCGTTACGTTTGCGTTACGTTTGCGTTACGTTTGCGTTACGTTTGCGTTACGTTTGCGTTACGTTTGCGTTACGTTTTTGCGTTGCGTTACGTTTGCGTTACGTTACGTTTGCGTTACGTTTGCGTTACGTTTGCGTTACGTTTGCGTTACGTTTGCGTTACGTTTGCGTTACGTTTGCGTTACGTTTGCGTTACGTTTGCGTTACGTTTGCGTTACGTTTGCGTTACGTTTGCGTTACGTTTGCGTTACGTTTGCGTTACGTTTGCGTTACGTTACGTTTGCGTTACGTTTGCGTTACGTTTGCGTTACGTTTGCGTTACGTTGCGTTACGTTTGCGTTACGTTTGCGTTACGTTTGCGTTACGTTTGCGTTACGTTTGCGTTACGTTTGCGTTACGTTTGCGTTTGCGTTACGTTTGCGTTACGTTTGCGTTACGTTTGCGTTACGTTTGCGTTACGTTTGCGTTACGTTTGCGTTACGCGTTACGTTTGCGTTACGTTTGCGTTACGTTTGCGTTACGTTTGCGTTACGTTTACGTTACGTTTACGTTACGTTTACGTTACGTTTACGTTACGTTTACGTAAAGGAACAGAACAGAACAGAACTCAATATAACACAACGCAACGCAACGCAACGCAACGCAACGCAACGCAACGCACCGCAACGCAACGCAACACAACGCAACACAACATAGCATAACATAACGACGATAAACATGAAAGATATTAATGTATTTAGTATGTCAGCCGGTTTTTGCGACATAAGGTATATACGCTGAATCGGCATACATCTGACTAAAACTCTGCCGACGTTACTAATTTGGTAAAAAAATTGTTTTTGTAAGAACTCACATAAACTATGTTTATATTCCCTGGTAACGAGTGAAATATACAAACACACCGTCGTTACTATAAATATATATATTTTTTTTTAAAGCAGTGAATTTACACACAAAACAAATCAAAATTCTACGCGGACGAAGTCGCGGGTAACAGCTAGTACCTAATAAGTCATGTCTTTTAAGCTAAATCTCTTTATTCGACTTAAAAAAGAACGAGACGGTACTTCAAACAGAAGCGTCTAGAGAGGTAATCCTCACGAAAATTCAATAAAAGTCTTCTTAATTAATTAAAAATTACCCACTTCCCGCTGTTTCGAAAAATTAAATGGGTCTTTATTGAATTGGCGAAATAAGATTAAAAAAGCGAATGAGCCTTAGAACTCGGAGTACGTATAAAAGAGGCAACTTGGTAAAACGGCTTGGTAACAGGTAAAGTTTTAAGCGATGTTATAGCGGAGGCCATGTCACGCCTCTGGGGCGCAAAACAGAAGACGCTCTTTTTTCAAATTCATATAATAGCATTTTGGAAAACGTGCGGCTGGTGTTGAACTCAGTTTTTACACATTTATTGATCTGCGTAATGTACTCGTATGTATGTATGCTCTTAACTTTTGAATGTCAGCACCAAATTTGATAATTTTTGTATAATGTATTTGTCATTGTCTGGACAAGGTTTGTATATCAGAAAATTTAGAAAATGTTGATGACAAAAAAGTATGGCGGTACAAAGTTCGCCGGGTCCGCTAGTGTACGTAGGCCACACTATAAGTTTTGCGTAAATTCAAAAAAACAACATGTTTTAACCAAAAATATCGATTATTGCTTTTCAAAATACTCTCCCTTCACATTTTAAACATCTTTTCATCCGATCGAAGCAAGGGCTATGCGCAGGATGGGTAAAGAGTTGTTCTTTTTCGGAAGCTAAAAATGGCTTTGTTTTGTTGGCCGTATGTGAAGCAGTGTCATCATGATGTAGGAGACCGCGATTATGTCGTCTTTCGCGATTTTTTTCTAACACCCTGGGTAAACAAATGGTAGAATACCACTCTTTTGATCTTCAAGTGGGATTGCACAGATGGATCCCGTAGCAGAGAAAAATAAAAATGGATCTTTGAAATTTACGTACACTACCTATAACTTTGGAATGACTGCACATTTAATAATATTTTGTTTTATGTGTTTGTTATTGTAGGGACAAAATTTGTATAGTATACAATTTAGGAATTATTAACAAAACAAAAACGTATAGTGGTACGAGGTTCGCCGAGTCAGAGAGTAGTTTATATATAAGATTAGGATCGTTCCCACAGCGACGTCACGTGGTGGATCGTACGAAGAAGAGAAGATACTGCGACGCTAAATGGCAGAAAATATGTTGAGAACACGAATAGGACATTTTTGGTGCCGGTACATTGATGAAATATTATAGTTTTTTTGGTCAATATACTAAAAAGTATAACATACTCTAGCTCTAGCATGAAGTACTGATGTTGCACCTGATTGTACATGTCCCGTCAGACAATGATTATTGGACATTCCACATCAAAGACATTTCGAAATTCAGTCATTATGGGAAAAAGTCATTTTAAGATTTGTTCATTCCGGTTTTAGTACAAAATAACAATCAGTCCAAATAGACCGCAACCGATCGTATCTTCTCAGAAAAATGGTTGAAGAGAGTAATGTCGTCCTACACGCGTCAAGCTCGTAACCCAGTACTGCTTGCTGGCCGTCGGTCTGGTAGCGATATACAGACAATATAGCTGTAATTTTTAAGTTTTCCTGCACACAAAATACTAAAAGCAGAAAGAGTAATGAACCTGTAGTCTGTGGCGACTAATATGAAACAATCCAAAGAACCCTTGTGTACTTACATACTCATCATAATATTTTTTGTTTCAAAATACTTGTATAAGTGAATTGATTTCGCTTTGCTCAGATACTTGTCAGCCGTTTTGCTCCCGTAAATTTAAATGTGCAAATGTTTGAAATACGGCATTCAGAATACGCTGAATGTGCCAGAGCTATAGGGGTCTTCACAAACGGATATTCATCAGACTATGCACTATACTTCGTTCCAAATAATAGAGGTGAGTAAAATGTAAACAAATCAATGTCACTCTCAACATTTCGGACCAGCATTTCTCAACCTTTGTTTTACAAGTTAGTTCGTTGTAAGCTTCTGTGCTTGCCCTTTTATATTTTCGTCACATAACAAATATAAAAAATTTCGTCACAAAACAAACATAAAACATAGGATTCTTTTATGGTCTGTTAAGCTCAGTACCCCGTATTAAGTATCTAGAGCAGAGATGCTCTAAAGGAGCGCAAATACCCAACAGCCTATCACTTTTCACACGATAGAGATCGAATTGAATCGAATTCGAATTGAATCGAATTGAATCGAATTGAATCGAATTGAATCGAATTGAATCGAATTGAATCGAATTGAATCGAATCGAATTGAATCGAATTGAATCGAATTGAATCGAATTGAATCGAATTGAATCGAATTGAATCGAATTGAATCGAATTGTATCGAATTGAATCGAATTGAATCGAATCGAATCAAATCGAATTGAATCGTATTGAATAGAATTGAATCGAATTGAATCGAATTGAATCGAATTGAATCGAATTGAATCGAATTGAATCGAATTGAATCGAATTGAATCGAGTTGTGTTATTGAACCATTTGCTTCTAAATAACGAACCTTTCAACTGCATTTCATTGGACTTTAGGCACGCATGCGATGCTGGTGGGTTTAATCATGCGCATTATTTTTACTCGATATTAATGTACTGTGAATAGGTAATCCAGGTCAGCTTATAGATTAATGAAATTATAGCGTAGTTGGCATGGTAATTTTACCCGGTAAAAAAAAGTTAAGTGCGTGTGGTTACGTACCCACCAAAGAAGTCAATAGGTAGGTACTAATTCTCTTTATTCCTTGCACTAAGAACTCGGATTTCAACCTTGGAATATACATGTTTAGAAGTAGGAACCAGAAGTTAGTTACAATCTTAGATAATTTATAATAGTCCAAGGTCCCAGAGCCGCCAGACGTCACGTATTTTCTGATGGATGAAATTTGGACGGTTGAGTAGAGTTATTACGTACTAAGAACACATACTTACCCGTTAACTTGCTTAGACGGCCAATTTTAAGATATGTCCCGAAGATACATTACTTACTTCACGTATTTTCTGATAACTGATTTTCGCGTATGTTATAGGCAATATCTTTAAAAATAATACTCCCAGACACTTTCCGCCGGCCGTTTTGCTTAACATACGCTTTAAAACTATTATTTTGGGAGTCTTACTCTATAAGTAAATGTATTTCGTTGTAATGTTTGCAAAAATCTGTATCTAATCTGTTACTGATATATTTTTTCCTGAACGTGCCAAAAGAAGAATTACTTCAAAAATCAAACGTACCTACATCCTTATTTAAGAATATTTAACACAAGACGCTGGAAAATACGGACTTTTAAATCACATTTTCTGTGCCACATTTACAATTGACTTCCAAGAACCAACCGGAAAAGCGTCGAAAGAATCTCAGTGACAGGAACATGGCAAGACTTTTATGGAATCACATTTAATTGACTTGTCAAGACATCGGAGAGTCTCCTCTCGACCCTCCAGTCTTTAAAATAAGGCCTAGTATTGAACTGAGACAGATTAAAATTCTACGTGGTACGGTGAAAAAGTGAAAATTGGAGTGGAGTAGAAATCTCATTAGAACGCGTTTGAGGAACTTTTGGGTACAATGGAATTTCGAAAATAGGTAAGGTTTATTTATTTAACTGCTCATGCGGAAGGGTCGGACGCTGGTGTCAGAGCGACGACGTAACTGAATGTGGACTCGGGAAGTGATGGGAAATAGAAATGTCTACTAATGCACAATAAAGAAACTCCCAAATTCATACAGATATAGATCACAAGTAGCTCGCAGTAGGTTTTGCTTGGTTGAATTGCTTTATTTTCCAAAAATAAAATGCAGTTATTCCATATTATTAATATTATCTATGTACCAAATTTCATCCAGATGCCTTCAGTAATTTTTGTTTGAAAGTCTAACAAACATGCATAGATACATACCTACAAACTTTTGCATTTATGATATTAGTACTTAGGGTACGACAATTTACATTTTTCGATTTTTATTAACAAAATTATTAATTAAACTATGATGGTCACTCTCAAATGGCTTCTACTGCCTACAGAAGTAAGGATATTGTTATTTTTTTTTAATTCACTACATGATAATTCCATCTACACTCTATAGGTCTGATATTTAAAGTTTCCGTAGCATTTCTAGCATATGCTATAAAAAATGAGACGACCATGTGAATCGGAGTTTGCCTACAGTTACGACGGCGTTTTAAAGTCACCTAATACAGTTACTTATTATTTTGATGGAAAACACGGAATTGTCGTTCCATTGATAGAAGGAATCAATAGTAAGTGTAAATAGATAGGTACATGGTTTTCATTTTGTACTGTCGGTCAATGACCCTATATTTTTCAATCCTAAGCAATATATTACAAATATGTAGGACTCGCAGACTCTCGAGTAACGGACCATGAAGGACCACAGGTCGGCAGCTCCCCAAGGGGTGGCGACAATACGTCGTACAATGTATGGCCAAACGTAAATGAAACTGGCTACGACAGAGATCCATGGAACATCTAAAGAGGACGCTTTTACCTGACGGGTTTCTTACAACAATAAAAATACATTAGTAAAATATAAAATAACACTTTGAAACATTATTTTGACAATCGATCTTACTTTTTGGTTTGTATTTTAATCTTTTTGTAGTGGTAGGACTCTTTGCAGAGTCCGTCGGGAGAAGAACCGCACCTATGCCAGTTCTTATACTGCCAAGCAGTAATCTTCAAACATTATTGTGTTCCGATTTGAAGGGCAATGTTTTCAATGAAATTACAGGGGGTTGAGATAAGACATAATATATCTCTGGGTGACGAGCGCAGTGTAGTGCTATGTATTGATTTGGGCTATTCAAGTTCCAATAGCTTTGTGTCACTGTGCTGTTATGTGGCAGGCATGGTGTTTACCAACAGGCACAGGTCGGGTTCGTCTCGTCACTACACCTACATTTAAAAAAAGCTCAATAAAATTAATTATATAATTGACCACTTTTTTATTTTCGCTTATTTATAATACTTTGGTGGTTTTACATGATGAAATTTGTCGTGAAAATCTTTGTATTGTGTATGTTTTTTTTTTCTGGATTAAAAGACTTCATTCATTATAATCTTAAAAAAATGTTTGAGGCCGTTATCTGTGTAAACGTTCAATACAATAAATATTACAAAAAAATATTCCACTTTTATATCAAATGGCAACCCAATGGTTATTTAATCAATTATGGCATTTGTGATCTATTTTATGGATATATTTTCCCAACACTAGTTCTGAAAACGTTGGCAACAGTATTTCAGGATCCAATTATCATCGTTAAGTATTGCCTCGTTAGTAGGCTCATCGTGGTCTTATTAATCAATTTAATATCGTATATATTTAATATAATAATGGCAATACAATGTTTTTTTCTTCAACTGTGATTTTTTATATCAGACATGAAACATAACAATTTTAAAAACGGTATTGTTTTCCTTTCAGAGGGTTGTGCCTGGTGATTCGTAAAGCTTTGCGATATAATTTCCCAACACTAGTTCAGAAAACGTCGGCAACAGTATTTCAGGATCCGATTATCATCGTTGAGCGATTGCCTCGTTGGTAGGCTCATGGTCCACCAATCAGCTGAAGAGCACTAATGAGGAACGAGTGATAATGAAAGGAAAACCAACAACTAAAATTGCTACTGTATCTTCGTATCTACATTTCGTGCCACTACTGAGCTCCTTTGCAGAAACAGTTGAACTACATCACTTTTTTAACCGCCTTCCAAAAAAGAGGAAGTTCTCAATTCGGGTGTACGTTTCTTTTTGTATGTATCTACTATTTAACTAAATATTTTATACGTTACGCAATAGGACCGCCAATTGTATGCCAATTTTAATCGTTCATTTGTGTTTGGAAGATCATAAATTTCAGAAGTGGTCCCATATAATTTTTATTTAAAAAACTAAAATTAGCTTTCATTTACCTCGATGACTTAGTGAATGTTTCTTATTAATTTTGGTCTTGTGTCTGAATTTCGTTCCAGGTCTATAGGTATAATATTTTTTGTAGACTATGATGGTAGCACCTTCCATCTGCGGTTGTTATTGGTGACCCACGGTCTAAGCTAGACTTTGCGTCACTTTCTA
Organism: Ectropis grisescens; assembly: GCA_017562165.1. Classification (NCBI taxonomy): domain Eukaryota; kingdom Metazoa; phylum Arthropoda; class Insecta; order Lepidoptera; family Geometridae; genus Ectropis; species Ectropis grisescens. Next base: position 6,977,021 of record CM029769.1, on the reverse strand, counting down.
CTTACTTCTTATGTCTATTTCTTAGTAATTATTGTGGATGGAAAATAATATAGGCAATATTGTCGGAGAAATGTTATACTTATTTGGTTTAATTTCCTGCAACTTATTAATTATTTAGCCCGTAGTGGCGTAAAGGCTAGAAAAATCGATTCATAATCTTTAGAATCCTGCTTTCACCTATGATTAATATTGGTGGACAATTAACACACAACACCATCTGACCCCAAACTAAGCAAAGCTTGTAATATGGTGGCCAGATAACTGATATAATACTTATGTAGTTGTAAATACATACTTATTATACATAGAAACACCCAGACACAGTGCAAATATTTGAATTCATCACACAAATATTTGCACTGGGTGGAAATCGAACCCACGACCCTCGGCTTCGCAGGCAGAGTTACTACCCACTAAGCTACGAGGCCAGTCAATTTACAATTGTAAGTTGACTGTAACGATTAGGTATAACATCGAGAAGAAACTGGCATGATCCATAAATCTTTCGATATCATGATTCAACCGCTAACCAGTATTAGGCCAACGTGGTGGATTATGACTTTGATTCTCTCCGCGAGAGAAGACGTCGAGATGCAGGGACTGTTTATGTATTTTTTTTTTCATAATATCCTAAAAATAATAGTGTGATACCCAATTAAATCTTTGTAAGTAAAATATTGTTGAAATGGGATTTTATCCAAGTTTCTGTTAATTCCTAAAGGGTTTTAAATAAATACACGGGTAACTCACGTTTAATATAGTCAGTCCAGTCCGACTCAAGTTTCGATCGCGTCCGGCGATCTTTTTCAAGGAGAGTGCGCGCGCGTGTTTGCATCTCGTTTAGCACTGTAGTTCCTAAAGGGACTAGGGTCCTGTTTGGTGTAAATAAAGTAAATGAATTATTGTTATTATTAATACAATAAAAGGAAATAAAAAGTGAAATGTCTAAAATCGCGTTAATGTTGCATTATTTACTGCAAATCCCCCTCTAATTCAATTTACAAGAATAGTTTCAAGATAAGAAATTTCTACAAAGTATTAAAACAATAAATATAGAAATAAGAAGAATTTGTAATGTCTGTAGACATTACAAAGTTCTTGTCAACGAATCGCTAATTCCAGACGAGATGGGAATGTCTACGTACAATCCTAGCTCTTAAGAGCAGTGCGTATAGAGGTCCGTTGGACTGGAAAGCCTTAAGGCTTGTTCGCATCAGGCTAGTAAATTAGTCAAGTAGAGAGTAATTTAGTAGTTAAAATACTCGCTACTATTCAAAAATCGTTCGCACTGTGCTTTAGTACAGTTCACAAGTGAGAAGCGTTTCGCAACATGAAGATCCTACAACGCAATAAAATAAATGAATGAATAAGCTAATCTTATCGAATCGTAATGGTTATTTTATGAGAGGTGAATGAGGAAATTTGTGTGAACAATAAAATAAATTATTCCACAGACAATTTCGTATTTGGAAAATTGTTTGAAGTTATTTTTCTGTCCAGACTAATTCGACAAGTTCAAACCTGTTTAGTCGGCGAGCCAATGAGCGCACCGCTTCCAACGAACGCGTGGTGGGGGGTGCTACTCGCCCGTTGAAAATAGAACAAAATGGATTGACTCGACTAAATCACTTCCTAAACTACTCGACTAAATTTTCACTGTTCATACACGTTTAGTTGCTAAATTACTCGCCACTAGGCTAAATTACTGGCCTAATGCGAACAAGCCTTTAGGGGCTTTACTGGGCATAGGTATATTCCTATCTGGTTGAGTAATTAGACCTAAAATTTAAGCATATGGTGGTGATACGGACAAGTGGGAATTACGTGGAGCACTAATATTTAATTAGGTACAATAGCCACAACGCGGCTGAGGAATAATGTCCAGGGATGCTAAGGAGATCTGTAACCGTAACCAAAACTAGCGGATATCCGAAATAAAATAGATCCGTAACCGTAACTGTATCCATTTCACAAGTTTCGGATAGAATCGACTTTTAAGAGATATGGCTGCAAAATTGTTTTTTGTTAAATATGTATACTCTACATCATTTTTTTTATTTCAATAAAGAGTGACGAGATGACCAGGACTTGTGCCTCATGTTAAGCAACATGCCCACCACATAACAGCATAGTGACACGGAGTTATTGGAACATGAAGAGTCCAAATCATTACCTAGCACTGCACTGCGTTCGTCCCCTAGAAATCTCAGATGTTATATCTCTAAGCCCTGTAATTTCTCTGGAAATATTGCCCTTCAAAGCGGAACACAGTAATGTTTGCACACTCCTGCTTGGCGGTAGAATAATAAAAACATCTGCTCAGTTTTGACTAATAGAACTATATGGAACCTATAATATGCGCAACCGAAACTACCGGCACCCGAAAAAAACGGATACCCCGAAATACTCGTACATCCGTAACCGTACTTGAAACTGATTTAAATTTTATTATTTTATCCGTAGTCGTATCCAGATCGGAAACATCATATCCATAACATCTCTAATAATGATCATGGCGGAAAAGACGAGCTGGTATCACGATGCCCCACCAGATAACATACCAAATACAAGATATTATGCAAATATTTACTGTAAAATTATTTACATTTTCAACCAAAGTTAAAGGCATTAAGAATTGAAAACAATAATAAACGAAAATAAGGAAGCCAGGCGAAACTGGAACTTATTTAAGTCCCAAAATTAGAGCTTGTCCAGACAAGACGGTATTCGCGCGAGTCAAGTAGCGTTGTAATCGTTCCAAATAACATGTTAAATTGGACAATCCAGCTATATTCGGCTATTAGTTATTTGAGCAATTATTTAGGGCATTCCCGTCTAGGAGACATGCGACCAGAGAGACCAGAGACGACAGAGAAAAACAACAAGCACTATAATATACTGGTATGAGCAAACGTGTAGCTTACCATCAGAAGTACTTGTCATGCTCGTTTCCATCGCTAAAGTTAAATATAACAAGAACAAAGTTCAAAAAAAAATTTACCTACTTTGAGATTGGGGCGACTGCCTAGGATTTGAAATTTGTAACAAATTTCTCCGGATCGGCAGTTGTCGTTCTCTCGACTATCCTAGCCGTAACCTTTGAAAATACTATAACTTATCTATTTTTACCAATATTTAGATTAGATGTAAGTTTAAATGCTTGTCGAAATGGCTGAACCAATAAATAAATAATAATAAATAAATATTGGTGGACAATTCACACACAACACCATCTGACCCCAAACTAAGCAAAGCTTGTGTGATGGCAGATGATGATTCCAATCTGGTTGAATTTTGGAATACAGTTAAGCTACAAGTATATTCAGGAATATCACATAATATATGCTTTAGTATGAAAACTAACGTGGTTATTACACATTTTAAATGAATATAAGGGGGAACTCACGTGATGTACAGACGGATCAGACTGATTTTACATCACGTGAGTTACCCGTATATTTACTTAAAAAGTACATAAGCTACTTTTATTCGCAGATAAAATACGGGAAATATTACTCTACACAGGTAAACTTTCAGGGCCCTGCTAATGTGTAATGTAACTATGACGTAATTTATAAATACATTTTTTTTAAAGGTAGATTTTTCACACATAACACCATTTAGTTTCTAACGACCAACTAATAATTTATTTAACCAAAGTAATTAATAATTAATAAGAATGATGTGTAAGATATTTACTAATTAAGGAATCCCTAATATAACACGCGAGGTTAACGCTCGTCTCGGCAGTATCGGCTCGTTGTACCTATCTTGGCTTGTACGGTTTCCACGTGCGTTTACGTTCACGTAAAACGCTTCATCTAGACGAGCTCTGAGCCATTTGCAAACCAAAGTTATAATCCTTAATAAATGGAGATCCGTAACGGACCTGTTTGACGGATGGGAGACATCAAATCTGTACCTTAGGGCGAATGGCCAATTTGTTTTGTAATATGTATATTTGAATTTTGAGCAATTTTTACTAGTAAACTTTTTAGTTAGATTGTTTTTATAGTACAAAGTGACGAGACGAGCAGGACATGTGCCTGATTGTTAGCAACATGCTTGACCATAACAGCACAGTGATACGCAACTATTCCAATAGCTGTGTGTCACTGTGCTGTTATGTGTCAGGCAAGTTTCTTACCATCAGGCACATGTCCCGATCGTCTCGTCACTCTTTATTTATAAAAAAAAAAATAAAAAAAATTAGAACATGAAAAGTCCAAAAAGCAAACCTAACAGTGAACTGCGCTCGTCACCCAGAGATATAAGATGTTTTATCTCTATGCCCTGTTAAGTCACTGGACACATTACCCTTCAAATTGGAAGACAATGATGTTTTCAAAATACTGCATGTTTAATTTTTCGTATATATTGCGGATGATATCGCAGGTTTGGCTGAAAACTCTACACAGTTGGAAGAACTACTACAAGATATAGACTTAATATTCACAGAATTCGGAATGAAAATAAACGTAAAAAAACTAAAATTTTAACTACTTCAAAGAAGAAATCAATAACTAAAACCCCAATTAAACTTAACTCAATTTCCATAGATAACGTAACACAATTCAAATATTTAGGCAGTGTGATACACCAGACATTATAGCTAGAATAGCAATGACAAAAAGAGCTTTTAACAATAAAAAGCATCTGTTTAAAGCCCGAATATCAAGAATATTCGCAAGTGGCTGATTAAAATCTGTTTTTGGAGTACTGTATTGTATGGCAGCGAAACGTGGACCATGACTCAAAGGGATAGGGAAAGATTAGAGGCATTCGAAATGTGGTGTTGGAGGAGAATGGAGAGAATCAGCTGGAAGGAAATGAAGAGCAATGAAGAAGTTTTGAAGATGATAGAGGAGAAAAGAACATTAATGGAAACAATAGAAAACAGAAGAGGGAAGATGTTGGGACATCTGATACGACACGACAACTTCATTAGAACAATAATGGAAGGTAAATTAGAAGGGAGGAGGAAGAGAGGTAGACCTAGGAGAAGTTACATGAACCAACCATACTCCTTATGTAAGTGAAATGTAGTGTCGTATCAGGAAGTCAAGGAGAAGGCGTAGTGTAGAAGTATATGGAAGGAACTCCACCGACAAGAGCGTCGCTCTTAAATTATGAATGAATATTTTTTCGTAGCTTTGTAGTGAACGCGGCCAAGGAAAATAAATATCCAGATAGCATCCAAGTTTGGATGTTTGTTGCTCAATCGTGTTAGAATAGCTAAACGGATCGGAGTTATATTTGAAACACAGTAAGTATTGTAGTCTGGAATATTGCATTTTTTTTATTGCGTGAAAATAATGGTAACTTTAGCTACGCGTGTAAAATCGCAGGAGGTGTTAGTGTTAGTTTATATAAATACTCGTAGTAATCCAGGCTTACTTTATTTCGAATACCTATATGTAATTACGATATCGATACGTTAGGCTTAAATAAGTAAACGTGGGTACCGTCTGGAACGTGACTTGATCTAAAAATTACATTTGCCTACATGATGCGTTGACTTGAGTGGAAAACTCAATAAGTATGGTAAGCAATTTTAGCAAGAAAATGAGGATTTTTAGATGGAATGGAAGCATACGCAATATTAGCTGTTAACTTATTTTATACGTTCTTCCGTGTTCGGAGATTTTAAATATAATAATAGATTTTTGTAAAAAACGACTTACGATCTTATAGCGAACCATAATCTCTAAATACGTTTTTCGAAAGATCAGGAACAGCGAAATGGTAGAAAATTGTCAATGTACCTTTTCGTATTTTTCTGGCCTCGTGGCTTAGTGGGTATTTACTCTGCCTGCGAAGCCGATGGTCGTGGGTTCGATTCCCGACCAGTGCAAATGTTTGTGTGACGAATTCAAATGTTTTTCAAATATTTGTACTATACCTGGGTGTTTCTATAGTATATGTATAATTAGTATGTATTTAGAACTATATAAGTATTATATCAGCTATCTGAGCGCCATAGTACAAGTTTTGCTTGGTTTGGGGTCAGATGGTGATGTGTGTGAAATGTTTTTTACTATACCACCATTATTAAAAATATATATAAAAAAAATATAAGTGTGCCCGGAAAGACCGTTTTTGTCTTTATTTTTGAAATTGTAGACTAAACGGAACATGAATTTATTCATGACATTACATAAAAAATTGTACACAAGAACAAAATTTAAAGTTTTGACTCACCCCCGACTATCTCGAATTTGTAAGCTGTACAACATTCTACTATTCGTAGTGAAGCCCTTTCATTTGATACCCATAGGGAGTTGTGAAAAAATAAATGTATTGCGCCATTTTGTGGTAGCAGTCATCTTGGATTTGAAATTTGTCATAATGCATGGTATTCTACTAATCAAGTCCTTTCATTTGGGACCCATATTAAGGTAGTAGTGAAAAAATAATGTAGTTCGCCATTTTGTGGTGGTGGCCATCTTGGATTTGACTAGTGTCAAGCCCTTTGTCTGTTCTGTGTTCCGGCTAATCTCTGGTTACGGTTTGACCGATTTTGACGGGACTTTCACTACCAGATAGCTGATCTTCTAAGGCATAACATATACTACTCTAACTTGAAGAAAATAATTAGGGTTCCGTGAAAAAAAGAAAACCCGTAAATCGCTGGTGAAACACAGCTAGCACAGCTATAGTCCGTTCCACGAAGAGGTGTAGAAAATGTAAACAAATCAATGTCACTCTCAATATGACAGACCAGCATTTCTCAACCTTTGTTTTAGAAGATAGTTCGTTGCACATTCAGATCCGTATCCGTGGATGTACTTTTTTCACAATCCAGTACATCAATAGTGTAGTTCTTACTACCTGTGTAGCTGCCATTGCTATTATTTTGTCTTAATAAAAAGTGGTGTACCTATAGAAGTGGTAACCTATATACTATTCCTTGCTATAATTATTTATCTACGTTTTATATTTGAACTAAAAAAAGCAATCCAGTCTGAGTATATACGAGTATATATGAGTATATATAGCTAACGTGGCCCTTATACTTGATTCCGTAACCAAAAAATAAGGTAAGTAAAATGACAAAACAAACGGTGGCACACAAAAGATATTGGTGGCACTATTCCTACCCATTCTGAGAAGATTCAAATAGTTTTAATATTAAGTGCCCCATTGGATATTTTTTTAATAAGAGTGGTAGGTGTAATTCATTCAAAAATGCAATTAATTTCTACTGCGTTAGATGCTGTTGCAATTAATTTTGAAACGTATCGAATACTGGGTAGTGTTTTCATCTATCCTAATATAAGATTTTTACATCCAAACAAATTTGTTAATGAGCGTAATGTTCTTACATTAAGTTGTTTTACATTTATTATTTTAACATTAAGTTATTGCTCGGCTCGGGTGGTCTTGTCACACCAATACGCAGATGCAGTGCCTAGTTCTGATCTCACGCCCACCTCTGCCTTTTCGAGTTCATGAGCGTAATGCTGCTAACGGTAAAAGAAAACATCTTGAGCAAACTGGCATGTTCCTAAAAAAATTCGAGGTCAGAGAGGTTTGTCTTCCACCACCAACACGGAAGAATTATAGCCCCAGCAAGGAACTTTTAGTGGGTTGCTTATGTGAGCAGCGTCCCGCAAATTTACCCGCTTAGATCCATTTTCCGTAATTTTCCCTCCATAAAAATAAAGTTATACCTATGCTTTCCAGATTATAATCTAACCGTGTTCCGCGTTTAAATCTGAGCCGTTTAGCTGTTCCAACTTGATTGAGCAACGTACATCCAAACTTTTGCACTAAATTAAATAATTATTAGTAGATTTCATTGCGAATAAATAGACATTATTTGGTGGTTCGTTAGGTAAACGTCTAATAATTTACGTGCAAAAACGCAAAAAATAATGGTATACTTAAGTGAAGTGAGATCAAAGTTCAGTATTATGATATTATATGTCTTGTTTGTTGACTTCAACGACTAAAGAATAGAGATCTAAATGGTCTTAAATGGTCAGTTCTAAAATCTATTTATAATAACATAGACTAGTTTTAAACACTTAAAATATGATTTGTTTTTATAATTTATGATGATTATTAAAAGCAGTCTGACTTGGCTGGTTTTAATTTCATATTCATATCATATCATATTGTACTTGTCTTTCACTTCACATTCATGTTTCGATGGGATTCGCAGTTTCAGAAACATAGATCAAATTGCCACTGTTTAAAACCGTATCCACCACATTCTACTATTACTATTTATAACTCTCAAGATAAGTTAATAAATCATTATTTGATCAATACAAATCCAAGTATGTTGTATTTAAGATTACAGTAAAGTCGTATCATATTTGTGAAAAATATTTTAAGACAGTTTTAGAAAAATACTAAGGTTAAACGATTTTTATGTCATGGTAGCACCTTTGTTTACATTTTCTACGCCTCTCCGTGGAACGGACTATAGTTCATTATAAAAAGCTGAAAAGTTTGTTTTTATTTCTGACAACAAGTGTGTTGTCCTTTTTTAAAAACCTGCCATAATATATTAGTGAAATAATAATTTTGTATATGCATAGATTTTGACGAAAGTCTTTAACCAGTGCGTGTTGCCAGTGATGGCTTATGGAACTGAGACGTGGTCCTTAACTGTGGGCCTCATAACGAAGCTCAAAGTCACACAGCGAGCTATGGAGAGAGCTATGCTCGGAGTCTCTTTGCGCGACAGAATCCGTAATGAGGATATTCGCAAAAGAACGAAAGTGGCCGACATAGCTCAAAGAGTAAGCAAGCTGAAGTGGCAATGGGCAGGCCACATCGCTCGCAGAACTGACAACCGATGGGGAAGAAAGGTTCTCGAGTGGCGACCACGAACCGGAAGACGCCGTGTTGGACGGCCTCCCACTAGATGGACAGATGACCTCACAAAGGTCACTGGAAACCGCTGGTTGCAGGTTGCGCAGGACCGATCGTTGTGGAAATCTAGGGGGGAGGCCTATGTTCAGCAGTGGACGTCTTGCGGCTGATGATGATGATGATGGTAGATTTTAACTCCGACGAGGGAAGCTGCGGGGCACAATTAGTTAATTTAATATAAATATACATTAGGTATAAAAACTAAACCTATTGACTTTTGTTTTTTAATTTAATATTTATTTATCAATAAACTTAAGCATACAAATAGATCTTAAAGACCTAAATTTACATTTCGCATCATTTGAACTGAGCTTTGAACTTTCTCCGTTTACAAAATTCTAATGCAAAAAGGTTAATTGTCAAAAGTTAAACAATCCCTTCGAAACTTCAAAGTCGTCTGCCTAATTATTGGGTACTTCTCTCGCAATTGCTCTCCAAACTAAAATAAGAACATACTGCCACAAAGAGAAGTTATACAATTGTACTAAGTATTAACATAAACATAACAACTTAAATAAATAAGTTCATTTGAACTCTTTACTGTAATTTCTGCCATTGAAATGAAAATACACGACTTAGGACAAATATTTTTCGATTGGTTTTGAACGCCATCTTGTGTAAAAGTGTGAACTATTTGGACTTTCATTACGCACCTATCTTGCTGTACAGCACTGGTAACTTACCACCAAGAAAATAGAACCCATTTTTGAAAGGGAAGGTTGAAACTATATTCAGCAAAATTCACTAGATGTCACTTTTCACATATTTCGGAAATATTGAATTCTATATCACAATTTCTGTTTGTCTGAACTTACCAAAAACTTACAAAATACCCACAAAATTTACACTCTTTCTCGTAATAGCTCTACAAACTGTCAAAAATTGTATAATATTATTTACATTTTCGCCCGTTTATAATAATATCTGCAATTTTGTCTACAACTTTTTTTTGTTACTACATCATTAATGGTTCCTGAAATTCGAAATTCGAAAGTTTCGGGATTCATTGATAGAAATACCGTGGAAATACCTAATTATGTAATTGCCTTACAAACAGTCGGTTTTATGTTCAGCATTTTTATATAACTAAATACAAAAGTAGTCGTACATAGTAGACTAAATACCTACTGTAGGCGATGTGCAAGTACATTCATCCGTTCGTTTGTAGGTATTCAAATGTCAAACTGTTTTTTAACTATTAGGTTTACACTAGATCCCTCACGTCCATGTGTGTGTGCGTGCATGCGTGCGTACGTACGTAGCCACAAAATTGCGAATTACATTTTTTATCACAACTGTCTCAATATTGGTATTGAATTTAAAGGATTAGTATAATATTAGTATAACTAATAGAGTAATGTACACCATATTGAAAGGGAATGAGTAAAAAAACTTGAATACGTATTATTAGTGTTGTAACATACATGTGTATTCTACCAACCACATATAATCAAACATGAAGCATGGCATCTTCCATAATAATGCCAATACATGTAACAGTACGCAGGTATATTGACTTCCGATGCAAATCTACAAGCTCCCTTCCCTGGCTCCTTTGTCGTTTGAGCCAATTACTCAGATCCGTCCGTCCGGACACATTCTCCTGCGTACAACATACATAGCACGTCTCATGGGAGAGTACTTGTATGTAGCCCACAGTGTAGATGAGTGCCCTAAGAGACCGTGGATGCCAGACCTTCGTCGTTTTATAAATAGCTAGCTGACCCACGCTTCGACTTTTACACTGCGTAGGTTACGGTTCTACTATTGATATCTCTATAATATCAAGCGAAAATAAAGAGACATTCTTTATCTATGTTTGGTACGTTAGATTCCAAAGATTCCAGCTGAGATTAATTCGACCCATCCGAAAGGTGCGAACAGTAGGTATTCCATACAAGAGCTAACCCAAGTTGGCATAACGTGAGCAATTGTTTAGACTTGAGATCTTCGCACCTTTGATAGGAATACATTTTTGACAGCTGACTTAGACTTGGACTCGATGAAAGAGTCAAAATTTTGCATAGATGCTTCTGAACACCCCGAATCGGACACCTCTAAAAGTAAAAGTCAGTTGAAATTGACCCCTTTTTGCGGAGAACAGACCCTGCATCTTTTTTTCTTTCAAATTACCCAGATTGCCATCGCCCCATACAGAGACCATTTCAAAAGCCAAGTTCAGGCGCTCTACCATACACGTACTCTCTTTCAGTGCCTGAGTTTGTTTCTCACTGACTCTTGCGCTAGATATGTATCTCTTTAGATATACGTTATAAAGCGTCACAACAGATATGGTGCTCCAAAACAATATTACTGTAATGACTAGTTTCACGTTTTGTCGCCGAGCCAAACACCTAAGTTTATATGTACATAGGTATGTATGTTCTCTTACAAAACGACTAGTGAAGCTTCTACTAATCGACTATTAAGATAGTAGTCGTTGTCAGTAGTAGCTGTGGTTGGAAGCGTGCGCTTCTTTTAGTTTTTTTTAATGACGAAAGTCAAACACTCACAAACTCTTACACTATAAGAGCTTATTGCACAAAGACGATATTAGGTTTTGTCCTCTCTATAAACCATAGACGCTCCTTGAATACTTAAAGGATCTAGCGTCTATACCTTGTTTTCCTCTACAGATTGATTTACAATAAGCATACGGTGCGGCTGATGGGAAGCGGTAGCCGTTGCTTTTGAATATTTGCAACATCAAGGATACTCATGTTAAGTAGATTTAAATATAAATGTTGATACTACTTTATGTGTGGCAAATACATTTACGTATTCCCCACCATGCAGGGGCACGGTGAGGTATGTCGGGCGTCGGGCTCACACACCATGTTACCATGTCTGTCGTCGACACCATGACGACGACAGACATGGTGACCCTACCGACTAAAACCCCACAGATTTCTCTTTCTTTGTGAGTAATGAGACGATCTGTCAGGCAACCAAGGCTACTGATATATCTATAACCGCTTTTTACTATGAATGCTTTTCTTTATGAATGTTAGGACAGTACATAATTATACCAAATACTATACTCTGTCTGTCTGTCTGTATGTATGTTTGTCCAGGTAAGCTCCATAACGGCTGAACCGATTATGACAAGGCTTTCACTACCATATTGCTGATGTTCTAAGTCATGACATAGGCTACTCTTACTTGACCAAAATAATTAGGGTTGAGTGAAATAAACTTTAAAACTCGAGTGAATCCGCAGCCTTTGGTAGTATTGTCTATAATACGGCATTAGGTAACTGCAGTGGCAATGGGCCGGACATTTCTGTCGCATACGTACATGTTCTCGAGCAGAGACCGCAAACTAACGAACGTGGTGTTAGACAATCTGTATAGGCTACTTTTATACTGGGAAATAAGGGGAACGAGAAATGCACAGGTAAAACTGCGAGGGGCTTAATATCACTAAAAACGACAATACAATACAATACAGTACAATACAAAACACTTTATTGGCACCACAAAACAAAGTTGACAACAAGTAACATATAACAACGACCTACATCCTCTAAAGATCTCTGGGTTCTTTATTCAGCAATTTTGCTGAAATCATTGCTGGCTCTACTTTTGTGATAGTAAAGTATAGGTTGTGGAATACGTTGCCTGAGTAGGTTTTCCCGATGGTTATTATAATATGTATGCCTTCAAAACGAGAGTTAATCGGTTACTTCTAGGTAAACATCGTAGACCGCATCGTCGCTTAACATCAGGCGAGATGGCGATTTAGTGCAATACTAGAATTGTTATCAACAAAAACTACTGAGTTGTTTTCTGAAACCTGACCAAAAAAATTGCAACACAAATAGTTACATATTCATTCATATAACCGACAGGAAAGGCCCATCGAGTCGATTCGTAAAATACATACATACAATAAAAAAAAAAATTTAATAGGTAACGTTCGTAAAACAAGAGTAAATCGACAAAACTAAAAAATTTACTTTCATACCAATACACAATAATGGCATGATTTTTAGCCTACTTAGCAACAGGCGTTTACTTCTTTAAGTAGACTGTAAATATAACTGGAAATCTTTGACTCGTATTTGATTGGCTTACTGTTACCGATAGGTAGAGACAGGTAATTCCAACCCTTCCGGTTCAAAGACATCTCTGGTAAATTGATCTTTAGGCTGTGAGCACACGATTTTAATATTTTCATGTCTCAACGTCTTCTAGTATTTTTAACCCCCGACCAAAAAAGGGGTGTTATAAGTTTGACGTCGATGTCTGTCTGTCTGTCTATCTGTCTGTCTGTCTGTCTGTCTGTGTGTCTGTCTGTGGTACCGTAGAGCTCAAACGGATGGGCCGATTTCAATGCGATTTTTTTTATTTGAAAGTTAATTACCGTATTTAGCTATGTTTGGTTAATATCGATTCAAAACGGCCGCCTCCACAAAATGGCGGATAAAATATTTCTTCACAACTTACCACAATATGGGTATCAAATGAAAGGGCTTAACTAGTAGAGTACTATACACTTTAACAAATTTCAAATCCAAGATGGCCGCTACCACAAAATGCCGAAATACATTTCTTTTTTCACAACTCCTTTAATATGGGTATCAAATGAAAGGGCTTGACTAGTAGAATGTTGTACAGATAACAAATCTTAGGTAGTCGGGGGGTTAGTCAAAATTTTTAATTTTGTTCTTGTATGATCATTCGTCATTTGAACAAGTTTCTCATTATTCTTGTACACTTTTAACGGTGTAGGAAATCATCATGAGGAAACCGGCGTGTAATTAATCCGACAACATACACTTGGAACGTAGTAGATCAACTTGACTTTATTATGGAAAGATAAGAAGGTCCTGAGTCCCGTCAATGGGAATGTAGGTTATACCTACCTATATAAATATATACATATATTGGTAGGCCACCGTGAAAATTTAGTATTAAAGACCGTCTGATCTTAATCTATCGACAACGACGACATTAAACTCTAAACTTATTCTACGTAAGTCAACAATCTCTGGGTGCGAGACTCGGGGATCTCCACGTGGTGCACCCTGGTCATCACACAAAACAACTTGCTTTGATGAGATCTTGTGTGTGATGGCTGATCCTGGCCGAAGAAGGAACTTCTAATAGCAATCCTTGCTCTTCGAGCAGTGTCACACCCCGGACACTCCACTAAAACTCCATACAAGCTCCGCTGTGGAGCTACCTACTCTTCACACAACTACGCAGATGTTGTTCGTACACACGCGTGAATGTGTGCGTTAGCGCTAGGGCTACTGAATTATTTTATTGATTAGTTGTGCCCCTTGAGTTCATCTGGAGACGTAAAGTAGTTAATAAACTTGTTGTAATGTTGAGTTACATAAATATAATGGTGCCAAATTATACTATTCTAATTAAAAGTGTGTATGTATTGCCGCGTAAAATCAAACGAAACCGATGATCGACAGGTACCTAGATATCTATTTTTGTTAGTAGGTACACGTTCGCATATTATTTTACACTTACCCAAGAAGGAAACTTTATTCTGTCACTATAATTATTCCTCCAGGCGTTATCAATCCGTGCCCAAAACTGGCTGTGTAAGCTTTGAGAAATTATTACTACGTAAATAATATTATCTCAATGTGTGTAAGTAATGAACTTTGAGTTAAAAATTACTACGTTATTATAAAGCAACGTTATTTAAAAGTTTCTAATCTTACGTTATTTTATCCGTAGGAAATTAAATAAAGCTTTTATTCTTGTCCCGTTTATTTGACGGACAGCCGTAAACAGTACAGCAACCCACCATGATGATATTTCGTTAGGAATTAGATGTTCGATACCAGCCCTTCGATGAGTGCTCCTAACGTATCCGAAACGGCCTGAGGGGTGAGGAAGCTTGAAATTGGCGGGGGGTTGGGAGTGTCCGTTCTATCTATATTATCTATTCTATGGTAGTGTGTCTAGAAGTTTGCGGAAATCAACAGGAAGATTTTGCGGAAATAAGAAGAAAGAAAAGGGTCTTCCAGATGAGGGTCTTCTGCGAGCACTCTGATCAGAAGAGTCAGTGGAAGAACCAAGGCCGCGATGTGGTTACAGAGGCTGATTTACATACTTATTATACACAGATACACCCAGACACAGAACAAATACTTGTATGTATTACAAAAATATTTCGGGCTCGCAAGGGCGATGGCAATGGCAGGTTCGTGGTCGAATGCAAGAGCGGTGCCGCGACTCTGCCACCAACAGCTTAAAAATCTTGAGAGGGTATTGGTCGGTACACCATACCACTACCATGGGGGCACAATATCCGACCATGGTGCTAGGCATTTCCTCCGCATATAAATAAAAAAGTCTAACGCGTTTTATTATAAACTGAGAATTTTCACAGTGACTTATACGTGTACGGGTTTCATATGTTATGTTTTGTTGTTTAATTCCGCTACCTAATACTTAATCAATATCATAATAACGTCAAAACCATGTCCTAAGGAGTGAGCTAAACTAAGCAAAATTTCGAATATCAAAATTAATGTCACACATTCCAACAAACATAGGTCTCACAAATTGCAAATACAGTTTCCAAAACTTGCCGCGTCGGATGCCAGCAACATTCATGCGAGCACACATCGGCGTCATTCCGAAGTTTCGCTGTGCAAGTTTGGAACTCGATAGTCTTGTAACTTGCGTTCCATTCGTGCAGACTCGGGTTTACGCTGAGACGATGCTGTTAACTTTGTTTTCCCTTGACCCCGTCTCTAATAGAATTGACCTGAAAAGTTATAACATTGTAATTTATATTTAGGCACATACAGTACTAAATTTGCAACCCTTAACAATGAAATCGTTATCCATAGACCATCTTCCCACATCTCATATTTAATTTGTTTTTTTTACGATCGAACGGTTTCCTGGAAAATACAGATATCTCTTAGCGATATTACTTTGTTTTGTAATTTCTACATTGTGTTTGAATTTTTCAAACAATGTTAATGTTAATTAATGTTACAAAGAATATTTGCAACTGTATTTTCCTTGAATGGGCATCATTTCATATAGAAAATATTTTTATAAACGTAATTGTAGTTCCACAAATTAAATCGCTCTCGCAATCTAAATATAAGTAGTAGGTAGTACCTATACAACAAAATACAATTACAATGATCAATAACAGGCCTCAAATAAAATGAGTGTAAATTTCATTATCTAACAAGTTAACAAATCGAGTATCAAAATTTATGTTTCATTGATGTATCAAGAATGCTTGGAGTATGCTCTCAGGTATGCACTATGTATGTGCATAATTAAAGTTGGTTAGTTTAGGTTGGTAGAGTTTTGCGCTCTCTGGACTAGCCCAAAGTTTAATAGACAGTAGAAGTAAACATCCATAAGTTCCTTTACGAAAAAAAAACGATATTCATGTCACACCCATTTGAAAACGAATCGCAAATTGCACTGGTATACGAAACGTGTGGTGTCAAAAGCCAGCGACATTCACGGGAGCACACTTCTACATCATTTCAAAAGTTTCATCGTCTAGATGGATATTCGCTAGAGTACCGCAAGGCAAGTCTGCAAGCGAGTGACGTTGGTAAATCTTTTTCGGAGGTTTTCAATTTGACCACAATATTTTTTTCATGTATGTTTACTGATTTCTCGAGAACACATGAACCGATTTCGATGTTTTTCTTTTTTTATTCGGATGGGTATGCTTCCCGAATAGTCCCATATAAATTTTATCGGAATCAGCCGGGTGGTTTTTGAAATATGAACTAAAAACTAAAATTCGCCTACAATTTTGTCTGGATGACACGGTTGTAGATTTCACAAACGTTATGAAACTCGAATTTGTCAACACGAAATTTCGTAAATGCAAAACTTGTTTAGCACTAAAATGGGTAAAATAAACTCTTTTTATACAAAAACTTAAACCGACTTCAAAACCACAAATAGATACTCAAAAGCGAAAAATAAGTTAAAATAATGATTATAAGCGCTACTCACTCGTCTATTTGAAGTCGGTGCCAGCCAAGTCTAAAAGGTAGTAGATAGATACTATTTACCTATGACTACTTACTACGTATAACGTACATAGTATCTATCTACCTACTAGGTTTTTGACCTGACTGGCACCGGCGTCAAATAGACAAGTGAGTAGCGCTTATAATCAATATCTGAACTTATTTTCGCTTTTGAGTGCATATTTGTGGTTTTGAAGTCGGTTTATTTTTTTGTATAAAATGAGTTTATCGAATTTTATACTCGGCTCTTGCCTTAATATAATAACAGACAGACAAAGACACATAGTCATAATACGCCTGTGTCGAGCCAAGAAAGGCTTTGAATATGTAGATGATTGGTACGCCATGATGGTGTACTGGCTTAAACGTGAGATTTGACAAGCCTCAGGTATAGGTTTGAATCCCGCACACATCCTCTGAGTATTATCCCAAGTATATCATCACCACTGGCTTTAAAAGTAGATGAAAATTGTGCACAACGGTCTCTATAAATTGCAAATATAAACTCGTAAAAATAAAATTCGATATATCTATGAGCCTTGGCATATGGCTTTCATTCTCGTAGGAGGTGGTATATAAAACCTCTTACGTTAGCAAATATCCGAGTATAGAAACTCTTCGCTTTTAAAAATAAGTTTTGTTCAAAATTTTAATTTGATATTACTTAAACTAACAAATTTAATAATTTTACTAGTTACACAAGCGCTAAGTTATTTTTATTGGCTGAACTTTCATTAACAAAATTAAATTCGAATCAGAATTTAGCATACTTTACTACATATTTATGATGTACCTAACTAACTACACTAAGCTTGTGAATTATCAATAGACAGATGAAGGTGAAGATAATCAAGATGAATAAATTAATACATTACTCGTAATTAAAATAAATTGCATACTAAAAGTTAAGCTCAGTAAAATAAAATCACAAAAAACACTTCAGCTTTATTATGACTCTCCCAGGGGACTCATAATTACTCCTGTTGCGCAATGCGTAAACTTGTGTAGCTACTCGTAGTATTAGTCTTCAGACTTGCATTTTAATCATGTAGACTCGGCTTTATTCTGAGACGACGGTTGCAAACTTCGAGCCAACCTGGAAATTATTGGAGACTTATCGCTCGTGTACTTTCAGCAGATGTGACATGACCTACGTCCTACAATTGCACCTCATTTCATTTCATAAACTCATATTATTAAGCTGCGGTTTTTTTCTTAGAACGCGCTAACCACAGGGAATACTGGACCGATTTAAAAAATTCTTAAACCATTGACTATTTATGTGATCCCTCAGCGAAGCCGGGGTGGACCACTTGTCTCCATCTATAAATTTAGGTATTGGTGATGTAGTGCCAATAACATGGTACCTTCGAAAAAAGAACCTTCCTTCACTTCTGTACACTCGTATTTTCCCAAATGCAGATGTACGAGTTTGAAAGTGAAAGAAAAGACCGCGAGGAAACCGAGAAAGACAACTTTCGAAGAAATGCGTCATCCGCCAAACCGCACTGAGTCATCGTGGAGGTTATGGCTTTCACTCTCTCCTTGTGAAAGAAAACTCCATGTCCCAGAGTTGGTAATTGCAAATAGTCTAATTATTAAAATAACGGAAACGGTAACTAAAGGGGTAAAACCCCGGGATGCTACTAGTATATTGTAATAGGTAAATTATTGCGAAAAAATCTCAATTTTTTAATACTGTGCCATGGAGTTATAAAAAAGTCTGACGTAGTCTCGCTAAAACAAAGACTGTGTCCATCGAGTCGGCCACAAAATATGCACGTGTGCGCTGACACATATAGGCTGACACGCAGACATCAGTGGGTCATTACACGCGCTACTTGTGTATATGTCTGCGTGTCAGTCATTTATAGAAAATAAATATGTAGTAACATGCCCAGACATGACATGCCCCTAGTCTCTAATAGGCTCAATTGGTAGTAGGTAAGACTGCCTATAAAGCCGCAGGTCAGCGGTTCGATTCTCGCCCCATGCAAATATTTAACCGTAAATTTAGCCAAGTGTAATAAGGCTTTTAACGAACTCTTCTTAGTGTGGGGCTTAATTAGTATTATGTGATTAGGTAATACGAGGCCGGTTCATTAAATACGCGTTGGAAATAAAGAGACCATCTTCAATTATTTTTATCAACAAAGTCCCCCTTTTGGTAAACTAAAAACATTCATGTTCGTAAGTCCACTATCGAGCGTTTCCAGTAAGCTTTACGTAGAGTCTGACAGGTCGTCCGGGACTGGGAGCTTTCAGCTTGCGTACATGATCCTGCGTATTGATTTTGATTTTTTACATGGATCCACCGATTTATACCTAACCGAGCGAACATACACAGGTTGAACGGTTTTCAGTTTCAAATGGAATATTTCCTTTGTGTTTGGGTTTTATTTAATTATTTCATTGTAGGTTTCGTAAGCATACGCATTGCATATACATCTCACTGATGGGACTGCTGCTGATCCCACTACTGGGACTCGGGGCCTTCGCGAGGACAGAGTCAAAGCCATAATCCACCACGCTGAGGCACGCAGGTTGGCAGATGACGCATGACCTCGAAAGATTATACGAACATGCCGGTTTCCTTACGATGTTTTCCTTGTTCACCTTTGAATCCAGTGATGACAAATTTGTAAATCCGCACTTGTAAAAGTACTCAAAAATGCAGGTGAGCCGAACCTGCGATCTCATGATTGTGAATCGCACTAATAGTCCTTAAGCCACGAAGGCTAATCATCTTTTGATTATATTTATTTAATGAGATAATATTATTTCTCATTATATCCTAGTGTTCAGATGTCTCTATGTGAAAAAAAATATTTTTTTATGTAAATTACACACGCGTCAAAAGAACAATACAGTTACATTACTATAACGAAATGCCTAAACAAAGCAACGCATGTACAAACAAACTTTGCTTAGTTATGGGATAAATATAGCTGTGTGAAGAACGTCTAGCATTTTATAAAATTAAAATTTTATAAAAAAAAACAGTTTCAGAAACTTTCTTTTCATACCTTTATAAGTTTGCACTAGACCGCCATAATATCGCACCTTAAAGCTACTAAAACGTTTACTATGTTAGTGTAATTGAAGTACCCGAATGTGAGCGTAAATTATCCATTTAGACAAAGACAATGTCTTCCCAATGTAACGCATCCCTTTGTTGCAGTTTCAGTCATTGGGCCGGCTCCTTGAGACGCAGCCTGCCACCTGACGAGCTAGCGCCAGAGCCGCCAGATGCCACCCAGCTGCCGGCCGGGCCAGTCCTGTCGCGCCGCCGCGCCCCGCGCTTCCTCGCTCCGCGTCCGACAAACAGTTTATTTCCCCGAATAAAGTTTATCAAACAAAGCGAGCGTGCCCCGCGCCCTGCATCTGTCCCAGCTGTTACCGGTTGCAGCCGGCCTCTCCGTCTCACTCACACGCGACCGCTACCCCCGTCTACCCGCGCGACGCCACATCCCTGTAATCGCGGCCCTACGGCTCCCAGAGCTCCCTGTACGACCCATTCGCAGTTCGCATCTCGATGCCAACAGGCATAGTTCGAAATGAATAAAAGAAAGAGTGAAGATAATGAAGAGGCTTCGGCGAAGCGCCGCCGCTCGTGCGACTCGCTGCAAAACGAGACCGAGGAACCGGAGAAGCGAGAAGTGTTAAAACGACTCTTCGGCCGTTACTGCGCCGTCAACATTCAAAATAATAACAATCCACCTCAGGAAGAATCGGACGAGGAAGATTACGACGAGTGGGATGAGAACGAAGATCCGTTATTGGACGACGTTCCTGTGAATATGGACCCGGAGCAGTTGGGATTTCTCGTTTGTGCTCAGGAGACGCTGCGTTTTCTGCATGGACGCGGTTTCACGGCTGAGAATCCGATGTTTATGCGGCTCCGCTCGCGTCTGCTGCAAGGCATCCACGACATCGCCGCTGCCTAGGCCCGGCTGGGCCCTAGGCCCTAAAAAACCAATGAAGGCAGCCATCTCCCCTTTCCCCGGTGTTATCAGTGTTTCCCTGTGGCTCTGTGACGTAAACTTTCGGTATCCTCCATCGCGTATCAACAGGTGGCCCGCTCGGGCTCTAGTCACTTCTAGTCAAATATTAAGATTTTTATTCATGTTAGCAAGTCTTTATTAATGTCTACCTATTCAAAATAAATGTGTGAAAAGTAATTTGTGTTTGTGGTTTTAATGTTTTCTCTCCTGAAAGTTATACTTACATGTATCTAGCACGCTGACTTTTGAAAAAAATCTACTTTCAGGATTTTTACTTCATTTTCTTTGTGAAATCAATATAAAGTGATAATGTTTCAAATTTCAAACTTTCAACCGGCTTCCATAAAAGGAGGAGGTTATCAATTTAATTAAATGTAAATTAGTATTTATTTGCACTTTATAAATATTTCACAGCATATGCGAAAAATTTAGTTTTTAGGCTATAATTCTATGTGTGCATATTTATGTTAGGCGCTTTGTGATAGAGAGCTTTGCGACCCTAAAACTAAATGTGTACGTAATTAATACTTCAAACTATAATAATAAACCTTCACGGTGTTTTTCTTATTATAAGTTTGTAACATCTATGTCATTATTGTTCGCATTTAGATTTTAGTAATTTTGTCTATTTTCGTTTTAGTGTATGTGCATATCTATACCTACATACTCGTGGATTAAGTGAGTACCTAGGTATAATGCCGAGTTCATTCACAAATGGTTTTGAATTTTTGAAAAAACTCTTTTTTCATTTTTAAATATGGTCGACACTTCTCCGTATACCACTCGCTATCTAGTCTCAAAAGAAATAAGCGTCCTGCTTGGGCGGGAATCGAAGCCACGACCTACGGTGCAGGGTGCAGACCTTCAGACTCGTTATCGACGGAATTTTGAGTATGTATGTATCATGGTAAGTTTTGCGGAATGTAAGTATTTTCAGCGTAATATTTACTTACAGAATAACTGGAATTGCAGAATAAATATTATTTAAAAATCTGAAAATA
Source organism: Ectropis grisescens (assembly GCA_017562165.1). NCBI lineage: Eukaryota > Metazoa > Arthropoda > Insecta > Lepidoptera > Geometridae > Ectropis > Ectropis grisescens. The sequence continues at coordinate 6,955,139 of CM029769.1, read as the reverse complement.
AAACACACTGTCCTTACCACAACATCTAATGACAACTTAATTCTCAGTAGTCATACTCAGTCCCTTAATTAAGTACAAATACTTAATTGAGGGACTGTTTCATAATATAGAGTCCTTGGACGAGCAAGCCATGCGTTTGATAACACACCGACCCATAAAATGACAGTGTCACTCAGGTATTTGCATACAAAGAGTTCAAATCAGCTCTACACTGCGCTAATCACCCGAAGATACCTTTAAGATTATTTATTTCTTTTCTATGTGACCTTCTTTTAACAGAAGCACAGTAATATTTTCTCGTCACTGTTTAGTGATAGAATGTAGTATGTTAATTAACAACGGTGTGGCACTTCTCAGTACAATTTTATTTATTCTATCAATTATTTAAAAAGTACACACTTGGTAACGTCGCTTACAATTAAATTATAGATAATTAATCTGGTATCTAACCTCAGTTTCTCCAGGCGGTTGTAGTATGTATTAGGTTTCTACAAAGAGTTCTACCACTACAGTTGTAGTATGTAGTTACATATATCCGTATATGGAATATACTAAGCCTGATGTCGCGAATCAAACAACTTGCTTGCTTTAAACTTTAATAGATTCTATAAAATCGATAATAAACGTTGATAAAATACAATTTTCAGTCCTTCTTATTTTATAACCGGTATAGTTTGTAAGAACGTACCTATGGGTGTATATTTGTTACTCTTTAACGCAAAAACTACTGAATGGGTTTAGATGAAAATTTGAAACATAGATAAATAAACACATATTTTAGTTAAAGTTTTTTTTTGGCTATATAACACGACAAAATAAATAACGAGATCAAGAACTACGCGGGTGAAACTGCGAGGCACTGCTAGTAATTAATAATACAAACTTCAGTGCGCATGAAATTTGACATTTCTATTTTTAGAAAAGGGTAAATAAGAAATAGTAAACATTTATTAATTATAAAATTTAAAATATTACAATGATTAATTATAATTAATGCCCGGTAATTAAATAAGTATATCATGTTATACATAATTATAATTACTTTAAAAAAAGGATATATACAATTATTAGCCGATATTTTTCTGATTTTTCACCCAGCACCATCTAGCCCCGACGACGCAAAGCTACCGGGAGCTAGTTAGATGATGAGATCTTCTACAGCGACACTACCGTAAATTCCATACAACTTTGTGATACGAAATGAAAAAAAACGAAAAAAAGTTTCTTTCAACTACAAAAGCAAACTCCTGAACAAATCTCTTATCAAACTTGTTAAAAACTTGTTAACACTTCTAAAGTTTACGCTGCGTAACGAATGAACTAGAAAACCATAGTAACTGGCGATAGCCACTGTCAAAGTGTAATAATAAAAGCCTTTATTAACAAGCTTATGTTACATTTCACCGTATAACTACTTATGTACTAACTACTAATATAAAACATGGATGTTTATGAGAGCAAAGTCATTAAATTTTATTTGTATTAGACACCGGTTTCTTGATTGTCTCGCTCTTTGGCATGGGCCTCCCCAAAATTTATCCACAACGCTCCATCCCTTGCTATTCTCGTCCAGCATGGTTCTGCTATATCCTTAATATCATCCTCCCATCTTCGATACTGCCTACCTTTACTCCTCTTTTTATATCTAGGGCACCATTCTATAACTTCATTTGTCCACTTTTCAGAGTCAGAGTGTAAGCAAAGCCTTAAATATACCGGAGTACGTAAAAAGTGCCTGCCTTGACAAAAACAAATTTCGTTGAGGGGTGAAAACTGTCGATGATCAATGATGATTAATACGACAACATGTGCTATAATCACCAGAGGGTCTACCGCTTAATTAAAACTGTCTTAGCTTTGATATTGATGGCTCTTTTCTTTTTGCTTGAAATGATAGAGAATAGCAATAGCAAAGCCATAGCCGATTTAGTTAGGTAGAGGGGGTAGGGGTGTTGCTTTCAGTAGTGGTAGGACTCTTGGCAGAGTCCGCCTAGGGAAGTAACACACCTTTACCAGTTACTCCACCGCCAAGCAGTAATGCGTAAACATTACTGTGTTCCGGATTGAAGGTCAATGTTTCCAGAGAAATTACAGGGCTTAGTGATTTAAGATCTTAGATCTCTTAGAGCGCAGTGCAGTGCTAGGTAATGATCATGTTCCAATAGCTGCGTGTCACTGTGGTGTTGTGTCAGGCATGTAGCTTACCATCAGACACATGTCCTGAGCGTCTCGCCACTCCTAATTTAAAAAAAAGGGACTCCACTAACTTAATCTTTTTGAAGGATTACTAGCAGCGGTGGTTTTTCTGTGGTTTTACCCGCGAAGATCCAGTGCCCTTCATTTTTCCGCGAAAAAAGTCCAAACATCCAAACTTTGACATTTATTATATTAGCAAAATGTTTTTCACGTTTTTCTAACATTTGTTTGTATGTTTGTTGCTCAATCACATCGGAGCCGCAGGGTAGATGGGACTGAAATTTATTACATTCTACACACATGTTATATAGTCTGGAACAGTATATAGGTACATTACAACTACGCAGATAAAAATTTGGGTCACTGCCGGTCATTGATGATTGTTAAAATATATAATTTACAAACTCAAAAAACCCGACTCTAAAAAGTGAACCAAACTCCATAGTTTGGTTATGGTATGTTAGCTTACATACTAAAAACACTGAAAAGAATAAAACAAACACTTCGATTTCTGGTGCTCTAGAATTCTTTAATATGTTATTGAATTCATACTATTGCAGAAAATAAAATCTATTTTAATAAAGAAATATAACAACTGAACATTCGGGGGATTTCTACGAAACCCTGTATGAATTGCCGAAGTAAACAAAAAGATAAGCCGTATTTTCCGAAGTAACAGCGTAGGAGGGAGTATGATATTCAGGTTATTTTTCCAGGATCATATTTCTATAACAAACATGTTCTATTTCGAAGAAAATCGTGGTATAACAATACCATTGTGGGAGGCTAAAATAGGCCGTATCTACTTACTTACCCACACAAGTACGGTTTTAGTAAATCATTTTTGCTTCGTTCAACACAACCCTTTGCCTCTTTTCAATATTATACGTATATAAGCGATATAGTAACAATCGAATACATATTTACATAAATGCAAGCTATACCCTGCCACACTTCGCTGTGGCACATTGTAATGCAAAAATTAGATAAAAACAATCCTTGATATGTATTTTATATCATTGTAAAATTTCAGCTCGATCGGTGCAGAACTTTTTGAGTTTTTGAAGCGTACACAAATCAACATCACGTTTTTATATATAAAGATTATGTATTCGACAAAGACAGTATAGGAAATTGCTGTGAAAAAATCTCATACCTAACCATACGTCCTAAATGTTTTTGAAGATTTGTGAAGTCTATCAATTTTCTAAGAGAACACGTTACAATTAGAAATATATCTTTTTAGATTGAGTGATACGAGCAAGACGTGCATCTGATGGTAATCTACACGATTGCCCATTACAACACTGCTTTACTGCAATCACTGCTTCGTACCGCACTGCGCTCGTCACTCAAATGAAAAAAAATATTTATCTATTTGTGTTGATTTTCCCTGGAAACATTTCCCTAGAGACTAGGTAATTACAAAAATGTGTTGTTGAGTCAGAGACCAGAGAATCTTTCGCTAGTTTCTACCAGTTTAGTAAACAGACATTTCATATTGTTTTCTTACGTGTTATGCAAACATCTGTGCATAATAAATATTCAAATCAGTGTTACTCTTCCACTTCATCTCACAGCAATTAAAATGTTAATTACACCGCATAAACGTAACATTGTGAGTCATATTATCAGTAGACTAGCGGTCCACCCCGGCTTCGTCCGTGAGACATAATATATAATACAAATTACAAATACAAAAATCTTTATTGCTGTTTGCAGGTAAGATAAGGTGATACAAAACATTTTAATAATTGACCCATACAAACTGGCCTCTTCTTCTAGAGGCATGCAATATGTCCGGCAACACAGTTTCCATTGGTCTGAATTTATACAATGATAATAATAGTCAGCTGATAAAGTCTTCTTCATATTTCATATTTAGCTTTTAATCGGTTGTATCATATTATATGTCATCTGATTCATCGTCTATTAATTTTTAGCTTCTATCCAGTTGTGCTATGTTAGTGTGATATGTTTGGTGAGCACAATTAAGCCAACGTCTTGTGCTTCAGCAGGTTGCTGTTATGGATATAGCGGCATCACGAATGTATCCAACGGTGCAAGAGTTTTTGAAATCTGTTCAGTAGTTTCTGAGATTCGCGCGTTAAAACAAAACACCTCTTCGACTTTATAATGTTAGTACACATTAATACAACATCAAAAACATAAATTTCGATTCATCATCACAAAATGTGTATGTGTATCTATGTACGTACGTACAGTCGTACATACACAGAGGTGTTGCTAACGAGAACGGTAATAGATTCGCGAACTCAATTTTTTTTTTCATTACTAATATATCCAAAGATTTTACATATACTACGTATAGAGATAGACCAAACGCTTTACACCGAAAGCTTGGGTCTAATCGCTCTTGTATTGTCGCTCTTGTGGAAGTATCATACTTTTCGCGGCACATCACTATGTCGCCATAGCCAACATAATATATTTACGGTTGATACAAAGAAACCGTGCGGAAAAACCTAATCTATTTACTTATTTTTAATCTAAGGAAGAAAATTTTTCAACTCACCTAAAAATATTGTAATCAAAAAATATCTTGAAATCGAATAACATTTTACAGCACAGAAACCCTACCAACGATATCCAATATTGGCAAGAGGAAAATTCCCAACTCGTTGACAAGGACGAAGCCTCGCTAAGATCAACTGGGGCAAAATAACGGTAATTATACGTCAAAACCGGGACGATGCCCTACGAAGCTTTCATTGAAATACGTAGGTATACTTATGTAATGCTTTAACAGACTGCCACTGTGTGTACCACTATTTCACTCGTCGACCATCGTATGAAAATAAGCAGCCCTCTAAATGTTCCCACTCTGCCCCTCCTCTCTCGGAACTATTTATTAAAATACCATACAGAGAAAAGAAATGATATAGTGATGCATAAACTTAGAAAACTCACCCGATGGTTAAGTGATTGGCGTCCATACCACTTAAAGAATATGGTTGGTTGGTTTATTGTTGTTAACCTGAGGTTGTGAAAGTAAATTTAATAAAAATATATTACGATAATTAATTATACCTCATACATATATATAAATATATATATACTTTAGAACCTTTCCCGTGAGTTGTCTTTAGATTAATTAAAAATATTACTTTTGATTCCGTGTGACAGCTTACAAAAAACGAAATGTTAAAAAAATAAAACAAAAGGAAAACGAAGGAAAAAATTGTTTAAACGTGACATAAACTAAGACTTTGGTAGGTGTTCTAACCCATCAAGATCAATGCGGGATTTCATATTAGTTTTGTATGTATTTAGAGAAAATCATGAGTAACAAGTTCCGATCCTCATTTAATAACTCTGAGGCGACCTACATACGGGGTTACTTCCGTTTAACGCTAACTTAGCTATCTGGGAAACTAGATCCAATAACAAAACTCCTGTGACTTACAGGTCACAGGACATCACAGGCTTAACATAACTATATAATACTAGCGGTCCATCCCGGCTTCGCTCATGGCACATAATATATAGCATACTAGCGGCCCATTCCGGATTCGCTCGGATAATAACCTAGATACTAACTGCAGCTCCATCTGCCGGGGTAATTTGTGAATCTAAACCATCCAGGGCCCAAACGTATTCAAAAAAAAAAACATTCAAATCTTTTTATTTTTGAAATCCGTTTCTTAATTCCTGAGATTTACAGATACATAAAACCTATTCCACTTTATACGAGTAAATTTCATTAAGATTTAGAGTCATGAAATAACAAAACCAATAAGTTATAAAAAAATCAAAACATCAGTCCAAAGAGTTTACGTATACAACGTATATAGTTAGGATTTTCCGCACGGTTCCTTTGTGTCAATAGTAAGCAGATGACGTGCATACTTTTTATGGCAACAGAGTATAACACTTCCACAAGAGTGAGTGCATGAATGCCGTGCTTTCGGAGTAAAGTGTTTGTGCCAACTCTATATACTTAGTATATGTAAACTCGTAACTCGTAGTTTATGTACACTCTTTACATCACTCGTATAACATCAGTGCCGGATTAAGCCAGCGCGGGGCCTGTAGCAATTTCTGTCAAGGTACCTTGGTTTGATTGCTCGAGCTATTTTTATTTTCTTTGTCCGGGCACAGATGCCCGGCCCACTACGCTAGTTCGGAGCGCGGGGCCCCCAGTTCGCGCGGGGCCCGTAGCATTTGCTACACTTGCTATATGGCTACTGTATAACATTAACAATAATAAATTATATTTGTTGTAGTTGGCCATTTCACAAGCTTTTAGCTCACTTGAATATATTGGATACGCCGGAAAAGGCCTGGTGAGCCAGAGTATCGTAGCAAATAGTTATGAACTCCTAAACAACAAACACATATTACAATATTATACTGAATACAGGCCTCCCGTTTACAATTCGTTCTTACCTTGAGTGATCACAGATTTTATGTAACAATTTCTAATATACGTAAGTACAAGGTAAATAAGTTATTGGCGGGGCACTGCCGTGCCCCCAGATATAAGGTAAATAAGGTTAAAAAGTCGTTTTTATTTTAGTTCCTATTTCTTTATTTGAACATTTTTCAACACTATCCGTTACCATTTCCACTGCAAGTTGAGCATTTTTTGATGCGAGGACTGATCTCCAGAACCTGAAGGTTCTCTCTACCGAACGATATTACTATGGAAGGATGGTTTAGGAATCTGAAAATTAAAAACAGAATTATTTCAACATATTAGACAAGAAGATTAATTGTCGGTTTCATTTCTTATCTGATTAGTTACAACAAAGTTACTACTTAAAAGTATGTTTAAAAAATCATAAATACTTATAGGTAAGTAGATCAAACAAAATTAAAAAAAGTAGATATCAGTTTACTGAAAATAAACTACGTACCTAATGTAATACCTACTTACCTATAATTCTGTTTTTTTTTTAATTTGTAATAATTTGCTAGAATAAACACATAAAACTGCCAATCTCACGAATTCACGTATTTTTTTCTAACTGCTATAGGTTTGCACTTGACCGCCATCTCACTGCTCACTCAGCTCACACATTGATGGTAAGCGACGATGCGGTCCACGATGGAGCGTGTTTACTTAGAAGAAACCGATTCACTCTTTATTTGAAGACACCAAGATTAGGTATAACCATCGGGAAACCCGAAAAACCGAGAGATCTCGCTGATTTTGTTGCCTCACTCAGATCTCACGGTATTATCAATCTCGTAAACTCGCGAGATTTCGCCTGAGCCCTAATCTCGCGAGATTGCATTCCCTGCACGGCTAATGTAGCACGACGGAAACGTTGGGAGGTAATTAAAAGATTTAGGTCATGATTACATCCTATATAATGTTCTCAATCCCTTATTTCACTGCTAATATTATCCTACTAATGCAATATATATAAATACATAAATGTCAAAGTATTATTTGTACGTTTGTTGCTCAATCACACCGTAACGTTCTAACGGATCGGGCTAAAATTTTGAACAAAGATAGATTATAGTCTGGAAGATCACATAGGACATACCGACAAAAGCGCTGTTTATCCCGGGAAAACAATGGAAATGGGAGCTACGCGGGTGAAACCGCGGGTTGCTCCTAGTAAATTATACAAGGGACTCTGTCTGTCTGTCTGTCTGTTACGCTTTCACGCCTAAACTATTGATTCAATTCAAATAAAATATGACTCAGTCTAGGCTCTAGAGTATAAGAATGGAATAATGCTACTATTTAATACGAAGTAATTTTAACAAAAAAGAACCGACTTTCAACAGAAAACTTATAAAGTAAAAAAGTTTTACTCGATTTCTCTAGGATGTCATCGTCAGATCCTGGTTTCCTTACCATACTTGGAATATCTTCTTTACAACATAAAAAGAATCATCAAAATCGGTCCATAAACGACGAAGTTATCCGCGAACACACATAAAAAAACACACACTCGTTCGAATTGAGAAACCTCCTTTTTTTAAGTCGGTTAAAAAAGGTTTTTAAGGTTGAAATAAAGGATGAAAGTTTGTACGGAAGATTCATCATTTTTGTTATTCTTTAGGCTTTTAGATTTAAATCAGTATGACACTCAAAATATGATAAAATTGTAAATATTGTCATAATTCATTATAATTGTAATACATATGTGTGTATTTAATGTTTGACGCATAACTGTACGGATAATTAAGTATTATAAGGAAATGTTCATAAATTTTTTTGCAAATGTATACTATTTGTATGCTATTTCTTTTGTTTTTCTTTATCATTAACTGACGTGTAAATGATTCATTATTCATGAATAAAGAATTTTGACCTTGATCTTGGAAAACAACGGGTTAGGCCGTGGAGCGTAGATGGTATAGAACACAGCTACTAATTAATATATGTACTTATGTATATAGCGAAAGCTTAAAACGTATCTTGGTCTGGGATTTCAATTAACATGGTTTTTATAAAATAAGTTGTCGTTTGCTCGTCTTGTCATTCTATGCTTTTAAAAAAAAGCTACGTGATTATGTTACACTTTTTAACTCTGAATTGCAATTGTTTCTTGGAAACAAGCAAACATGGTATCTACGAGTATTTGGAGTCGAAAATAGGTATAGAACAGCCTTTTCGTGAATTTTGTATAGACTCTTTAGTGAAAGTCCCTCGTAATAACCAGTCAAGTTAATAAAAACTCCCTTTCAGCAAATTTTCATTATCTAAATTTCCCATCTCGGTGTTTATCAAACGTCTTATCGTAACAATATAGGGAAGTGATATTACTACTTAATTTACCTTTATTAGTTGTGAGTGCTCTTAGCTAAGCTGTTTGAGGAAAATCGGTCCAAGATGGCTGCCGCTTCAAATTGACGGATTACACAACACGTAATAGGTACACAAGTTTATTGATTTCAAATCCAAGAAGATATTTATATTACGATAAAATGTCGAAGTTTTTTCGAAGTGATAATTTCTTTTGGCGCAGCAAATACAGAATTTTTTGTAGCCTGTGAATTGAGTTCTAGCGTCATACTCGGAAATGATAAGAAATCTTCGGGTAAACTCGGGGCTATAGCCATTGGCCATCTAGAAATGCGTCAACATTTCCCATTTGTCATCTAGAAATGCGCCAGCATTTCCAATTGGCTATCTAGGAGTAGGCCAGCATTTCTAGATGGCTATGGTCATGGCCACGCCCTACAGTTTCACCCGCGTACTTTCCAAAGTGAGCTATCAAATTGTGAGTTATAAGTTTTCACTTATATCGGCAGTTCCTATTTATTTATTTTTTTACCTGACTAACGGTAGCTGGCTTGGGTGAGCCCCTACTACCTATCTGACTATTGAGTACTGTGCCTCCGGCGCTAGCACTCAAAATAACCTAACCTGGCATTCCTAACGTACTTACGAATCTGACCTGTGAGAAAAATCGAAATAATTAGGAGAGAACTACCTAACTCCCGAACAATAAGCAGTCTAGTCGAGTGCTATCGGATTGAGACAGAGGCAGTTCCTGACTGCCAATTTTTTTATCCCGTGAAAATAACGGGAACGCGTACTATACGGGTAAAACCGCTGGGCGCGGCTAATTAGTGTAGTGGTAGGACTCTTAGCAGAGTCCGCCTGGGGAAGTACCACACCTTTGCCAGTTATTCTACCGCCAAGCAGTATTGTGCAAACATTACTGTGTTCCGGTTTGAAGGGCAATGTTACCAGAGAAATTACAGGGCTTAGGGATATAATATCTTAGATCTCTGGGTGACGAGCGCAGTGCAGTGCTAGGTAATTATTTGGATTCTTCATGTTCCAATAGCTGCGTGTCACTGTGCTGTTATGTGGCTGGCATTTTGCTTACCATCAGGCACATGTCCAGCTCGTCTTGTCACTCTAAATTATAAAAAAAAAAAAAAAAAAAATTATCAAATGAAATGAAATTATAATGACGATTATTATAAGACTAGCAATCCGCCTCGTCTTCACTCGTGGTACATAATATATAACGTATAATACTTAGGGATCACGTACATATCCAACGGTGAAAGGTTCGCTGATTTTAATGCGTTCAAACAAAAACCCTCATCAGCTTTATAATATTAGTATAGATAATTAGTTTATTTTTAAAAAATACTAGCGGCCCATTCCAGCTTCGCCTGGATAATGACCTAGAAACCAACTGCAGCGCCATCTGCCAGGATGATTTGTGAATCTGAACCATCCAGGGCCCTGCCCACCTACGTATACAAAAAAAAACATTCAAATCGGTCGAGCTGTTTAGGAGGAGTTTACTTACAATGAAAAGGGGACTTACGTTGAATTTAATATACATAGATAGATCATGGTGATCAAAAAACAAAATCCAATAAAATTTAAATAAAATTGTTTGCAATGTAAACGCATATGTTTATTTATGACATTAGAAATCTTTAAAATCCTTTTGTGTTTCTCTACAATGTTATGCACACATTATACCTAGGTACTTATAAATCTTCCTCTTGAATCACTCTATCTATTAAAAACTCACATCAAACTCCATTGGGTAGTTACGTTGGTATGTACATAGGGACAGACAGACAGCGGGAAGTGACTTTATTTTACACTACGTAGTGATTATGTTCCATACCTACATTATTACGAATAGGGCTAGAAAATCGTCCCGCCAACGTGACGCCAAGTTTTCACACCCACTGGCTGGAACAGAAGTGACAGCCTTTGTTAACGCGACCTGACACGCTGAAGTAACGATCACAACACCCGGTTACATAAATTAATATTGTGTAGTGGCAGGAACTTTTCCAGAGTCCGCCCAGGGCAATACTTATCTTTGCCATGAAATGGGGAATAATGTTTAAATGTAAATTCATCAAATACAAACACAAAAACACAACAATCTTTATTGCTGTCTGCAGGTATGATAAGCTAATACAAACATTTAAAAAGTTGACCCACACAAACTGGCCTCTTCTTCTAAAACAATTTGTTTCAGTCTTAATTTAAACAATGAAAAAAGAAGGAAATAAAATAATAATCAGCAGATTAAGGTCTTCTTCTCATTTCTAACCTTTTTATTCGGCTGTGTTATTTATGTCATCTGATTCTTCATCTTCTACTTATTTCTTTCTTCTATTTAGTAGTTTGATTGCTTCTGTTTTGTTGTCATTGTTTGTAGTTAGATTTCGTAGAAGTTGCTGTACCGAAGATAAAGCCGGACCTTTCAAAATTTATTTTATAGCATTTCTAATGGCGTACAACTTGTATAGCACTTGCAAATACATATTGTATAAAACAACGGAAAAATAAGAGGTAAAGACAGTGAAACGGGTATAACTAAATAAATATTGGTCGACATTTTTCAATCAACACCAAACTCCAAAATAGCTACAGAAGCTAGATAACCAGATAAAATATGTATACTACTGTATATATAGAGATAGACATAACTACTTACAAATACAGAACAAAAATCAATTTCATCACACAAATATTAGTCCTGGGCGAAACTCAAATCCCAACCTACAGCTGACTGAGCAGATTCGCTATCGACAAAGGCAAGAAGGAAGGCAAAAGTTAAACGACCGACTTTATTGTTACTTTTTGTATTACTACAGTCGAAAACTTTAGAAAATTTATAAATATCTCACAGCTTACAAAGAAACTTCATGAGAATATTTTTTATAAGATATATTTACTTACTCAAGAATTAATAGGTACGATATTTACGTAAACTCTACAACAACATTCTGAATAATTTTCTTTCAAATACGGTATTTGTTTTTCATACTTATTTTTTCTTATGCTTACTAAATTTTGTTTGAGGTATCTGCCACTTTAGTCTCGAGTATAATATACAGAACTATTTCTGTATATTATACTCGCGACCTTATCTCATACAAAGTTTTGAAGCAAGGTCTTTCAAAGTTCCGTCATGAAAGCTTGGAGTACCTACTTTTGGATGCAATTTATAACAGAAGTATGACTATACGTTACAAAAAGGAAATATTATAACGTTGGAGAGAACTAGCCAAGGAGAAACATAAAAATGTAGCCACATACACGACTACTTAGAATTTAGTGGCATTATTGAATTGAATTTAGATGACGATTTCGATTCCAGAGGGTTTTTGCTCTCTATTTTCTTGCCGATTGAAATGGTAGAGACTAGCAAAGCGAAAGCTGATTTAGTTAGGCGGTAGAAGAGCCGAAGCCATAATGGCCTAGTCACTAGAACGCACATTCCCAATCATGAGATCATAGTATTTATCCAAGTACAGATGGTCATCAAGACTGGTTTTAACAGTCAAGGACCGTAAATACCGAGACCGAGACCGAAAATAATTTCGACCAGTCTGTCAACCAATCGCTGGATTGGTGTATTGATTTTTATGTAAAATAGTAGACCATCAGATTTTAATTTTACGACGTCAGATTACAAACCTAACCTAACCTAGAGAGAGATTATAATCTGACGCGTTACATTATAATCTGACGGTGTTGGCAATTTTATGGTGACATAAATATGTACCAATCGAAGTATTATAGAATTTATCTACTAATAGGTTTATAGGAAATATTCTATAACGATTGGATGATTGGATATCACGCAAATGACAACTTTTGACGTGACAACGTCTTATAAATTGGTTTGCCGGGTGACACTTCAAGAAACTGCGTTACGCTCCGCTCACGTTATGCGCTAACAACGAGAGCGAGTGAGAGGCACGCGTCCCTTCCACTCGGGCAAGGTTAGCCCGCCTAAGAGCGAGAGAGACAGATATAAAAAGTGAAAGGCACGCGTCCCTTCCGTAAAATTATTTTACCACTCAAAGTCGTTGTCACGTAAAACTTTCGCCCGTATACCGACTTTACAGGCAACCAATTTTTTTATCCGTATATACCTTTGGTAAATGCTAAAACCCGAACAATACGATCCCTGCTACTCCTTCATTTAGTCCTCAATAAAATAAAATCACATAGAAATCAAAATAAAGAACCAAATAGAAAGCTCTAGAAAGGCAGTTCAGTAATCGGCATTTCGAAATGGAACATTTCAAACATTCACTACCTTCAAATATTCGTCCAATTTCACTCTGATCTTGCTTAATTTTCTAGGATTTCGGAATGAAATTCCTATTTTTGTAATTCCGCGAACTCTTTATGGGAAACGACTTTGTTCTTGGGATAGTATGTCGTAAGTTCGACTTTTAAGACTTGTTGTGTAACTGTTTTGTTGATAACCTTTTTTAACTGTTATACGTTTGAACTTGACTGTCATCTCGCCTGATTTTGAATGACTGTAAAGTCTACGATGGAGCTTTTTAATATTTTATTCACTCTTGACTAGAAGACACTAAATTGTAAACATCGGGAAAACCCCACTCAGACATCGCACTCCACAGGCTGGATATAAATTTAGAGTAATGTTTTAAGTACAGACATTTTCGACGTTAACTCTAAGCTTAAGTAAGTTTTTTGTAAAGCGGCTTTTAATTTCTTTAGAAAGAGATAAATTATATTATTGAAGTCGTGGTGGACTACTGGCAAAAACGTGTGATTCACAATAACAGGTCGTTGGTGCGAATTCCGTCTTTGAATGTTTTTTCAAGTGCACATAGAGAAAATTGTCGTCACTACTGGCTTTAACGGCGAGGGTAAACATCGTGAAGAAAACGAAATGTTCCAAGAATATTTCGATGCGTCACCCATCAAATGATACACGACCAGCGTGACTCATTAAGGCTTTGCTTCTTTCCTTACGAGAGAAGGCTCAGCTAGAGTCCCAGCCGTGGGAACAATTAATGGGATGGTTATGTATAAGGAAATAAGATTGTAAAAGAGATGGCAATATTAATAAAAACTTAAATAAATCTTACGTAAAATACAGGTGTATGTAGGTATTTAAGAAGCAAAATACAATTCATTGTTAAGTGTGTATATAATATTGTTTATAATATTTGGAACTATGTGAACAAAGTTGATGATAAATTTTGGAAATCCCCTGTAACAAAATGTTGAAAAGCGAAAACACATAACTTTACAATAATGTCACAGACATTAAATCGGGCAAATTTGCATTATTTAGATTACAAATTTTGAAGTAATTTGGAAGCATAAAAATCGTACCATCTAAAAGCTTCCCGGAATAAAAACCGGGCTTGCGATTCCTCTCAACGGAATATCAGGTTTAGTAATAACTGAAATGATATCTGCCAATCATGCAGTTAGCGGCTAATTGCTGGAGAGAAGGAACCAGACAATGCTTAGGACGTACTCAGAATGGAAAGCGGGGGGCAGAAGGACTTTATAAAAATATTTTCCTTGAGAAAAAAAATCAAAAATCATTATTTTGAAATGAATTATATTAGGCAATTATAATATACAAACGTTTTATTTAATACTAAATTATGACTCTAAAAAAGGTAGGTTCTTATCGCGTAAATTTATTTCACACAAATGTAGGCGTAATGTATTTCTAAGTACGTATTAATGACATTTCTCAATCATACTCGTATTTCAGACAAAACTAACAAGGCATTTTGAAATTGAGCTTGCTTTACAATAAAAATATTACGTTTGACATTAATAGTTGTTTTTTTTTTAATTCTTGCTAGAGTAGAGTACTCTTGCAGGTTATTATGAGATTCGGAAATGTTAATTTTCTATTTGTAAAGTTATTTAAAAGCATCCACGATGTAATATATTTGTTTGTAAATCCAATATTATTAACTACGATACTCATGTAAATATAAAAAACTATGTATATACGAATTTAAAATAGTTGCGCTGGTAGTACATTGATTCACATAATAGAAACCGTTTCTTAATATCTACATATCCTTAAATTATAATATTGCTTGATAAATACAATTTTAAATAAAATCTTGCTTTGGTAAAATATTTTGGCTAAATCATAAATAATATTTTTGACTACATTGCTTTGTATCTGTAGCTATTTCTTCTCACCGGTCGCACTGTTTCACGTCCTGGGTCCGTGCCTGTACATATCTGATGTCGATGCCTCTATAGATGTATTCTTTTAGTAGTCTATCAATCTCCTCCACAGACAGGGCCGCTGCTAGGTCTGTTCTGTTTAGAAGTAGTTCCAACAAGGCTCGGTGTAGCTCGTGCGCTGATACCTTTGAAGGATTGGCCACGTCCGGTGATATCGTGTCAGGGATCATTCTGGAATGAAAATTGATAACTGTCCATACAGAAAGTTCTACCAACATTATAAATGCGAAATTTTGGCTATTTGTTGCTCAATTATGCCAGAACGTCCGAACGGAATGGATTGAAATTTTGAACACAATTAAATTTGAATTATAGTCTGGAAAACCACATAGGCTACGTATCACTGAAAGGTTTGAGATTGACTGACAGATTGGAGTTTTTCTCAATATCTCTATATATAAAAATGCTATGTTGGTTTGTGTACGCTTCAAAAACTCAAAAAAGTTCTGCACCGATTGAGCTGAAATTTTAGAATGATATATAATCCGCATAAAGAATTGTTTTTATCTAATGTTTGCATTACAATGTGCCACAGCGAAACGTGGCAGAGTACATTTAGTTCTCTATAAATCTTAACGTAAACAACAAAAACAAGCTTTGCTCGCCAAAAAAATTCTTGTCAGAAAATAATACGCTATTTGATACATGACCTGATTTTGACGCTGTGCTCTTTGAAACATAATACGTTCAAAAATCCATTCTTTAGATATGAAAAGACTCAGATAAAGCATATATGAACTCTTTCCTCGAAGATTTCTTAATATTGAGGAGTTTTTTTATAAATATTTGTGGACAATTCACACACAACACCATTTGACCTCAAACTAAACAAAACTTGTACTATGGCGGCCAAATAGCTGATATCTCAGATTAAACACGCTGATATAAGACTTATATAGTTGTAAATATATACTTATTTAACATATGTGCTTAGTTTGCGGCCCACTGATCATACTTGTACCCACACATACGGACCGTATAAGCATTGTAATGTTGTACTTGAAAAAACTACTTATGTATGTGTTTTGTTAGTCTGTGTGTTAATAAAAATTTTCTTTTCTTTTTTCTTTTTCTTTATAGAAACACTCAGATTCAGTACAAATATTTGAATCCATCACACAAACATTTGCACTGGGTGGGAATCGAACCCACAACTCTCGGCTTCGCAGGCAGAGTTACTAGGTTACTACCCACTAAGCCACGAGGCCATTACCTACTATATTGCTGATTATGTTGATTTAAGTAATTGTAGTGGTTTATTTCTTTTTTATAATATAGTGATAAGTGATAGAACTAGCAGAACGTGATAAGGTAAATAAACAACATGCCAAAACAAATTCACGGAGCTATTTGAACGTAAAGAATCCAACTGACTTGAATACACAGTCTAGCTGTCATCCGGATAAGTAAAGTGGGTCATTTCTGTGCCCTATAAATTTCTTTGAACTTGCTGGAATTTTCTTTGCCCAATGATTACCTTTCAAACAGCAATTGAATTACATTAACATATTTTACATGCATATACGAGGGCTTATTCGTATAATATTCTTTTCTAGGAACATCCAACAATTTTTTTTAATGATTTGAACGTACTCTATACTTATACACAAAAGGCTCAAGTTTAAACTCCTAAATGGCGGAGCCACTTTCGTATATCCATACAAATTTCAATCAAAACATGGTTTGTTTTGAAATCCGTTAGTAGAGCGTAGATTCACTCTATCCACATATTTTCAGAATAAATATCTTAGAAAGTTGAAAAGGTTTTATGTCATACTTGCTTTAGAGAGCAGGTTTTTGTTTGCATGATAATTTGATAATACAGAATAAAACATATATAATATATATTATATACGGTGGGATTGAGAAACCTCCTTTTTTGAAATCAGTTAAAAATAGGTCAATACGATCAATAGAATTTTCTAGAAAGTGCGCATGCTCAACTTTCATCTATTCCCTAAATAATAGAATTTGTTAAATGTATCTATATGTTTCTGTAAATCTTTATGTCCTTGTTGAGCACGCTATACTTAATTTGAGAACGACTTCACCGATTGTATCTATCTTATTAATTAAGTTTTCTAATACTTTGTAAGACCATCAGGCACATGTCCTGCTCGTCTCGTCGCTCTTTATTAAATGAAAATAATTTTACGAAAAAAAACTTTATCCATGCAAATAAATAAAATTGAATTGTATGTTTGTAATTACAAATCAAGAGCTTTGCACTTAATCGTCGTTCCTTCATGGGTTCAGTGTGTATTTACATTATTTAAAAAATGGCATTAAAAAAAACAATTCTGCCTGTTTGTTCCGGCTAATCTCTAAAACGGTTGGACCAATTCTAACAGGACTTTCACTGGCAGATGATGGTATAAGACATCACTAAGACTATTTTTTTAAAGTAGTGTTTCGTGGAAACAAAAAAAAATAAAAGCGCTATTGAATAGTTTAGATAAGCTACTGGTTAGGACATAAAAATTTAAAAAATGGCGTAGAAAATAAAAAACATTAGCAATAGGCAGCGCCTGTCGGGTCAACAGAAATAATAATAACACAAGCACAATGAACTCAAACTGGGTCTGACAGATTTCAATGACTCACTTGCCGATTGCCAGACACAAAAGAAAAAAAACACCAGTCCCACCTTGCCACTGCACCCTCTTAATCTTGCGTAAACTTCACGATACACCTTCAATATCAAGGAAATAAGCACAACACAATCGTCTACACACTACCGATGAAATGCCAGCTAACACTGCTCTACTGACTGTACCCATTCAATGGCACTTTTTAACGAACTCTTGTTGAAAACTTACAAACTAAATTCAGTTTTAGCGTACAACGAACAAAGCTCAAAATTTGATGTCATCGTATTATTTAGGGGTGCATCTGGCATCCGCCTGCGCCTATTTGTGTGATTTACCCCAACATGTGGCGTCGGCTATCCTCATGTATGGAGCTACAGTGTCAAAAAGGCTTAAGTAGTTAAGAAGTTTATGAGAAATAACAACACTTATGTCTTGGCTGATATAGCACACTACAATATTTTCTACTTAGTTAAACGTTCAATTGATTGTAATTGTCGTTCGTTAGGTTCATAAATAGCAGTGGTTAGATTAATAGAATACATTTTCTACATTCACCATTGCTTTATTTTGAAATCAGTGACTAAATCTGAATTATTAAAAAATATTGGCAGGCATGTTGCTTACCATCGGGCACATGTCCTGCTCGTCTCGTCACTCTTTATTTAAAAAATAAAAATGATAAAAAATACGTTACGACATGATTGAGCAACCAACATCTAATTATCCAAACATTGACATTTATAATAAGTACTTATTAGAAGGATTTAAATGAATGAGCATGAGAATGAGAATTTGACACAACCTGAAGGCATCGTATTTAAGTAATTTGTTTTACTTCTTATGAAAATTTAGATTTTTTTTATTTTTGTCAGTCTGCTTTGAAGTTTGAAATAAAGTTCGAACAAAGCAGTGTTCCGCAAATCATCTTATTGTCCTAGAAAAGAGGACTTATAAGTTTGACGTCCCTGCCTTTTTTATATCTGTCTTTGACGTCATAAGTCCTAAACGAATGACCGATTTCGACACTTTGTGTGATGTGTTTACACAGTAATCAATAAACTAAATTAAACAAACTTAAATTATAAAATAATAAATACATTGAAATTTTAATATTTACAACAATGCTTAAATTAATTAATTAACTTAAATGCTAACTTTGTTTATTGTATTAATGGATAAATCCAAATTTCACAGACAAGGTCTTCTAGGCTGTAGACTAAACAAAGTTTGTTCTGTGGGAACCAGATAGCTGAAATATTTGTAAATTATACATACCTATTATACATAGAAACACGCACACACAGTACAAATAACTGTATTCATCACACAAATACCTATTTGCACTGGATGCAAATCGAACTCGCGTCCTACGGCTTCGCAGTCTATCAACGAAGCCACAAGAACAGCCACTAAGCTACTCGTGCCTTCAAAGTAAGTATCTCCAACACTTTGATGACAAGTATATGTACCTATAATGATTAAAGTTCCAACACCTGTAAACACAAACTTTAATCAGCTAAAAATATTTTTAGCAATTGAAAACTCGCTCAAACAACATCGACTATGTTATGTGCCAACATAGGGTCAATACACGGCACACGCACTATCGAAGGCGATTATATCGATCGCCGGCCCCGTTTGCATAAAACCCCCTTTTTATGTCCACCAAAGGGATGAATAGAGCGGATTTAAAACTGTCGATGCTAGGCCGGGATAAAATTTTAACAGCATGTTCATGAAGAGATATGTATGTAACTACTGAATGTACAGTTCTGTATAATGGAAAAAAACTGCACGGTAGGTACTTAACTATAATGTGACCGAACGAGCGAAAAGTATGTACTTTTAAAAAAAAGTAAGAACATGATAAGTAACATTTTTGCGACAAATAAACTCAAGGAGACAAAATTGGGCTTAAATTCCGTTTTCTAACACAGCAGTTAATCTTTTTAATTTAGTCTAATTGTATCTGTTTATACCAATGTTATTTCCAGTATAAGTCAAGTTGTTGTAGCTCAAATGTTGAAAAGCCAAGATACATATAGGTACAGCCTCTGACATTGCATTATCGCATAAATATGAACTACTTATTCCAAGTTATCACCTTAATTTTTATTTTATTGTTTTAGAGTGCGACGAAACGAACAGTAACGAAAAGCAGACAAATAAATATCTTACCTTACTCTCACTCTACTATTCTACTCATGACAATAATCAAACAATGTAATTTCACGCGATAGATTATAATCTGACGGTACTTATAATTTTATGGTGACATTATAAGTAAGATACATTTTTAGTTAAATGCACTACAAATGTTATTCAGACATTGATATTATCAGAGATTAAATACCCTGTTGATCAGGGATGAAACGAATCTCACCTACATCAACAACTCACCGGCGGGGTGCAGGACGAGGTAAAAAGCGGCGCTGCGCTGTGATAAACCGGGATATTCGTGTGAAGTGCACTACTTTCCACCAATGATCGGACAAAACGAGATAGAGTAGTGCAAACTTCTAAGGACAGAGGAGGATGCAAAGAAAGACACCAACTGGATCCCATTTCGTTATTTTTAATGTTCGTTTTAATTTTGTAGATTGATGATGTTATATGTTTCTAACTATTGCATAAAATTACTTAGTTACCGTGTACCGTTTACCGTCCTTTTTAATGCTGTTAGGTATTCTTTCCACACCATTTCACTGAGCAGAAACCCATATTTTAATTTTTTTACTGTTTTTTGCCAGCACTCTTTCAGTCGAAATCACTGAAAGAGAGCTCACTGACCGAACTCGCAACAGGTATAGTGCAATTATGCTAATAAAACTCTAAGGAAGGGCAGTCGTAGGATCAGTCAATTGGCTATATTGTCTGTGGATATTATACCCTGTAGTTAGAGTGTTACGAATAGCATAGGTAGACCAAATTTACTTACCTTGCAGTTATTATAAAAGTTTAACCTACCTATTTCTACAAAATACCAAGAACAGTAGCGCTACCATCGAGCGCCACACAGTCTTTTTCATCATCACCCTGTATTCGTCCACAGCTGGACATAGGCCTCTCCCATAATACCACAGTCAGCCCGATCCTCGGTACTTCATTTCCAACCGCCACCAGCTGCCTATTGTATTATCACTCTGTCTTCTAGTCCTAGGCTCTCAGGCCGTCCGACAGACCCTGAATCGGTTTGCGTAATGTACTTCGATTCAGGGTTTCCACTCCAAAACGTCTGCAAGAGATATGTCCAGTCCACTGCCACTTCAATTTGCTAACACAAACTACATAGGTACAAATGAACAAAAAAAGCTACAATCACTACCCAGCTCTATATTTTGCTTGTTAACTGATTTATCTCTTTATCATGGACGTATCGTCCATGTTCTCTATATTGTATTTTTTCTTGATAGATCGCGTGTTACTCGTTGGTACTTTTAAAACAAAGATCGTAGATCTCTAGAGAGTTCTACGACCTTTGTCAGTGAAAAGCAGTGAAAAGGTTAGCATTACCGAGTTTTTATTTCATTTAATATGACTTAAGTTAGTATAAGATAGGCTGGCCTGGTGGCTTAGTTGGTAGTAGGTCTGCCTGCGAAGCCGTGGGTCGTGGGTTCGATCCCCACCCAGTGCAAATGTTTGTGTGATGAATTCATATATTTGTACTGTGCCTGGGTGTTTTCTATGCATAATTAGTATGTACCTATTTAAAATTATATAAGTATTATATATCAGCTATCTGGCTTCCTTAGGACAAGCTTTGCTTAGTTTGGGGTCAGATGGTGTTGTGTGTGAAATGTCCACCAATATTTATTTATTATTATTATTTGTACTAAAATACGAGCTCCTAAAAGAATCATTTGACATTATTTGAAAAGTAGAAAAAATATCTCTGAACTGGTTGTACTGGATCATAAATATAAGTAAGTACTTAAGAGCCTCTCACAAAAAGACAGAACTCAACTTTAGGTAAAATCCTGCAACATTGTCAGCGTGCGTCCGTTCGATTCAGCTCGAGCGTTTAGGCGGACAGAACGATCTTGAGCCGTAACGGCAATGTACTAAAAATTTTGATGAGATTTTCTGACGTGACAACGTCTACTAAATCGATGAACGCTGGCTGCGTGCACGAAAATTGAAGACTTATTGTCCCGTTACGTTCGTTGTCCCGTTACGTTACGATAAATTATTCTTGCATTTCAAAAATCTGATAATTAGTAAAATTTCTTTTTTATTTTAAGGGTAATTTTTGTGCATTGGTTCTTAGCTATGTTTGGTTAATATCGATTCAAGATGGCCGCCTCCACAAAATGGTGGACTAAATATTTCTTCATAATCTACCTCAATATGGGTATCAAATTGAATGAAAGAGCTTGACCAGTAGAATACTATGCACTATGACAAATTTCAAATCCAAGATGGCCGCCACCACAAAATAGCGAAATACATTTAATTTTTCACTACTCCCTCAATATGGGTATCAAATGAAAGGACTTGACGAGTAAAATACTATGCACAATGACAAATTTCAAATCCAAGATGGCCGCCACCATAAAATGGCGAAATACATTTCTTTTTTTCCCTACTTCCTCAATATGGGTATCAAATAAAAAGACTTGACGAGTAAAATACTATGCACAATGACAATTTCAAATCCAAGATGGCCGCCACCACAAAATGGTAAGATACATTTCTTTTTTCACTACCTCCTCAATACCGGTATCAAATAAAAGGGCTTGACTAGTACAACACTACGCACTATGACAAATGTCAAATCCAAGATGGCCGCCACCACAAACTGGCGATTGTCATTATTTTTTACTACTACCTCAATATGGGTAACAAATGAAAGAGCTTGACTAATAAAATACTATGCACTATGACAAATTTCAAATCCAAGATGGCGGCCGCCACAAAATGTCGACTGTCATTATTTTTTACTACAACCTCAATGTGGATAACAAATGAAAGGGCTTGACTAGTAGAATACTATGCACTATGACAAATTTCAAATCCAAGATGGCCGCCACCACAAAATTGCGAATGTCATTATTTTTTACTACTGCCTCAATATGGGTAACAAATGAAAGGACTTGACTAATAAAATACTATGCACTATGACAAATTTTAAATCCAAGATAGCCGCCACCACAAAATGGCGACTGACATTATTTTTCACTACTTTTCAATATGGATATCAAATGAAAGGGCTTGACTAGTAAAAACTACGCACTATGACAAATTTCAAACCAAGATAGCCGCCACCACAAAATGGCGAATGTCATTATTTTTTACTACGACCTCAATAAGGATAACAAATGCGCCACCACAAAATAGTTTTGTGGTGGCGGCCATCTTGGATTTGATATTTGTGACAGTGCATAGTATTCTACTAGTCAAGCCCTTTCATTTGTTACCCATATTGAGTTGGTAGTAAAAAATAATGTCAGTAGCCATTTTGTGGTAGCGGGCATCTTGGATTTGAAATTTGTCATGGTGCGTAGTATTTTACTAGTCAAGCCCTTGCATTTGATACCTATATTGTGAAGTAGTGAAAAATAATGACATTCGCTATTTTGTGGTGGCAGCCATCTTGGATTTCAAATTGATCATAGTGCGTAGTATTCTACTAGTCAAGCCCTTTCATTTGTTACCCATATTGAGGTGGTAGTAAAAAATAATGACAGTCGCCATTTTGTTGTGGCGGCCATCTTGGATTTGAAATTTGTCATAGTGCATGGTCAAGCCCTTTAAATTGCTATTTTTATTTAGGTAGTAGTAAACATTAATGATGATTAATTAATATTGGATGTTCGTTGCTCAAACACGTCGGAACAGTCATTGGTCATGGCCATTGCTCATGGTCATTGGTCGTGGTCATTGGTCATATCCGTTCCTCATGATCATTGTAATTGGTCATGGTCATTGGTCATGGTATAGAGGTACTCGTAGTAGTGAAAAATAATGACATTCGCAATTTTGTGGTGGCGGCCATCTTGGATTGGAAATTTGTGACAGTGCATAGTATTCTACTAGTCAATCCCTTTCATTTGTTACCCATATTGAGGTGGTAGTAAAACATAATGACAGTCGCCATTTTGTGGTGGCGGCTATCTTGGATTTGAAATTTGTCATAGTGCATGGTCAAGCCCTTTAAATTGATACCTTTATTTAGGTAGTAGTAAACATTAATGATGATTAATTAATATTGGAAGTTCGTTGCTCAAACACGTCGGAACAGTCATTGGTCATGGCCATTGCTCATGGTCATTGGACGTAGTCATTGGTCATATCCGTTCCTCATGGTCATTGTAATTGGTCATGGTCATTGGTCATGGTATAGAGGTAGTAGTGAAAAATAATGACATTCGCAATTTTGTGGTTGCGGCCATCATGGATTTGAAATTTATGACAGTGCATAGTATTCTACTAGTCAAGCCTTTTCATTTGTTACCCATATTGAGGTGGTAGTAAAACATAATGACAGTCGCCATTTTGTGGTGGCGGCTATCTTGGATTTGAAATTTGTCATAGTGCATGGTCAAGCCCTTTAAATTGATACCTTTATTTAGGTAGTAGTAAACATTAATGATGATTAATTAATATTGGAAGTTCGTTGCTCAAACACGTCGGAACAGTCATTGGTCATGGCCATTGCTCATGGTCATTGGACGTAGTCATTGGTCATATCCGTTCCTCATGGTCATTGTAATTGGTCATGGTCATGGTCATTGGTCATGGTATAGAGGTAGTAGTGAAAATAATGACATTCGCAATTTTGTGGTTGCGGCCATCATGGATTTGAAATTTATGACAGTGCACAGTATTCTACTAGTCAAGCCTTTTCATTTGTTACCCATATTGAGGTGGTAGTAAAAAATAATGACAGTCGCCATTTTGTGGTGGCGGCCATCTTGGATTTGAAATTTGTCATAGTGCATAGTCAAGCCCTTTAAATTGATACCTATATTGAGGTAGTAGTAAAAATTAATGATGATTAATTAATATTGGAAGTTCGTTGCTCAAACACGTCGGAACGGTCATTGGTCATGGCCATTGCTCATTGTCATTGGTCGTGGTCATTGGTCATATCCGTTCCTCATGGTCATTGTAATTGGTCATGGTCATGGTAATTGCTCATGGTATAGAGGTAGTAGTGAAAAATAATGACATTCGCAATTTTGTGGTGGCGGCCATCTTGGATTTGAAATTTGTGACAGTGCATAGTATTCTACTAGTCAAGCCCTTTCATTTGTTACCCATATTGAGGTGGTAGAAAAAAATAATGACATTCGCCATTTTGTGGTGGCGACCATCTTGGATTTGAAATTTGTCATAGTGCATAGTATTCTACTGGTCAAGCCCCTTCATTAGTTACCCATATTGAGGTAGTAGTGAAAAATAATGACATTCGCAATTTTGTGGTGGCGGCCATCTTGGATTTGAAATTTGTGACAGTGCATAGTATTCTACTAGTCAAGCCCTTGCATTTGATACCTATGTTGAGAAGTAGTGAAAATCAATGACATTCGCTTTTTTGTGGTGGCGGCCATCTTGGATTTGAAATTTGTCATAGTGCATAGTATTCTACTAGTCAAGCCCTTTCATTTGTTACCCATATTGAGGTAGTAGTAAAAAATAATGACATTCGCCATTTTGTGGTGGCGGCCATCTTGGATTTGAAATTTGTCATAGTGCATAGTATTCTACTAGTCAAGCCCTTGCATTTGATACCTATGTTGAGAAGTAGTGAAAATCAATGACATTCGCTTTTTGTGGTGACGGCCATCTTGGATTTCAAATTTATCATAGTGCGTAGTATTCTACTAGTCAAGCCCTTTAAATTGATATATATATTGAGGTAGTAGTAAAATTAATTGATGATTAATTAATATTGGAAGTTCGTTGCTCAAACACGTCGGAACGGTCATTGGTCATGGCCATTGCTCATGGTCATTGGTCGTGGTCATTGGTCATGGCCGTTCCTCATGGTCATTGGGCATGGTCATGGTCATGGTATTGAGGTAGTAGTGAAAAATAATGACATTCGCAATTTTGTGGTGGCGGCCATCTTGGATTTGAAATTTGTGACAGTGCATAGTATTCTACTAGTCAAGTCCTTTCATTTGTTACCCATACTGTACATACTTAATTAATATGGGAAGTTCGTTGCTCAAACACGTCGGAACGGTCATTGGTCATGGCCATTGCTCATGGTCATTGGTCATGGCCGTTCCTCATGGTCATTGGGCATGGTCATGGTCATGGTCATGTGCATGGTCATGGTCATGGTATTGAGGTAGTAGTAAAAATAATGACATTCGGCATTTTGTGGTGGCGGCCATCGCGTTCATCGACTTATTAGACGTTGTCACGTCAAAAAAAAATTGACAGATTCTGCTTCTTCATGAAGTTAACAAGATCAAATGTGATGGTCCGATCCGAAAAATCAGAATGAAACGTTATAAAACGCCAAACGAATTAAAATTTTGTGGTCGCACTATAATTATTCTAGTTTATGTCATAAACGCGCGAAATATTACGTAACCGACTCCCACGCTAACTGACGCAGGTCCTCCCCGACGGCCGCTCGCGGCATACTAAATTGCGCAGCGTAATTTATTGTAATTTCGACTGCTGGTAATTTATATTTTTGAAAAATTGACAACTATGATTTGAAAAGTAACTATAGAATTGGATTCTACTAAGAACAAAGTATTATCGTGTCTAATTTTTATTTTGGAGTTATTGTGTATTTTACACAGAGACAACGCTAAAACTGCAATATAAAACTTAAAATTGGCTTATGATTTTGTTTTTTTTACTAATAAATGGGACCAAAATTCAGATATATGTGACTTGAATGAATTAATAAAATATGTGTATGATGTTCCCCATATTTTTTTAAGTATACATTTTGAGTATCACTTGTAGATTTAGAAGTCTGAAACTGACACGGCGGCGACTTTTCGGCGAAATGGTCATGGGAGATCGTTCCCTACGACTAAAGGCTTTATTATTAGTAAAATTGAAACAAGGAAACGTCAACAAGAAAGATCGGCCTATTTTTTGAACGTAATTATCTTTTTCTAGATAATACTAAAGATGGAAATATCGGAACACAAACTTTTTGAATTTCGTGCGACGACGTGAGCCGGCTCTTAAATAGTAAGATTAAACCATTAAACTGGCTTTGATCCATCGCACAGCACAAACATGACGTTACGTTACGAGCAAATACCTCGCGAGCCTTTTGCCATAATGTTGTTGTCAGGGTTTGTAAATCACATAAATCTATAACTATGTATATGACGTCAGCATATATTCAACGGTGAAATTTTTTTGAAATCGGACCAGTAGTTCCTGAGATTAGCGTGTTCAAACAAAAAACCCTCTAAGCTTTATAATATTAGTCTAATAGAGGTTATTTTATGAAGATATTATGTTAAGATGGTATTATATTATGCAGATCAGCTACACACTCTCCTAAATGCATCCGACAGAAACCCTGTACGCTAACAACTTTGCGGCGATCTAATGTTAATACGACGATAAAATATGTTTGTAATATTATTTGTCAAAAGTGAATGTGAATTACTCATTACCTCTAGGTACTTATATTTTCATAAAAACCCGTTATGATTAAAGATAAAGATAATTTATTGAACAAAAAATACAAATACAATGCAATTGCTTTAGTATAAATACTGTGGTGCACAAGGCAGCGTCTTCCATTTGATCACTTAATTATGATGTTCAACAACATACAATTTAGGAACAAAAACAAACCTATAACTAATTTGCAAATAAGTAGGTAATACTGTTAGAAAGCAAAAAAAGCAACAAAATTAAACGTAATTATTAACTAAATGTAATTATTTTATTAATATTAACACAATCCCATTTCAAGATAAAGAAATGAATGATAAAAAGATTTCAAACAAATCAGATTTACCAAGCAAATAATGAAAACAATGACTATGTGTATCTTTTAACACTTTTTTCATTAGTTTTATTAGTTTGATTAGGTATGTTGATTCTCCCCTATTCATATCGTTCAGGTGATTACGATTCAATCAAAAATCATATTCATTGAAATTTTAACCGAAAAAGATTACACTCATTTTTTCCGTCTTACCTACGTCAAATCACTTAATTCCCTAGCAACGTCTCGTCAAAGTACATGAAAAATCTTTCACAACGCAATACCTCAAGTTATAAATAAACTTCCAATACCCTCAAGTTACCAAGACGCCCCCGAGCCACTAATCAATACTTCAGAGAGGGACAGCCTTATTAATAGAGATCCTACAATTTACTAGATGTAGTCGTTATGCTCCTACGTAAACTAATATCATGAGGGAGCTAGGACGCTCTAATGCGCTGTGGAATGGAATTCGGAGGAGCGCGAAAAGGAAATGAGACGCTGTAAATGTTTCTGATGCAAAATTTGTTGGCTTACAAGGAAAATATTCATTTTGACGTCAGTTTTGCTTTTGCCTGCTAAAAGCACGATTCAAACTTAATAGTCTTTCCTGTCCCCTGTAATTAAATGCCTGCGGTAACAAACCTATAGACTACAGGCCCGTGAACAAAATGTGTGGATCATATGAACCACTAGGAGATCTATGTAGGATGATATAAGGGTATAAAGTACAAAATACTCGTAATAAGATTCTATGCCGGCATTTGGAACCTGTGCAACTGAGTACAAGTTTAAGAGGGGGGGGTTGCAACCCTGGATCTTTTCTCCTTGTCGCATGATTTTTTACGGTATTGCGGAATAATGGATTAGAAGAGGTATTGTAAATGTAATGGCGTACATAATCGAATGACCAAATTTACCCTGTAAATTGTCGGAAAATCATGATTTTTTTCGACAAAACTAATAATTAAAATTTGAAATGTTTATAGTATTTCTTCTGAATTATTATTCCGCAACGCCGTACAAAAATCATGCGACAACAAGTCATGATCGAGGGTTGCAACCCCCACTCTTCTACTTGCAGTCAGTTGGACAGCTTATAAATGGCGAGTGCAAAATCTTATTATTTTATACCCTTCTATCATCCTACATAGGTCTCCTGGTGGTTCATATGACCCATACATTTTGTTCACGGGCCTGTAGTCTATTAATAATACGGTCATCGTATGACGAACATCCGCGAACTCTTAGAAATGGGTCCGTGAGAGAGATAAAGATTGAGTTTTCAGAATGAAAGATCAATTAGACTCACACATATGTTATTTTCGTAATGTTGTAGAGCGAAACGTGTTTAGGTACTTGAAACTTGAAAGGCATAATAAGTATCTTTTCGGGTATTGTAAATTACCTTCTAAAAAAGGATTTTTTTGAGGAAAATAAGGGACGACGTCACGTCATAAAAATAATCCAAGTGTACTCTACAAATAATGTTAACTATATTTTTTTATGTAGGTTATTATAGTTTATTAGTTATTGTAGTAGTAGGATTCTTTGCAGGGTCAATCTAGGGAAATACCACATCCTTGTTAGTTATTATACCGTCAATAGTCCAAGATCCCAGAGCCGCAAGACGTCACGTATTTTCTGATAGACAACAGACTCTTTAAAACTCTATTATTTTGGAAGTTTTGAGCAAAAAAAAGTTAAGCAAAACGGCCGACGGAAAGTGTCTGGGAGTATTGGGGCCTCATTTTTAAAGATATTGCCTATGACAAACGCGAAAATCAGTTATCAGAAAATACACGAAGTAAGTAATGCAGCTTCTGGACCCTATATCTCAAAATTGGCCGTCTAAGCAAGTTAGCGGGTAATCATGTGTTCTTAGTACATACTAACTCTACTCAATCGTCCACATTTCATCCATCATAAAATACGTGACGTCTGGCGACCCTGGGATCTTACTCTACAAGGAGTAGTGTATGTAGTGTACACTCGTTACTTGGCGTGATTTTAATTGATTAATTTGAAACTTCGCCTGAAATTGGTTGCTAACTATTTGCTTCAGGAAGTGTAACGTTTCCATCAAGAAGACGATGACATTTTATACCCACTGCTCTATTAAAGTTGGGCTTGCGCAATATCTTCTTATTCCCACCTTTGACTATGCAGATGTCTGCTCAATATCAAAGAGGACCAGCTACATAAACTTGCGCGTCTCAAAAATTTTCTACGGCAAGTCTTTTTTTTCTGTTCGGGTTGTTCAACTGTGGAACGCTTTGCCTGTATTTACTAGACAAGCTCCGTCGGTTGCTGTTTTCAAACAACTAACGAATGAGATTTATTTGTCTACGTGCTCATTTTGTTGAAGTAGTTACTCTTCTTTAAATAGTACATAATTTTATACTTATTTCTTTAACTTCCATTAGTAAAATTGATAGTTATGGATTAGTATAAGTATTTGTTAATTCATATTTATGTATTACGATCAACAGTTATTAATTTGTAGGTCAAGGATATACCAGAGATTTAAAATCTCTGGTATATGTGGTACGGTTTAATAGTATTGAAATTTATTTTTTTATACATATCTTTCGTTCCGCCCCAGATTCGCTCGTGGTGCTTATACATATATATATAGACTATATCAGTTAGGGATCACGTACATATCCAACGGTAAAAGAATGATTGAAATCGGTCCAGTAGTACCTGAGACTGGCGCGTTCAAATAAATAATTTTCACCGTTATAATATTAGTATAGAGTATGGATAGTATGGAGGCTTTTGTTTGACTACTCCTTTTTGGGGGTACGCTAATTCTTGAAAGTTGTAAATTGATAATATTTATTGGAGAACTCGGTGTGCCATCGTGCGTCTTTCGGGGCATTCCGTACCTCCGCGTGCCCCCAGAAAAAAAGTAATGCTTATTTAAGTGTTAGTGTCCATTTTTAAAACTATAGAATTAAAAGTATCATCAATCGGACTTCCCCGTCTTCATATTCTTCATTTCTATTTATTTTATCCTGTGCGAGATCGCTCTTAGTGACGAATTCGCCAATTCCTACTTTGTTTTTATAAATATAAATATTGGTGGACAATTCACACACAACACCATCTGACCCCAAACTAAGCAAAGCTTGTGTGATGGCAGCCAGATAGCTGATATAATACTTATATAGTATGGTTTGGGTAATGTATCTATCTACTCTGTTCAGGTTTGAAGGACAGTGCTTTCAGATAAATTAATGAGGAAAGACATAATTTGTCTAATATCTCCGGGTGCTGATATGGTTCGTCATCCAGACCGGACATTTTCCTTTTTTCTAGAGCTACGAAACGCATAGTCCTTGTAGAACTTACCGTACCGTGGGAAACTAATATACCTAAAGACCACGCGTTGAAACAAAATAAGTAATTATTACCTACGAGATCCTAAACGAATTAACAAAAAACGACTATATACTCGTAGTTAGTTTATACGCTGTAGAAGTGGGAGCGAGAGGTATACCAGCAAAATCTCTCTACAACCTGCTGAAAGACCTTGGCTTATCCAGAAGTGCAGTAAGTTCTATACTAGAACGAGTATCTAAAGCTGCACTAGTAGGCTCATATCTGATTTGGCTGGGCAAGGAGAGAAAAACGAGTAGTGAAGGTGAGTGTTGATGTACGTCAGAAAGGGGTCCCTTAAACCTACGCCCGAGTCACAAGTCTCGGGATCTACTCGAGTTTTCTCTCTCTCTGCCACACGATGGACCCGGCCCGTACGGTGAATCCATGGAATGCTAAGAAGATCGTCTCACAGTACATTGCCAGGCAGTAGTTTGAAACCTTACTGTTGCAACAATTGTGTGGTAATGTGCTGTAATGGACAAGCGCGTTGCTTGTCATCACGTACAGTAAAACGTCTAATACTGCTCAATTAAATTTTAAAAAATTGTTATAACCAAGATTTTCTAGAAATGTGTTTTATTTATATCGTCAGTAGTATAATGTCATATTTACTATAATACGATTTTACATACTGTTCATTGCCTATAGCAAACAGAGCAGATATCGAATTTATTTATGTCAAAGTCACTATAAACTATAAGCGGAAATCGCAACACAATTACAGTCGTAACTCATCGGAATTAAAATCAAAATACATCAGCAAAAATAAAGAGAACCTGAATAACCGCACAATTTCAGTTTTCAATCGTATTCATTACGACTCGCTTTGTAATTACGTATCTTTCTGTAAACGTAGGTACAGCTATACGCAGTGCTATATACCAGGCAGATGCAATGTACATTAACACAGTTGTTAAGGACCCGCGTTCCAGCGCCGTTGTCGATGTAGTAGAAAAGTAAAACGCTTGTTCAAGGTTCTGTGTTTATTTCGTCTCGTAATATAAGTGCATGTCGAATGCATTTAGTAGGTACTCTTTATTTAAACTATTTACAATATCTACGTGACTTAGTCGAAGTATGGCAGAGTGCGCGCGGAGGGTTTCGACCAATCGGAGGCCTCGCTCCGTCTCGCTCGCCATGTTGTCCCGGTTTGCCAAAGTGAGGTCCGCCGTCCGCAACAAGAATATTACATTCTCAGTCATATTTTCATGATTCATTTTCCAAAGACTCGAAGGAAGAAGTTTGACTTTAACATAAAATCTTTGGTTACCAGAGTAGTTTGTCAGTTACTATAACTTAGTCGACCTTTACGGACATTGCAAATGTTATAAAAGCGTTTTAAAAGAAAATTACGTAATTTACAACACATTTTCATAACATGGACGTCTAAACTGTGGAATACGTTGCCTGAGTTAATAAATATAATTTTTTAGAGCCTTATGCGAGTTGGTATCCGGGAATAAATTTAGGTAATTTTATGTTGATTTCAAGGTAAGTACTATGATATTTTATAAAACAATAAGTGACACATAAAAACTAAGAAAAAATGTTTTATCGAGTCAAAGATTTTTTTTGCGTAGAATAACAATACATTTTATTTCTGCAATTTCAGGGTTCGTCTCAAAAGAAAAGTTGCCCACAATAATGGATACGACGTGGGAAACGTACTCACTCAGATTTTTTGGTGGAGCACAGGCAGTCTATGTAAACCTATTTTATTTATAAATCATCTACAGTGGTAGATTTAAACTGGTAAATTTATATAAATATACACTGATACTGTATACTGTGAAATGAACTTTAATTAACTATTTACATTGTAAACAGAAATTCAGCTACAGAAGGTTAAGTTTCTATTTTATCAAGAAATACGTGAATAAATTACCTACTCAACGGCATTGACATAAAAATAATAGTTTGGTTATTTATTTCTATATACAGTTACTAATAACACCTATTATAATAATATTATAGTACCTATAAAATTATAAATATTCTTTTTTTTTAATAAGCAGTGACGAGACCAGCAGCATATGAGCCATTGTTGCATCAGGTAAGCAACGTGCCTGCCACATAACAGCACAGTGACACGCAGCTAAAGGAACATGAACAGTCTAAATCATTACCTAGCACTGCACTGCACTCATCACCCAGAGGATCTAAGATGTTTATGATTCAAACCTATATGAATATGGTAATCACTTGGCAAATTTATGTATGGTAAATTATGTATGGTAAATTTATGTATTTTAGTTGGTTTGACACACCATATCGCAAAATCTATACCATTAGCTTGACTCACAAATTTGAAAGGTTCCTGGCTGACTTAGGTATTGGCCAAATGTTTTGAAAAGGCTCAAAGTTCGTCTGTACTTATGAGTATTTTTCCTAGTGCCAACGCACGAATCTGTCAACACCACTGGCTTTTGATGGTGAAGGTAAAACTTCGCCAGGAAACCAGCATCCTCCAAGAATGTTTTTCAAAAAGAGTACAGGCCCGTGAATTAAATGTATGAGTCATATGAACCTCCAGGTGACCAATGTAATCCTACATATATATAGAGTCTGGCCAACGACAGTAGTTTTATACTGGATTTTTTTGCAATCTTTTGAAATGACAACACTTCAGTGTTCCTACCATCGGGTATTTACCCTACGAATTGGAATATTTTAAACAGAAAGTACTTGATTCCAAAAAGGCATTTTCAAAACAAACTGATTTAAAAATTTTATGAAAATAGATTTTAAAAATTCGTCCGTGATCTAGAATTGTATTCATCAAAAATCAGTACGACGTATGTACGTGTTGGCGATTATTTCAAGAGCAACACTAAGCCTTAAGTTTGCCTAATAAATAGATTCATTAATTACGCTATTTAATAGAGAAAAGCTCATGCAATTTCATTTTTAAGAAATTAATTTTCGGCGATAATCCGAAAGATTTGGTAGAATCTGAATCAGTGTATGGTATCCCCATCTCTGACGCAACAAAATGGCGTGTTTTTGATGTTTCGTAGTAGCTGTGGCTTGTTTTTATTTATGGCGAGATTTTCAGTTAAGGGATGCCATGCTGATATATTTTAAATTTGCCGCGCTTTGTACTGACAAAGTTCATCTTTCGTTAGCCAGACTCTAGAATACATAGAAGGATATAAAATAAGAAGATTCAACACAATTTTTATCCGGCATTTGTAAGCTGTCCAACTAAATGCAAGTTGAAAAGAGGGGGTTGCATCCCTCGGACTGTTCTCCTTGTCGAATGATTTTTGTACGGCGTTGCGGAATAATGGATTAAAAGAGGTAATGTATTGCAAGAGCACCGCCTTAAATCGGCAACTTCCCCTCTCATCTCTGGTAGGACAACGTACACCATTTCACAGTTCCAATACGCTTCCTCGCATCATTTTAATGTAAACCCAGCATAAAACTCTTCCCATAAACATGGTACAGTCCGCGAGGTATAAGCTGAGCTTTGCATTAGTGTGAGTGATCACCAAAAGTACAGTCAGACAACAAACTCTTAAAAATTAATATCATTATATTTTAGGTAGGTACTTAAGGCATAACATAAGTCGGAGAAGTATTCTAGTATTAAAATAAAATAAAACTAAATTGATAAAATAAAGTCCAGCTGTGTATTTGACTGATGAGTACATATTATTGTGTGATTATTACTAAAAATTCAATTTGAAAGACAAAATAACTACACATCTTCTACACCAGACATGCACCATAGTCACTTTCTTTATCACTCTCGTTATCATTTTCACTCTCGTCTGATGTGTCGTTTGTTTTAATAATGAATCTCTCCGTTATATTGTCAATAACGGCGTCGTATCCATGAAACTTTTTTTCTTCTTTTATTGCATGGTCACAAACATTTTTCCATTCCTGTACAGTGATAATTTCAATTTTTTCATTTGCTAACCTCATTATTGTATCTATATTCATTGACACGTTTTTTTTTCGCGACGTATCCTTTTAACATTGCCCATATATTTTCAATCGGATTGAAATCTGGGTGATAGGGTAGGGTAGACGAAGGACGCTGTGACCATGTTCTCTTAATAAGGTGTCAATTTTATATTCAATAAATCGTTGTTTATTATGCAGTATCAATTGATAAAGTTGTGGTTTAAGCATGGATATTGAGTGATCGATATTGCGTAACTTGAGCCAGTCAATCATATCTTGTTTGCGACTATTTGAGTTGGGAGCGGGATTTTTTAACGAATTGTGGTAAGATGCGTTGTCAACTACAATAA
This sequence comes from Ectropis grisescens, assembly GCA_017562165.1. Lineage (NCBI taxonomy): Eukaryota > Metazoa > Arthropoda > Insecta > Lepidoptera > Geometridae > Ectropis > Ectropis grisescens. The sequence goes on along the minus strand of CM029769.1, from coordinate 6,919,802 downwards.
CGCTATTGGGCTTCAAATTGGGAATTAATTGTGTTTGTAACCATTTTGTATAGTTTTCTGTATTCATATTGTTATGATAATCACCACTTTTTTTTGATTAGCTTTAAACATCAGCAGCGCATTTGGTATGAATCCGTCGATGAACGATTATCAATCGATTTCCTTTAGAAATAGGTTTCTTCAAACCAGAAGTGCTGCCATCTGAATATGATTTTGATGAAGTGTGAGTGGTGTCAATATATGTTTCATCGGTATAAACGATAGGCCTGCCCTGAATACGGTATTCGGAAATTTTAAGTAAATAAGTTATACGTAGGTGACGGATCTCATGCTTTTCCATAAAAAAAAATCTGTTATTCTCTGTCCTTGACCATTTGAATCCTAAAAGAGATACTTCTTTTCGCAATGACCATATTGATCCTGGATAGTTAATGTCAGCCTTTAATTTTTCATGAATTCTTTTCATTGTTGGCACCTCTTTGTCAGTAATGTGAAAATTATGAATTGTTCTACGGATTACTGCTTTATCAAAATCATCAATGATTATTATATTTTTCCTGCATCTGGTATTTTTCGGAGATTTGAATTTGGTTCCATCTTTCAAAACACGTTTACCTTCCAATAAGAGTCTTTTAACAGTTGACAGTGGAATTCCTGTCGATGTCGATACCAATTAGGCCGATGTAGTCACACTTGACATGTCTTTATCGTTCATGTCTTTAAAATAGCTATTTAAATTACACAAAATTTCTTTTACTTGGCTATTTAATGGTTTCCGTATTTTGCGCTTATTTGTGTTGGGATCCATTTTACTAACACTTATATCAAACAAAAACAAAATAATATTAAACACGTCACGCTGCAGTCTGTACAAGAGGTGAAGTGCGGCAGGAGCGCGGCGAGACAGAATGGCGCCGCGCCTCAGGCCGGTTACCCAAAATCAGTTTAACCGGTTTTTACCGGGCGAAAATGGCGCCGCGCCTAAGGCCGGTTGTCACACCTACACTATCCATGTACACTCACACAAATGCAAAGCTCAGCTTATACCTCGCGGACTGTATAAAGCTTCGTAACTGTAAGCCACTGTGACAAAATGCATCGCAGAACAACCGTGAATAGTAAACAACCCCGAGCCATTTTTGTCCAATTTGCGATCGATACTGACATGTGTGTACGGGCTGCTGATGTATCATTCTGACATTACTAGCCTTGCCTTTTGAATTCACTTTGTATTACACGCATCAACTACCACTTTTTTCATAACGTATAGGCAGGCCTATTACAACACAGTTTTCCTGAAATTTGTTCCTATTACTGGTTTTCCCTGTAATTTATCTTGAAATATTGCCTTTCAACCCGAAACACAGTAATATTTTCGCGGTACAGTTTAGTCGTAGTATAATGTATAATTGGCAAAGGAACTCTGAGTAAATGCAACAGATTATGTTGTTTTTACTCAGAGCCCATTTATTACCCATTTACCATATCATAGCCTTTAACAGCGCTGTAAATAAGGTTTATTTCCCGTGTTACTACCCGTCTTACTACCAGTAGTAACTAGTTTTAAAATTATTTTTGCCCGTGTTACTACCAACAGGTCCAGTAGTACGACGGGTAATTTATTTTTGCCCGTCGAAGGCGGCACCGGTGTTTCCCGTTGCCTAAGAACCCTGGACAGGCGCAATAAATGCCTTAGAGCCGTAGACCTTAGAACATATCGATCGTGATTATAGAGCGTAGTTAAACCAATTAAGAGTTCACACTTCAGACCGGGCGGACAAAAATCTAGATAATTATGTTTCTGGTATACGCCGCCGCCGTGATTGCTTATTGGCAAGAACGTCTGATTTAAAAAGCGTGAGATGGTAAGTTTATCTCCGACAACAGATTTCCAAGTACGATTCCAAGAATCGACCTGCAACAGTTTTCTAGTCGCAGATGTACAAATTTATTATCATCAATGTGTTAATAATTTAGTATTAATAGAATGCGTTGGAACGAGCTGGACATGTGCCTGATGGTTAGCAACTCAGCCTATAACACCAATTTCACGCAGCTTGACGTTGAAACATGTCCAAATCATTAGCAAGCACTGCACACGTCACCCATAGATATTAGATAATTTATCTTTAAGCCCTATAACCTATAATTTATCTGGAAACATTGCCCTTCAAAGCGGAAAACAGTGATGTTTACAAATTTACTGCTTGGCGGCTAAAAACTGGCAAACATGTGGTACTTTCCCAGGTGGGTTCAGCAAAAAGTTCTACTAAGTACTCCCCAAAAACGTATTTAATTTTTCGAAGACACGTATCATCCGTTGACCCGAATTTGGGTAGCGTGGTGGAAAGTTATTTCCAATAGGCTTCAAGAAACTGAAATACTGAAACAGCTGAAGTATATAATTATAAAATATGGATATACCTTCACATGAATATTTCTACCATTTATTTGTAATTAACGTATTAATAACGGAAAATAGACATATTCCAAACATTTCGTGAAGCAATAGTCTTCGCATTCTTCCGAAAATTACCAAATTACCACATCTATTACAACATGATATGCATGTAGTATCTATTAGTGTATCATGTTATATTCCTATTTATATATTAGAGTGTACAGTTATTAATATGTAAGTACATATATGTAGTATGTAGATATACTAAAATGTAATGGTAAAAAATTACAATTTACATGTCAACTAAAAAAAATGTCATAAACCTAAATACTACAAACACAAGTTTGAAGTCATCAATTTGTAGATATTGTAGTTTAATTATATATTATATAGTTAATTTTCCAAAATGTTGAATTACACGTATCCTCTACTCATTACTTGTGCTTCCCCGTTTTCTTATTATTTTTTTCTCCTTTTCCATACTATGGTAGAAATCGCTCTTAGCGATAAGGTCGCCAATTACTACTTTGTTTTTTAGGTTTTTGAATATTTTTGTTGTTTTGTTTTCTAAATAAGTACAATAAAGAGTTTATTTATGTATCTCTCAGCTATAATGTTGTCTTTCCGGACTGAGGTATAATCCCTTCACACGTCGTCGCCCGTATCAGTAACCTGATTAGCCCATCTACCGGGAAACAGCTTCCCCTCGAACCCTCGATACGCATTAAGATCCGTTTGCTAGCTCTTAAACTGAATTCACAATACGTGTTTCGTTTATCAACGCCGACGTGCTGCTACGTCTGTTCTTTCTGTAGTGCTCTTTTTTCTGCATGTTTAAAGACCTTCAGCAAGAACTAATTTGTTAAGGAGATGATAGTTTTTTTTTTTTAAATAAAGTACTACTGATAAGTAAAAGTATGATTTTTTTTTTAATAAGAAGTGACGAGACGAGCAGGACGTGTGCCTGATGGTAAGCAACATGCCTGCCATATAACAGCACAGTGACACGCATTTATAGAGCTATTGAAACATGAAGAGTCCAAATCATTACCTAGCACTGCACTCCGCTTATCTCCCAGAGATCTAAGATGTTATATCTCTAAGCCCTGTAATTTCTCTTCAAACCGGAACACAGTAATGTTTTCACATTACTGTTTGGCGGTGGAATAACTGGCAAAGGTGTGGTACTTCCCCAGGCGGACTCTGGTAAGAGTTCTACCACTACTAATGATAGTACTGTTATTAGGATGTAAGCCTGCTAACATAAATATATTGTAGAACGATATGGTATGTAGAGAGTGACGAGACGAGCTGGACATGTGCCTGATGGTAAGCAACATGCCTGCCACATAACAGCACGGTGACACTAAGGTAACTGAGGCAGTATTTGTACACTATGTATACTTATAATTTACGTTTACTAAGAGCAGCTTATTTTAAAACATTTTTATACAATTTCATCAAAATCGGTTTCAAAAAGTGTCTAGTTGCAAAATTTAAAGATTTTCTTCAACAATGACGAACTTTCATGTAAACTTTCATTAACCTTTAACTCTTTTTCTGTGATAAAAAGTCTTCCTTTCCTGAGTCTAGTCTATATGTGCACCCACAGAATGCAATCAATGTAGTTTAAAGCGTAACATACAGACAGAGTTACTTTCATGTATATGATATTAGTATGGATAGCAAGACCTAGTTGCAAAATTTTAAGGTTGTAGGTATTATCAACAATTTGAGCTTACATACAAACATTGAACCGCCATTTCAAACCCTATTTCATCCCCGTACAGTTCGAAATTATGAAATTTCCAGAACAAACATTTATTTAGATACAAAGGCTCGTGGTGTTACCTTCAACAATTACGAACTTCTATATAAACTATCATCCCCCTTTTCAACCCCTTCACCCTTTTTTCGTAAAAACAAGTGGCATGTATTATCTCCTTTTTAACCGACTTCCAAAAAGGAGAAGCTTATCTAAACCGATTTTAAAATTTATTTTTTTGTTCGGATGAGTATGATTCCACAATGGTCCCATATAAATCGTAATCGAAATCGGTCAAGTTTTGAAATATGAACCAAAAACTAAAATTTGCATCCAATTTTCTAGATGACGTCATTGTAGACTTCACAAAAGTTATGAAACTGAAAGCTGTCAATACGAAATTGGGTAAATGCGTTAATAAAAACTTGTTTTGCATTAATAAACTATTTTTGTACAAAATATAAAATCGACTTTAAAACCACAAATAGGCACTCAAAAGCGAAAAATAAATTAATATCAGTATAACAAGTGCTACTCACTCATCTATTACGTGTGTACCCTACATTTTATTAAAATCGGTTCAGTTGATTTCATGGATATAACTTTGAAAATGACGGAATTTTCATAAAAACGTCCATCCTTTGTTTCATCCTTTTAGGGGTTGATTTTTTTTTAACTTTTATAAGTTTACACTTGACCGCCATCTCGCCTTATGTTTAGCGACGATGCGGTCTACGATGGAGCGTGTTTACCTAGAAGAAACCGATTCGCTCTCGATTTGAAGACATACAGATTGTAACCATCGGGGAAAACACACTCAGGTAACGTATTCCACAGCCTAGACGTACTTATCACAAAAATAGAGTCAAATCTCTTCGTTCGTGTCTTTGGAACATCAACCATGAAACGATGTCGTTTTTTTCAAGCTACGAGCATTCCGATAGAAAAAAGGGTAGGGTGGTATTAGATCATGCAAATCAATCGCACACTCTCCAAAGTGTGTCTAATAAAAAACCGATGGGCTGCCAATTTTTCGGCGATGATCAAGACTTTGTAGTCTTTGAAATTGGCAAACCCCCATCATGCCTACGTGCTGAAACGCACCTCCATGCAATTTGAGACACCTAGCATTTGTAGCTTGAGAGATTTCGTGGTGAGTGACCTTTGGCTTTTATATAAATAGAAGATGTGTACTAGTTAAGTACTGGAAAATCGCCGACAGTACCACAACTTTGCCAGTTTTTCTACTGCCAACCAGTAAAGTGTGAACATCACTGTGCTTTGGTTTGAATGTTTCCAGAAAAATTACAGGGTATTGAAATAAAGCATTCTATATATCTGGGTGACGAGCGCAGTGGAGTGCTAGGTAATGATGTGGACTCTTCATGTTCCAATAGCTGCTGAAATTGTGCTGTTATGGACAGGCATGATGCTTATTATCAGGATTACCATCATAGGTCCTCCTCATCCCGTCACTTTTTATTATGAAAAATAGTGTAGCATACGGCAGTAAACGTTTGTTTCAAATTTTTATTTGCGAATAACGAACGTCCTTATTGTCAGAAAACCCATTAACATCTCATGAACTTGTAAGAAGCTAAAAGTATTTAAATATCAATTTATTTAAATAGGCATAACAAAACAAAATTCTCAGGTCCCGCATATCCGACAGACAGTCATGCGTGAAATTGAGTTACTGCTTATCGCGGCGCGACGCCGGCGCGGGCGCATAGAATATCGCATACGTTTACAAACTCTGTCCACAGATAGACGCGTTCGTTTATCCGCTACGTTTATTGAATAACAAGCTCGCGGAATTTAAAACAAAAGAGTGACAATACAGTGACAATGGTGTGACTACGCTAGTCGACATCAAGTCCAGTCACGCGCAAAGTAAATATGTGCACTCTGATAACACGAGACCGTGGCGAAAATCTGTGCTCCAATCATAAAGACAACACTGTAGGAGGTTGTGATGGAAATGTGAAAATGGTGTGTGAAAAATAACAAGTTGAAAGTCGTGCTGTGGATTATTTTACTGTAAAAGTAAGCTACGTTTTATTATTTGGTAGTTTATGTTATCTAGCCTGGCTTTATTGCAGTTATTGAATTGCGCTGTTTTGTTTGATAAATTACGGTGACTGTGAAATGGCTTTTCAGAACAGTGAAATAATAAAAATATTATTTTAGATAATTAACTAGTTCTTATAACATTTTTTAACCATGGTTGTTCACTTCACGAGTGTTATTAGTAAATGAATAATTTGTACCACGGTTATTTGGAGAAGTAAGCCTCCGATATTTCGATAGAGTCTCATGCACAATACCTCTATATCAATTTTCATCCCTGAAAATGGCATTCATGAAATATTGAAATAAGAATTTGTAATATGTCCCATACATTATTAATTATACTAGTATAACAGACAGACAGACAGAAACTCTTTATTATACACACCAGAAGACATACAAACAAAAAACAATAGCAAATAAAATAGCTTATAACTATTGCCATAAATGGCGGTCTTATCGCTTATAGCGATTTCTCCCAGGCAACCATTAATAGTCAAAAATAAGAAAACGAAAAAGAAATTGAGGATATGGTGCGAAAGTAACAGCAAGAAAAAAAACAGTAGTAATGTCGTCATTTATGCTAGCAAAAAATAATAAAAAAGGAAAAATAAATAAAAATACTATGACAATACATACCAATACTTATCTATGTTATAAATATTCTAGTAAAAACTAGTGGTTTGTTTTTACTTCATCTAGATTTTAATACATAGCTGCAGCCTTTAATCCTTTTCCTATCGTGGAAAGTCTATTCGAGTTGGCACAGTCATATCGAACACATTTAGATCGTATAGGCATAATATGATAATAAAGTAAGATCCCAGGGCCGGCAGTCACACGTATTTTCTGATGAACGAAATGTGGACGATTGAGTAGAGTTAATACATAACAATACATATATCCATGTTATAAAATTCTAGTATAACTAGTGGTTTGTTCTGACTTTATCTGGATTTTAGTACATAGCTGCAGCCTTTAATCCTTTTCGTAACGTAGAAAGTTTATTCGAGTTGGTACATACACTTGAACATATTTAGATCATATAAGTTCTGCATAATATAGTAACATCCCAGGGCCGCCAGACGTCACGTATTTTCTGATGTACAAAATGTGGACGTTGAGTAGAGTTAGTAAGTAGGTACTAAGAACACATGCTTAATACAAACTTGCTTAGACGGCCAATTTCGAGATATGGGGCCCAGAAAGTGCATAAAAACCTTACTTACTTCACGTATTTTCTAATATCTGATTTTCACGTAAGTCGTAAGTAATATTTTTAAAAATAAGGCCCTAATACTCCCAGACTCTTTCCGTCGGCAATTTTGCTTAACAAACGCTTTAAAACTCCCTAAATAATGACTTTCACTTAAATTCTCATACTCCATTTGTATGTATGTTTATCAGACAACTATTTTAAAGACTTCCAAAAAGACAGGCCGATCTAAGGGGCCAATCATCCCCTAAACTAAATTTTATTGCCTCTGTGGATAAGAGCGGGAGGCTGAGTGAAATATGTATTAGGAAATGTTGACTGAACCGATACTGACTGAACTAACGATAATTCGATTGAACCGATTAGACTCCACTTTCGTCATACGTACAGCCAAACAATGGGGCATGCTGCCCGAGTGCGTCTTTCCAATGGAAACATTCTGGGTGTCTTCAAATCTATACATACATCTATACATATACAGTGAATCGGCTTCTCCTAGGGAAGCTCTTCATCTTATATTGCATCGTCGCTTTAAATGGCGGTCCAAAGCTAGCTTATTTTCGATTTAAAAAAAAAAAGTCAGACAACTCAGCCGTCAGACAAGAAGTCAACAAGTAAGAATGCAAGAGATTGGCTTCAGCAATTGGGCCCCATTCCTGATGTTCAAACACGTTTAAATTTAATATATCAGTTTGCTAATGTCTCAATATATTTATTGAGAGTAAATTAATAAAACAATTAATAACAAATAAAACTTCACACTTGTCCATCTGCCGATCTGATTCAGAGCACTTAAAAACAGTTAGTATATATAATATTGATCAATTAGCATTTTAGCAGATTTGCAGTAGAACATAAAAAACAAAATTTCCAAAAATTTTAAATAAAAGTGTGTCAATCAGGGTTAGTCCGCGTTTACGATTAACATTGTTGGAAACTGCAAATTGCATCGCTATAAACCATTAGATGTGCCCTCTCAAACTTCAGGCGTACGGAATGATGTCATCGTTGGGAAGAGTGAGCTCACTCTCTCCATTCTAGTCGGTTGTAGGAAGCGGTAAATGCCTGACGTTTTTACTTATCATTATTCGTTGTCAACAACCAAAATAAGTAAAACCACATCAAATCTCCCCGCGATTCTAGGGGTCAAGTAGATCGGTTGTGTGTAAACCACTTACGATTCACACAGAGACGCAATTTATTACCAATTTCAAAGTACTCAGAGCACATCTATTGGTTTATATCGATGACAAATTGCTGTTTAATCGCATCAGTTCTGGAAAGAATGCGGTTAGCAGTGCAGTTATTCAAGCGTGATTAGTTATTATATTATAAATGAGAATGTTTGGATGTTAGTTGCTCAAACACGTCGTCGTAAGAATTGAAGGTATCAAGCTGAATTGTTTAACTGAAATAGATTATGGTCTGGAACAGCACTTAGTTTACTTATTTTCCAATTTTTACACTTTTGTAGATACTCTGCCTTTTTCTAAATTATATGCGGACAAAGTCGAGGCCAGATGTTACTAGCGCAGTGCAATGCTAAACAGTAAACAGTGATTTGGATTATTTGTGTGATATCTGCGTGGTATTATGGTCTAATTGGCTACCGTTAACTCGTAATATACTTACTTTGCATTTACAATATTAGTGTTTTTAAACATAATGCAAGTTACGGCTGGTCTTGTTGGGAGAACGGCGACTACTGATCCAGACTCTCGGGTTCAAATCCCACGCGCAACACTGTCTTTTCGAAGTCATGTGCGTAATGCCGGTAGTTCACTCAAAACGCTGAAGGAAAATATCCTGAGAAAATCGACATGTACCTAAAACCTTTCAAAGTCAATTGTCATCCACCAAACCGCACTGGGCGAGTCTGGTGGATTATGGCCTTAACTCTCTCCTTGAGACAGAAGCCAGGAATTTGGTCCCTGTGTTGCTGGTTCCTGACCCTCGGGAGTCCCAGGAACGTTTAGTGGGATGTTTAAGTAAACATGTTGTAAATTTAAAAAAGCTCAGCATATTTAAAGCGACAACATTTCATGGTATATTCCAAACACTCGAACGTATAAGTTTGATTTCATTTTTGGAACGAAATCATTTAAGTTGAGGAATAGGTTGCCTTAGAGCGGTACTCTCAGTTGAACACAATTTAGATATCTTAAAATCGAGAAGGAATTTCTGTATTGTGTTTACAACTATACAGGGTTACTGGTAATTAGCCAACATCCCTTTAAAGGCATGTTCTGTGTAATTAAACAAATAATACTTGTTCCACAAATTTTGTTAAAACTCAATATGTATGCTACTTTCTTTTACTTTTTATTTTACTCTTTAGCACTGTTTAGCTCTATTCGCATCGGCACTTCTTTTATCAAGCGTTAAAGAGTGTGCGCGTTCTTGCTACTAAGAGTTCGATGTTTTTAGGCTGGGCTTTTTCAGTACGCTTTTTTTATTCTGTATGGGGAAAAAATACGATTTTTTAAACAATAGAACGAATTTGTAGAATTGTGAATTTGACATGTTTAATGTACTTAACATGTTAAAAGGACGCAGACTGATTTCCAATAACCCTGTATAAGTGTTGTGTCAGCTATCTGGTTCCCATAATACAAGCATTGCTTAGTTTGGTATTAATTGGTGTTTTTTTTTAAAACGACTACCAAAGTTTATTTATTTACCAGCCGCAGCCCGTTCTCGTTAGTTTCCCGGAATAAAAAGTAGCCTGAGTGATAATCTAGTCATTGTTTACATGATATCAAACATCCAAACTTTGACGTTTATAACATTTGTAGGATTAATTAAGTTTTAAGTGTTGAGAATCAGGCGAGATGAACTTTTACTCAACACTTTAACTATCTTAAAACTTACTGAAAGTATTAAGTAAAGTTGGATAAAATATATAACAAATACCGACTTCTATTTAAAATTAAATCCAGACACTCGACCAAATTTTATAAGAAAGCAATCACTAAGTGATCGAAGTATATGAAACTAAACTTTACTTTTTTGCCCATATTTCAGAAACCACCACACCGATTTCGATGAAATTTACTCGTATTTGAGACCACTTCTGAACCTTATAATCTAATCTTATGACCTATCAAACATAAAAATAACCATCAAAATGTATTCACAATTAGCTGAGCTATCGCGTAACATGTAGGTGTAGGTATACCTCTAAATACAAGAAAAACGAAGGTACAACCAATTTGAAAACCTCCTCCTTTTTTTAAAGTCGGTTAAAAAGCAACAGTGCTAAACAAGCTGCGAAAACGCGCGCGCACTCTCCTTCACTTTGTCCACTCACCGGACGCGATCGAAGCTTGAGTCGGACTGGACTGACTATATCAAACGTGAGTTACCCGTGTATTTATTTAATATATGTAATAACCACGTTAGTTTTCATACTAAGATATTACAACGATTCAGTAATTCCTCTGATATGGTCTCTAAAACGATCAGTGATTTTGTGTATGATTGTTGTATGAACAAAAGCTATATTTTGTTATTCAAATACACCAACATCTGTTAAAACAACAGCAACGTACTTAGTACACATTTCTGGCTATAAAATACAAGGTTGGCTTCTTGCAACTTAACAGCAACGTCTTATAATTAATTTACACATGTGTCTGATACGTAATTTACTCGTAACATGTTTATTAAGGACTAACTACGATTCTATACAGCAAGATCGAGGCAGAATGTAACAGAAAGGCATGTTCCAAAAAAGACATTTTGAAGACACGCATAATCCACCAACTCGCACTTGCCCAGTGTGGTGGATTATGACCTTAAATCTCTCCATATGAGGAGAGACCTCGAGTCACTACAGTGGAAACATGAAAGTGGGATATTTATCTTATGATCACTTTGCCAACTATGAACAGTTAAAAACCTCATCTTATGATAATTTTTCTACTCGTACCAATTTATCTTCGGATGAACTAAAAGTTATAGCTGTATGCATTTCTTTCACTTAGCAGTAAGATTTGAAATTCGGCGGCCAGTAACGTCATCTTATATATAAAAACGTTATGTTGGTTTGCGTACGCTTCAAAAACTCAAAAAGTTCTACACCGATCGAGCTGAAATTTTACAATGATATATAATCTGCATCAAGGAATGTTTTTATCTAATGTTTGCATCACTATGTGCCACAGCGAAGCGCGACAGGGTACAGTTAGTTATTTTTATTTTGTTTGAACTGTATCATACAGTTAAAAGGAATTATTCTGATATGAATCCGTATTATTTCTCATGCCCAGTGGATACTGTTTATTGAAAACACGTGAGAGTACGCAACAAAAAGTTGGATGTTTTTTATGACCGAGGAGGATTAAAAAGAGGAGGCTCTCAATCCGGTGTATGTTTTTTTGTATGTATGCTATGCGATAGCTCCGCCAATAGGCATGACAACAGGTCCTGCAATTATATTAAATCATATGATATAATATCAGTATTTAAATAGAATAAAATATGTAGGTACCAACTTTAACTTTGATATCTTTTTGTTTAACTTACTTGATCATTCAAAGTTGGATGGGCAAGTCCATTTTAAAAGTACGAAATTATTAAAAAATATTTACTATTGGATAACCCATTCATTTTAAAGTGACTTTTGTTATAAAACCAGTTTCCCAAACGCAATATATTACGCAATAAATTATATGTATTTATAAAAATCAATGTCACTTTTCGTTGTAAGTAAACTCCTCCTAAACGGCTCGACCGATTTGAATGATTTTTTTGTATACGTTTGGGTAGGGCTCTGGATGGTTTAGATTCACAAATCACCCACGGCAGATGGCGCTGCAGTTGATATCTAGGTTATTATCCGAGTGAAGCCGGAATGGGCCGCTAGTATTTAATGTAGCTAACATACAAACTTTACGCGCGACCTATAGAAAATACCCGACAGTGACGTCACACTTTAGTAGTGTTTTGTATAAAGCGTTTTTAGGAAAGTCCAAAATTGTGATTTTAAAATCAAGACGTTTTTAAGAAAACAAAGTATTTCTTTCAGCTATGTTTCAGTTATTGAGAAGCCTTTCGATGGCACATTTAATCAAAAATAAGTCGTCATGTCTATTTTGAACCAATTTTGATGGTTCGCTTTTTTACTTGGTAGATCATAGTTTAGAAGTGGTATTATAAAGTAAAATAAAATAGCCTTTATTTGCCTTGGAATATTACAGTTAATCTTATATTTATAAATCCTTATTTACATAACTTCTTTCCTAGGCACCCAATTATGGATGAAGGCCTCCTCCATTTTCCTCCAGAAGTGGTATTTGAAATATGAACAAAAAAAACATTTTACTTTCAATATACCGCGATGAGTGGTAGTTTCTAACGAAATTTGGTCGAGTGAATTAATTTCCGAAAAAATTTGGTTTCCGAAAAGGCTATAGTACCATAGACCACATCCATGCGCTTCGGCAGATTATACAGAAAACCGAGGAGTATAATCGGCCACTATGTATAGCGTATGTGGACTATGAGAAAGCCTTCGATTCCATCGAGACCTGGGCAGTGCTTCAGTCTCTCCAGCGATGCCGCATCGACTATCGCTATATCGAAGTGTTGAAGTGTATTTACAGCAAAGCCACAATGTCCGATTACAGGACCAGTGCACAAAACATATCCAGCTACAGAAAGGCGTGAGACAGGAAGATGTTATATCTCCTGTTATAGCATCTGTGATGTTATATCATGATGATGATGATGATGATGATGAATTTAATTTGAAATTGAAGTCCGTTTCTGTGTTTTTGGAGAAAATAAATAAATTAACAATGATAGGTTTCAATGTGGGTAGCAATGGATCGTCAGCTCTCCCTATTTTTCCTAGACAAATTTCGTTGGAAATACCTGCGGATTAAGGGAATTCGTCAATTCGATAGCCTGCAGATCGGTGTCAAAATTGATCGGGAGAACCGGGCGGTTTGACGTTTCTAGTTTGGCAGGATACGGGCATGAGCTTTTTGTCAGTGTCAGGCAGTGCGGTAGGGAAATTCAAAGAAGGAAGGGTAGGTGTTTAATCAATAAACAATTTTCGTACAAAAAATTAAACCGACTTCAAAACCACAAATAGGCACTCAAAAGCGAAAAATAAACTAAAATCGTTATTATAAGCGCTACTCACTCATCTATTTGAAGTCGGTGCCAGCTAAATCTAACAGGTATAGGATAGATACTACTTACCTGTGCCTACATAGCATCAATCTACTAACTTTTTGACCTGACTGGCACCGACTTCAAATAGATGAGTGAGTAGCGCTTATAATAACGATTTTAGTTTATTTTTCGCTTTTGAGTGCCTATTTGTGGTTTTGAAGTCGGTTTAATTTTTGTACGAAAATTGTTTATTTTACTCTTTTAGTGTACAAGAACAAAATTAAAAATTTTGATCAAACCCTGACTACCTTGGATTTGTTATCTGTACAACATTCTACTAGTCAAGCCCTTCATTTGATACCCATATAAAGGAAGTTGTGAAAAAGAAATGTATTTCGGCATTTTGTGGAAGCGGCCATTTTGGATTTGAATTTTTCATAGTGAAAAGTATTCTACTAGTCAAGCTCTTTCGTTTGATACCCAAATTGAGGTAGTAATGAAAATATAATATAATTCGCCAGTTTGTCGTGGTGGCCATTTTGGATTTGAAATTTATTATAGTACATAGTACTCTACTAGTCAAGCCCTTTCATTTGATACCCAAATTGAGGTAGGTTGTGAAAATATTTTGTCCGCCATTTTGTGGAGGCGGCCGTCTTGAATCGACATTAACCAGACATAGCTAAGAACATCTGCTATGGTATTAACCTTGAAATAAAAGAAACCGCATCGAAATCGGCCCATCTGTTTGAGTTCTACTACGGTGCCACAGCAGATAGACAGACACACAGACAGACATCGACGTCACTTATAACACCCCTTTTTTGGCCGGGGGGTTAAAAACAAGTTTTTATTAAAGCATTTACACAATTTTGTATTGACAGGGTCGAGATTCATAACTTTTGTGAAATCTACAACGTCATCCAGATACGCAATTTTTCAGTTTTTGGTTCATATTTCAAAAACTACTTGACCGATTTCAAAAAGATTTATATGGGACCATTCGGGAAGCATACCCATCCGAATACAAAAAGAAATTTTAAAATCGGTTCAGAGGTTCTCGAGAAATCAGGTAACATACATAAAAAAAAAAAAAAAAAAAAAACATAGGGGTCGAATTGATAAAGTCCTTTTTTTGGAAGTCGGTTAAAAAGTACTTCAGAACGTTTAAAAATAAAGCTGGGGGAAGATACAAAGTGACCCCACGTATACAACAACTGCTATACGAAGATTATTCACGAACGGTATTTACAATGTTACGGAGGCGTGTACTCACGACTCACGATGTTTTCCTACACTGTTTTAAGATATCGGCTTTACGCACATGACTTTGAAAAGACAGTGGTACGCTTGGGATTTAAACCCGGGGCTCCGTATCGGCAGTCGCCGTTCTCTCGCCTAGACCAGCCGAGCCGTTACTTCCAGATTTACAGAAAATCTTGTTTCACCTTTGTACGATTCGTAAATTAATCTAAGTGTAGGTAGTAATTTTATAAAGAGGAAATTTTTGTTTTTTTTACGCATGTAACGAAAATACTCTGAAACTACAACTAGCAAAAAAAAAAATTTCCCCAAAAAAACTGCAATAACTAATACGTACCTACTTCAACGGTGAAGGAAAACATCGAAAGGAAACCGGCACATTCCAAGAAAGGTTTCTTTCGGCAGCTAAAACCGCGGAACCGCTAATCATATAAAGTTAAAACTGCGCCTCGAGGTTATACACGCACAGTTCCCATTCGCGTTATTTTCCCGTGATAAAAAGTAGAATATAGGCTAGTCCAGACTACAACATAACTGTGTTCCAAATTTTACTCGATTCGTTCAGACTTTCTGACGTGATTGAGCAACAAACATCCAAACTTTCGCATTTTTTAAATATTATCCAGATACCATGTATGGTATCTGGATAATATTTCACGTGTTTTCACGTGTTTTTTTAAATTCACGTGTCTTCGGATATTTCACACCAGCTGTAGCTGGTGTGAAATATCCGAAGACACGTGAATTTAAGAAGTACCTACTTATGTATAGTAAAGTACGCGCTAGCTGTAACCAATGCGATCGTCAGTTGTTATGATTATGGTACGAGAAACCATGACAAGGAGGTCAATCGAGTTATCGACACCCAAGTCATGTCGAAATGACAACATAACAATAGTTCGGTTCTGACGTAATATTCGGTTACCACGGGGTAAATAATATAGATCACGTTCGTTGTTTTTATGTTACTCTAGCAACGTTCAACTATTTACCCGCGTTCAACTGTTTACCCGCTCCTGTTATTTTTTCGAAATAAAAAGTAACATTAGCACTATTCCGGACTCTAACCTAACTGCGTGTCAAATTTCAACCGGCTCCTCTACCGCCTAACTAGATCGTCTATGGCTTTGTTATTGCTGTCTCTATCATTTCAAGCGAGAAGAAAAGAGAGTGAGCAATAGCTAAGACATTTTTAGTTAGGCGGTAGACTCTCCCCTGTTACGTCGTTCCGACATCAATAAACATCCAAACATGCAAATTTAGACATTTATAATTTTAGTAGGATTGAGTAGATAATTTGTACTAGCTTAGTAATGGTGGAGCATGCATTGTTCAAACACCGATTTCCCCAGATGTTTGTCATCTCAGTGTGGGATCGACCGATCTGCAACTAAGCACGGAACTCTCTTCTCGATACGTACCCTAGTACCTAGGTCACGGATCGTCATCGTCCTGCTGTGTCTATGTGGGATTAGGGGTTTTAATTACAATCTATGCCATCTTAAAATACTAGTAAGTTGTTAGATTGTGCTGCATCTTGTCTAGCTTAGTCTGCCAATGGGTGTGAACTGCTATGAAGCCTATCGCTGACATAATGGTACTGGTGTCAGTCAATTCGGACAAGGGAGCCTCTTACTCAAAAAGCGTAGGCCGTATTAGTCGCAACGCCAACTTGAATGACGTCAACTCCGAGTCTTACACGTGACAATAGCAAAACACGTGATGGCATAACTGTTGTACCATGGAAGTTGGCTCGGAGGGTCTTCCGCCTTACTAGAATTGTCTTAGCTTAGATATTGGTCTGTCTTTTCTTTCTGCTTGAAATGATAAAGACCGCAATAGCAAAACGAAAACCGAAATTTAGCTAGGCGGTAGAAGGGCCGGCTCTAGTATAGGACGCAACTTGCCTTGATCCTTTGGGCTATCACACCTTGCAGAGATATATCGCTCATTTGCTACAAGGTCGACA
The DNA here is from genome assembly GCA_017562165.1 of Ectropis grisescens. NCBI lineage: Eukaryota > Metazoa > Arthropoda > Insecta > Lepidoptera > Geometridae > Ectropis > Ectropis grisescens. Next base: position 6,902,995 of record CM029769.1, on the reverse strand, counting down.
TATCTCAAAATTTATGAGTTTTGAGTTAATAAAGTAGTTTTGTTTAGAATATTTCACTCCATAATATAGAGGTAGTAGAGGTAGTGTAACGGCTAATACAGCTGAGCATCTTAAACGACGAAAATATACACACCTCTAAAGCGGTTACTTATTTGAACATCCTTATATGTACGTAAGTACTAATTTGTGTTGCGTTGTTAGGCGTTTAACTATCCCAACGTTTAAGCATTACTATTCAGCGTGGTAATACCGACAGCATGCTAGGCTTCCGACTGGTAATAATCATGATGATCTTGATTAAGTACCTTTATATCTTCTTCAGTTTATGGATAATTCAGAAGTAGAGGTGTAGTTCCCATGAAGACTACTTTAAATGTCTATTTACACTCCGAATAACCCATGGACCGACAAAGGTTCAGAGGTATTCAAGATGTACATGTACTCAATCTGACTACTAGCGAAATGCTTGTTCTACAAATAATAAGTTCTCAAAAAAAAAATTAAGTTCTCTGTTTAACCTAAAATTTTATTACTGGCAAATTCTCTCCGGCGTCAAAGAACTCTCATTTCTCGACTAAAAATAATATTGAAGTAGGTACATGATCACTTCCGAGGTCAGCATAATGTTTACGAATTTTACGATACCCATTAAGTTGTTAAAGATAACAATTATAACCGTAGGTATAACTTGTCGTATCAGAGAAACTCTACTTACCTATAACTCACTATATCTTCACAATCACTTGGTTTCCATTATGGTGCTAACCAAGGTTATGGTATCTCACTTAAATTGACAAAATTTCATTTGAATTCAATTTTTATTTAGAGGCAAATTTACTTACGAAACTTTTTTGCCGTTTGAAGCAAACCTACATAAATAAATTGATTAATATATGCTGATAAATGAGTAGATATTTGTAGGTATGAGTAATGGACACCGAACTGGAACAGACATTTAAATTCATCATTCAACATCTGCTCTATTAGGATTCAAAACTAGGACAATCGAGGACTTTTCACTCCATGCAGGTACGAGTATACTGTACCACTGAGTCAAACAGGTTGTCAAATAAATATTTTCACTACATCTGAGTTTGTCTAACTTGAAAGGCTCGCATCTTGATTTCATTTCATGACTTCCTGATTCCATTGCTGGGCCTATCTTTTCCTTAGCCGTCTTTCTCGGTTTTGTTCTGTGCAGGCCAGTTTTGAGTCGCGGCAGAAACTATTTCAGATCCTATATTACTAACGATTTATTGTGATATCAAACCGTGACTTCCTCTGCGTTCAATTTAACTGAAGTCTGCGCTCGTCTCGGAATACAAAGCGTATGTGTTATTCCAGATTCCAATTCCAGCCTCACCGTACCGTTTTACAAGCACTGTACGTTGGAGAATAGGCGGTTATACCAGTCGCAGTTACAAAGACCAGGGGGTCTACCGTCTAAAAAACTGCCTTAGCTTTGAAACTGCTCTCTTATTTCTTTACGCTTGAAATTATAGAGACGGCAATAGCAAAGCCAAAGCATATTTATTTAGGCGGTAGAAGGGCAGTACTTGTTAATAAATTAGAAGGATAGCCTTGTGTTATTACTTCTTTGAGTTGTTTGTAGGAGAAATGTATTAATGGTCAATCTCTTGTTTACTTCCTCGTTGTACTTTAAGGTTAATTGATCAGTGATTAAATCAAAATTACTTTGTATGTATTATTTTCGTCGTTTCGTGGTTGTTCAAAGACACGAACGAAGAGGTTTGGCTCTACTTTTGTCATAAGAATGTCTAGGCTGTGGAATGCGTTGCCTGAGTGGATTTTTCCCAATGGCTACATTCTTAGTGTGTTCAAATCGGGAGTGAATCGGTTTCTTCTAGGTAAACACGCTCCATCGTAATCCGCATCGTCGATTAACTTCAGGCGATATGGCAACAAAAAGCTAGCTCTGCCCCGCAGTTTCACCAGTTTATATCTTCACCCTAAATTTTGTTAAATATTATTAGATACAAACAATATTTTTTAATTCAATGTAGGTATATAGTTCTTAAGAATATCTCATTTAAAAAAACAAACTTTTGGTATCGTAAATTAATATAGATAATTTATTACCCAATGGGATCCAACTATTCCCACTTTCCGCAACAAAGGAAAATATTATGAAGAAACTGATTATCATAGATACGAGTCATTTGCCAACTCGCACTTGGCTAGGATGGTATATTTTGGCCTTGACTTTCTCCTCATAAGAGAAGGCCTCTAGTCCATGATGTAAGAACACAAAATGGGTTGATGCTTCCGATGGACGTACTACTTGTATTTTGACAATTCATTGTGTATTTATTTTCAGGTTGGGCTCCAGAGAAAATCTAAAGAATGTGGGAATACTCCAGCGTGGACCTCCCAGGTGTGCGTCCCACCAGAATGGACCGCCTCAAGATATACATGTCTGAATGTGTCGTGTGTTTCTGCATAGTATTCTTCATTGTGTGTGTGGGGCTACTTCTGTACCTATTCTTCCACCTTTACGCAACCATAAATAATACAAAAAATGGCGGTGGTCTCGCCGAAAGCTGACATTTATTCAACCAAAAACCAAACGTCTATTTGCAACAGACCTTATTTCCTTATACACGCAGTGTCCTTGGAGGAGTTGTGCCGTGTTTTGTTTTATTTTGTGTAATAGGCACAACAAATCAACATCAATACAACAGCTTTATTTAAAAAAATAACTCATATCTTTACGTTTGGTTCGTTTCAAATTTGTGTTAAAACTGTTATCAATGTTGCATCTATGCCTTGGCGCAATGTTGGTCTGCTATATAAAAATACTATTTATACAAAATTATAAATTATAAAGTTTCTTATAGTGCGATTAATACATATAGTACAAAAACTTAAAAAGCATTGACCTAAATCTCATTATTATACACAAAATATGCTACTTTTATACAATGCTTTTGAGTATACGATTGAGGGAGGCATTTAGAACGTGGTGCAAACAACAATTATATTTCTTCAGAAGTCTAAAACAAGTAAAGACAAACAAAAGACGGAATAATTACTCCTGGTCAAATTTGTGTGTATATGTTATTTTGAGAGGAAAAAATGAATTAAACCTTATAACCCAGTGTGCTGTGTATATTTGTAATCTAAGTAGATTAGTTGCGATGTATAAACCTACTTGTATAAATAGATGTAATTTATTAATAAAAATGTAAAACCAAACTGAGCCCAAATTGTTGTTCGTGTATTTAGCTTTAGATACCGACGGTGATCTATTATTAGTAGTACAAAACATTATAGCACAGTCATTAGTATTCAATAGCTACTTCAACTTCAGCAACCTTACGCTAAAATCGAAAATTATGGTGACATTTGTCGTGTTATGTGGTTAAAGAGTCCTCGGTTCCATGCAGAGTATGGACACTGCATCAAAATAGCTCTTAACTAAGATTGAAGAGTAGAAAACAACATGATCGATTATAACAATATTCGGTAACGTTATCTTTAAGCCCTGTATGACTTAAGGCCTTATTACACTTGGCTAAATTTAATCGCTGCTTAATTCAGTCAAATGTAATAGTAGTAAATCCAGATGAATCAGATGATAAAAATATGATACAACTGATTAAAAGCAAAAAATTAAAAAAGAAGAAGACTTTATCGGATGACTATTATTATCATTGTATAAATTCAGACCAATAGCAACTGTGTTGCCAGACATATTGCATGATTCTAGAAGAAGAGGCCAGTTTGTATGGGTCTAATTTTAAAATGTTTTGTATCACCTTATCTTACCTGCAAACAGCAATAAAGATTTTTGTATTTGTATTCAATAAGCTAGCATACTAAATTCAGAAAAGAGGATTGCCTGCTCTTAACTTGGTTCTAAATACAGTCGTCTAACCTTGCTCCTAAATGTGCTCCTGAATTCAGCCACTAAATTGAGCCAAGTGTAATGACCCTTTTTATGAATAACTATTAGTAGTACATAAGTCTGCTAATTGTAAGTTAGTCTATAATTTTTAGAACTAGATAGAAAGAGTCTGCCAAAAATGAAAGTGCTGTGCTATTGTATAGTGTAAATAGAATTTAAAGTATTTAATACAAGTCCGTCAAACACTGTTTTTGCGTTTGTGTTTTTATCTCATATATATTTTGTATGTTTATTGATACAGGTATAATAAACCTGTGTACGTGTAATATGAGAATGCATTTAGATTGTAAATACTGATTCCAAATGAGCGATAAAGCAGTAAAATTTTAGAGTAGGATCAAATTTTCAAGGTTCGTAACGTCAAAATAAATCAAATAGTACAGATTACACACCTCTCAAATAGTAACCGAAGAATGTAGAAGTAAGTCCTTCTTAAACAAAACTCTGACGCATTAATACCTGCCGTTTGTTACACAATCGTATTGTCTGTTCACAAATTGGACATAACATTAACATGTTGTTAGCATACCTACTGCAAATAACACGAAAATGTGTTAAGAGCCTGAAGATAAAAATACCTAATGCTATTTTAACTAGATTTGGTTGAAATTGTCAAGTCATAGAGTTTGCATTGAGAACATTTTTTTGTTTGAAATATTTTGAAATACCAGTGAATTTAGCATGATTTTTAACTACATCTCCATTACACGAATAAAACACATACGTTATTTACAAGATAAGCAGAACACAGCTTTATAATAATATACTTAAGCTCCGAATGTAATTATTCAACAATAATCAAAGGGTTCAACTCAAATACATTCTAGCGTTTTGTATAACATACAAATATTGCAATTAGAAACAGTTATATATCTTTTAGATACGAAGGTTATTTGCGGAGAGTCTGAGCCACCATTTGAGTGTAAAGTGGCGAAAATGTTGAACTACGAATGAATAAATATGAACTATCAAGTATCAAACAGTGACGCCACGCGTAAACGTATATGGCTGATGGCAAGGACTCAATCACTCAATAACAACTCACAGTTACCTACTCAGTACTCACAGTTTCGAATAGTAATAATAAAAAAGTGAAAACAAGTGTGAAAAAATGTGAAAGTGTGATCAGATGTTTAAATGTACAATTTGTCATATCTCTGTATTTGTATTAGTTGTTTCATCAAAGTCAGTTATTGCAGGAAAAACATACTAAAAAAGAAAAAAAGAAAATGAAAATGATTTTTAATTGAAATCGCTTCCTCTTCAAAAGATACATATTTTTATAATTTCATGTTAGTTCTTGTACTTAAAAATGAAGATGTGAAGCGAAAATACCATTTCCTTATAAGAATATGGAACACGAAAAGTACAAACAGAAAAATCTACATAAGATGTAAATATGTAGATGTAAGAGATTATAATATAATGCCCGGTGTACATTATTCCAGTCCAGCGATTAAATCCAGCGCTGGATTGCTTACTGGAAAAATGTAAACCGGCATACTAGAATGCTAACTGGATTCATTGCTTTCCAGTGCTGGTTTACATTTTTCCAGTAAGAAATCCAACGCTGGATTCGATTGCTCGACTGGAATAATGTAAACCGGGCATAAGACCATTATAATAGCTTACTTGTGCCATCACCGCTTGCTGTAATACTTACTTTATTGTAGTGGTAGGATTCTTCGCAGAATCCGCCTGGGGAAGTACCAGATCTTCCCCCCAGTTATTCTACCGCCAAGCAGTAATGTGCAAACGTTACTCTGTTCTGGTTTGAAGGGCAATATTTCCAGAAAAATTACAAGGCTTAGAGATATAACATCTTAGATCTCTGGGTGACGAGCGCAGTGCAGTGCAATGTAAGTAATGATTTTTCTTCACGTTCCAAAAGCTGCGCGTCACTGTTCTATTGTGGCAGGCATGTTGCTTACCATCAGGCACATATCCTGTCCAGTTACCTACAGTTACCTACATTTTTGTAAAATTCCAATCGGCTTTTACTTTAAAAAAATGTTGTTGTAGAACATTTTAACATAATTGGGGTCTTACATTTATCCCCGATCAAAAAGAGGGGGTATTTTAAGTTTGACGTCGATGCCTGTAAGGGAGTGTCTGTGAGGGTGAGGATGGGTGTGTGTGTGTGTGTGTGTGTGTTTGAGTGGCTATGGGTGTGTGTGTGTGATTATGGGTTATGTCTGACGTCATAGCCTCGTAGCTCTCAAATGGATACGACCTATTTCGAAACGTTTCTCTTTTGAAAGCCATTTTCATTGCAGTGGTCCTTAGCTATGTTTGGTTCATATCGATTCAAGATGGCCGCCTGCACAAGATGGTCGATTAATTTTTTTTCCACTAATCTCTAAATATGGGTATCAAATAAGACAGCTTTAGTAGTAGTATACTGTTACAAATTTCAAATCCAATTTAATTTTACTATTGTTGTTGTACATAATACAAGGTGTTGCAGAAAAATGCAACAATATTTATGGTAGTTCATCTACATTAAGTTTTGAATCATATACTTAGGTAAGTAAAAATAAACCTTTGCTTTTTTATTTTGTTTGACATGGCCCCTAATGGCCAGAAATCGGCACGGATTTTTGTACGATGTCGCGGCTTCAGCGGCAATGTCGTTTTCCAGCTGTTCATGCGTTAGGGTCTTAGGGTTGAAGCTGGTGGTTTGGTGGGAATTTTAAAACGTCAAACTTTGGCTCGAATTGTCTCGTGATCTACCGTGCTGAGGGGAAAGAGACCTTGGGTGATGTAGCCTATATCAGTTGTTAGAATTGACTGTTAAAATATTGTTGGGGGTAAATCCACCACGTTGTATATTTTATAATATCGTCACAAGCGTGGGTTCGTATCTATGTTAGTATCCCGCCTGCTTCACTGAGTATTTTTGTCAACGATCTCAATCCAAAGATGTTCCTTCCTAAAGTTCAGGGCGCACGGAACCTTGTTTTCGGAATGGTGAACGCCAGACGTTTTTACCTGTCACTATTTGTTGTCAATAACTAAAATAAGTAGAACCACAGCTTACTTCGGCGCCAGCGATTCTAGGGGTCATGTAGATTGGTGATGTGTAGACCACTGACAGTACATACACAAGAGGCAGTTTATTCCCAATTTCAAGGTTCTCAGGGCATATCTAATGGTTTATATCGATGTTTTTGTAGGGTGCACTGATTCGGATACTACATTTCGGCCAGACAATACACGATGATTATCTTCGCTACATTTAACTGTTAAGGAAAAATCGCCAGAAAGTCGGCGTGTTGTAAGTGAAACATCTTTCAAAGGCAAGTGACATCTGCCAAATAGCACTCGGCCGTGCTCTTAATATTCTATTTGCGATCATTAGAATAACAGAGATTCAAGGCGCCGTGTCCTAGCAGGGGAAATGTCACAGTAAAATTGAAAAAAAAACTTGACTACAATGAAATCACATTAGATTATGACCTAAACTGCCGTGAGATTATAATACTTATAATGCGTTATATTGTAAACTATCGGTAACAGAAACTTGTTCATACACTATAAAAACCAAGCATAACTGCAAAAAATTACTCAGCCCCTAATGATTTCTATTATATATAAATTTCAAAGAAATTCATCCTACATATTATTGTAATAAAAAATACATTATTATATTAAACATAGACGAAGAATAATTCCGTAAAAATCGTGATTGGAGAAAATCCCGACTGGAAAGATCTATAATTATTTTTGTCTAAGAAGAAATTTTGCCTGCTGCATTTCTTTCCGTTAATTTCTACAAAAATTCCTACCTCATTCAAAATCCAAAGTTACCGCCATCGCCCGAGAATACAACTAATGAATTCCTTACAGTTAAATAGCGATTTTACTTCGGTCCAAACAAAAACAAAACTAATCAATGTTAATAATATCTGAACTTAGATAAGCGAGTAGACGATTATGGAAACGAAAGTAGGGAAACTAGGGTACAGACGAACGGAGAATAGGGCGCCGACCGATTAGACGGCACGACAATAATAACATTCTTATACTTAGTACTTATACTATAAACAAGTGGAATGAAACATGTTTGTGACAATGTGAATGCACTGGTTGTATTTAATTTACGATCTGACAGAGTAACCGCGTATAATACCCGTAATATGAAATGATAGATCGATAAACTTACTAGGTATTGCAATAAAATAAACAAAAACAGGAAATCAAAACATATACCTACTGACGATTTTGTCAGTAATTGGAGAGGCTTTTGTTTTTTTTTTCTTTCTAGAAGATGAATCTTCTGAATTACCAGTTGAGCCAGCGGGGCAGGGCCCAAGCTCCTTTGAAATATGACGGTCAAATTCGGCTATTAACACCAGGCGATTGATATCTATGATAGATAAATTTCAATGATAAGTGTGTTGAAAAAACAATGGCTCATTGTTTTTATAAATTACGTCAGTAATTTTTCTATATTGTTTCGAATCGAGTACAGTGGGTACTTCTAATTTATTTTACTGTGTTAATATAATAAAAAATGTGCTCCTCTCCCTATTTTCCTTTTCTTTTCCTAAGACACGTGTAAAAACGTACTCAAATGGGAAAGGACCTGAAGTACAAGTAGTAGCTAATTCAAATAAAAAATACTAGAAATCATAGATGTTCTACAGAGATGGAACAGACTTCACCTTAAAATTATGTGGGTGCCACCCAGCTCCCACTCAGTGGGTGAGTGGGAGCTAGGTGGGAGAATATTTTTAGCACAATGTTTTTGTAACCCTAATGATACGTTAAGTCGAACAATAGATACAACCGGCGACAAATAAAATCTTTAAATCTATACATATAAAAATGTACGTTTCTCTATTTGTCCTTTATAGAATCGTAAACTATGCATTTGATCATGTAATTAATGATCATTAGCAAAGCTGTTGTACATGAGCCAAAAAAAGGTTTCTGAGTTGGTACCACCAACTTTCGACAGGTACGTAGTAAAGTTAAAAAAATAAAACCAACACTATTACAGTAAGGTCCGCCATACTGTTTGATACAAGGATTTACTCGCCTCGAACGTACTTACTTTTTAATAAATAAATTATTCTCAACCACAGATCAATGCCGTCGCCATCATAAAGTTTTGAGGTCAGTATGCTACACAGGATTATGCAAAAAAGTGTACTTAGGTGAAAGGGACTGGCACTTTACACAATTTTTACTACTTTACTTTGGGATCATGGGATCTATCTGTAATATCTCATTTAGACTTGAAAAAATTGTCTTTTTTTATACGTGAGTGATAGGTACATGAAACTGTTTCGAGATTGCAAGGGTTTTACACAAGATAGGTCTACGTTTAACTGTATTTTACCACATTTACCCAAAAGCATCTGCTTAGTCTATATAGCCAAGTTACGGCTGGTCTAGTCGGGAGAAAGGCGCTTGCTGATCCGGAGCTCAAATTCCACGCACACCACTGTCTTTGCGAAGTTATGTGCGTAATGCTAACTTTAAAACGGTGAAGGAAAATGTCGTGAGGAACCCAACTTGTACTAGAATAGCCGGCCTTTTCTGGAAGATCCGAGATCCCTTGTGCCGAAGACCAAGCACTTCGAAAGATATTTTTGTAACTTTTTTAATTGGATGACCACGGCCCTAAACGGAGATCCGCAGACAGCGCAAAAAAAATTGCTTAATATTCCGTTTCTTTGTCAAGATATTATCAAACACAAATAATTCCGTGCCTGTAATAAAAGTACCTATATTATCTTTAGATAATAAATAGTAAGTATACTAGGTTTATGTCATGAAACTGTTCAAGTAATCCAGGTAGTAAAGATACAGTAACTGCGCTGCTCGTTCTTGACTCAAGGTTACGCAGGAAATGTACTAAACCAAAAGAGATGTGTTACACTAATTTTAGCCGACTTCAGAAGAGGAGAAGGATTCCGGCATGCTAATGTCGCAGCGGAACAGGACGTGCGCGTTAAAAGTTTTTTGGAGTAAAATCTTGTGAGTTCACGTCATCTACATGGGTAATAGCAGTATACAAGATATCCATAAATCTGGAGCTTATTAATGCTGCTTAATACTAAAATTCTAAGTTGTAAGATGTCACTTGTATCCGCTGTCCCTCTATGATGATATCTATAAATGTACAGCCCACTTTTTCCCGAAACTATAAGAACTATACTGTTGAAACTTGGTAAGTAATGACTGGCCTCGTGGCTTAGTGGGTAGTAACTCTGCTGCGACGCCGAGGGTCGTGGTTTCGATTCCCACCCAGTGCAAATATTTGTGTGTTGAATTCAAATGTTTGCACTGTGTCTGGGTGTTTCTATGTATAATAAGTAGGTATGTATTTAAAACTATATAAGTATTATATCAGCTATCTGGCCGCCATATCACAAGCTTTGCTTAGTTTGGGGTCAGATGGTGTTGTGTGTGAATTGTCCACCAATATTTATTTATTTGAAAAAAAATATTTTAAAAAAGTACTCGAAGATGTATTCTGTGATTCCGTATTACTATGGATAGGTCTCCAAAAATGATGTCGAGTTTTCTAAATTTTGTGCGAATACTCTTCCAATGTGGTAAAATGTGTCACCCCCCCCCCCCCCCCACTTTTACCTAACTTCTAAAAAAATAAAACTACAAAAAATATACGATGTACATTACCATGCAAATTTCCACCGAAAATTGGTTTGAACTCGATCTAGTAAGGGGTTTGTAGGGTTCCGTACCTAAGGGGTAAAAACGGGGCCCTATTACTGCTGAGACTTCGCTGTCCGCGTCCATCCGTCGGTCTGTCGCTAGGCTGGTACGAGTATATGAAGTTTACACAGGTAAGTCTTTATATTTTGCTATAACAATAAATACTACAAATAAATATTTAAGAGGAGCTCCCATACAACAAACTTGATCTTTTACCATTTCTTGCTCGACACTAATAACGGTGACAGGTAGACGCTTTAACTATTCACAGAATAGTTAGTTTTATGTTCTCTTTAAATATAAATATTTAAAATAAAATAAATAATTAAGAAGGCTCCCCATACTACAACAAGATCTTATGTTATATGTTATTATGCTACTTGCTGCTACGGAACCCTTCATGGGCGAGTCCGACTCGCACTTGGCAGCTTTATTTTCTTATATATGAATACAAATAAAATTGAAGCAAACAGAGGTTATTTTAATATTACATACAGACATGTCATATTAAAATAACCTATGCTTACTATACGCATATGAATTATAATAAATGTACCGTCTAGGTACATATACCAAAATAACATATTTGCTATTTTTGTCTGTCTGTCGATTTATTCCGGCTAATCTCGAACCAATCGGGTGGACCAATTTTGACGGGGATTTCACTACTAGATGTTTTAATCCATAACTTAGCTACTCTCCTCCTGGCCACGTGGTTCGACTCCGTAGCTCGATCAATCGGACCACGTGATCTTTTTTTTCCAGTTGGCTCGATTAATCGAACCATGTATTTTGAGACTCCTGATAGTTCGATTTATCTGACTATGTGGACTTTTTTCAATAAGTTCGGTTAATCGAACTTAGTCGAAGCTTAACTTAGCTAAACTTAGGTAGATAAAAACAACAACACAATTACAAGGTTATTTTAAGCTTTATTTAATGATGTTATGCTGTTTACTTTACTTTATTTCGTAACGTTTCCAAAGACATTACAACTTTATATACAGTAACATTTAAAAACCATTAAAAAAAAATTAACCTTACTTGAAGAAAATAAACAGGGTTCCGTAAAATAAACAAAAAAGTATTTTTTGTAAAAAAAAAACGCTAAAACCGCAAACCGTGATACTACGGTCACAGTTACATATAAATTTTTTTCTTGCATTCTATTCAACTGACTTTCTTTCTACTTCACCTAGTACAAAATTAATGATCAGTTGTTACCGATATCTCCACAACATTGTGTTATACTATGTAAATAAATAATCCAAGTTATTTTCAATCAATACCGTAAGTAACAAGAACAAAATTTTAAAAAATGATTAATCCCGACTACCCTGTATTTGAAATCTTTACAACATTCTACTAGTCTAGCCCATATCACAGTTTATTAATTACTTTATATACTTATAATGTGGGCAATTGAGGGAATAGTTAAAACCCCATTTTGTGGTGGCGGCCATCTTGGATTTAAAATTTGTCGTAGTGTATAGTATTTTACTAGTCAAATCCTTTCATTTGATACCCATACTGAGGTGTACCCATACATGTAATTCACCATTTTGTGGTGGCGGCCATCTTGGATTTGAAATTTGTCATAATGTACTATACCAGTCAAGTCCTTTCATTTGATACCCATATTGAAGTAGGTTGATAAAGAAATATTTTGTCTGCCATTTTGTGGAGGTGGCCATCTTGAATTGACATAAACCAAACAAAACTAAGAAGCACGAAAATTGAGCTTCAAATAAAAAAACCGCATATAAATTGGTCCATCCGTTTGAGCTTTACGGTGGCACAGACAGACACACACACAGCCAGACAGACATCGACGTCAAACTTATAACTTCCTTTTATTTGGTCGGGGGTTAAAAATACAAGTGAAGATGATAATATAAATTATGAAGATAGAAAAATGAAAAAAGTTGTGCTTAGAAAAAGGTTTCTTTACGAAATATGTTTTTATTTTACTTCACGTTATGTACTCAAACTAATTTAATAAATCATTGATGGTGCCTTCATGCCTCGTGTCCTCGTGTAGAAGTTGCCATCGGTCCCCCGTCGTCTTCCAGGTTGGTATGGTAACACCCTACAAATGGGGAAACGTCTGAGAGCAGTAATATCTACTATCACAATAATGAAAATGTTTTTTTTTTGTGAACAAAACATACATAAAATACTAACACATGAAAAAGATATGCGACGAAATAAAGTAGGTAGTGCGGATTCAAAATGTGTTAGTGTGCACTGGACCCAACACTAGGGTAACCTGTGTTGTGGGAAATGGTATGATAATATTAATTTAAGTTCTTAAATCAGTAGCACATTTTTGGGAAGATACTGTTTGCTGCAACAACTGCAACACAGCTAACGCTAAAGCAGCAGTCGGAGTTACCTATTTTATTCCGTACACATTTTATCTAGAAATAAATTATGCGGCTCGCCAGTTTAGTTAAATGAATTTGGCTGGCCACACTGTCGTGTGTCTAGATTTGGATTCGTATGACCCAAATTCCGGCCGGTGACGGGCAGCAGAGTCAAAGATACAATAATGTGTGCCCCCTATAGTCGCCAACTTGAATACCTAGAGTGTAGCTATAACCTAAATCTTGAACAAGAGCTAATTTCTCTATTTCTATGCCGTCCCGCAAGTACTCCAAACAAGGCGGCAGTGGTGAAGCATGGGGTGCAAAGAATTCCCGGGATACGGAAGAGCGCTAGGTTATTTATAGAAGGATTTTTATTTTTCCCACATCAAACACTAGAGCTTAGAATGTGTCCGTGCTTGTCAGAATTTACATTTGTATATGACCGACATTAAATATTTTGAAGGAAATCTTTGGAAAAGTAAAGCAGCGGCGGCTCATTTATCACGTTGATAATTTCTAAAACTACAAATTTTATCACCGCGGCAACTAAATATAGTAGCAACAAATATTGAAAAAATTAAAGGATAACGTCGGGTTTGAAAAAATGTATTTTGAAACAACCTCGTATTGACAACTCATTGTAGGGTACATGGCATATTTTGATAAGGATCAACGTTGCATTGTATTTTCTGAATTTTCCTTAACTGTTAAATCAGTGACCCAGACGGTAAGTTTATAATTACAAATCAAGACAATATTGTAGAACAATTGTAAGCTACTCGTATTTTCACACGATTGCACAGTTAAGGCGTGTTATATTTTTATTTGATCACGAAGAAAGGTTGGTAACTTGTTTTGAAATTGAAACAGAACAAATTTAATGAAATGGTTCATTAAATCTAATTTGATAAAAGTGGTGAATTATAATTTAAGCATTGTTCATTTTTCTAAACTAATATTATACTTAAACAGAAAAGATTTATATTTTTGTTTGTAATCAATAAATTAAAATACCACTGGACTTTTTTGAATTTACTATATTTATATATTATCTCTATATATACTTATACGTTATGTTGGTTTGTGTACGCTTCAAAAACTCAAAAAGTTCTGCACCGATCGAGCTGAAATTTTACAATCTTATCTTATACCTTTAAACGAGCAATTCTTGCCGGTATATATATATATATAGAATCTGATTCTGGGAAATGGCTCGAACGATTTTCGTGAAATTATGTATACAGAGGGTTTCGGGGACGATAAATCGATCTAGCCAGGTATTATTTAGAAAAAAACGCCGTTTTATGCACGTTTTTAGACAATGAAAAACTGTTACATAAACACTACAATGCGACGGTAAATTTCGCGACGCCGCGCGACAGTATTTTAGCTCAGTCGGGAAGTTGGGCGGTTATAACATGTTACCATGTTATAACCGCCGGGGGGTCGTCCGGGTTCGAATCCAGCCGGCCGCCTTTCTTTTTTCTCAAGTTCTTTTTTTTTTTGAGAAAATCTGTATGTATCTAAATATCCGAGCAAAGCTCGGTCATCCAGGTACTGATATATAATCCGCATCAAGGATTGTTTTTATCTAATTTTTGCATCACAATATGCCACAGCGAAGCGTGGCAGGGTACAGCTTGTTATTAATATATGTACTTATGTTAGCAGGTATTTGCTTCTTTAGCATAACATTTATAATTTACATTAATTGATAAGGGTTTAATTAAGAATATTAACTCAGAGTAGCTCAAAAACAAAAGAGTCCGAAGGATGTTTCCAAATGTTTTAAATAAAAAGAAATAAACATCACTTCAACTTTGGTTGACACACTGCCTTGTGTCTACATTACAATCATTTTAACGTATTTTTAGTTCGACTCTACTTTTGTGACAAGAACGTCTAGGTTCTGAATTGCGATGCCTGATCGGGTTTTTCCCGTCGCATCGGTCTTGGTGTCTTTAAACCGAGAGTGAATCGGTTTTATTTTCTAGGTAAGCACGCTCCGTCGTAGACCGCATCGTCGCTTAACATCAGGCAAGATGGCGTTCAAGTGTAAACATACAAAAGTTTTAAAAATTTTAATTTACGTAATGTACGTATTTTAACGTACGCATATCCCCCAACAGCCACTATAAGCAGCTAGCTATATTTGACATTAAAGAACTCTGCAGATTCCAACTCGGGAAGGACTACTCCTTTCCAAAAATAAGTAACCATACTGCGTATCTGTGTGAAGGGTAATCTTTCAAATCTAGACGATAGAGAGATATCATCATACATTTCCGGGTGACAAACGCAAACATGGGCATTGGTATTGGTGGCCAGGTATTGATTTGGAGTCTTCATGTTCAAACGTCTGCCTGACACGTGGTTGTTATGGGCAGGTGTGTTGCTTTTGGAACGAAGTTTCTAGCGGCAGGCTTGGAGGAGGTAGGGGTTTTGGTGCTCGACCGAACTGAAAAAAAAAAGAGGAAAATATGTAACGCGTGACCCCTCCCCGTGACCAGCTGACCAGTGTTACCATCTTTATTTCTTAGATGATCGTACCGTTAATAATAGATTTAAACAATTTTTTTTTCAAATTACTAAATTATTTACCTTGTCATTTATATTTTTGGCTTATTCATCGGTCTATTGAATACAATAAGAACAAACTTTTTTTAAAAACAAAACGCCCTCATTATGTTCTTTGTGTGTGCTTCAGTTGCAGGTAAAGATTACTATGTTTATTATTACCATTTTTTTCAAATTGTATTGTTTCTATATTATCCGAAGGAACTTCATGATGAAGGATGACATCACATGTTTTTCATCAGACACGTGCCTAATTCGTCTTGTCACTCGATGTTATAAAAAAAATTAAGTATCTACCGCAGTTTACAGAAGAAGTTTCCAAGCTAAGCTGCAAAGGGATAAGAGAAAATTCGATGATTTTAGAAACAAATGCAAATGCATCATGCGCCACGGAATCAACTTCAGAGAGCTAACTCTACGAGTAACGAGAAACTCTTTGAAGAAAACAAACTGTCACATTCTACGTATTAATTTTCCCCTTACACACTTAAATCTAATCACAATTTAAGGAATTTATATCTGAAAATCACAAGATACAGTTTGCATAGAATAGTCTTGAACTCAAATACTTCAAATGAAAGTACGCTATCGCTATAAATATTTACCCAAAAAGACCTTCTTTTTATCTTTGTTACGAGTTGAAGTGCTTATTGCTATCAGGTAAAGACAATAACCGCTAAGCCTACCCGAACTGTTTGACCTAGGTGGTTTGACATTACACGTATCTTTTCCTTGACTAATTTTCGCTTTTATTTATGTCTTAGTGCCAAAGACTCTTGCTGTCTTCTTGAGGAAGTAGGTACTTGCCACACCTTTTTCGGTAATTTCATCGGCATCTCCCACTTGGGCGTGTGCAACTTTATGAGTGCAGTAGGAATTTACTAAGCAGCGCAGCAATTTTAACTCTTCTGATTTAATTACAGCGTGGTAAAACATAACATACTATATGTTCCCGCTACTGAAAGTCGAGAATTTTTCTCACCATGAGAGACCCAGGGTCATACATAGTCCATTACGCAAGTGCGGATTGGAGGGTGATCTCTCCCTTGGTAGATGTCGGTTTCTTTGCGATGTTTAATTTGTGAAATCGAAAGTTCTTTCCACTAGGCAACTCATGGCTATGGTCCCATCTAGCCTTGTGCCTTGGTCCGGTGCCAGCCCAAATGGGAAAAAAAGTTTTAACTGGCCCGGTCATATTTTTACTGGGCCAGATGACACAAACCAAGTGCCATTTTCCCCGGTATGGGAAGAAAAGAGGATACGCCTCGTAATTTGTGAAATTTCTAAGTAACCAAATCGGACCGGTTAGGTTACTTAGGACCCAGATCCAATTCGGAGCATCTCGACTCCAGCTAGTCTTGTCTTTACTACCCCTAGAGTGTATATGAAAATGTAGGAGTCCAAATCTTCTGGCAGGAGCCCACCCGGAGTCATATCTCAGTGATAGACCCTAATCGGACCAGTTATCCGTTGACCAGTTGAACTCAGTACCTAGTCAAATGTAACTAATACATAGACAATTTATCGTGTAGTTAGTATTTAACTAATTACGAAGCGTATTCTGTTTTCTTCCCTTACCGGGGACGATGGCACTTGGTTTGTGTCATCTGACCCAGTAAATATATCACCGGGCCAGATTTTTTCCCATTTGCACGGTACTTTTTATCTCATTTGACCCGGCACCGAGCCAAGGCACCCGGCCAGATGGGACTATACCAACTCATGTAGCATAGCAGTACATAGTAATAAGTTTTGGGGGTCTGCTTACCATCAGGCACCTAAAAACACTTTATAGATAGCTTTTCTTAACTTTTACAAGTTTACACTTGACCGCCATCTCGCTTGATGTTAAGCGACGATGCGATCTACGATAGATCGTGTTTACCTAGAAGAAACCGATTCACTTTCGATTTGAAGACACCAAGATTGACGAGGAAACCCCAGTCAGGCAACGTTTTCCACAGCCTAGACGTTCTTATCACAAAAGTAGAGTCAAATCTCTTCAGAATCGACATTAATCAATGCAAGTGTTCTATTGCAGAGACAACCAGGGCACGAGTCTTACTCAGCATCAAATTACAAGACCGTGTGAGGAAAGCTGAAATCCGACGTAGGATGCAAGACATCGCAAAAGCAATCACTTCCCGCAAATGGGATTGGACTAGACATGTTATCAGGTGAAGCGATGACAGGCGGACTAATATTTGGATAGTTTGATGACTAATAGCATTAATAGACTGCCGAAAAAGCGTGTGGCGTATGGTGTCCGTTAGATGAGTCGATGACATTCAAAAACTCTGCTTTTAAGTCACGCTTAGAAGAAAATAATACAAGATTGAAACAACTGGCTTACGCAAAGAGAAGCCTCTGGTGGACAATTCGCATGGTGACTAAAAAGCCATTAGGTCGTCAGTTAGATTATGAAAAAATATTGCACACTTTTTAGGGTAGGGTCAGTGAGGTCAAAAATTTAGTAGATTGATGCTATGTAGGCACATGGTAAGTAGGCATAGATAAGTAGTATCTCTATCCAGTACCTGTTAGATTTGGCTGGCACCGACTTCAAATAGATGAGTGAGTAGCGCTTATAATAATGATTTTAGTTTATTTTTCGCTTTTGAGTGCCTATTTGTGGTTTTGAAGTCGGTTTAATTTTTTGTACGAAAATAGTTTATTTAGTTCCACTGTCTGCCACCTAGTGCCGAAACTCCCTAATCTGTCAAAATAGCGACGTCAAACAATAAATTTGATGGGTTTTGTTAATAGTCGAATTATGTCGGATTCCATTACATGGGTGGGTAAATGGGCATGGTGTCTCTAGTCTCTACCGACTAAAATCTCCACGGGGTTCCATCTTTGCTGCTGACGGCGGGAACACGGGACTGAAGAATCCGCAGCTTGCCCGTCTCCGGGCCCTGCTATGGAGCACAAGCCCGTCACTGACGCACATGCACCCAGGATACGCCGTGACCATCTTGGCGACCAACCAGAAAGTTGGCGCTAGACGACCCCGCGTCTAAACACTTTTAGTCCCCTCCAGCACCACCGCATTTGCCATCTAATGCTGTCGCCCCCGTCAAGGCCGCGGTGGGCAGGAAGAGCGGCGCACCGTAATACCAACGGTGATCTCCTGCTGCGGCGTCCACCCCACAGCCGCAATGCCATCTCCCTACTCAACGCTCTGCTCTCTCAGTATCCAGAAGTTGACATTTTTGTCATTAAATTGTATGCGTTTGTTAATGTTTGTTTAAGTTCGTGTACAAATAGGATGTACAAGTATGTGCAAGTTACTGTTAATATACTTTCTAAATTTTTAAATATATAAATCAATATTACTTACGTCTGCTTGTTAACGTTTTTATCCAAATTATCTATGTACTAATGTAACTAATACTCGTTTTACTTGTTAAGTGTTTATCCTTTTCTTTATTAATGTATGTTTATTAAGAATCTACCTAAGTTATAACTTGGCACACGTCTTGGCGTGACTGTAAGTGCAAGTAGTTGATAAATAAATAAATAAATGCCCACCCCACACCATTGCATATTTCTTATCATTAGCTAGTAACGCTGGGGACTAGCGAGCTAGAATTCAATTTACAGCCCACGAAAATTCTGTCTGTTCTTCGCCAAAAGAAGTTTTCACTTCAAAAAGTAGCTTATGGGCAGAGCTTTCATTAACAAAACTAATTTAAGTACAGTGATATCTATTATACTTAGTTAACTGCATAAACTAAGCATAACTGAATTTAATTATTCGTAGACCAAATAAAAAAGGTATAAAGATAATCGAGATGATCAAGACCGCTAAATTTAATTATGCGTTATGTGCGGTACACACTACTAGTTGGAAGTGTGCCAAAAGTAATAGCATGGAATTAAATTGTACATTTGCATTTGAAATAGGTACCTATTAGTTTACTTTGATTATACTTTTGACTCGCATTTGAAATCTTATATTTAGAGGTAGATACTTGTAGTTCCCGTTGAGTTGTCATAGCTTCGTAATGAAGCGTTTTTAGAATGACAGTTATGAATGTAAGAGGAAAAATATATCCCATTTCTACAATGACATTTGTTTGTCTAATGTAGCGTCATATATGGTAAAATAAAAAACTATTTTGGCAGGTTTTTTTTTCATTTTGAATAGTCTTTTTAAATGATTTAACAATTGACTAATCTTTATTTTAGGACAGTAAATGGCCACGTTTAAAACTCACTAAATGCGTTACCTTAGATGGTCCTGACTGAATTGTAATCAAAAATAAGTAGACCATGCTAGTTATTATATTAAATTAAAAGTTCCCGTTGAGTTGTCATAGCTTCGTAATGAAGCGTTTTTAGAATGACAGTTATGAATGTAAGAGGAAAAATATATCCCATTTCTACAATGACATTTGTTTGTCTAATGTAGCGTCATATATGGTAAAATAAAAAACTATTTTGGCAGGTTTTTTTTTCATTTTGAATAGTCTTTTTAAATGATTTAACAATTGACTAATCTTTATTTTAGGACAGTAAATGGCCACGTTTAAAACTCACTAAATGCGTTACCTTAGATGGTCCTGACTGAATTGTAATCAAAAATAAGTAGACCATGCTAGTTATTATATTAAATTAAATAGTAATAATATTAAATAAATAAAAGAAATAAATAAATAAAAGAATTAGGCCATAGAATTATGGGCAACGGTGGCTCCCGCTTCGACTCATACTTGGTAGGTGGTAGGTACAAACGCTATCGCCAACCAGCGGGGCAATGCCGCTAACATTACAGGCACCTTTGCACCAGGTACAGTTAAGAGTTTAAAATCGAGTTATTTGAGTAATTTGACTGTATAGAATACCTACTTTGTACATAAATCTTTATTCTTTTGTAACGCCTGACTTGAACTTATAGCAAGTTATAATTGTGACGTTGCCTAAATGAAAATGTAGGAACTACAAGCGTATTTTGCTAACGCATTACGAATCCATTAACCATTAAACATTCGTTATCGTCATGGAACGCTACCAAATGTATGAAAAATACGTCTGTTAGACTCTCCTGTGCAAATATGTGCTCTATGTAACATTTTGAAGGGGTAGATACATTTTAAGACGAAGCGATACATTCTACTAAAATTATGGATGCCAAAGTTTGAATGTATGTTTGGATGTCAGATGATATATCTATAATATAATACAACCGATTAAAAGCTAAAAATGAAGAAAGAAGAAGAAGACTTTATCAGCTGACTATTTATTATTATCATTGTATAAATTCAGACCAGTGGAAACTGTGTTGCCAGATATATTGCATGTCTCTAGAAGAAGATGCCAGTTTGTATGGTCAACTTTAAAAAATGTTGTATCACCTTACCTGCAAACAGCAATAAAGATTTTGTATTTGCATTAGAAAGATCCAAAAAAATAAGGCACACCAAAATTAGAAATATAACCAAGGCTAAGGATGCACTAGAACACGCTCAGTCGCTAAAATGGAGGTGGGCCGGACATGTGGCGCGTCTACGTGACAAGAGATGGACGAAAACGATGACTACATGGGCGGGTCCACACGGAAGAAGAAAGAGAGGGAGACCTGTGGCTAGTTGGGAAGACGACATCAAAAAACGAGCTGGCCCCAACTGGATTCAAGTGGCCCAATCTAGAGAAGAATGGCTATCTTTGGAGGAGGCCTTCGCCTTCAGAGGAATTCTTACAGAATGAAAAATAATAGTATAGGATTAAGGAAAAACTAACAAATAAAATTAGGAAACAAAATTAATTACTAACAAAACTAACACTTACATGTAAATAAACTAAACTAACTTAATCTAATCAAACTTCTTGTTTTATAAGCTGTAAGAAATAAAAGGCTTTTTTATTTTTTTTATTTTATTTATTTATTATTTGTATTTGATGTGTTTGGTATCTTCAAGCAATCTTTCAAGCAATCTTTGAGGCAAACTGAAAGCTTGTCATATAGTTCTTCTATTTTATCCCTACACGAAGGTGAGTAGCGGGACAAAAGGAACCCCTCAATGTAGTAGTAGCGCAGGTGATCTAAATTGAGGAATTCATTTTGCCCCGCTACTTAGTCAGGTCGGCACCTCCGGGTAGGGATATAATAGGAGATGAGAAGTTTTCAGCTTGCCTCAAATAGGTA
The DNA here is from genome assembly GCA_017562165.1 of Ectropis grisescens. Lineage (NCBI taxonomy): Eukaryota > Metazoa > Arthropoda > Insecta > Lepidoptera > Geometridae > Ectropis > Ectropis grisescens. The sequence continues at coordinate 6,881,283 of CM029769.1, read as the reverse complement.
CCTACCAAAATTTTGTTATCAGCTCTCGGAATATCACATCTGCATTCTTATCATCATATCGTAATAAACCTACAGCCTACAGCTTCAAATATGCTGCTATTATTACGTCGATGGGGGTCCTCAAGATTTCACTCCGATCCCAAGAGTATGTAAAGCGCATGTCCGCTCCGTCGCCGCTTCAACGTTACGACTCTACGCATACATTAGCATATCGGAGAATGAAAAAAAATTAAATGAAATCGAACTCACAAGATTTTCTCAAAAAAAAGTACTTAACGCGGCTAGATAATTTTTTACTTGAAAGAAAAGAAACAATAGAATATTTTCATTGGTTAGTCAGACTGCGCCTCGAATTATCTAGATATTTCAGGATCGACCTACTCTGCGGAGAATGTGCGGCGCTAGACTCCGATAATTGGATCAATTGTGTAGGCAACCAGCCGCCATTACTTCCTATACCTCTCAAAAAATAAAAGGCTCGTGCTGATATTTGTGAAAGAGCCTAGAATGTAACTTGAAACGAGTATGAGAGAAACAATAAAATAATAATTGAACAATACATCAATTTGTGTTTTCAAACAACAAATACGTTTTTGACGCGTTAAATAATATAATAGAACTAGTGGTCTGCTCCGGTTTCGCTCGTGGTACATAATATATAGCCTATAGCCCTCAGGGATTACATTCATATCTAACGGTGGAAATTTTTTTCAAATCGGAGGGTCTACCGCCTAACTAAAACTGTATTAGCTTTGATATTGCTCTCTCTCTTTTCTTTTCGCTTGAAATGATAGAGACAGCAATAGCAAACCATAGCCGATTTAGTCAAGCGGTTAGGGGCCGGTAATAATGACGCAACCTTATACCTGAGACACGTGCTGTCACGGACTTCAGTGCGCTGACGTGCGCTCGAAGGCAACGAAAGCTCTGAAAAAGGAATATATTTTTCATCCCACCAGCTCGGAAAAAGTACTTTTGCTCCTCGATATCAGGGTGCAAAAGTCGTTTTTACCCTCTAGAAGCTAAGATAAATTTGAATTTAGAACATCGTGTGTACTGAGGTTTTGAATTCAAAACAATATTCAACCTATTTATTTTTTACCTCCTTGGTGCCGAATGCATCATAATTTTTTTTGTTAATATGTTAAAAACTCAGACTTGGAACCTCCTTGGTGTACTTACTTTTTTTTAATTTGCTTAAACATTTAAAAATTTGCAATTTGAAATTTCCTCGCTGAGGTGGAATGAAAAGTTACATGTTGCACTCGAGTGCAAAGATTTTTCACCTTGTGCTCTTTTGATTCCCTTGCTACGCTCAGGATTCTAATTTTAAATCACTCGCTGCGTTCGTGATTCAATTTTAGAATCCTTCGCTTGCTCGGTCATCACACACAAAATTGAGCACGCGGTTAAAAATCAACTTTGCACTCTTGTATAACAAATAACTATTCCCGTTTTTGTTTGTTCTCCATTCATGCTCCGATCTTATTGATAGTAGCGTAATGTAGGCTATTATAACCTTCCTCGATAAATGGCCTATCAATACAAAAAAACCAATACGAACCAGCAGTTCCTGAGATTATCGCGTTCAAACAGTCTTCAGCTGTATAATGTACATAAGTATAGAATATTTTGCGAATACTTTTCAAATGCATGGGATTTTTAGTTTTGGAGACATTAGTGACTATTTTTGTCAGCTTAAAAATAAACAAATAATAGAAATTAACCCGCTGAGCGTAAGGTGAGAGTGAGTAACATAGAGCGCTAGTTGGGTAGTGCAGTAACATGTTCCATGTTCCAATAGCTGGGTGTCACTGTGCTGTAATGTGGCCGGCATGTTGCTTGCCATCAGGTTACAGGTCAGGTCAGGTGCACATGTCATGCTGCGTATTGTCACTCTATGCTATAAAAAAAGATATGTTTATTATTTGTGTACAAAATTTGTTGAATACAAAAATGAGTTTTAAGTCTAGTATAAACTACAGATAAACATAGTATAAACAAATCACTTCCCGCGTCTGTCCGTCCTTATATTATATGCTTGGATCTTTAAAACTCACTAACAGATTTTGATGCGGGTTTCTTACTAGAACGAGTGATTCAAGAGGAAGCTTTATATGTATAATACGTGCATAAAATAGCACGGATAATTTAAAAGGTTTCTTATGTAATGTCATAAATAAACACATTTTTTAGCGCTTACACTGCAAACGCTGGCTGAACCTTATGAGCTAGATCAAAATTATGTACAAGTACAAAGATATTGTACCCCTTCAAAATGTCAGCAAAAAAGTCTGCAATAGTATATCTCTTAAGAATAACTCTCAATAACCATTTTTATTAGTACTCATATTTAGTATCAGCATCTCTTTTTATCTTTTAGACTAATGATGGACGAGATAACGATTATTCAGTTATATCCTACTAATATTATAAATACGAAACTTTGGATGTTTGTTGCGAAATCACGACGAATTGTCTAATTGGATCGGGTTGAAATTCGGAACACAGATAACAACTTAGAATAAATAGAACATAGACTACTGTTTGCTGCAAAAAAATACGGGAACGGGAGCTATACGAGTAAAGCCGAGGGGCGCTGATATTATGAACATTAAGAACAAAACGTCATGTTGGAAAATACAAGTAGAGTATTTTAAATTTTAAATCACTATTAATACACAATGTTTTCTATCTCATAGTTGTTCGCAGTAGTTACAAAATGTGAGCGGTTATTTTTCAGTCACGTCAAAACAATAAACTTTGAAAATATGGTCACTATTCGATTTGTCATAGACTCGATCACGCACATCATAAACTTCAGTTTTACGTGAGCTAAAATTAAAACAGGTACCGACCAATCTATTTTGACCGCTCGCTGTAGTAATTTGAACCAGCGAAATTGAATGCAAATGTCTCAAAAAAATTTCAGCAAACAATATCAGCCATATTTTTCTAGACGGCTATATGAATAGACTAAAAGCTTGCTCTATATTGTTTGCGAAATTAAACAGTAGCTCTCCCAGTGAGTTGTTATACTAAATGTGCCGCAATGTATCTAGGACAATAGTGACGCACGCAGAGATCAGAATAAAATTGTCGTATATCAGGAAGTCTATCTACGCATTGTCATCAAACCTCGTGTAAGGCGCTGGAAGATTTGGTTTATAGGTACATAGATAGCAATCAGAAGCATCTACAGCATAATTTAAATTTTCGGCTATAAATCACGATGCCATCTCGTGACAACTTTGTTTTGATGATAAAGTGATGTACTATGAGATATGGTTGAATGAAAGATCACCATGTATTTTTGAAACCTATCTTACAATTATCAAAGCTTTGTCTTTCGTTGTTTTAATACTAACACAAATGGATTAATTATACAGTATTACGCAGAAACCTGTGCTAAATGATTCGTGAGTCGTATTCTAGTCATCATTATTCATTATGTAAAACTTACAACGGAGCAGTACTAAGATCGCCTGAAAGTAAGAAATAACACCAGATTTTTTTCGCAAAATCAAGTTTGATGTCACACGACATTTTGCCATTTATTCTGCCATCAAGCAGTAATGCGAAAATACTATTGTGTGGCGGTTTGGAGGTCAATGTTTCCAATGCAATTACAAGATAAAGAGATAATTATCTTGTGTCTCCAGATTATGAGCGCAATGCAATTCTTCAAACTCTATCGTGTCTCTACCCTGTAAAATCTCTGGTAACATAGCATTATCACAGTCTATTAAGTCATACAGCCGTTCAACGAAGCCGTCTAGACTGGGCAATCGTACGTTGCATGCGGGGTGAGAAGCAGGAAGCGCGCTCCCGCCATTGCCAACATTAGAATGTTAGTATTTCGTGAGCGCGGTTCAGTTTTCGGTTTTATCTTTCCGTATCTAGACATTATCAGTGTTTCTTCCGAGATCAAAGGCGATGAACTACCGGTAGTATTTCTTTATACTGTGGCACTATTATGGGCTAGCGTATAGCTTACCATCAGGCACACTTAGGTACATATAGCTCATAACATCCCACTATCTCTTAAAAAAATTCCAAACATCATTTTAGCGCACCTTTTGAAAGTATTATAAAAAGCGCCAAATTTAATCATATAAAACGCGTCATGTGCAATGCCACTATTCGGGGCAATGCTCATTTAACCTTTGAAGAAATTACGACTCTTTTCGCACAAGTAGAGTCAATATTAAACAGCCGTCCGTTATGCCCTTTATCCTCATCACCAGACGACTTCCTTTGCCTTACTCCTGGAAACTTTCTGATTGGCCGTGCTCTTACTGCTCTCCCGTCACCAGGCATAGAAGACTGCAATCCCAGATACATACAACGCTACGAGCAAATTCAGCAAATTTATTAACATTTTTGGAAGATATGGCAACACGAATACATAGCGAAACAACATCTTCGCAAATGGAAGACTAACTCTTCAAATCCAAATGTAGGAGATTGGTCCTAATACAAGAAGATAATGTTCCACCTCTCTGTTGCCGGCTTGGCCGCATTTCAAAATTATTCTACGGACCCAAAGATGGAATACCCCGAGTAGCTGATGTGAATACGTCCAGAGGATGCATTCGACGCCCACTGGTCCGCCTTGTGTGCCCTACCCACAGCAGAAGAGTTAGGAGGTTGAAAACCGAAGTTTTCAACGGGGGCAGGATGTTTACGCCTGCGTAATTAGGAACGCAAGATGCAAGCGCGTCATCATGTTCCTGTCTATACAATATCCATATTTTTTATTAGTTACCTATGTGCATTCCCAAACAACGAGACTCATTCGTATCATCCGCGCATCAAGCAACACGCACAAGATTTGTACTAATTTATACTACAATATAAGCTGTGAAAGTTGGCTGGAAGTTTTATTTACGGGTCCATCTGGACTCAACCTTCAATCATCAATCTAGGCATAGAGACACATTCACTAGACATGAAAACATGTATAAAAAGAAACTTTAGAGTAAAAAATCCAATGAATCTCTTTCTTCTTGAATTCTGATGAGATTTAAGGAAAAAAAATGTTAGAATCATACATTTTAATATCTCTGTTTTACACATCACAAACTTGGATATTTATAACAAACACAATTTAATAAGAAATCTACAATTCGTCGGTATATGGTAAATTCAGATATTCTTAGTCATCGATATTAACCAATGAATTTGCCCTGAGCAACATGAAATTAGTGATAAGCTGGGTCTCTGTGTTTAGCGTAAGTAGTTTACACACAACCTATCTACTTGACCCCTAGAATCGCTAGCTGTGAAATATGTTGTGGTTCTACTTATTTTGATTGTTAACAACGAATAATGATAGGTGAAAACGTCAGGCGTTCAGTCAATCACTCAATGAGCTCACTCTTCCCAACGATGACATACCTAATTCCGTGCGCCTGCCGTTTGGGATATCTAGTGGTTTATATCGATGTTCTTAGTGTATGTAGAGTTTTAATCAATATATAGTTTGGATGTAAACAATTCAGAGAGAAAATTCGAAACTGAAATTAATACACAAAGAGGAATACATAATAAGAAATACAATAAAAAATATTATTATTGACGCTCTACAACACTGTAAAATACTAAAGCGGAATTGGGCCGATCATGTCGCACTAATTAATGATGAAAGATCGGCAGATAATTGCTTGGAACAGTATAAAGAAAGTGAAATGAGTGGATGGAAAAGGCTATCCACTGAAAAATGTGGAGTAAAATGTAGGAATGTGTTTCTTAGTAGAGAAGTTTTTATAAACAACTAGCGGCCCATTCCGGCTTCACTTGGATAATAACCTAGATACCAACTGCAGCACCATCTGTCGGGCTTATTTGTAAATCTAAACCATCCAGGGCCTATTTATATAATATATTTTATTTTCTGCAATAGTATTAATTCAATGACATATTATAAAATTCTAGACCACCAGAAATCTAAGTGCTTGTTTTATTTTTTTCAGTTTTTATAGCATGTGAGTACGTAGTTTGGTTCACATTTTATACAGTCGGGTTTTTTGAGTTTTTAAATTATATTTATATTATTGTTTACCGATCTCCATGAGACAAATAACCATAGAATCCTAATTAATCAACGCTTGTTTCGGATTGACCTCATTTTCTCTAAAACTGGTTTACAGCGCTCAATTAGATTTTTTCTAAACCATCCGCAATAGAATATATTTTATCATTTGATCTCTTCAAAGCAGAATACAGATAACAGAGAATAAAATCGTTGAGGAAAACACCTCCCATAATAACAAGTGCCCATAATGAAGGCATAATGTAAATTCATCAGATCGTGACGTCATTATAGGTTGATGCTACGTTTTTGTATATGATGGTACTGATCTATTGATAATTTTCAGCAATATAGTATCTTTTCGATAAGACCCACATGTAATGGTAGGCTTACATCATTCAAAACGGGCCAAAGGATAATTTTAATTATTTTTGGAATATAGCTAGAGACACGATAGTGTGGCAAACCAAATTTATAGATAAAAGTGAAGAAAATCTTTCAGGAAAACACCTTCCATTTGCAGAGTCCGCCTGGGAAAGTACCACACCTTTGTCAGTCATTCTACCGCCAAGCAGTAATGAGCAAACATTACCGTGTTCCGGTTTGAAGGGCAATATTTCCAGTCAAAGTACAGGACATAGAGATAAAACATCTTATGTATCTGGGTGACTAACGAGTGCAGTGAAGTGCTAGGTAATGATTTGAGCTCTTCATGTTCCAATATCTGCGTGTCACTGTGCGCTTCATTGTCACTGCTATGTGGCAGGTATGTTGTCTGTACCATCACGCACATGGATTGTTCGTCTCGACACTCTATAGGTATCTTAATATATATAAATCTCCTGTCACGATGTTTGTCCGCGATGGACTCCTAAAATACTAAGCCGATTTTAATCAAATTTGGACACCGTGTGTAGATAGATCCAACTTAAAAGATAGGATAGTTTTTATTTCGATCAATAGGCTTTATGTGACAATATCCGAGCGAAGCCGGAACGGGCCGCTAGTATACTATAAAAATAAACTTTACTGGAATGTTCCTGGCGAGTTTATCCACGTAGAGTTGAAAAAAACGAACGCTACATCCGGTTAGTATATAAGTCTATGTTTTATTTCAGATTATAATCTACATTGCGAGTTTACAGTCATAAAATTACTCAAATTAAATTACTATTATCAAAAGACGTACATACTATAAAACTCAGATTAATTAATGAAGCTCGATCAGTCGTCAGGTCAACAACCGTCAATACGAGACAGGCAGAAAAAGACCGAGTAGGTACCTTTTTTGTCATCCACTAGAGATCAGTCACCTCGCGGAAGAGAGTCGATTGACAAGTCGAAAATAAACTACACTATTTGTACTTACTTTAATGTAACACAAGCAAGCTCATTAATATTACGATATTCAACACAGGTTACTGTTGCGAATAACAGATGTTATCGGTGTATTTTTTGCGTCAAATATGTAAAGAATCAATCCCACATAATTTCCAAATTCTAGCTACCCTACTAATATTATTAACACAAAAGTTAGTAAGAATGTATGGATATATATTTGTTGCTCTTTCATGCAAAAACCACGAGATTTGGATGCAATTTGGTACATAGATATATTACGATCTGGAATAACACAGGCTATTTTATTATCTGTCTACGTGATATATATTAGTTGAAGTCGTTGCTCTTATTTAAATCTTAAGTCATTTATATCAATTTCATAAGACCTGTCACTGTCGAGCATCACGAAGATAGTCGAGCGAGAGGCCCACCCTCCCCACGGCGGCTAAGGTTAGCCTCGGTTCCGCCTCTATGGTCGCACGGTGGCCCTTGCCCTTCCACTGAGCACTCTGCTAATCAGAATGCTCGTGAAGGATCATCAGGAAAACTAAGGAATTTTACTTTGCCGATATGTCAGCCGAGTAACCTTCCCAAGTGTTCCAGTCCCTCTCCCCAAACACGCACGTCTCAAGGGGGTGAGGAGCGCCTCAGCCCCGCCCAGGATTCACCATCCCTCAACAAGATGTCACCGAGGCAAATTATGTGATACCCATGGTGCATCACGTGGAGGTTCCCGAGCCACGTACCCCAGGAAAATGAAACCATTAGCAGTGCCGTAAATAACCTTTTCTACACTGTGTGCGAGCTGTCTGTCTGTGTTGTATAACTGCACCCATGTATTTTTTTATTATTATGGGTACCCTAGTTGGCGCAATTTATTACGGTAATAGCAAAAATAGGCCAAAATAGGGCCTTAGTATAAAAAGCGTGGCTGTTTATTTACATTATTTAAAAACTTACACTTGATAACGATCAACGATGCGTCCTAAGCTTCGTTTTATTTTTTTCATTGTACCTCTATATAAATTAAGACTAAAACAGATGTTCTTGATGCAATAAGATGTTCTTGCCAAACATATCGCATGACTTTCGACGAGGCCAACTTTTAAAATGTTTAGTATCATCTCACTCTTATCTTACCTGGAAACAGCAATAAAGATTTTTGTATTTGAATTTATATGTTTACCTAAAAGAAACTGGACACGCAAACCTTGCTTTACGCAGTCTGATAAAAGATTACCATTTGCCCAAAACATGACTGTGCACAAAAATAATTTCACGGTAAACCAACGGATAAGTTAGTAAAATTACAAAAAAAAACGTGGAAATCGGTATAACTGCTGCTAGATTTAGATAAGCATGGAACTATTAAAATTGAAAACTAAAAGGAAATGACGTGTTGCGATAGTAATTTCGTCGTATCCGGAGATGAGATGAGACACAAATATTGTTAAATGTACAATGCTATTTGTGTAAGTATTAAGAGGTACTGTAAAACTTGTTGTGTTTAAATATCCTATTCAAAATATACAAAAATGAACCTGTAGTATTTACGTAATTACGTATGTAGATAATATTGTCGGATGTTGTACGCCACTTTATTTATATTGGTATCTGTTTTATTTGCTCTATTATCGTTTAATGTTTATTTTTCTATGGGTGAGGAAATTATTTCGTATATGCTCTGCAGTTAAATCAACATTACATTTTCACAAAAGTATTTTCGTTCTAATATACTTTACACGGCAGGTGCCGTTAGAGGCGAGTTATGTGATTTGTTTTTTATTGTCAATATCATTTTTAAAAGTGCTAATATTATGATCTCAAAGGAAGTAAGTTACAATATAAATAATTAAAAATAATAATAAATATACACATGAGATTAAAAATTATTAATTATGTGTTTATCAAGAAAATGTACTTAAACTTAATCTAAAAGACCGGTGCCAGTGGGAATCGTGCCCAAAATGGCGACCCAACGGGTACTACCAAGCTTCTGATTTTTCTGGTTAATAGTTTTCAGGTTGATTTTTCAAAGACGAAAGAAGAGGTTTGACTCCACTCTTATAGTAAGAACATCCAAACTTTGAAATGCGTTGCCTGAGCAGGTATTTCTTTATGGATATAACCAGGGTGTCTTCAAACCTGGAGTGAATCTGTTTCTTCTAGATTAGGGAGATCCTATCATGGACCGTCGTTTGCAAGACGAGCATGGTTGTCACACCTATTATTATTGATAGTTAAAAGAAATAAAGACTTCGTGTCAGGGACGGATATCCGTATCTCACTTTTTTGTTAACTAAATAGTCCTGGTGGCATAGTGGCTAGAAAGTGTGATTCACCATCGTAAGGTTGCAGGTTCAAATCCTGTCTGCACCTTTAAGTAATTTTTCAAGTGCATACGTTCGACATCTCCACAGTGAAGAAAATCATCGTGAAATAAAAGTGGTCAAGTGCGAGTCGGACTCCCTAGCAGCAAGTTACATAATACAAAAGTTCTTGTAGTTCGTTGTTACTTTAACAGTGTTTTAACAATCGTCAATTTGTGACGTATTAAAATAAAACTACTTACTAGATCTCATTCAAACCAATTTTCGTTGATAGTTTACATGATAATGTACATCATACACTTTTTTTTTATTTTTGTCATTCTCTTAGTTTTAACCCCCGACCAAAAAAAGGGGTGTTATAAGTTTGACGTCGATGTCTGTCTCTGTCTGTCTGTCTGTGTGTGTGTCTGTCTGTGGCACTGTAGAGCTCAAACGGATGGGCCGATTTCGATGCGGTGTTTTTTTATTTGAAAGTTAATATCCATGCGGATGTTCTTAGCTATGTTTGGTTATTATCGATTCAAAATGGCCGCCTCCACAAAATGGCGGACAAAATATTTCTTCACAACCTATCTCAACATGGGTATCAAATGAAAGGGCTCAACTAGTAGAGTACAATACGCTATAACAAATTTCAAATCCAAGATGGCCGCCACCAGAAAATGGCGAATTAGATTTATTTTTTCACAACTCCCTTAATATGGGTATCAAATGAAAGAGCTGTACTAGTAGAATGTTGTACAGATAACAAATCTTAGGTAGTCGGGGGTTAGTCAAAATTTTTAATTTTGTTCTTGTAGAAGTTAGAGGGTGGGGACACACTTTTTACCACTTTGGAAGAGTCCCTCGCGCAAACTATTCAGTTTAGAAAAAAAAATGTTTGAAACCTCAATATCATTTTTGATGACCTATCAATAGATTAGACACACGTATGGTTTTGATTTAAAAAAATTGAGTTTTAGTTCTAAGTATGGACACCCCTAAATTTTTTTGTTTTTTTTTCTATTTTTTGTATCAAAACCTTAATGCGGTTTACAGATTACATCTACTTCCTAAGTTTCAATAGCATATGGCTCTTATAGTTTCGAAGAAAAGTGCCTGTGACAAACGGACGGACAGAGAGACAGACAGACATGACGAAACTATAAGGGTCCCGTACTTTGCTACGGAACCCTAAAAACTGGCATGCTCCAAAAATCTTTCGAAATCATGCTTCATGTGATAATCTAGGCTGAGACAGCGTGGTGAATTATGGCCTTGACTATCTCAATGCCAGAGAAGACCCCGAGTCCAACATGTAGTGGGCCGCTATAGTATTATTTTACAGAGTGAAACTTGTTTAAATGGGACCTGGATAAGAGAGAAACCTCCATAACTGAAACTCATTTTGAGGTCCCAACGTGTTAGCACAGAATTACACCTCTGTTAGTGGTACGAAGCCAACATTTATGTCTGGAATTTGTTCTATCGAAATTATAGTGGTAGTTGAACTCTACAATTGTGCCTCTACAACTGAGACTGCTAGTAAATTTTATATTACTGTTAACATTAAGATGAACCTTTGTAATTGAAATTGAGTTGTGTTGTTAGTTTACTTACTTATTCTCTTATTCAACTTATTCAACCCGCAAATTCCGCACTTAACTAATTTTGAGCCTAAAAGACCTTCCATTTTACTTTAGATTTACTATCGTACGGATGTATTGGATTATTCATTGTAAAATTAATAAGACTATGAAGACAAAATGGGCGTGGATTTTTTTGTTCACGCAAAGACGTCATGTCTATTCAAAAATAACCGTTATTGTTCAACCTGTTATTTAAACATACAAAAAGCATTATTACGGTTTCTGTTACTTCCAACTTTCCAACTTTGTTAATGAAGTTTTTCGCTCGACCTTTTCTGACTTGAGGTGTTTCATAAAAATGAAGATTATGACGACAAAATGGGCGCGGAAGTTATACATTTTTTTAAACGCGAGGCAGTAAAATTACAATACTCTTTATTTTTAATAATATTAACTCTCTTCTCGACAAGTGTCGTAGTATCGCGGATCGTGCTCGTATCCTTGCTCTGTCTGTGTGGTAATCGAGCTTTGTCATATTTCAATACCACTAGCCTATTAGATCCAACTGCATTTGGTTTAGCTGTTAGCGTGACTGTTGTGCCTTGGAGGTTGGGTCAGCCCCTAGTGTGGGGCGCAACTTGCGTCGATACGCTGAGACCATAACATTTTCCAGAGACACGTAGTAGGGCCGGTGCAGCGGCTAATTCAGCTGAGCGTCTCAAACCGCGGAAATATGAAATCCTCGGAAGTGGTTACATATTCGAGCCCTTTGGGATTGAGACATTGGGCCCGCGGGGGCCGGAAGCTCACCTCATCTTCAAAAGCCTTTCCGAGTGCCGAGCTTGGTCGACGCGACGCGTGACCAAAATGCTGGCGTTTATTTTGCCCAACGCATAAGCATTTGTCATTCAGCATGGTAATGCCGCCAGCAGGCTGGACACGCTTCTGACTGGTTAGTGGGCTAAAACATCATGATTATCTGTATACCTTCATTGGTCTATGAATAATTCAGGTTTGTTTAGTGTAAGTAGTTAGTTAGGTATGTAGCGTAGTGTACTTAGTTCTCGTTGTTTTTAGTTTTGATAACATCAATTGGTGACCAAAGTAGTTATATTTAATACAATTTATACCATCGAAATACATCTTATAACTAATACATCAAAAATACTAACTGTCAAATTTTCATAATTGATACATTCTGTGTACATTATTGTGCGAAAAACAACGTGTTGAATATTTTATTACCATTTATCATATTTTTCCCCGTTATAAATTAAAACCCACGCATTTTTTTATTAACTTTATTTTATTTAGTAATCGCACCTCTATAACTAAATTAACCTGTATTTTGAACTCTACTAAAAGAACTCTCTGTAAAAGAGCCATATTTATTTCTATATATGTATATATCTAGAAATCTGAGATACTGGGTGACGAGCGCAGTGCAGTGCTAGGTGGACGGTGGTGCAATGATTCGGACTCTTCATGTTCCAATAGCTGCGTGTCACTGTGCTGTTATGTGTCAGGCATGTTGCTTACCATCAGGCACATATCCTGATCGTCTCGTCACTCTTTATGTGTAAAAAAAAAAAAGTGGAATAAGTTAGAGAATTTTTCAATTTCCTTGATGTCATACTTAACCAGGTTTTAATGTAATAAATGTATATTCTTTCATATCAATGTAAATAAATTGAAATCTAGAGTAAATGGGTTTCTCCTTGGTAGGCGCATTCCATCATAGATTGCATTGTTAGATTGCATTCAACAAGACGGCAATTTAGCACAAACCTATTCTGGATAAAAAAACTCGCCGAAACATAAATATTTTTATTTAAATGACCGAGTAACATAAACTGAGTAGCTTTTATTAAAACTTCACGGCAACCGTCGGCGAGCTGGTTAAACTAATCTTACTACAGCATCCAAGGTCAACCGTAACATCCTGAAATGCGTTATCATTATCAGAACACATTTAATATCACCACGAGATGCGCAAGCGCAGCGTAGACTGGCGCAGGTTCGTGTTATTTATGTAGTAGCGCGCCAGCCACCTTCGGAGGCGCACGTGTGTTTGTTTTTTTCAAAATTTTGTACATCCTCGTGGATTCGCGTAATATCAAACATGGTGAGTGATCATTATCAGTGATTTAGTGTATTTATTTAAGTGTTTGTTTTTCAACCGGCCCTCGTAAAATTTCTACTGTATTTGAAAGTAGCATTATTTCGCGCCGAATGCACCTGAGCACGTGCTTGGTTGTCCGTAGTGAAATGGAGGACGTCGCAATTTCTATTGAAGTCTCTAATTACGGATTGCTCTTGTTTTAGTTCGGTCAGCGGTAAGAAATAAATGAAAAACTATAATGCAGTTGGAGACAATATTTCAGACGCGACGTGCAAAATATTATGCAATATTTGTGTTGTTCCAAAACCGGTCTTATAAGTATTTTAATTTGGAGCTTGTTTGATAATCAAACCAAAATATTAATCGTATTTTTAACTGAGTTCATCAGGACGAGGTAATATTTGAAATTATTTACAAAACAAATTTTACTAATGATAAAATTATCATTAGTAAAATTTGTTTTGTAAATAATTTCAAATCTTCGTTGCACATTGATGATTTTTATTCGCACTTATTTTGGACTCTATCCGTGAATATCGTAGTTGTTCACTTGCCTGTAATATAAAAATATTGGTATGTACTTACATAATATTTATATATTATAATAATACATACTAGCAGTGCATCGCGATTTTAACCGCCTAGATCTCGAACCCGTTATTTCGTTATTTTATCAGGATAAAAAATACGTGTTATTTCAGACCATTATCTATCTGGTACCAAATTTCATTCAAATTCCTTCAGTTGTTTTTGCGTGAAAGAGAAACAAACATACAGCCATACTACAGCAATTTTTACGCCAAATTAACTCAAAATGTCGATATTGTGCTGATGTAATAAATTTAAAGAAGTAAAATTCTGTAGAGTTAACAAATTGATTTTTCCCTGACTTGTACCAAAAAAACTGACAAAAACAATATTCTCGATTTCTCGTATAAATAAAATTTAACCTGTTTTCACCAATAAACATACTAATATCATAATCGTTTTACGACTTTTGATTACTATCAACGAGTATCGATAAGTTTTATCCTAAGCTTAACTCCAAAATACTTGCCTACATTTGCGATAAATTGTGATGTCATTTTTCCATTTAGTTCCTCATTAAAAATAATTGGCAACAGAATATTTTCTTTTGTACACTCTTAATGAGTGTCGCGGAACTTTTCCAAAGAAATATTTACGGAAACATAAATTACAACGTATAACATCATCGTAATAACGTTCTTATGAGGCACGTACCGTTCTTCTTATAATATTGTGAGACGTAAATAAAACTGTAGTGGAGGGCTCTTTGCAGAGTTTGCCTAGGAAAGAACCACACCATTACCAGTTATTCTACCGTCAAGCAGTAATATACAAACATCACTGTGTTCCGGTTTGAAGGACAATGTTTTCAGACAAATTACTCGACGTAAATTGAGATGAATCATCGTATATCTCTAGGTGTCGAGCGCAGTGCGCTAGCTAATAATTTGAACTCTTTATGTTCCAATGGCTGCGTAACACTGTGCTATGCAAATGCAAATTCTAGGGGCACCCCCTACTGACTAAAATCCAGGTCAAGCACTCACCAACGACCCTAACCCACAGGCCAACACCCTTGCGGTCCGCTGGGGGTGTTCAAGCCCTCGCATTTACCTACAATAATGCACCGGAAACCAGTGGCTCCAAAACTCCTCGGAAAGGCCTATCCCTAGGTAGGGTGCCGGGCGGCCCTAAACATCTGACGCCCCAGGCCCTCCAGTGGAGACGGGAAACCAGCCAAAGTGTGCTTTCCGGCTCGCCCCCGTGTCCACTTTCACTTCAGTAGAGGAGCGAAAGACCGTGACTTTTTTGCTCTTCCGTCTCACACAACCTCTCACTGTCGAGCATCTTGGCTAAGTTGGTCGGTAGCGAGAGGTCCGCCCTCACGACCGCGGCTAGGGATAGCCGCGGTTCCGCCTCTGTGGACACATCGCAGTCCTTGTTCTTCCACTGAGCGCCCTGCTAATCAGAGTGCTCATGGAGGACCATCATCTGTAAATTTGGAATTTCACTTGGCCAATAAATCAGCCGAATAACTTTCTCAAGCATTCCAATCCCTCTCCCCATCCTCTACACGTACTGCTCTAGGGCGAACGGAGTGTAAAACATCCCCGGCTGTTGTAAAAAATTAGCCCCGGCTGGGATTCGCCATCACACAACAAGAAGCCCCCGAGGCAAGTTGTTGTGTTTCGTGCACCACGTGGAGGTTCCCAAGCCTCCCACTAGACTACCAGTAACTTATTGGAACCAAATCGTACAATCGGCCAACATAGTGTGTGCGTATTTGTGCCGCAAAAGAGAAAAGGAAATAAAGATAGCGCCAGCTGTGCACTTTTAAACTAATTACATGTCAAAAGTTACACATAATACAGGAGAGCAAAGCCAAAGTTCAGGAAAACAACGAAGGGATTCCCGTCTACCGTGAAGAAATTCACATAGGGGAATTTTTCTTTAATTAATTAGTATTTTTACGTCACTTTATTCATTTTCTGTAACGAATGAGCGATACATATTTATTGTGCACTTATTTAAAAAAACCCATGGGGTTAATCTCTAGTAGATTTCAATCCCAATAATTAATTTTAATTTATTATTTAGATTCAAATCAAATAATAAACTAACTTTTTAAAATATGTTTACGAGTTTACAATGAGATAGCAATATACTCATTGACAACAAATACTGCAGACTAACCCTGAAATTGCGAAATTGTTTGTTGAAAACAACCTTTGAATTCAATAAATTATACAAGACTGATGTTTTTTTTTCATAATAAGAGTTGTCAGTTAATGATTACTATGTACATGTAGGCTTTGTACACTGTACGCGCATTCTATGTCGACATAGACGAAGGCGTCTTAACCTGAAAAAAAATAACAAGACCGGAAAATCGAGTGAAAGCCAATCCGACTCACTAATAATTGGGATGATGGTTGGGTCATAAATAAACTATTAATCCAATTAGTTTGCCAGATAGATTATGCAAAAATATAGGATACGTATTTTTTTGTTTCATCAAATTATTAAAAACCAACAAAGATGTAGAGCATCAAATCCCGGAGTGGGAGTTGTAACGTCAAGCCTTTATAAAAACAGTACATAGACGTGACGTCACTTGAAACTTCTTAGCACTATAACGTCATTATTCGTTATATGTGAAACCAAATAAAAAATTACATGGACATATTTTGTATAATCTCATTGACAGACAAATTAGTTCTTATTAGTCACCATTCCTGTTTTAAGAATAAAAGATAAATTTCAAGACAAAACTGACATCCTTGGGTCACAAGCGCATTGTAATGCTAGCCCGTGATTTAAAGTATTCATGTCCAGATAGCTACGTGACACTATCCTGTTCTGTGCTTACCATCAGGCAAATTTCTTGTCCCGCACTCTATATTACGAAAAAAGTTCATAATTTAAATATCACAATAATATTACAATTAACTATCTCTGTTTATTTTTATCTTCTTTACATTTCCTGAAAATAAGTAGTTACGAGTATAATAAATAATATTTTTGTATGGCATATTAGTGATAACAATTTGATATAATCTATCAGATTGTGACTTTAAATGACAGGACACCTTTTATGTGATCAATTTTGCCTCTACTTGTTAAGTGGGAAAGACCGTTGACCGTTATAATGTAAAACTGAAACTTACAGAGTTAAACACGTGTAGAGTAGTCTTATGGGAAACGAGTAGATTGTTTTATCTAGTAAAGTTAGTATTACTGACATTATTTCTGCTTTTTTAATCTTTTCTTACTAACAAAATTGAATAACAACGAAACTTCATACCTAACTACTTACACTAAGCACATTTTCATGCTGAATGGCAATGCAGCTAAGCCAAAACTATCATTAGCTAACTTTCTGGTTAGTTAGTTTTAGTGCATAAACTGGTATAGTTATATAAATGAATGAGTATGTAATAAGTTGTCCGTAATTAACGTTGTACTCTATATAACATAAACCTAAATTGGATGTCTATAAACAGTTAAAAAATTTTGTAGCACTCTCATGATTTTGATAAAATTTCTGAATGAATTTAGAAAATTGATGTTTCTTAAGGAACTCTGTATTTTTTGGGACGAAGAATATGTTTATTTTAGAGTCCAATGTTATAAATTCAAACTTAGTACATTCAGTTCTAACGACGTAATTGAATAACAAACTCTTGTCGTAGAGAGGAGACCTCAAATCGGTAAACGTATCGCAGAACGATAGACGTATCAAGCAGACATTGTACAAAAACCCGAATGTAGGAATAAATGGCGTATCTTTTAATGTTTATCTTTTAAATTAGCTGCCAAAAAACTAGATGTCCGCTCAAAGGTGCGAAGGTACTTCAAGTCTGAACAGCTGCTCACATTATATCAAGCACAGATTCGCTCTTGTATGGAGTACTGTTCGCACCTTTGAGATGGATCGGCTAAGTATCAGCTGGAGGCCTTGGAATCGATCGAGAGACGTGCCAAAAGGCTCATAGGCAACGACACTCTTGTGCGAAAAAGACTATAAAGCCTTAATCATCGCCGAAAAATTGCCAGCCTATCGGTTTTTATCGGATACACTTTGGAGAGTGTGCGACTGATTTGCATGATCTGATACCTCCTTGCCCTTTTTTCTATCGGAATGCTCGTAGCTCGAAAAAGCGACATCGTTTCATGGTTGATGTTCCAAAGACATGAACGAAGAAATATGACTCTAATTTTGTGATAAGAACGTCTAGGCTGTGGAATACGTTGCCTGAGTGGGTTTTCCCCGATGGTTACAATCTTTGTGTCTTCAAATCGAGAGTGAATCGGTTTCTTCTAGGTAAACACGATCCATCGTAGACCGAATTATCGCTTATCATCAGGCGAGATGACGGTCAAGTGTAAACCTATAAAAGATAAAAAAAATCTTGGCAGAAGTTACGTCTTGCAGTAGAATTTCTTTATGATATAGAGTGACAAGACAACCAAAACATAGGCCTGATAGTAATAAACACTCCACTCCTAAGAAGTGCATTGGAGCCAGAACATGCAAAGTCAAAATAACGCCAAGTGCGGTGCGCTGATCACCCAGAGATGATTTATCCCTTTCCCCTATAAATTGGAAACGTTTTGAAGCCGAAACATAGTAATGTAACGAAGAATTTTCCTGTCTGGCAGTTGAATAACTTGCAAAGGTATGTTACCTCTTCAGGAAAATTCTTCAAATATTGCTATCACTACAAGAATAGGCCAATGATTAACATTCACACGTCGTTGGTTTCAAACAAACGTACACTAGATTTTTTTCCAGAATTGAAACCTGATTGATTTGTTTTTGATTGAAACTCTACGGATTTTTATTTGCATTATTTCATTTCTAGGAATTCGATTCCTAACTCATTGCGAAACATTTTTTTTTGCAAACATTTGTTATCATTTACGTAACTGTGTACGTATGTACTACAATTCTTAACGCGTATTTATTGCAATACGACATCGTAAATAACTGCCGTATTCCATACATTTTTACAAGCCAAAAACTAGTACTTTTTAAGGAATTTGTAAAAAGTAAATAAAAATACATGTAAAAAGGCCTTGTATTTCTTGCTTCACAATATAGCAAAATATACTTGACAATTTAAAACTTAATAGTCCAAGATCCCAAAGAAGATCGCTCTGTCTTTTTGGAAAATGCTTTAAAATAGTTGTCTGATAAACATATATACAAATGAAGTATGGGAATTTAAGTGAAGTTAAGTGATTATTTTGGGAGTCGGAAAGTGTGTGGGAGTATTGGGGTCTTATTTTTAAAGATATTGCCTACACGATATTCTAATAACTAATTTTCACGTATGTTACGTGAAAATTAGTTATTAGAAAATACGTGAAGTTAGTAATGTTTTTATGTATCTTCTGGACCCCATATCTCAAAATTGGCCGTCTAAGCATGTTAGCAGGTAAGCATGTGTTCTTAGCACGTACTAACTCTACACAATTGTCCTTATTTCGTTAATCAGAAAATACGTGACGTCTGGCGGCCCTGGGCCCTGGGATCTTACTCTATAAATCAAATTGTTTTTAAATATCAATTTATATTGTGATTTAGGTAGGTAATAAATTTTAAAAACAGTCTAAGTACATTTTAAATTATTTTTTTTTCACTATAATGCCATGTAATAGGGTTTAAACATAAATTCGCAGTTATTAATTTACTCTCCGCGCTTCTCAAATCCCCAATCGAAAGTGCTCATCTGAATGGCGGCATTCCCACGCTGTATGGATCAGGGAAATATTTTGGCCAGATAAAGACCTGAGCCATATAAATTGACATCTACTCCCTAAACTACTTAACCGATTTAATCAAATTTGCATGAATTGTATAGTTTTTATTTCGATTTTAATAGTCTTTATATGACAATATCCGAGCGAAGCCGGAACGAGCCGCTAGCATTACTATATAGATAGATAGATAGATACTCTTTATTGACACACCAAAAAAAAAATGATACAAAGCAAAAAAAAAAAAACAAATTATAAACTATATGTATTTGGGATAAAATTGGTCGACAAAGAGTGACGTCAAACGTCTTGAAAAACACAGCAGTAAAGGTATTAATTGGGCGGTAAGAATGCCATTATTAGCTGTAGCTACTTAGAGCAAACGATATTTCGGTACAACACCAACATAATTTGTGTCGTGTTCCGCTTTGGAAGAGAACGATGCTGTAAAATTACTGAGTAAAACAAAGTCACGTCTATACTATTTTTATACTAATATTAAAGATGAAGAGGCATTTTGTTTGAAAGCGCTAATTTCAGAAAATACTGGACCGATGGCAAAAAAATTTTTCAGCGTTGGATATGTACATGACGCTTTAGAGCTGTAGGCTATACATACCTATATTATGTACGACGGACGAAGACGGGGCGGTCCACTAGTGAAAACAAAACTGCCTTCTTATCACAAACGTAGAGTCAAACGTAGAGAATCTTTGGAACATCAACCATGAAGCGGGATCTATGGTTAGCCCCAGATGGCTTACTGCCTACCAAACTTTGGGGTAGAGCTGAAGGTGCAAGGTCTTAAGGGCAGGCGTAACCTAAACTACTAATAACACCTACGAACATTTGTAGAGCTCTTTGAAAGCATGTATCCATACTCGAATTTTGAGAATACATAATTTATTTATTTATGACATACAATCGCATCTTAATGAGTAGGTAACCTATAATAAATACTTTACAAAATACATAAGACCCTGTATAAAGGGTGTTGCCTGTTGCGAATAGAATATAGTAGTATAAGTGCATATGTATTTAAAAAAATATTTACTTAACGCGTAACTTAAGGTTACAACATGTGTTTATTGTAGTACATTAATGTTTTAAACGTTGTCCCAGATCTCAAAACAAAATCACACTAGTATTAATAAAAACTGGTTGTAAGTCTGTATGTTTGTACCCATATATCTCTGTAACAGGACGGATTTTATTGAAATCCTACACAGCCGATTTCCGGAACGGAAACCTCAGTTTCTGTTTAGTATTATGACAAATTCTCGTATCTATGTTTAAATAAATAAATATTGGTGGACAATTCACACACAACACCATCTGACCCCAAACTAAGCAAAGCTTGTGTGATGGCAGCCAGATAGCTGATATAATACTTGTATAGTTTTAAATACATACTTATTATACATAGAAACACCCAGACACAGTGCAAACATTTGAATTCACCACACAAATATTTGCACTGGGTGGGGATCGAACCCACGACCCTCGGCTTCGCAGGCAGAGCTACTACCAACTAAGCCACTAGCCAACGTTTGTGCGCTTTCATGTGGCTACGGGACCCTATTTTGACTTTAAACGTTTCCAAACAACTACAGGTAAAATTCCATTTGCGTAATTGTATTTTTTTTAATAATTGTAATATTACACCTACTTGAACCTAATTAAAGTATAGACCAAAATTAACATAGTCTACGTTTTGTCCCATTAAGATACCCGTGGCATACATAATCGAATGATTGATTCTTTTGCGAAAATCGTATCTGTTATAAGTATTTCATTTTTAAACAAAGAGTGACGAGATACGTGATATGTGTATATATATATATATATATATATGTATGTATATATATATATACCTGCAAGAATTGCTCGTTTAATGGTATAATAAGATGTATGTATTACAACACTAAATTTAAACGAAAATTGCAAGATATAGTGACGTCACGCTAGATAGGGAGGATACTGGAGGTCACAAAAATGTGACCAACTGTGACGAGGACAGGAGAGGGGTATAAAAATCATGAAATTCTGGTGATTTAATATATGGATGTCCCAAAGAAGTTTTCAGTTCAAAGACTGTTGAGCCGTGGGTTACATAGAGGCCCTTCTACCGCCTAACAAAATCGGCTATGGCTTTGCTATTGCTGTCTGTATCATTAAAAAGAAAAGAGAGAGCAAAATCAAAGATAAGACAGTTTTACTTAGGCGGTGGACCCACAGGGCGTAGTTAGTAACGTGATAAAAATGTCCGTGATAACCGACACATCTCAAATTCGATACAGTGCTCATGCGGTTACAGTGACACTCATTACACGTCACACTTTGAAAGCATAAAATGGCATTGATTTTTATACCATGTCGTCATCAACTATCATTGGTGGAACTGATGAACAATCACAACTGGATTGAAGACGCAGAGTTCACAATATCTTGCTCTGAACAACGTAATTCACCAGACATTTAAGACGATTAATTAGTAGTATCTTTGACCTGTAATTTATAGGTCATACAAATACCGATATGTGTATTTAAATTTCAATATAATACCTATCATTCATGATAGCTTAACACGCAGAAATCCATACGAGTTATTACAGATTGATAACAAACAGTTTTGTAGTGTTAACCATAATAAAAATCTTTTCATTTATTACTGTCAGCGGCCAGCGGTTTTACCCGCGTAATTCCCGCTATTTTGTTTAGCCTACATACATGAATACGTGCTATTCCCGACTACATATAATCTGATATGTGGTAGGCATGTTGCTTACCATTAGGCACGTGTCCTGCTTGTCACGTCACTCTTTATTAAAAAAAAACTGTTTTCTAAATTACAATCCAATCCGAATCTAAAGATAGTTAATTATACGGACAAATTTAAAATAGTATTTACCAAAAGTGATCCCCGAAAACGAGTGACAAATTGTATTTGGTGCCATGAATTATTGTTCAGAGCCTTGACCCACTTTTACAGAGATTTTATTGTTGAGAAATTTCAAGAAAGCGATTATGTGATATAAATAATTGTATAAACACGTGTTTTGTTCGCTGTATTGTGGTGTAATTTATCGTTGTTTAAAATCGTAGTATCGTAATCGTAATATTGTCTATAAAATATCTAACCTAAGTAAGGATAAGGAGTATTGGGAAACTTATACCTGTTAACGGGGCAAATCCACATTTGATTAGTCGGGAAGTTCCTGTCTATTGATAAGAACATCTTGTACCATTTTTATGTTCATTAAAATATATTAATTTGAAGTTGAGACTTATAGAGTACGTAGACCTTATCTCCTTTCCAAAAAACCTACGTGTTATCAAAATGTCTGCCTTTCCTTGGTTCAATGTATATTGTGTCACCGTGAAATTGTAGAAAGTGTCATTATACATATAACTATATTTTTTGTAGTGGTAGGACTCTTTGCAGAGTCCGTCTGGGGAAGTATATCAAGCCTATGTCAGTCATTCTACTACCAAGCAGTAATGTGCAAACATTGCTGTGTTCCGGTTTGAAGGGCAATGTCCCAGAGAAATTGCAGGGCATTGAGATAAAACATCTTATATCTTTGGGTGACGAGCTCAGTGCAATTCTGTTACTAAAATTATCTACACTACGTATGTGTACTAAAGTTCATACTCTACTCAACTAGCACCACAGATTGCTGCTGTATTGCTGAGAGGAAATTTTCCAGACAACAAGTCTAAAGAAAACAGCTTCCTTTTATTTTGTCAAAAGACTAAATTATTATGATTTGACACATGCTGGTAATGTACTTTGTTTACTTTGCCAACCGTGAAATGATCATACAACAGTTTTTCCAACCACATTATCTGTACAAGGAAAATTATTCGTGAGCGGTAAAATAATTGCAAAATTGTATACCTATGTACTACCTACGGAATGTTTACTGTTTGAATATTTCTTTAAAACTTATAAGCAGCCCTCTAAATGTACCCACTACTGGGACTCGGTCACTCCCAAGGAGATAGTCAAGGCCATAGTCTACTGGCCCAAAGCGGCTTGGCGGAAGATGCATAACATCGAAAGATTCTAGGATCATGTCGCTTTACTTACGGTGTTTTTCTTCACCAAGGCAGTCAGTAGTGATGATAGTCTTGTTCGTGTGCACTTGGAAAAATATTTAAAAGTGAAGACGGAATCCAAAGCTACGGCCACATGATTATAAATTGCATGGACTAGCTATTAAGCCACCACGGCTTCATTTAAGACTTACGCGAGTCATTTATTTTAAAGTTTTAAAACGATCACATCGATATGGAAATATTCGCCGTTTGAAATTACAAACCTACTTACAAACTCAAAGAAACAAGATATTTTTATTGGATAGAGTGTCGTGTAAGACAGAGGATTGAGCTCGTATAGTTTTTTTAACAATTGTAATTTAACCCTTGACCAGTGTTAAGCGACGATGCGGTCTAGAGATTTACTACGATAACATGGCCCGCCCCTTCAAATTACTGTTTTAATGTGTGTAGTGACATCCTTACGAAAGAGTTTGTATGTAGTTGTAATTATTCGTCTGCAGTAGCAGCACGCACACATGCGTGGTGGTGCGTTGTACAGAGATTTACTACGATAACATGGCCCGCCCTCCAAATTACTGTTTTAATGTGTGTAGTCACATCCTTACGAAAGAGTTTGTATGTAGTTGTAATTATTCGTCTGCAGTAGCAGCACGCACACATGCGTGGTGGTGCGTTGTACATAGAGATTTACTACGATAACATGGCCCGCCCCTCCAAATTACTGTTTTAATGTGTGTAGTCACATCCTTACGAAAGAGTTTGTATGTAGTTGTAATTATTCGTCTGCATTAGCAGTACGCACACATGCGTGGTGGTGCGTTCTATATTCTTTCACAAATACTTTCAAACGTTTTGAATTCTGGAGGGGCGGGTCATGTTATCGTAGTAAATCTCTACTTTCACAAATACTTTCAAACATTTTGAATTCTGGAGGGGCGGGTCATGTTATCGTAGTAAATCTCTACAATGGTTATTATGTTAGTTTATGCAATCTACATATAGTAGCCTGATGGCAAGCCACACCCTTGGTAATAAGAGCTCAGTTCCAGCCTGGAACCTCCAGTGGTCTATTTCATCGTGAAGAATTCAAATCGCTGCGTAACATTACGCTGCGTTTGTCACCCAGTGATTTAAAGTGAATCATCCTCGTGATGATTGAGCTTAAGCCATTTCGTAATTCGACGGTTAGTATAATAATACTAAAACTGACAAGAACAATTGTTTATTTTATGGCATACATCCGGCCTCTTTCAACTGAATATGCCCTTAGTTTTATAGAGGCTTGTTTTGGCGCTTTAGGGAAAAAAATAAGAGTAAATTTTTTCGAGGCGTAGGTACCTATACACTATCATGAAAAACCGACCACCCTGAAGTTAGCTAGTCAGCATTTTAGTAAACATAGTAACTTATTTCAATAATACTTCTTGCGTTGAAGATATTATCCATTCTATGTATGAAATTAGATTTGTTAGCACGAGGAATAACACATAGGTACAATAAAATAGTTAATTATAGCTTCCGCACTAGGCTTGGCCTGTATCGCGGAAGCCGATACGATTGTCCTATATAGATTTAATAAAGAAAAGAACCATTGATTTCTTAGGTGCTTACATAAATAAATATTGGTGGGCAATTCATACACAACACCATCTGACCCCAAAATAAGCAAAGCTTGTAATATGGCGGCCAGATAGCTGATATAATTCTTATATAGTTGTAAATACATACTTATTATATATAGAAACATCCACCAACCCGCACTGGGCCAGCGTGGTGGATTATGGCCTTAACTCTCTCCTCGCGAGAAAAGGCTCGAGTCCCAGCAGAGGGAACATTTAGTGGGCTGTTGATGTTGATACATAGAAACACCCAGGCACAGTGCAAATACTTGAATTCATCACACAAATATTTGAACTGGGTGGGAATCGAACCCACGACCCCCGGCTTCGCAGGCAAAGTTACTACCCACTAATCCACGAGGCCAGCCATAAGTACATAAATCACTTTTTTTTTACGGGAAGAGCCTATACTAACAAAACTAAATTATAATGGGAACACCTAACAACGTACACTAATAGTGTATAATATATTATGATAATGGTGTAAAACAATAATTAAATGAGCTAAAGCTAAATTATCTGAGCTGAATTAACATGATTAACAAAAAGATTATAAAACGAATCAAAATTAAAATGTATATAGTTCCGAGCTAAAAGCTTATTCAAAATCATTTAACATTTTCGAAAAATACCTCTGAGTGAGTTGTGTAGTTGCCAATCCCTTTGATTCCCCGAAGCATTTTAATTTAATTATAACAGCATCCGTGTTCCTGGAATTATGAAGTCTCCATTGTGATACTACGGGCAGCAAAGGGGATTAAATAATTCATTAAAATGCTATAATTCTTAGATCGAAAGATTATCCCTATAAGAAAATAGAGATTATTTTCAGCAAGATTTTTTGTTGGTAAATGAAAAATGTAAAGTCCGCTGAGGAAGTAGGTACACCTTTGCCGGTTATTGTATCACCAAAAAACTATGTGCAGTAGTGGCCAAGGCTTCATCCATATAATGTCTCCATAGAAATCATCTTACTCGTATGTGTGTATATGTCGAGTCACTAGCGGAGTGCAGTGCTAGGCAATGATTTAGATTCTTCGTGTTCAAATAGCTGCGTGCACTGTGATGTCATAAGCAGGTTTGTTACTTATCATTATAACAAATATCTTGGTTATGCCGTCATTAAATATTAAAAACATTTAGAACTCTTTTTCTTTTTGTATCAAGATAAATTGAAGTCATGAAATGAGAACGCAGCACAAAGTTGAAACTAAATGTATTCATTAAGAAAAATGTTCAATAGTACGTACCAATACATATATAGATACAATATCATAGTATAATAGTACGTACCAATACATGTATAGATACATAGATACTAAAACAATGCTGGAGATAATTAAACTTATCTACGCGATCTCGATACATTGCGCTGTGTGAGTATAAAGCCGTTTTTCCAATAAACCTCATTGACATCGTTTCATTTTGGTGAATTCGCAAAACAGAAACATGTCGAAACTCTAACTAGTTTTGTACCTATGTACATTTCGCGGCGGTTTCGTGCATCATGTAAAATGTGTTTTGCGTGGAGTCCGACAGCGGCTCGCTGAAAATATTGATGGAAAACGGGTGCAGTTTTGTTTGCGGTTTACCTAACATTAATTACAAATCAGTTTGTGCTGAATACATGCCGTATGCGTTTTAATTGTATTTTAGTGAAATTATGTGTTGAAAACAAAGGACTCATTGCTTTTAAAGACAAATCTATGTTTATCATACATCACGAATAAGTTTTTTTTTTAATAAAGAGTGACGAGACGAGCATGACATGTGCCTGATAGTAAGAAATATGCCTGCCATATAACAGCACAGTGACACGCAGCTTTTGGAACATGAAGACTCCAAATCATCGCCTAGAACTGCACTGCGTTCGTTATCCAGATATCTATGTATAAGATGTTATTTATATCTCTAAGCCCTGTAACTTCTCTGGAAACATTGCTCTTTAATGCACATCTTTTATACAAGGTTTGTACAAAATATGTGCATTTAGGTTTTTTAATAAAAATAGTGTTGCCAATATCATGCTGTGCTGCCCCTCTACCGCCTAACTATATCGGCTATGGCTTTGCTATTCCTGTCTCTATCATTTCAAGCGAGAAGAAAAGACAGAGCAATATCATAGCCAAGACAGTTTTAGTTGGGCGGTAAACCCGAAATTCTTTGTATCGTCAAATCGAGAGTGAATCGGTTTCTTCTAGATAAATACGCTCCATTGTAGACCGCATCATCGTGTAACATCAGGCGAGATGGCGTTCAAGTGTAAACCTATAAAAGTTTAAAAAACCCTCCGGTCAGGCGTACAAATGTTAAATAGATAGCATACGCTCATACAAACTAAGGACATGTTTTACATAATGCATAGTTAGTTTTATTCAGGATCTGCCATTTAAAAAAAAATTTCAAATTATATGTGCTAGTGTTGGTTACAATAATTACCCATGAATTGTCTCTAGAGGTAGTACTTATATACAAAGTGAATCTAACGTCTACGACAAAATGTAACGTGCCCCCTTTTTCTATTCTATCTTAGACTTACATCAGACGAAGTGGCGAAGTGGCGGTCAAGGATAAATCTTTGTTCGGTTAAAAAATTATTAATTAACTACACCTTTACTCAATAACCACTAATTTGAACAGGAAAAAAGTGTACACTATTTTTTGTTAAATTAGTCGTCTCTATAATGTTAAAATGTGCACAGTCCCTTAAGTGTAGTTATATAGAGCTTACACTGTATTTTGTTGTTTTTTTTTACAAGGAGCTATCTCTATGTCTTACCATAAATACCACTATTTTGCCAACATTCAGCCAATTGAAATGTAATTTTTTATGAATAATTAAGTTATTTGTTTTTCTTATGTATTGTGGCTTTTAATAAAGAGTTTTCGTATCTTCTTAATATAAATATAAATTATGGCAGTTTGCCTCGGAAGTCGTCTACTGTCTACCGAATTTTGAGATAGTGCAGACCATAGTTTATTTTTATTTCCATTTTACAATACCTTGTTGGAATTTTTTCTTGTATTTGATGTAGTAATCGATATGGAGCATTAAAATTTACTCGACGCATTACTTTCTCGAAAACTTTCCACAAAAATTATAAAAACTGATTACGACACATATAATTCACTAAGCAAACTATATTACTACACTATTCACAAATTTTAATTCAATTGTAACAAATATATTCATCATCATCAGCCTGTATTCGTCCACTGCTGGACATAGGCCTCCCCTATGATACGCCACTCAGCCCGGTCCTCAGTCTTACTTCTCCAACCGCCACCAGCTGCCTTTCGAATATCGTCACTCCATCTAGTCTCAGGACGTCCTACACTACGTTTGCTGATTCGCGGTCTCCACTCCAGAACCCGTCTGCCCCAACGGCTATCGGGTCTGCGACAGATGTGACCGGCCCACTGCCACTATTCGTCGGGTCTTCTCGTTACCCATCCCACAAAGTCTCAAGACAAAAATGTATAACCAGTGCGTCTTACCCGTTATGACCTACGGTGCTGAAACGTGGACACTGACAGTGAAAATGGTCCGTAAGCTCAAAGTCGCTCAGCGAGCTATGGAAAGGGCTATGCTTGGGGTTTGTCTGAGGGATTGCATCCGGAACGAAGTAATTCGTCAGAGAACTAGAATCACCGACATAGCTCAGCGTATTAGCAAACTGAACAAATATATTGCTTGAATAGTTTTTTTAGCAGACTAACTATATGTATATTTCACTAATAGTGTCCTATAGTTTCACAGATCAATGACATAAAGAGTTTGCATATTCTACGTATAGTGTTCGATTTCCGCACGGTTCCTTTGTGTCAATCGTAAGCAGATATCGTGCAGACTTTCTATGGCAACAGTGATGTGCCGCGACAAAAGTATGACACTTCCACCAGTGCGACAAGGCAAGAAAGATGCTACCCGTGCTTTCGGTGTAAAGCGTTTGTGCCAACTCTATACGTAGTATATGTAAACTCTTTGGGTATAACACTAATATCGAAAAGAGGAAGTTTGTGTGTTTGTAGACTCTGGAAAGATTCCTACCACTAGAAGTAATTCTACACACAAAGAAAAACTTTATCGATAGTGTTGATCTAAGAATTAATTTGGTTTCTAATTGCATTTGACTGGCTCGTGAAAGAGGTGTGATAGATAATTAAAATGACGTAGATTTGAAATAGGGCTACGTATTTGCCTTGCTAATTGATAAACTTAGCAAAATTTTCTTAATCTGCGATAGCAGTAATCGATCCGCTATCACAAAACAAATTCGTATTGATTAATTGCTTGGAACAGTTGTTGCCGTGTTGATAAGAACATAACGAGCAAATAATAATTTTATCGGTACTCTTTTGGTTTTTTATATCTGCAATTCTAAAGTACGTATATATTTAGGTATATATTTATTTGCAATTTGGTTGTATTGTAAATGTTACTCTGTTTTCTTTTTTAAACAAAAAATGATGAGACGAGCAGCACATGTACCCCATGGTAAGCAACATACCTGCCACATAACAGCACAGTGACACGCAGCTATTGGAACATGAAGAGTCCAAATCATTACCTAGCACTGCACTGCGCTCATCACCCATAGATCTAAGATGTTATATCTCTAAGCCCTGTAATTTCTCTGGAAACATTGCCCTTCAAACCGGAACACAGTAATGTTTTCACGTTACTGCTTGACGGTAGAATAACTGGCAAAGGTGTGGTACTTTCCCAGGCGGACTCTGCTAGTAGTCCTACCACATCTTAAGCCCTACTACATTTTTATTAGGTACACAAAAGTACCTAATAAAAAATGCTGCGCTGTGTTGTATTTGACTCGACGCGGTAAAAATAATTTGCATTTAACATATATTATATATACGTACAAAGCCGCTTTTACACTTATTGCATACCATAAATACAGGATAGTGCATAAACACCTGCCTTTATGTTTCCACTACTAAGACCCTTGGAATCGAGACCTTCTCTCACAAGAAAAGTTTAAAGGCTTATAATCCACCACGCTCACGAAATGTGGATTGCCAGATAGCACAATACGGATCCTATATGTTATCCTTGGATAATGCCTCACGATATGTTCCTTCAGAATTAAAGCAGGTGGTGATGACAGACTTATAGATCTGTAATTGGAGAAATAGTAAGAGGTGCAAATGGGGTCTGAACCCACGACTTTACACTTGTGAACTTGTCTTTCTAGCCACTCGGCCACTACGTTTTATTTTTCACAAACCATAAATATAGTGATGTACGATATGCCATGAATGTATACTATAGTTGAATCTAGGCTGTCGATATGCGCTTTACCTCTGTACTCATATTACTGCGATGAAAATGTTCCTTTCTTGATGTTAGTTGGTCAGTAAGTTTCACGAGACTTTGCCGCACTTAACCTCTTAACTGAAACATTGTGCGTATTGATGATGTTATTGTATTATATACTAAAATATAACGATTAGCTTATGATAAGTAGAACAAAATCTATGCAAATAATAACAAGCTTATATCAGGATGTAGATTAATTTACTTCAAAATGATGATAACAATTTATAAATGAGGAAATAGAAACGTTCATATTATGAGGACGTACTGCAACATTTAGGACTGAATCGTAATATTTTGCTTAATTATAATAGGTTTACACTTGACAGCCAGCTGTTTAGTAAGGATATGGGTACATCGCTTAACATGTCCACTCAAGCAACGTATTTCAAAGTTTAAATATTAATGTTACGAAAGTGGAGTCAAATCTCTTAGTTTGAGTTTTTCTAAGATCAACCATGTCTTGTTAAGATATTGGTGTCCTATATAAAAATACAGACACATGATTTAAATCATGCAGACCCACATCTGATTGTAATCAAATAAACACTAAAAAAGAGATCCACCGTCTATGTCATGGAGCTCATGGTATGGGCATCGGCGGCTCTACGCCACATTATCAATTCTGAGAAACTCAGGTACTTACGAGTTCCTTTCTAACTTATTGCTCTGCAGTCGTTCTGATGCAATAGCTGGTAGAATTGAGGATACTTAGCTAAAAGTAGGTACATTTTGCAGTCTGCGTACTTATCCATAAATTATACGTTAAGGACGGACTTTTTATCCTCTTCCAATAAGGAATATAAGCGATAATAATTTGATGAGTTTAATATATAGTTAGAATATTCATGAGCCTGTCTATAAGTTGAATCTGGGTTATTACTTGGCTTACGTTGGAGAGATATTTTACCTGTTAGATATCTATATATGGAATTTTAGATTTGATATGCTTCGTACATGCTTAGTGTACACTTTTAGGTGTAATCTTCATCCTTATGTGTGTTTGTTTCGTTAGTTAACTTTAGAGTCATTAGGACTCTGTTCCAACCCAAAGTTCAGTAAGCAGTAGTCATCTGATGCCAACTGTCTCCCAAACACTCTACTGGTTATAAAAAAATAACCTCACTAAAAACTAAAAGTAGCCAAAAATAGTTTAAGAAATTAATTTAATTGCAGCTAATAAAATCCGCTGTAGAGACCGCGAAATGTAGTCCGGGGCGCCCTGAGACTACATGGAGTGATGATATACGAAAGGCAGTTGGTTCCTGACCGATTAAATCTATTGATCATTTCTACCGCGGGCTGATAACCGTTGCAATAGAGCTTAGATAAAATACTTTAGAATTGTATTTTCTCGATTGACAATTTACGATGGAGTGGCAATTTACGTAAAATATCAGGCATTTTTTCGAAGAGTACATAAATTTGCGGACCGAGTAAGGTTGTTTGTTATGATAGAAGCAAGACATAAGAATCCCGTCCACTTGAATGGAAAGCTGTGCCCTAAGACGAGACGGCCAGAAGTGGTGCTATTCAAATGAGATCCAATTTATTTTCCCCAACTTAACTCGATCTTGTTAAAAGGAATTTAAAATACCAGTGAGCTTAAGACAAAGCGCCACGTGATGAGGAGGCTGACCTTGGCAATGCTATTTTTTGTTGTTTATTTTCAGACTTAGCGTTTGGGGTTTCGGCGTAGGTTTTCGTAACTTTTGGCACGACAGAATTGTAACGAAAAGCTAAGGTAGTATCATACTTATCAGATTTCACTAATAACTTTAATGAAATGAAATAATTTTCATAAAATTTACTAAATAATAATTTCTGCTTATTGTTTTAAATAATAAAAATAAATGCATATTCTCGAATGTAAAATTGAATCAATATTTTCCTACAATATTTTACAGCTTATACCTACTACTCGTCCATCGCTCCAATTCAGTCATGCATGCAGTACCCCCTTTGTAAAGGCTCTCCCAAATACCAAGTCCAGACTCCAGAATTGATCAAGTAGCACGTCAAGAGACTAATGGGGGACAATGCTTTATCGGATACATTTCGTGCGCAAGAACTGCATAATTCGATTCTGTCCTCTCCCTTCTACAATCACAAACAACCTCACCAATTCATGGTAGAAATCCCGAAAATGCGAACAAAGCGCTTTGAATCCACATTTGTCATTCACATTGCCAAACTGAAAAATACTCTGCCTCAATGTTCCCTGATAGTTACAATCTGGGCGTATCTAAATCAAGATCAAATAGGTATCTTTAGGTTAGCGTGCTACATCATAGCTCAATGCTTTACATCAAGTAATTAGCGGTCATTCGCTAACTTTTGCATAAAAAACATTGTTTTGAGAACGGATAGAAACAGAGGCACGCATGTTTAACTTATCTTGAGTAACACGTGAATCATGGTTTCACAAGTACATAAATAAACAGCATTTAAATCCTATTTCGTCGATAGTCAAACCAGACCATATGGGCATGTCCTAATTGAAGTAATTCTTCGATAATTGATCTGTACTCGTAGTATTCTCTGGCAGGTCGAGAGCAATTAATTACTTTTTACGGTTGTGATCAGGAGTATCTGGCCTGATTAATGATGGCTGCCAGCGCGGATAGTTCGCTTAATTAAAACTGCTATAATAATTAATACTCGGAGGCCTACGTGTGGTACCTACGCCACTAATTGTTGTGTGCGTCACGCTGTCTATCTTTCATCTAGGTCTAATTGTCTATGGGTATCCTTGTACAATCTATGAGACACTAATATTGTAAAACAAAAGTTTGTTCGTTTCTACCAATGTACACAGATTTTAATTCACTATTCCTAGTTGTCCCCGCCCAATTTTTTCGACTGTAGGACTGTAGGTGTAGCTAGGTAGACCAAGCTATACGTTTTTAACGAATTCGTTGATATTCTGTGCAGATCCCTTAAAACTGTTTTATACTTACTTCATTGAATATTTTCATGCAAGAGATGTTGCCATTTCCCAAATAATGAACTGAATCGTGATTGATAATAATGGCTGCTGCCAGCGTCGGGTTCAGAGAAACAAGAGCCTTCAACGAACGTAATACCGGGAAACAAAACTGACCAATTAGCTACTATTGATCCGAACAGTTAATACCCCGTCTGTGTCGTTGGTACTTCGCTGTTTGGTACACTCAGTGGGAGATTTATAGTAACATTCATGTTAGTGCACATGGACATTCACTCCATCTAAAATAAAAATGAGTTATCAGTGAAGGTCAAAATTACCAAATTAGTACGTTATTTAGGTTAAATGTTTATTTTGTTCAACCTATTTGATCAGCTTGTCATCTACATAGATATCATTACAGCTTACTATTCAACACTTCATCTTATGGACAACAGCTGTCCCAACAAATAAAACATTGCGAAAGATTTGAAGACTCAATACTTAAATAAAAAATAATTAAGTAAGTACTTTAATGAAGTACATGACAACCATAACTGTAGGTAGGGAAAAGAAAGTAAGAAGATATGTAAATTTTCTACTAGAAAACTTTTACCCACCCTAGAAATTTTCTAGGGTGGGTAAAAATAGACGAAATATGGATTCCCTGCCATGTCGATGGTCACAGAATTTATTCAACTGACTATACCACCCACACGCAATGAAACATTAATTAATACCAGATATTTTCAGCTTTTAATTAAATCACAAAACCTGACTTAAACAGCTAAACAAGATCTGTGGGTTCGGCACCAATAAATGTCCTAGGTATTACGAGTTATACAAATCACAAAAACTATCCAAATACTAGGGATATGGTAAATTTAATCAATATTTTTTGTGGTGGTACGGAACCTTTGGTGTCAGTTGGACTTGCACTTGACCGGTTTAACGAGTAGTTCTTATAATACAAGCTTTGTTTAGTTAGGGGATGTTTAGTGTTATGGGCGAATGTCCAACGATATACAGGGTTATTAGTAAGAAGCCGAGGCCTTGTAAGGGGATGTTAAGTACATTAAATACGATAACTTTATTCTACAGTTTTTGAAAATTCATTTGGCTTTTCCCCATACAAAATAAAAAAATAGTTTATTTGCCTGGTCTAAAAGCATCAAAGTCTTCGTAATAATTTGTAACAAGAGCCCACGCGCTCTAAAACGCTCAATAAATGATGTGCCAAAGTGAATAAATACCAAACAGACGCTAAACAGTATTAGAAATGACAACAACACTTTTTTGGGATATGTAAATGCCAAGCAGTAATGTGCAAACATTACTGTGTTCCGGTTTGAAGGGCAATGTTTCCAGAGAAGTTACAGGGCTTAGAGATATAAGATCTTAGATCTCTGGGTGACGAGCGCAGTGCAGTGCTAGGTAATGATTTGGGCTCATCATGTTCCAATAGCTAATAGCCACTGTGCTGTTATGTGTCAAGCATGTTGCTTACCATCAGGCACATGTCCGGATCGTCTCGTAAACATTTATTAAAAAAAAATTGTATCGAGTTTTAACAAAAGTTGTAGAACAAAAGTTGTTTGTTTAAATATACAAAACATGCCCTTAAACGGATGTAGGCTAATTACCAGTAACCCTGTATGTTTATCTTACTAATATTATAATTGCAAAAGTTTGGATGTCTGTTACACAATGACGACGGAACTCTTAAACGGATCAGTTTAACATTTTCAAACACTGATTGAATATTGTCTTTTATTGTCTGGAATAACACAGGCTACTTTTATCTCGGGAAAATAAGATAACGAGAACTGAGCGGGTAAAATCGCGAGGTAATGAAAGTTATTTATAATTTTAACCAAAATTACATCTTTATTCATGAGTATTGACTAACTATCAAGGCGACACAGAAATTTATTTTCGATAAGGTGTTTTTTTAAATAAAGAGTGAAGAGACGAGCAGTAGGTACATGTGTCTGATGGTAAGCAACATGCCTGCCACATAACAGCACAGTGACACGCAGCTATTGGAACATAAAGAGTCCAAATCTACCAAATCATTACCTAGCACTGCACTGTGCTCGTCAGTAAGATGGTATATCTCTAAGCCCTGTTATTTCTCTGGAAACGTTGCCCTTCAAACCGGAACACAGCAATGTTTGCACATTAGTGCTTGGCGGTAGAATAACTGGCAAAGGTATGGTACTTCCCCAGGCGAACTCTCCCAATAGTCCTACCACTACTAAAATGAACCTTAGATACGATGTAATCATGATGTAATGATGTAAATGTACGATGTAAAATGTGATCATTATAATAGTTGTTAGGTATACTAACAACTATTATAATGATCATGTTGATCGTTACAGTTTAGTAGAAAACTAATCAATTTAATTTTGATCAGTTTTCAAAAAAAAGAAAGACATTAATTTCAGTACATATTCTCCATTTTTTTTATCAACTACGATGCCGCAGTCATTTACAGAGGGGGGGACACCACCTTATATTATACATTAAGCTGACTTAAACTCGATCTTGTTTCGAAACTCTCAAACGTTGAATATAACTCAACGCCGATTGAACTGCGTTCAAAAACCTGTCAGTTTTTGCCAGTAACAGTTCGCATAAGCCTTTTGCAAAATTTTGGAATACGGCGAACAGACGCCGAGATACGCGTTTTGAAACCTACTTTTTTTACGTCGCGTCGGCTCGGCTCGGCTTGAATTCCCGCTACTTATCTCATTCAACATTCTTGCCCTATAGAGGTCGTTTCATTGAGACGGGACGCCGGATTGCAGACGTACGGTCTTGTTATTAGATAATAACAATACGGATGTCGGCGTCAATGGCAAGCGGTAACTGCCGGTGACAGTATTGATTGTCCGTTTAGCGGTGCTTTTGTTTCGCTGTTTTATTGTGAGTACTTTTTTATGTATTGTGATTGCACGCGGATGAACGTAATGGTTTACCATGTTGTTATTAAAGGGCCGTAATTTTGCTGTTTTTATTATGTTTTTTCAGCACCTCGCGGTTTTAGCTGGGTAGGTAGTTAATAAGTTTGTATGTAGTTTATTTGTCATTTGAAACC
Source organism: Ectropis grisescens (assembly GCA_017562165.1). Classification (NCBI taxonomy): domain Eukaryota; kingdom Metazoa; phylum Arthropoda; class Insecta; order Lepidoptera; family Geometridae; genus Ectropis; species Ectropis grisescens. The sequence goes on along the minus strand of CM029769.1, from coordinate 6,844,549 downwards.
TAGAGTACAGTAGGTACCTTTGCCGAGTCCGCCTGGGGAAGTATCACACCTTTGCCAGTTATTCTACCGTTAAGCTGTAATGTGTAAATATCACTATTCCGGTTCGAATGGCAATGTTTGATAAATTACAGGGCATAGAGATACGTCATCTTATTTCTCTGTGTGACGAGTGCAGTGCTAGGTAATTATTTGGATTCTTTATGTTCCAATAGCTGCCTGACACTGTGCTGTTATGGGCAGGCGTGTTGCTGACCAGCAGGCACATGTTCTACTTGTCTCGACACTCTTTACTATAAAAATAGAGCTATACCATATTTACCATGGAGCTAACCATAGAAATCCCTCCTAAGTAAATCAGCTATCCCACACAAAAACATCCTTTGGAGCCTTCAAGATTTATATTAGAAAGAACAGTATTGTCTGGTTCGCAATATCAGGCATAATTGTAAAAGTTCATAACAATGATGATTGCAAAGCATCCTTCCCGACGTTGCCCATTGCATTACCCCAAGAGCCAAATGCGATTCTTTTATTGCCCCATAAATTAGATATTGACTTTTACTGATTCCCTTATGAGCAAACGCGCTCAATCGTAGATCGCAACATCGCTTAACAGCAAAGAGTTTTAATGTTATCTTTTTTAACAATCATTCTTTTGCACTTGACCGCCATTTGATGTTTTGCGACGATATAAACCTCTTCATTGTGACTTTTTGACACAAATAAACATAAATATTGCAGTAAAGCACTTTTGCACTAGCGTCAAAAGTGGCGGCCTTATTATTGTGAGCAATTTCTTCGAAACTATCAGCCATTTCATATTATTAACCAGTATTTATTTGTCCTCAACTTCGCGTAGAATTTAGTGAACTTCGAATAAGAGTATTTTCAAACAACTCCTCCATATTTTCAGTGTATAAGGTAGCCTCTATGTTACTTTCCAGATAATCTGTAGGTATGCTTATGCTCCAGTGTTTTGTCTCCGGTAAAATTACGTAGATAATAAACAATTTAAAAGTCAATGAACTAATTGTTCATTGTTAAATTCGAAAATTTAGGCACTTATATATTTATTTATCATCCAATAATTTTAAATTCCTATACAGAATTCGATCAACTCTTCAGTTTTCTTTCGCAATATTGTAGGTAATTCACATACTTTTTTAATTAAACCATTCAAAAGAACCATAATGTTTGAACAAGTTTAACTTACTCGTGAACAAAACGTATACTTTACAATTGCATTTAACCTTACACTAAATATTGTGTACACTAAGCGGTAAACAAATTAATTTTGTAAAACAAGTGATTAAACACCAAGAAAAGGAATACATTTACGTAAATATTTATAGCTCTTCGTTATAAAAATTATAACTTCGAAGAGGACTTACCCACTGCAAGTCTCCAAAAATGAAACGTACGAATAATAGATATAAATACCTATTGTATTTGTTTGTAAATAAATAACAAATTATCCGACTGTATAGAAACAAATGATTTGTCTCGGAAGCATAACATCACCGAGTTTTAAGGCTAAACAAATACCTAGTGTTGTGCTAGGCCAACTAACTTTTGCTATAAAACTGTAAAATTTAATACGTAAAAAGAACATCTTCAACTGCAGAATACGTTGTCTGTGGTGAAATTCTAGAGGTCACAAATTGTATAGTGTTTTCAATTCAAGATTGATTTGATTTCATCTAGGAAAGCACATTCGATAAAGCGCATCAGGCATTGTTGCAAGATGGCGGTCAAGTACAAATTTAATTACTATCAAATTAGTTAGAAAGTCTTCTCCGTACAATTTAATTTATTACATCGACACATCAAAAAAATATTGTATACTGTGCTTCATTATTTTCGTATTACTTGCAATATTACTCATTAAATTTATCGAAACAGTTTTTGCCCAAAACAACGCCAATATTTCTACTGAGACATGTGTACAGTTAAATTAGTTTATCTCAAATTATCTTCACATAAACAGAGCTCGGGTAAAAATAAAATTATCTCAGAAATTATAACTACACTAAGTTTGACTTTACAGAAAATGTAACAATGTTATCTTATCTCAGCGAAAATAATTCCGAACGTAATCCTACATCAGCAAATCAAATATTAGCTTGATAAATGTGGCAGAGCAAGGTGCACTTGTATAATAACTTTGATTGAAGTTAGCTAGTAACTAGTTTTTTTGTATACGCTAGTAGAATCTTGTAGGTTAATAATGTGTGCCATTATCAGATGCCTGCACTAATAAAAAACAAGTACTACCCATTCTAAATCTTACATATAGGTACGTTTATTTTGCATACGTATTGGTTCAAACCTACTAAATCTTCAACTTCAACTCTTGGTTTATGGATTTTATTGTGGTTTAGCCTCACAATTTCGCCAATGTCAAGTTTAAATATAGTATACAATCTAAATTTTTGAAGAAAAAACGGACGACGCATACTTCAAAGCGCCATTTTTTTCTATTGTATAAATACTAAATTAATATAATATTATATACTAAATCTTAACAATGTGCAAAATGTTGTTTTAGAATGTTTTTGCCTATTTCACACTCTCATGTCAAAACCTTAGACAAAGAATAAAAGAAGAACTTTTTGCCATCATAAAAATAACCTTTAAGCTAAAGTTTTTTGTTGCGAAATAAAAATCATACAAATTGGTGTAAATCTGTTTCTTTATTATATTTTTAGCCATTTATTGATGCAAATGTCTAACCGGTTTCACCACAAGTTCAAAATAGGAGTAACAATAAAACAGAGACTTCAAAAGTCTATTTTAGATTATTTTGTATAGGCACTATTTAGACCCTGGCCTGGGATGATGCCAGATACTTTGACAGTATTGTGCCATAAACCCTTGGAACAACGTTGGCGTATAGCTAATTTCGTTACTTAATTGTCTTCTTTAAATTTTTCAGAGAAGCGTAACCTCCCTGGCGGTGCTGCTCGCATCTGTGGCGGTCTGCCTCTCAGCCCTCGTCAAGGCCCCGAACAATAACTTCGAGCTCCTCATCCTCCACAACAATGACATGCACGCGAGGTTCGAGCAGACCTCTCAGCTCAGTGGAGCGTGCACCACGGCCGACAGGGAGGCCGGCAAATGCTATGGAGGCTTCCCTCGAGTTGCTCATGTGTAAGTATCCAGTAAAATTTTCTGATTAGTCTTCTGATTTGAGTAAAAGTTGAGGTAAAGGTACTTGGACCTATGTGAAGCAAGTTCGTCACGGTTGACTAAATGGCAGGAGAATACTACGGATGCTTCCCTAACGTTGTTCAAATGTAAGTAACAGCGTTCCTACTTTCTGGTTTCAGAAGACCTAGCTGAGCGCAGGTGTTGCCAGGGTTGATAATTACTCGTAGTCACGTGCGTGTGTATTTTCAGCTTCAGCTCGCTGCTTATAGAAGATCTCCCAGTTGAATACTGCATACACCACCACAGACAGGGAAAGCGGAATCCCAAAGCATATTTTCGTAGATGAGCTGATTTCGGCTTGATAATTCGTGCTCTCTGGTTTGACCAACCCTTTCAAGAAAACGTGAAATATCCTAGCCATAAAATGATGAGGGATCTTCAACCAATTTTACCTAAGTATCTCGTGCTAATCTGGGCAATGTAAAGGTGCAAAATTTACGGGTATCGCCCATCGCGGTCCGAAGGGGGTTCCCCCGTCACAGGGGACATAACGCTAAAAATCCTACACAAGAAGTTAAAAATCAAAATATCTTATAGTGCACAGACTATTTTTTAACGCGGGAAAACAAGTGGTACAGCAACTACGCGGGGAAAGTCATGAGGCGCTAGTAGTAAAGTATTTTACTCGATTTATTGTAATTCTAGTACTGGTGACCCCCTCCAAACTTCAAGGCTGGGACCGCGCCTAATATCGCCAAGACCGTCATGTATGTAATAGTTTACAAATTTTCGTACATTTCTCTAGAGTTTCACTAAATAACTTAAAGAAAATAATTGAGTACCTTAAGTATTTAAATCTAAAATAAAAGGTCACCAGGAATTTAACGCTTATCATGTAAATAGCATATCTGAATGATTGGCTGCAGAACTAGTCCTTGATAACAATTAGTCATGTTATAATTAAATGTATGACTCTTTATCACGAACAATTTAAATATTGATTGCTTAGATATGAATTGCAAAAAATGTATATTTTTTTTATAATTAATTAAAAAGTGTGCGCAATCCCCTTTATAAGGTACATTCTCTTTTATTATGAGAAAATAAGTGATAAATTATACTAATTTATAAATGTACCTACCTACTTTTTAGCCCTGAGAAAGTCATTGCATCACATTCAACCTATCACCCCATCAAACAAACTCGAATTTAAGTATACCTACGTATTTATTTGTAGTTACTTTGTTTATGAAAATAAAGAACTTGATTTTTGTGTCATTAATTAACTAACAAGATATTAAAACTAACCATAAAGAGAGAGTATTTAAGATATAAAATTAGTTTCCAACTACAAACTAGATGCCAGTAAGTAGTTAGGGAATTTTGTATAACGCAGCAATGAGTAAGTCCACTATTTTCTTATATTATTAACCTATTTCAAAAAAGGAGGTTCTAAATTCAGTTGTATATTTTACTACCTTTTTTTTCTACATGTACCTATTTACTGTTTTATTGAAACAATGTATTTAGGTTAATTTCTCAAAAAATATGAAACTTTGTAGTCCCTGAGTTTAATTTTATTTTAAAGTCGGGTTCGTTTTTTGAAAAAAAAAAAGTTTAAACTTCACGCAAACAACAGATTGTTCCATAAATTTTACGTAATGATGTGTAATAATAAAGTGTACCTCTAGCCCAACTGAAACAAATGTAAATGTCACTGATCAAAATATAAATCGATCCGCCCAATTCACATTAAAATAATCTCAGGTTTTGATAAAATACGACCAACTCAATTAAAGCGTCAGATAGGTGCAGTCTATCTTTTTTACCCGATGCAAAGGAGTGGTAATGTGTTTATCAGTCTATGTATGTATGTATATTTTAACATTTCTTTCCCCCGATTGGTACAATCTTGGAATCTTCAAATCGAGACTGAATAGATTTCCTCGCTTCGTCCTAGTCCGCATCTAGAGAACGGAGTAAACCTATATTTATTTTTTAAAATGGCAGTCATAGGGACTGCCACTCGAAGTGAAAACTTATAACTCAGAATTTGATAGATCACATTGAAAACTACGCGGGTGAAATCGGAGGGCGTGATCATGGACATCTAGCGCATGGTCCTGAGTTTACCTGAAGATTTCTTTCATTTACGAACGTGCCGCTTGAGCTCAATTCACAGCCAACGAAAAATCCGTCTGTGGTGTGTTAAAAGAAGTTTTTACTTCAAAAACTATCAAAATTTTTATCTCAGAGTTTGAGCTCGTTGACCAAATGATCACTACACCCAAGTAGTCAGGTTATTGACTAACTAAACAATTGGTTCATCCGTTCAAGATAAATGGACTGCAATATGACCTCATATCGTCAGACCTCATACCACTGTCACACTCATTTTTAAACCTCACACAGCACTAAGAATATTTAAAACAATATTTCTAACTACAAACATTTTTCTTCGACATTGTACTGGAACTTACATTGTAACGCAAGTCCTTTTTAAAAAGTGATGCTTACCGAATCTTCTTCTCAAAAATTTTACGTCCGATCACAAAAAAAAACAATTTTAAATGATTCGTTTAAACAAGAAGTTGTTTTTTGATACCTATGCTTACGTAATAATACTAAAATGTAAACATGTATACCTCAATACTTATGTATTGTTCCTTAGAAACACAGTAGGTATCATTAAACTACATTACACTTACGTTTTCACTAATCAAATATTTAATTTGGAAATAATGCGATCTAACCATTGAAAACCGAATTTTTCTTTGCTTTCTCGCCAAACAAACAATTTACTGGCTTGTAAAGATTTCAAACCGTAAAAATTTTTTTCATAGATATTCGTTAGAGGACGTACTACAACTTTCCGAACGTTAGATGTAAGTTTGCTCTCCTCCTAAGTAAACTAGAAAACTATTCGAATCGTGATATAAATCGCTTTGAAAAACCGCGGCTTCTATATTGGGCACGCTTTTCATCGAGTATCAAAAACCGCAGTGCGTATTTACTCAACAGAATTTAAATTCGCGGTATGGATATGGAAGTTCGACCAATTCATTTCCGCCCGGAAGGTACCGATTACATATGTAGTGATGTGTGTGTTTTGATCTATAAAATTGCAAATAATAAAGGACAATTACATTTTTAGTCTTTAAAACAATATTGCAATACAATAGCATTAAAAAAATCGTCCGTAAAATTTTATTAGACGTATTGGCCTCTGCCGTACTTTTTTTGCATTTTGGCAAAATTGGCTTTGGCATTTTGGCATTGACAGGATTGAATAATATCTAAACAACATCTTACAACCTAGTGCCTAATGGCCAGAATCATAGGAAAAAGGTCTAAATTATGTAAATTTTAGCGCTAAGGAATATACCATGTTATATCTTATCTTATCTTATACCTTTAAACGAGCTAATCTTGTAAGTATATATATAGAATCTGAATCTCGGAAACGGCTCGAACGATTTTCATGAAATTATGTATACAGGAGGTTTCGGGCACGATAAATCCATCTAGCTCCATTGACAATGAAAATCTCCTACAATGTCATTAGAATACGATAACTTATTTCGCCACTGTCCATTAAGTCTAAATGGCTCAGCATATTCCGCTCGCCCTCGTAGTCATCAGACCCCGGTTCGAATTCTGATGGTTACACTCGGGACTTTTATTTTTGTTCTTTTTTTTTGAGTAAATCTTATACTTCTTATACTTGAGTCTTTTAAAAAACGCATTTAATTCGTATCTAAGTAGGTCTAAGTAAGTCATCACTACGTAATTCGTACCTGCCTAAATATCATTTAAAAAGACCGAGCTAAGCTCGGTCAACCAGGTACTAATATATGTATTAAGACGCGATAACGAGCAAAATGCAATACTGAACGACGATTTGAATGATGATTTGAACACATGTTCCAAATACTGCATTGTATTGTGATGTTACTTATTTACTATAAAGGGCCTGCGCTAGTCGTCTTGTTACCCCATCTAAAAAAAGCTTCTATGATTTTCTTTCTCTTCCAATCCAACTCCGAAGTAGCCGTATTCATTTGTGACGTATATTTAAAAAGTAGGGCCTAGTCTGGTTCTTGCGTCTCGTCTTTTGTGCTAGCTTAAAGTTTGGTAGACAGTAGAGACCATTATTTGAGGCTAACTCCCATGGTGCCGTTAAAAAAGGATATAAATTTTTTTTATCTTCCAAAACGATTCCTTAAAAATATTATCCTACTTTGTATTACAAATGCGAAAGTTTAGATCTTCGTTGCTCAATCGCGTCGGAACGTCTAAATGGATCAGGTTGAAATTTGGAATACAGATTATAGTATAAAATTACACATAGGCTACAACACAAACACTTTTTTTTATCGCGGGAAAATAACGAGAACTGGAACTGCGCAGGTAAAACCGCTGAGCGCTGCTAATTTTATAATATATCTGATCATATTTTCATGCTTATTTCAGAGTAAAGGAGGCGAGGAGGGCGGCGCAAACGGGAGAAGGACCTCCTGTCCTATACCTGAACGCAGGAGACACTTACACAGGCACTGCCTGGTTCACCATCTACAAATGGAAGATCGCGGCTGAGTTCATCAATGCTCTCCAACCGGACGCCGTTGTGAGTATGCTGCTGGTGAAACCATGGAATATGGTAACAGGCCAAGCCATTCTCGACTTTATATGGATGTGGGGTATAAATATAACCACAGTATTCCAAATATGTACTCAAGATTTTCGCGAACCAAAAACTTAAAGAATTTTTGAACACACTAAAATTTGGAAAAAAATTCAACGACAACGAACTCAAGGAGATAAAATAAACGAAAATAATATATAAGATAAGATAAGAAAACTTTTTATTAAAAGCCACAACAGAAAAGAAAAAAATACAAAAGAGACTTAGAACTATTACACAAGCATGACATTTTAATTGGCGGCCTTATTACTCAGAGCAATCTCTTCCAGGCAACCTATTTATACATTCTGCAAAATAAAATCTTTTGACTTCACGAAATAGAGAGTATAATATCTGATTTTTATACGATTCTGGGATTGGCCCAATCTATAGTGAAAGATTTATAATCCTGAGAACACAATCATAAGAACAAAAATGGCGCCGTATTTCTTACCTTTAAGGTAGCCTACCATTTTTTTTTTAACAAATTACCTGGCACAGTAAAATTTATAAGAAAATGTTTGATCTGACTTGACTCGAAAATAGTCAAAAATACAACATTTAGCTTGAATTAAATATTTTAAATAAGATTTTAAACACACATTTTTCGTTAAAAAATCTTTCTGTGCACACCCCACATCCTATAAAGACGAAAGATACCCATGAACGTTTCATTTAGGTAAACAATGCATAGGTATACGTACCTACCTACTACCTACCTTATTGGCAATTTAGCAAAAGCGTTGCGAATAAAAGCAATCCTAATATGATACCTTCATTTACGAATACTTTATTCGTAACAAATACTTAATCTGGGTACAATAATAATTACTGCAACAGTAATTAATACCATATTTTTTGTAATTTTAATTTATAATGATTAAGTAAAACCTCATGGTCATGTTTTTGATTACTATTTTGCAATGAATCCACTTTATTTTAATTGCCAAGACAAAAAATACCTTTGTCCAAGGTTATACTAAAGCGTTTTCAAGATGCTGAAGATCTGTCAAAGATAGTTTTCAATTTCACAATAGGTGGCGCCGTAATTTAATTTTGTTAGAGAAATTTCACTATTCGAAATATTGGCGAAATAGGTCTAGGTCTAGTCTAGAAGAACTATTTTTGATAGGTCTTGAAATCCAAACCCTGAAAACGTCTCATTTTTTAGCGGCCTTTGTAGAGTAAGACCGCGTGACTTGAACGTCATTTTATAATAGTTGAACTTCATTGGTTCGTAGACCATTGATTTATAGGCCATCAATAAAAATCTGTGCTTTACGTTTTTGTCCATGTTACGTACCTATTCGTTCTATTTCGTGTTGTTTTTTGTCCGTGTGTCCGTGACCGTGACTTTTTTATCGTCTCATCTTAAACGTGATCGAAAAGACGATTGGGTATCCAGCTCAAAAAAAAAATTACTTGTATTTGTTACTTTTATACAGGGTTAAGCGGAACTGACGAAGTAAGCCAAAATATTCTACTGAGCGTTATCAATAATTTTCAATTTCTCCTCATAAACAACCAACTTGCAATTACGACAAAGAATCCACTGTCAGTTCAATAATGGTTTGAATTACATTATAAAAATGTATTTATTCATATTGTAAATACACTATGAGGCTGGAAAAGCTTCTATTTTTCGCACTTCAGGATTCGTCTCATAGTGAAAATTGTTAAAAAAATGAGTAGAAAACGGCATTAGTTCAGAGGGTCCGAGTAACTATGTATGTCAAGGAAAACGTAGAGATAACTTTTCAAAACAATATAATTTTTAAGAACTGGTTTTATCCTACTACAGGCTTTATTTAATTATTAAGTTTTTTTTTTAATTAGAATAATAAAAAATGAATGACTACCAATTAGAAACCAGTGTTTGTTGACTGATTTCGTATTTTATTATAAAAAAGATTGGCCGGACTAGCAAGTCATTGATCTGATGCTAAGCAGTTATTTGAATTTGAAATTTTGCACTGCGCTCGTCACCCAGAGATAATTTAAATATTAGGCCTGTAATTTTTCTGGAAACTTTTGTCTTCAAATCAGCTTACGGTAGAATTAACGGCAAAGGCGTTCTTCGAATGGTGGACTCCCCAAAGAGTCATGTCACTAGAAAACCTAGTTTATGTCCAAAATTTGTTAAATACTCAAGTAGTTGGTGGTCCAACGTATACCATCAATGAGTTAGTTAACAAACATAGAAAATATATTTACTTAAATACAAAACAGTAGTAAAAAAATTACACCGAATAAAGAAGACACATACTTATTTACTTATTACAAAAAAATTTGGTATGGGTACAAGGTTACATCCCTTTTACAAGAGAGATGTGACCCAAGAGATGTGGGTGACGGGTGCAGTGCAGTGCTAGGTATTGATTTGGACTCTTCGTGTTCCCATAGCTGCGTGTTACTGTGCTGTTATGTGGCAGGCATGTTGCTTACCATCAGTCATGTACTGCTAGTCTCGTCACTCTACTGTAAAAAAAAAAGTGTTACTGTTTCGTCCGTGTCATTATTTCGTTTATTGTGTGTGTTAGTGTTATATTTATGACTTCATATACCTACGTGCTGAGGACTACGTGTCTACGTGTGAACGTAATTATGTTGTTTTGTTTTGCTTACCGCAATGCATGTTTTTTTGCTTTTCTATGTGGTGTAATGTATCTGTCACCGTAAAATTGTCAACACTATCAGATTAGTCTAACGTCATCAGATTACAGCGTAACCTAAACTACCGTGAGATTATAATCTCACGCGTTAGATTATAATCTCAAGCGTTAGATTAGAATCTCACACGTTAGATCATAATCTGACGGAGTTGGTAATTTTACGGTGGTATATCTATAATATATATTTAAAGGCGTCCATTAATTACGTCAAGGAACTTTCGGAAATTGTGTGACCAGCCTTAATGAGATTTCGTAAGATTTCGCTATACCTATCTCTCTCTACATTCCCCAATCTTAGGTGAGATCAATTTGCAAGTATCTCGTAAACTCATCGGATTTATCCTAAATACCTACAATTGTTTTAAGTATTGATTTTCCTGGCTCCTCTTCTCCCAAAGTAAACTTAAATGATATTCGACTTGGGCCCCAAGTTGAACACCTCAGGTATAAATGGACGCTTGAAGTGCCTGTTTGAAAACAGATTTTACAATTATTATTGGTAGGTAGAACAATTATTGGTACGAGTATACTTACCAATAAGCCGTGACAATAAAGAAAAGTTATGAGAGATTCACACGCACATCTGTTCCTAACAACTATAGTCTACTCACTCACAAACGAAAGGGAGTGAGTTTTAAATCTCTTTTTCAATAGTAAGATAAGATAGAGAAACGTTTTACTAAACACAACAGCGGAGAAAAGTAAGTCCAAAGCAAAGTGAGACAAACACAGGAAAGACCTATCCCTGGCTGGATCCTAAATGGAACACCAATTAAAACGCACGCACGTACTTATCGCAAGGTTTTGTAACTTGTCCACCACTATGTGAATCCCCCCCTGCCGATAAAACTGGATCCGCCCTTGATCAAAATATAGGGAACTATTTTGAAGACCGCCTATTATAATCAACCGTAATTGAAAAGTAATACTAGTATTGTATGCAACCATGATAACGTAAAACGATGTTTAAAGAACACTTTTAAATCCCTTTGAATGGGCAGAAACTAACCAATAGTTACCAGCAACCCAAAACAACCCGATATCTAGACGTAGGTAGCTATATTCCATTCCTATGCAATTACCGGTCTACTCTGTGCGTCAAACACAAAGGATTGAAAATTCCGCGTTCATTCAAAACGAAGCCATCGTTTAAATATGTTGTTACAGAAGCGATTCGCTTGTAAATTAAATTTACAGCGCCATATTTGTTCGTGCCTTGGATTAGGATATCATAATTGAGTAAGTTTACGATGTTTAATTTTTAATACTAACCTTATTCACGATTAAATAATTCAGTAAACTCTAATTACTAACCAAAAATAGTACTAACTTTTTAACTAAACATGTCTAACTTATCTCGTCGTAGTCGCAGAAAGGTTTTACAACGGTTCAATGACCCATTTTCTTCTAGATCAAAGAAAACGTATGTTCCCATAAAAATCATAAGCCTTTTTCATTTCCATTATAGTCAGATACTCTACATTGTCCTCAATGCAAAATTAGATCAACTTAAGGACAAATTCTTGCCAGTCAAAGCTAGTGAAGGAAATGGCGTCCTTATCGCTAGGATCGATAACATACTTATACACATAAACAATAAATAATTATGTTTAATTGATAAATAATAATGTATGGACTTAAATAAAAATAAATAACAATAGTTTCTGTGTGGTGACACGTGTGATAGATCATTGGCCTTAACTTGATTCTTAAAAGCAGCCAGTGATAGGGAATGTCTGACAGATACGGGCAAAGCATCCCATAGTTACATTGCCTGAAACGCGAAAGGTTTGCCTTAAAAAGCTTCAGAACGTTTGTAGATACATTATACATACATTTTTGACGATACATTATATCTTTGATTATTATAATTTACGGGGATGCACACTGTTCCAGAATGTGAAACTTTCTATTAAATTAGACATAAAGAAGGGTGAGGATATGAGCATTGCAGTTTTGTCCAAACTTGTTTACAATTTACTTTGTACACTATAAAATTATTGTTAAACCTTTCAGCGCTGCTATAAATAAATAATAAATAAATAAATATTGGTGGACAATTCACACACAACACCATCTGACCCAAAACTAAGCAAAGCTTGTAACGTACTATATGACATAACATGATAACATGAATACAAAAACTGATAAACTCAGGTATTCTAATAGGAATCATTAATTAACTTCATCACTTTTTTTCTACATCCAAATTTTACGATGTGTCCTAATCTATGTAATTGGGAAAGGTTATGGAGGTGATGGTTGTGACTAAAACTTGTCGTTTTACATCATTTAACTGTACTTACATAAACGTCATACACGTACAAAATTCACTAGTAATCTTGACTAACTACTCACTTACACGAACTAATTATTATTCATCATATTATATTACTTTGAAATATAACAAAAAATCTACGAAATACGCACGATATTTCAAAAAAAAACTCGAAACATTACCTAACTTTTTTTACTCACTTGCACTAAAATCTACAATTTGAAAGTTAATTTTAATTCATTTCTTATCATTACATAAACTGATTAACCTTGTGGGCATTTACTAATTAACTCATATTATAGTATGTATTAATCTTTCTAATTCTTAATCTTTTACAATTCGCTTTGAGAACTAACAAAACCCTTGTCTAATTTCAGTCACTTGGCAATAACGACATTGAGAAAGAATCTAAGGAACTCTCATCTTTCATGAAGAATATTGAAACCAGAATATTGGCGAGTAACGTGATTCTCAAGTCTGCCAAAGAGAACGAAAATGTACAAAAATTCGTAGTCATTGACATTAACGGAGTCAGAGTCGGTATTGTAGGATATCTGACTCCCGATGCAGAAATCCTAGATACTGCGGGCGATATTGAGTATATCGATGAAGTTATTGCAGTTAGAGAAGAAGTAATCAAACTCCAAGCTTTGAATGTAAATATAATTATTGCTCTCGGTCACTCAACTCACGAGAAAGATCTACAAATTGCTAGAGAAGTTGAGGGCATCGATTTTGTTATCGCCGGTTACAAAAACAAATTTTACTGGGATGGAAGCACCGTAGACGATGAAATTGAACCTACCGTTGTAGCACAACAGTACGGCAAAATTGTGCCAGTTATTCCATCTACTTCTTATAGCAATCATCTTGGAAGGATATTAGCTGAATTTGACGAAGATGGCGAAATCATAAAATGGAATTCTGAACCAATCCCACTTTCTGATATCCCTCAAGATGAAGAAGCACTCCAAATTGTCAACGCTCACTATGCAGAAATTACAACTAGGTCCGAAGAGGTTTTAGGAAATACAGCTGTTGTCTTGGATGGCAGTTCCTGCAAAACAGAAGAATGTAATCTCGGGAATTTCATCACTGATGCGATTGTATACTATTACGCTACCAGATTTGAAGGTGAGAGATGGACTGATGCTGCAATCGCTATAATCCACGGCGGAGCTTTGGCTGGGTCAATTGCCCCTGCAAACCGTCCAGCTCCGGTAACTAGAGGAGACCTACTCTCAGTTTTACCACTAGAAAGCAACTTAGTAGCTGTAACAATGACAGGTACAATTCTGAACCAAGTCTTGGAACATTCAGTCTCTACCTACAACACTGACTCTCCTACTGGGCAACTACTTCAATTCTCGGGCATTCGTGCTACTTACGACATGTCGAGACCGTCTGGATCTAGGCTTGTAGAAGCGGTAGTGCGTTGCTGGTCATGTTACGTCCCGGAGTACTATGCAATCGACGATTGGAGGACCTATAAGATACTGATGCCTGCTGCTTTGGCTGACGGTGGCTTTGGATATACAATGCTAGTTGGCTTGGAAAGAGAGAATATTGCATATGATGAAATTACGTGTACAGCGGAATATATTGGTCTCAGAAGCCCTGTTTACCCAGAAGTTGCAGAACGTGTTGTGTTAAACAATATTGGCGCTAACGACGAAATTAATGAACCTACAACAGTTGCACCTACAACAATTGCACCTCCAACAGTTGCGCCCACAACAGTTGCACCTACAACAATTGCACCTCCAACAGTTGCGCCCACAACAGTTGCTCCTGCAACAATTGAGCCCACCACCGCTGAACCCGATGCCGCTACGGGCTTGAGTGCAAGTTTGCTTACAGTTGCTTTGATGCCGCTGATATTGCACTTCAGAAACCTTTAGTGTTCTGCAAATAGCAATAAGTAATATTTTTAACTAAATAAAGAGAGCATGTACATTACCTCGTATGTAGAGTTGCTAGAAATTATTAAATCCCACGCACCTAATCCTTCCCTAGTTACTAAAAGCGTATACCCTCCAACTTTACTCCTACTGTACTGTACTGTACGCTTAAAAATCTATGAAATTGTAGTACTTTTCTAACACATTATAGGACTAGTTTGTATAACAAGTATTGGGTTTTTTTAATAATTATTAAAATAGGTACGTAGAATCCACGCGAACGCTTCATGTATGCATTTAGGTATAATCTACGTGCGAGTATGTGTGAAAGTATAGTTTCGTGTATGTTTATAGGTATACTTAGTTATACACATGTACAGTGTATACACATACGTAGACATGTATGTAGAGTATATAGTATATGTGTAAGATTAGTACAAATACAAAAATCTTTATTGCTGTTTGCAGGTAAGATAATATGATACAAAACATTTAAATAATTTACCCATACAAACTGGCCTCTTCTTCTAGAGGCATGCAATATGTCTGGCAACGCAGTTTCCATTGGTCTGAATTTATACAATGGTAATAATAGTCAGCTGATAAAGTCTTCTTCTTCTTTTTTTCATTTTTAACTTTTAATCGGTTGTATCATATATGTCATCTGATTCATCATGTATTAATTTCTGGCTTCTATCCCGTTGTGTTATGTTAGTGTGATATGTTTGATGAGTACAATTACGCCAACGTCTTGTGCTTCAGCAGGATGATGTTATGGACTTTGACAAGTGTGTGGTTTCATGTAGAATCCAAGGTCTTGCAGTAGTAGCTCTAGTAGTAAATTTAGATGTTGCATATTTTGCGCTAGCCCAAATTAGCATTTCTGTTGTTTGTGTCACAGTAAATAGTTTGATATCAGTCTTATTATCATGTCCCCCTGTGACCATTTCGGGTCGCGCATGTCTTTAGGTATACACATCAACACTGTTCAATTCAGGACTACTTGACCGACAAAAGTAGCTTTGATATTTAAGTTTTTGGACACAATCCCTCTGTGAAGTAAAAGTGAGTATTACCTACTACTGGTATTGTTTTGAGACCTTAATTGCTCGCGAGAGTGGTTTGATAATAAAGTTTGCATGATGGGTAGTGAGAGCATCTCTCTACCGAGTCTGTGATGTAGTGTAAACTAACATTTTTAATTTGTTGTATAACTTTCTTCTGCAATTCAGATTCTACCTCTATATACCTTTGTATTTTTTAATATTATACACATATGTACTACACATATCCACTGACCTCGTGGATTTTGGTGGTAAGTCTACCCTTGGAGCCGGATGTCGTGGTTAATTATTATTCTAACCCAGAACAATTATATATCTTGAGTGGGAATTGAACAATTAAGGCGCTGAATATCGCCAACTAGCACTTTTTAAACACACATTTAACAACATGTATATGGTTTGAGGCTTTTAGTAAAATATATGTTATTCTTGAACATATTTATTAGGTAACCTATTGTATCAAAACACGATTTGGAAAAAAAAACTCGATAAGAAAAAATCCTAAACTTACCTCTAAAATAAGTTTTAGATGTAAATATCTGTGTCATTAATAAACATACATTATTCAAATTTTATAGGTAAACGTATCATTTTTTACTAAGGGGGATGGAAGATTTTGTATTTTGGATTATGAAGTTTAATTCGTATTAATTAATTGTCTTTTGAAAAGCTAACTCGACCGAGCCGGCCCGTGTCTTGCTTCTCGCTTACTACTATGAAGTCCAGCAGAAAGCGCTGATGCGCCTTGCTAAAAGGACCTGTGTCGCTTTGTCGTCCGACGCTCGCAATTCAAAAAAAAATAAAATAAACAATTCTCACAAATTCATGCAGCAACATCTATAAAGTTCATGTGGTTTGAAAATTCGACACTACAGACATCTGTAGATTTGGCGCAATGTTTAAAGCGGCAGATGAAGTCGTTACGATTTACGATCCTGAGTTCGTATCTCAGCACTACGAAATCTTTTGCGTTTTTTTTTATATTGTTTTTGTTAGATATTTTCTCCGTTGTTTTCAAGGTTTTATTTCTTTAGTTCTGTCTGTTCTGAGACACAGATTAGAAAATAGTTCCTAAGTAACCAGAGGCTTTTCATCAAATCTTAAAATTAAATCTACTTCCCAGTTCCTGATTGAAGTTATAGAAGTTTTACAAACGGTAATAAAGTTCATATGATGTGAAATTTTGGACCCTACTGTAACTTGTCAGTTTGGCTCGGTGGTACAACCGCGTTCAAGTTCTCGAGTTCATATCTCATCACTGTGTAATCTTTTACATGTTTTTTGATATCGTTGTTGTTGGATATTTTGTCCGTTGTTTTCAAGCTTGTATTTAGTTTTCGAGACACAGATTAGAAAATAGTTCCTATAGAACCCGAGGCTTATCATCAAATAATCTACTTCCCAGATAGATTTGTAACTTCGGTCGTTATGGTCGGTAACTTCAGTTACCGACTGAAGTTATAGATACCAGTTGAAATTGTGTTCCGGTTTGAAGGGCAATGTTTCCAGATAAATTACTGCCCTTAGAGATATAACATCTTAGATCTCTGGGTAACGAGCGCAGTGCAGTGCTAGGTAATGATTTGGACTTCTAATATTCTAATAGCTGTGTGTCATTGAGCTGTTATGTGGCAGGCATGTTGCTTACCATCAGGCACATGTCCTGTTCGTCTCGTCACTTTTATTTAAAAAATAATAATTGTATAGTTGAATATTACGATATTTTAACGTGGAGCAGTAATTGAAACAGCCGAGTGACACAACGACATTTATTGGTTTACCCACAAGTATAGTATTAATCTCTAGCCTACCCACATCACACTACCTACATTGCAAGACAATGCTCAGTAACAGAATAAATATTAGTACCTACAAGGCTCAGTAATTAAACAAACTAGCTTTGAATCACCGAGGTGTTCGGACGTAGGTGTACAAAAGAGTCCTTGCATAAAATCTTAGCTATGTTTGGTTAATATCGACTCAAGATGGCCGCCTCCACAAAATGGTGGACAAAATATTTCTTCACAACCTACCTCAATATGGGTATCAAATGAAAGGGCTTTACTAGTAGAATATTATTATACGTTGTAACAAATTTTAAATCCAAGATGGCCGCCACCACAACATGGCGAATCAAATTTTTTTTTTCACTACTACCCCAATATGTGTATCAAACGAAAGGGCTTGACTAGTGGAATACTATGCAATATGACAAATTTGAAATCCAAGATGGCCGCTACCGCAAAATATCGAAATACATTTCTTTTTTCGAAACTCTCTCAATATGGGTTTCAAATGAAAGGGCTTGACCAGTAGAATGTTTTATAGAAAACAAATCCGAGGTAGTCGAACCAATATTTTTAATTTTGTTCTTGTTCGATTGAGCGATGAATTAAAATTACCTAAATCGGTGCTTTAAAACTAAAAAGCCACAACTCAAAATCATTTTATCTTTGTTTTTCAACTATTTTTTCTATTGCTGATGTTTTTCTATCATTCTCTGTGTATGTTAATTAGCTACAACTTGATTATTTTAGGTATATGATTATTTCAACATTGTGTTAAATATAACCAAAATAATTCAGGACATTTTTTTTTACTTTCAAAGGTTTACACTTGACCGCCATCTCGCCTGATGTTAAACAACAATGTGGTACAAATACAAAAATCTTTATTGCTGTTTGCAGGTAAGATAAGGTCTCAACATTTTCTCAACATTTTATTAAAGCACATAACATTTTAAGGTGATACAAAACATTGTAATAATTGACCCATACAAACTGGCCTCTTCTTCTAGAGGCATGCAATATGTTTGCCTACGATATGGAGCGTGTTTACCTAGAAAAAACCGACTCACTTTGGATTTGAAGACACAAAGATTGTAATTATCGGGGAAAACTCACTCAGGCAACGTATTCCACAGCGTAGACAAAAACAAAAAGAGTCAAATCTCTTTGTTCGTGCCTTTGGAACATCCACCATGAAACGATGTCGCTTTTTCGAGATGCGAGCAGTAGCCCTGAGTAGATAGCCAAGCCGAGACCTTTTTCTTGCACTCATAATGTTGACGTATCTATGATGTCCAACTCTTTGTCAATAGGTTGGTAAAGGTATGGTCCAGTAAAGGAAAATGCACCCTGGCCAAAACCGGTTCTTGTTTTAGGTATTGCCCAAGTGTTACGTCTCTTTTGACCTTTCCGCCAACACATTTCAAAGTTGTGATGGGAGACTTCAACGAAAAACTGAGCAAACGTAGATGAGTGAGAGTGGGGATTTCGGATATGGGCAGCGGAACCCAAGAGGGCAACGTCTAGCGGATTTCTTGGAAAGGAGAGCATCTTTATGATGAACTCCTTTTTCAAGAAACAACCACAAAGAAATTGAACCTGGATTAGCCCAGACGATTCCACAAAAATGAGATCGACTTCATTATGACGAGTAAACGGCAAATATTCAGCGATGTCTCTGTGATCAGCAAGGTTAAGACCGGCAGTGATCACCGTATTGTAAGAGGCACGCTGAATCTAAACATTAAGGTCGAAAGATCACGTCTAATGAAGTCCATGCTCCGACCAAATTATGCTCAGATCGAAGATCACTTCGAATCCTTAGATGAATGCGTAACGGCGGACGAAATAAACGATAGGCTAGTGGAAACTGTTCATGCGGTTGGCAGAAAATTTTATAAGAGCCGACGCCAAAACAGAACCGAAAGCTCTCCGATCAAACTCTAGATCTTATGGCGGTCAGACAAGATATGCGACGTATGCTGCTTCAATACTGAGTATTGAAGAAGCAATCAAGCAGAACAAAGGCTCGAAAGTGTTCGCAAGAAATCAGTCTCTTGGGCAAACTCAGCTGACCAAACTGAAGACCGATAGTGGTAGCATCGTCTTATCGAAACCCGAGATTTTGGAGGAGATTGAGAGGTTCTATGGACAGTTATACATCTCTACGCAAGCACAACCTGTCGTTAGCATGGCAAAGACCCCAGAGCCAAGCTGACCTGACACTTTAAGATGTCATATCTCCGAAACTGTTCACTGCCCCGCTGGAAGATGTTTTCAAGCTACTGGACTGGAACGGATATGGCATCAATATCAACGGCGAATGCATCACTCACCTTCGGTTTGCCGACGACATAGTCATTGTGGCGGAGTCGTTGGAGGACCTCCGTGCTATGCTCAGGGACCTCAGTAGAGTATCCCACCAGGTAGGTTTGAGGATGAATATGGACAAGACGAAAGTCATATCAAATGTTCATGTCTCACCTGTACCGGTTATTGTTGGGAATACCACACTCGAAGTTGTTGACGAATTATACGTCTACCTGGGTCAAAAGATCCAATTAGGTAGATCCAACTTCGACAAAGAGGTCCAGCGAAGGATCCAATTCGGATGGGCAGATCTTTGAGTCCAGAATACCCCAATGCCTAAAGGCGAAAGTCTTTAACTAGTGCGTGTTGCCAGTGATGGCTTATGGAACTGAGACGTGGTCCTTAACTGTGGGCCTCATAACAAAGCTCAAAGTCACACAGCGAGCTATGGAGAGGGCTATGCTCGGAGTCTCTTTGCGCGACAGAATCCGTAATGAGGATAATCGCAAAAGAACGAAAGTATCCGACATAGCTCAAAGAGTAAGCAAGCTGAAGTGGCAATGGGCAGGCCACATCGCTCACAGAACTGACAACCGATGGGAAAAAGATTCTCGAGTGGCGACCACGAACTGGAAGACGCAGTGTTGGACGGCCTCCCACTAGATGGACAGATGACCTCATAAAGGTCGCTAGAAACCGATGGTTGCAGGTTGCGCAGGACCGTTCGTTGTGGAAATCTAGGGGGAGGCCTATGTTCAGCAGTTGACGTCTTGCGGCTGATGGTTATGATGATGTGACATTGTTTAAAATAATAACTAAAATATTTACAAGTTTAATAACTAAAATATTTACAAGTTACGCTCATTTATACTGCTCTACGGGATTATTTATTTTTATTTATTTAGTATTAGTAGATGAATTTGCTTTTCGTGGAGTTGTGAACGAAAGCAGGTGCGATGAAAACCATAACACAAAAAGTCTATCTCCATTGTTGCTGAAAATATAACTTAAAACCGATATTAGTTGTTTACTTCACGCATAAATGTAAAATGTGACTTTTGTATCAATTTAAAGCTTAAATTGAAAAAAAATCGATATTATTTAAAGGTTATAAACTGGCAATAATATAATTGGTTGAGGGGCGGAAATAATGATTCATCATCATGATCATCTTCCTAAACGAACGAGAAGAAACACAGCGCTGCTCTAGTGTCAAGGAAAACATAGAAATATATTATTGTATGCTAGGTACCCCATATGGAACAGTACTGAAAAATGAATATCTACAAAATCAATGCATTTCATTTGTTACTAGATGTCCGCCTCGGTTTCGCCCGTGGTATATTAAATAGCATTCATCAGGATCCCTCACATATCCAACGGTGAAAGAAAACTGAAATCGGTTCAGTCATTCTTGAGAATATCGCTTTCAAATAAAATACCTCTTCAGCTGCCTGTTACGCCACCTGTCGGAAATTGGTCGTACCAACTCGGAGATTAGCAAAGGTTTTATATTCAAGAGGTATATAATCTGTGATATTCAATGACGCAATCTTAGACACATGCTGTCATGTGTCATGTCACAGCACGAAACGTGCGAAAACGCTCAAAAGGAATATTTTTCCTGATTTTGTTACATTCTTGATCAATGCTCCGCTTCTATTAATAGTAGCGTTATGTTTTATGATCTATAGCCTTCCTCGATAAATGGACTACCCAATAGAAAACAATCTTTCAATTCGGACCAGCACTTCCCGAGATACTAGCGTTCAAACAAACAAACAAACTCTTCAGCTTTGTAATATTAGTATAGATTATTTTCACTTATGTCTAGACACTATATAGAACTACATATATTTTTACTCGATTTAATAAAATCATGTATTGTATTTTAAGACATATTCACTTACGAAATAAAAAGAATTAGGAAAATTTGGTTATCCATATCGAGGTAGAAGTGAAAAAATATAATTCGGGATTTTATGGTGGCACCCATCTTAAATTTTATATTGGTCATAGTGTGTAATGTTTTACTAGTCAAGTTGCCAGCTATTCCACCGCCAAGCAGTAGTGTGACAAGAACAAAATTAAAAATTTTAAGTAACCCCCGACTACCTCGGATTTGCTATCTGTAAAACATTCTACTAGTCAAGCCCTTTCATTTGAAACCCATATTGAGGGAGTTGCGAAAAAAGCAATGTAAGTCGCCATTTTGCGGTAGCGGCCATCTTGGATTTTAAATTTGTCATATTGCATAGTATTCTACTAGTCAAGCCCTTTCGTTTAATACCCATATTGGGGTAGTAGTGAAAAAATGTAATTCGCCATTTTGTGGTGGCGGCCATCTTGGATTTGTTATAATGTATAATATTTTACTAGGCAAACCCATATTGTTCTTATTGTTCATTTGATACCCATATTGAGGCAGGTTGTGAACAAATATTTTGTCCGCCAGTTTGTGGAGGCGGCCATCTAGAATCGATATCAACCAACCATAGCTAAGAACAGCACAGATATTTACCTTCAACTAAAAAACCGCATCGAAATCGGCCCATCCGTTTGAGCTCTACCGTGCCACAGATGGACACACACATAGACTGACAGACAGATAGACAGATAGACAGACAGACATCAATGTCAAACTTATAACACCCTTTTTGGTCGGGGTTAAAAACATCACAGTTTTCCGGTTTAAAGGAAAAAAAATACAGTATGATTACAGGGCTTTGATATGAAATCCTACTAATATTTTAAATGTTCAATATATGGATAGAAATATATTGAAAAATATGGATGTTTGGATACTTGGATGTTTATTGCTTAATCACGTCGTAACGTTGGGTCGGGCAGAAATTTAGAACACATGTAGATAATAGTCGTGGCGAGCGCAGTATAATGCAACGTAATGATTAGGATTCTTTATTTTCCAATACCTGCGTGTCACTGCGCTATTATAGGCATGTGACTTACCATCAGGCACATATACTTACTGCTCATCCCGTCACAACAAAAAATACTTTTATCACTTGTTAATAAAAAAAAAATCTGGTTGCCTGTAAAGTCGGTTTTACGGGCGAAGATTTTACGTGACAACGTCTTTTTCTCGGTAGAATATTTATTGATATGAATATAATTAAATTGCACAATAGGAACAAGGAATTGAATGAAAATAAGAATTGCACAAATTTTAACTATAGAAATATATTTTGTTTACTAAAACATTGTACATGTAAACTTAAACTTAACTAATTCCTATTTGAGTGATTTTGTTGAGGATAGGACGATGATAGGAGAAATATGAAATGAAAGGAAGTGTTTCTGCTGTAATGTGTCTTGCGAAAGTCAAGTCGATAGTTGTTCCTTTTAACGTAGTTGACTTAGAAACGTTTGATACGCAATCAAGATTATACGTATTTTTCATGAAATTAAGAAATTAATCAATCAATCATAGTTTACGATAATGAAATATCAGTGTACAATTATTTACCTTTATTGTTGTAGTTGTTGTAAATGACGAATCTAAGCACTCCACATTTTCACTACAGACACAGCTGACGATACTTTAA
This sequence comes from Ectropis grisescens, assembly GCA_017562165.1. NCBI lineage: Eukaryota > Metazoa > Arthropoda > Insecta > Lepidoptera > Geometridae > Ectropis > Ectropis grisescens. Next base: position 6,821,137 of record CM029769.1, on the reverse strand, counting down.
CCACACGTGTGAACTTGTATTATGACGCTTTCTTGTTTTTCCAACGCCAAGAACGTTCGAGAAAGACAAAGACAGAGACACAAGCATGCGCCGATTCAATGCGCCTAATTCTCTAGTGCTGCGCGCGCGGCAGACCGATCATAGTTGAGTGGGAGAGAGACGCAAGGCATTCGGCGGGCCTCTCTCTCGTTCGGTGACTCATCGTAACGTTACCGAGCGTTACACTTTTTCATAAGTGACTCCCAGCCGCAACCTAATTTAAGACGTTGTCACGTCAAAAGAATGCCCTAACTAAAATGATATAAAAGTGATTTTGGTTTTGTTTTGTTTGTGGACCTTTCGTTACAAAGCAGCGAAATGGCGTCGCTGTATTATAATTAAAAACTTGTTTTCCGAGTTGTAGTATGCAATAATGGTGGATTATTTACTCGTAGCCTCGTCTAATGATAATGATGATTATATTATGTACTATTAGTATCCAATCCTACTAATATTGTAAATGTCAATGTTTGGATGTTTTTTGCTCAGTCACGACAAACATCAAGTCACGTATAAACGGATCGGGCTGATATTTGGAAAACACGTAAGATTATAGTCTGGAATAACACACAGGCTACTTTTATCCTGAAAAATAACGGGAACGGGAACAGTGAAGGTAAACTCGCAGGGTGCTGCTAGTCAGCCCCGGACCTTCAATATTTTTTAGGCGGGGCAAAATCTGAAAAATGCCGCCGGGCCGCCACTAATATCTAAATATATTCAGTGTTTAAACCGAGCAAAGCTCGGTCACCCAGGTACTTACACATGTACTTCACTAACAGTGAATGTTTTTCTTCAAAATTCGTACAATAATTTTAAAGAAATGGATTACTTAATATGTAGTGATTCATCTTCCTGGCTTAGCTAATTTATGCAATTTGTTTTTTTATTTAATATACAAAAGGACTTTACTTAGTCCGTTAGAAAAATAAGAGAATCAGACGAAAAAAATTTGTAAACAGCAAAAAGACGTGCATTTCTAATTAATAAAAATTTTGAAAAGAGCCATCTATGAGCATGAGCATGGAAGCCTTTTGTTTCCATCAATGCAAATAATTTTACTGAGTGCACGCAACTTCGTGTGGCGCTGTCTTATCGGAGTTGTAAAGGGGCGGAGCTTAATTTTGCATTCGTGAATTTCACTCAGGTCTTCCCAGCGCCTTAATAGACTGCAGGCCCGTGAACAAAATTTATGGGTTATCTGATACAGCAGGAGACCTATGTAGGATGATAGAAGGGTATAAAGTAATAAGATTGAGCACTATGCCGTCACTTGTAAGCTGTTCAACTGAGTGCAGTTGAAGAGGGGGGGTTCTAAACCTCGATCATTTCTCCTTGTCGCATGATTTTTGTACGGCATTGCGAAATAATGTATTAGAAGAGGTATTGAAACTGTATGGAACCAAAGCCGAACATAATCAAATGACCAAACTTACTCTGTAAATCGTCGGGAAATTATGAATTTTTTTCACACACTAACAATAAGAATTTTAAAATTTATAATTTTTATAGTTTCAATACCTCTTCTAATCTATTATTCCGCAACGCCGTACAAAAATCATGCGATAACGAGAAATGATCGAGGTTTAGAACCCCCCCTCTTCAACAGCACTCAGTTGGACAGCTTACAAGTGACGGCATAGTGCTCAATCTTATTATTTTATACCCTTCTATCATTCTACATAGGTCTCCTGCTGTATCAGATGACCCATAAATTTTGTTCACGGGCCTGCGGTCTATAAGCGGGGGAATTGAATGAGTAGGAATTGGGTATGAAAAAGATAGCTACTACTAACATTAATTAAAAGAATGGCGGCCAAAATGACAAAATGGGGGTTGTGGTCCCTGCCATACCGTTGATTCAATGAAACAGATTGATCTAAAATATGCCTTGTTTAATAAACTAATACCTGAATTCCGTTCGTTCTATTTTCTATTCAAACAACAATAACAATCTTGGACCTTTATTCTTTAACAATGCGGATTAAACTATTTTTTTTACATTAGGAAGTGTTTATTAATTTGTCCTTATAATAGCAAGTACCTAAGTAGTACCTACTTATAGAATGACGTATATACTTATGGTTGCCTAGACCACCTAGCGGTTATACCCGCGTAGTTGTCGTTCCTGTAACTATCCCGTGATAAAAAGTAGCCTATATGACAATATACCTCCCATATGATAATGTCTCTGTACCAAATTCATTCAGTAAGAAGTTTCTGCATTAAAGAGTAACAAACATGCGTCCATCCATCCATGGCTTTGAGGATAGTTGGTCTGAGATCCATAGATACAAACTTTCGCTATTATGACATTAGGAAGATCTTGAAAACGGTTGTTTTATCGTACAATGACGAGGCGAGCAGGACATGTGCATGATGGTAAGCAACAACATGCCTGCCATAACAGTATTACAGTACTATAGGGTCGCCCAATTTCAATTTTTTTTATGTTGTTGATTGTTTTTATACTCGTAGACAAAAATTTAATAAGTTTTGTACTGCTACTAAAGTAGGTATAGTTTTATCTATGCTGTAGCGACCAAATGCAGGTTGATGGATGACGCATGATCTCGAAAGGTATTTCTTGTTACATTACATTCGCCAGTTGTTCTACCGCCAAGCAGTAATGTGCAAACATCACTGTGATCCGGTTTGAAGGGCAATGTTTCCAGTGAAAAACAGGGCATACAGATTAAACATTTTATATCTCTGGGTGACGAGCGCAGAGCAGTGTTAGGTAATAATTTAGAACCTTCATATTCCAATAGTTGCGTGCTACTGTACTGTTATAGGCAGGCGTTTACCATCCGGCGCACGTAATGGTCGTTCCGTCATGCTTGAGTATAAAAAAATTGGTTGTCTGTAAAGTCAGTTGATTTACGGACGATAGTATAACTTGACGTCATTACAAAATATTCATAGATGTGGCGCAAGCGAACAATGAGCGTAACGGGACAAGGAGCGTTACGGGACACTTTTTTGTGCATGCAGCCGGCGTTCATCGATTTATTAGACGTTGCCACGTCAAAAAATACATGCCGGTTTCGGAAATCGTTCGTACTCGGCAATAGGCCACCACCGCTTCGCCCATTCTGAGTTTTATGGTTGTTGCCGTGCCTATTATTATCACAAATGCAAAAGTTAGCATTTTTAAATATTCGTTGCTCCGTCATAGCAACGACTGAACGGATCGACCTGTAATTTGGAACACACATTATAGTCTGGAAGTCTGGAATATCATGTATTTAGACTTTTTATCGCGGGAAAATCACGAGAACGGGTACTACGCCATTAAAACTGCCGGGCGCTGGTAGTGTGTACCTACATGAGTAACTCCGAAGCATATTTAGGTATTATAAGTCTAAGCCTTTGTAGGTATAGATATAGGCAGACATACCAGCAATAGTTACTAACAGAAATGTGATCAATTATCACATTTCTATATATCAATTTTCAATAGCCAAAATCAAGATTGATCTTAGCTATTTTGCCGATAAGAAAGCACGGCACCCATCATTGGTGATCACATTAGTTTGGGTGATTTACGAAAGCAAACATGGCAACATGCGTTTTACTCGTTGTCCTATCACGAAGCGCAAAAAATCTTACAAGAACAAAATTAAAAATTTTGATTAACCCCCGACTACCTTAGATTTGTTATCTGTACAACATTCTACTAGTCAAGCCCTTTCATTTGATACCCATATTAAGGGATTTGTGAAAAAGGAAATGTAATTCGCCATTTTGTGGTAGCGGCCATCTTGGATTTGAAATTTGTCATAGTGCAAAGTATTCTACTAATCAAGCCCTTTCATTTGATACCCATATTGAGGTAGTAGTGAAAAATATTATATAATTCGCCATTTTGTGGTGGCGGCCATCTTGAATTTGAAATTTGTTATAGCGTTTAGTACTCTACTAGTCAAGCCCTTTCATTTGATACCCATATTGAGGTAGGTTGTGAAGAAATATTTTGTCCGCCATTTTGTGGAGGCGGCCATTTTGAATCGATATTAACCAAACATAGCTAAGAACACCCGCACGGATATTAACTTTCAAATAAAAAAAACCGCATCGAAATCGGCCCATCCGTTTGAGCTCTACGGTGCCACAGACAGACACACACACAGACAGACAGACAGACAGACATCGACGTCAAACTTATAACACCCCTTTTTTTGTCGGGGGTTAAAAATTGGCTAATAAATACTGTACTTACCACAATTGCGTATGTAAAACTTTTTTTTACTTCTTAATTTTGATAAAGCATAATGATAACAAACAAACAGTAATGTACCTAACGGTTGTGCATGAAATTTTATTACAATCTCCTTGCTATAATTCAAAAACTCAAATGTGCCTTACATGTTGTTGCATGACGAATTCATTTCATATTTCGTAACAAAATATTTTTTATTAACATGTGAAGGTCATATGCATGTCGCATGTACATTATATATTTGGTTTCACTTGCATGTGTCGGCTGTTAATTTTACCTTGTTTTATCGTATTTATCGTTTGTTTCAGTCTCTTGGAAATCACGAGCTCGATAATGGCGTCTCAGGCTTGACTCCTTTCATCGAAAACCTCACGTGTCCGGTTCTTGCCGCAAATCTCATCCTCACTAAGGAACCTACATTAGAAGCCGAAACTAACTTGATGAAATCGGTGGTATTCGATGTTAACGGAACTAAAGTAGGCGTTATCGGATATCTTACACCAGATACAAAAGTACTAGCAATCAAAAATAACGTCGAATATATAGAGGAAACTGAAGCTATTAAAGTGGAAGCAGCAAGACTCAAAAGCCAAGGAATCAATATTCTTATAGCCCTTGGACATTCTGGGTTCACGAAAGACCTAGAAATAGCAGAAAAAGTTGAAGATATAGATCTAGTAATAGGGGGACATACTAATACATTCTTGTGGAATGGCACAAGTCCCGACGTAGAAAAACCGGAAGGACCATATCCAACTCTAGTCAAGCAAAAATCAGGAAGATTAGTTCCAGCGGTTCAAGCTTATGCATACACTAAATACCTTGGAAAACTGCATCTCGTTTTCAACGCTGACGGTGAAATAGTTACTTTTGACGGTAATCCTATTCTTTTGGATAACACGATCCCTCAAGATCCGGACGTTTTAAGCATCGTTAATGTATATAGAGGCGAAGTAATGAAAATATCGGAAACGGTAGTTGGAAATACATCAGTTATTATGGACGGCCAATCATGTCGCCTTCGAGAATGTAATATGGGTAATTTAATAGTAGATGCAATGATACATAAATATGCAACACATTACCGAGGATATGGTTGGACAGATGCTCCTATAGCTATTATTCAAGGTGGTGGAGTTAGAGCGTCTATTGCACATATAGTTTTACCAGCCAATGTGACTAAAGGAGATCTTCTCACAGTCATGCCATTCGATGGGAACATGGTAAAGATTACTATTACAGGTTCAAATATATGGAAAATGCTTGAACATGCAGTAGAAAAATATAACCCAACAAGAGCACCAGGTCAGTTTTTACAAATGTCCGGTATAAAAGTGGAATACGACTTCAGAAATAAACCTGGCTCTAGAGTCGTGAAAGTAGATGTCCGTTGCGGTGCTTGCGATATGCCCGAGTATTCTACTTTGAATAAAAGCGAAGAATATAAAATGCTTATGCCTTCATTTTTGTCGATGGGTGGCGATGGGTTTTCCATGTTTGACGGTTTGCCAGCTATTCCTTTGGCATACGATGAGCTCCAAGCTTCCATAGAGTACATCCAAGCGCGCAGTCCTGTATACCCAGCCGTAGAAGGGCGAATTACAATTCATAACGCAGATAAGTTGCGAGTCAATTCAGGGTCTAGTCTGAGTCTGTCTCTATCTGTTGTAGTTACAGGTATTTTAGTTTTAGTTAATATGTGATAATTTATTTTGTACTTTGCTGAATTTACTCAGGAGTAAGTTCTTATTTAGAAAGTATATAGAGTTGTATATAGAGTTATAGATCCTATAATCCAGTGAAGGTTGTGATTCATATCAGTATTATGAGTGATTTCATCTGTTTGCCGTTTTTGGCAAATGTGTGGATATTTTTATTTTTGGAAAGTTACCTTTACACGAATATAAGCATTTGAAACGTTAATGAACAGAGTCTAACAATTCAATTATTATAATAGGTACTTTGCTTCTAAATGTATGCCATATTTTATGATGTTATTTTTCTTTGTAATTTAATTGCAATAAAGAGTTTATCTATCTATCTATCTATTTTACGTATTTATGTTTTTTTTCATATTCTATTACTTAATGACTATGGATTTTAATAAATTTAATAACAATTTCTTGGGTTTTACTTGAAATATGTGTTAGGTATTGTTGCTATAACTCTTCTTATGTTAACACATTGTAAAAACATTAAAGTGTTTTATTTTGTCACCTGCATTCTGCATTCTAGTATTAGAGATTGTTTTGTATTACTTGATAACACCGTTCATTTTTCCAAGTGTGGTAGGTACCTATATCGTGATATAAATCATAAATTTTAAAGGCAATGAAACTATCCGCACTCACAGGATTTCATTACTTTTAGAGTTATTAAAAGAAACTTCTTAAAATAATAATTTTGTGCTATAAAATACTTAGCGTTGCTTGGAAAGTTTTCCCACGCAAAAGCAAATACACGTGAACTTGACAACCAGTATTATTTTATTTCTTTGTATTAAAGGTATGTATTTCGAACTATATAAGTATTATATCAGCTATCTGGCTGCCATCTTACAAGCTTTGCTTAGTTTGGGGTCAGATGGTGTTGTGTGTGAATTGTCCGCCAATATTTATTTATTATTATTTACTTCTTTATTCTATAAAACTATCTGACCCAGCAAACGTAGTTCTGCTGTAAGTATAATTACATTTTATGCTAAAACTATAATACCTTAATTAAATTTTGAGTAAACTCAAAGTCAATGTTCTTTATTGATAAATGTACAATTTACGACGTGTAAATTATACATTTAATTAATAAAAAATACAAAACAAAAGAAAGAGCATACAATTTGTATACATTTTCTAAACTTAAAATAATTACTTCAATGTATTGTAATAATTATCGTACAGAAAACTGTCAAGCATTATGTAGCAGAACTACGTTAGCTGGGTCAGCTGGTTTTATAGAATAAAATAATACTAGTTGTCAAGTTCACGCCACTTTTATATTATAATTAGTACCTGGTATTTGCTTTTAAGTAGGATAACATTCCAAGCAACATTATTTTACAACACAAAATTATTCTTTAAAAACGTAGTTTTAATGTACATAAATTATAATTTATATATGTAGCAGAACTACATTTGCTGGGCTTACGTTTGATAATTATCAAAGAAATCTAAAGTAAGTATGAAAGTATGAAATGTCGAAATGATAAAAATTCCCGACAAAGGACGACACTTGATTTTTTTTATAGTACCTAGTACCTACTGTTCACACCACGGACATCGGGTTCACACAAAAATATATTCATACGAAAATCTCACAAACACGAATAGACAAAGTGAAGGTGAGGGCCGGAGAGGGAAAAATAGTTTACGACCTATTCTCATACTTAGGTAATACTACAGGGTTACTGGTATATATACAAAATATATATGGCCCGTATATTTACAAAAACATTAAAATCGGCGGAGAGCTACAAAAAAGACAACCACAAACAACGCGTCACGAGATTTTTATACAAAATTATTACCTATTGTGAACCTATTTTGCTCTGGTATTGGGCATAAAACATATATTTAAATCTAGGGTAGGTACCATTGGCAGGAAAGCTCTCAAGCTCTCGAGCGAGAACTTCTGATGGACTAGCTAGGGAAGCAGTGTGTCGAGGATCTGATCTGTTTGCATTTGACACAATATGCAACTATTTGTTGAAACCATTTCAAAATAATGGTGAAGGTTTTTTGTTGAAAAGCTAGAGACACAAATACATGACTTATGATTTTGCTGAATATATCGGACACCTTGTCCTACCTATTTAGTTGTAGGTACCTAATTATCAATTAAGCTAGAATTGAAGTCAAATCTATAAAAGAGTATTATACTCAAGTGACACGAATATGGTCAGAAAAATACACATGTACTGGTAGGTACATATTTAGGATTGGATTGGGTATTATTTTATTATAGAGGTAGAATAAGATGAGTATTGACTTGACTTTTACTGAACTGAATTCTTGATTTTTTTAATGATCACATAATGAGAACGTTACCATCATAGTAAAATGCACTGTGCAGTGCCCAATTAGGGCACTGCCGGAATTTATTTTACATTACTAGAAATGCAGGACGTAAACGTTCTCAATACGCTTTTATACTTAGATCCGACATTTCGTAGTTTATTGTGGCATTATCCACAAATAACGCATTTTTATTGGAAAACTAGCTGAACCCGCTACTTCGTTCGCGTAAGCAGATGTTACTGACTTATACATTAATTGGAAGTATCATACGTCAAATATTTGGATAAGTAGTCATTGAAAAACCTTTGAGTTTGAGTGAATTTGTTTTTCCACACAAAAAATTATTTAATTTTATCATCTTTATTTTTCTTTTTTTAAACAAAATCAAACATACTTAGTAAGGTTTCGTAGTATCGAACATAGCCGCAAGTGTTAAGTTTGTAGGATTTTTATAGGATACATTATGAAAAGTCTGAAGCTAATGTGCATGATCTGATATCTACTTACCTATTTCTTTTTATCCGCAAGCTGTTTTCTAGCTGTTACCCGCGACTTCGCCGTAGTAAAATTTTGAACGAAGCCTGTGTGAAATCAAAATAATTAAAATTTTGAGTTTTAAAGATATTCAAGCAAGTTGAACCCGTAAATCTAAGCCAAGTCCAAGTGAAATGTTAATGTATGAATTTAATTGTAGGTAACACAGAAAAAAAATCAAGAACGAAAGAATCCAAATTTGGCATCATAATCCTTTTAGCAGCAAAAACTTATTAGTACAATTTAGAATACCAGTAACGCCACCTAGTGATGAAAGAAAAAATACATACCACAATAGCAAAACATCGATTTAAATGGCCTTTAGTGCTTTTAGATTTAAACTGGCATTAGCGCCGTCTAATGAGAATATTATGTTGCTTGTTATTTTGATTGTGAACGCAAATCACCTATATTATCTACGCCAAAACGGGTGCATATATTTTTCATTTTTTGGCTTTTACCTTACCATCGCATCAAGTTCCTGACGAAAATATATGCTTATGGAGTTAAATGAAAATGTAGACTTATTAGCCCATGTGAAATTTTTGACTCTAAACTATATGTGTTTCGTATGTCAACCCATATCGTTGTGCCGTTTTGACGTGATAGTCAATATTTGTTTCCTCAGGGCCCATGCTTCTTTTCAGGTTGATAGGTAATAAATACATAAATGTGGTATTTCAGACTATGAGTTATTTCTGTTTCAATTTTCTACCAAATTTGCTTAGTCTTTCCTACGTCACAGTAACCTATAAGTAACCGATTTGCTATTTCTGAGTTCAAACTACGTGTGTTTCGAATTCCATCCAAATATGTTCAGCGTACGTTCCAACGTTGTCCTGTAAATATTATGAATGTCACTGTTTGGATTTTTGTTACGTAATACATAGAGTACTTATACATAGGTAATGTTTGGCCTATGTGTTCTTCCAGACTGTAATCTAATTCTATTTCAAATTTCAACCCGATCACTTGATACGTTCCACCATGATTAAAGCGGCAATAGAAATACATCATCGGCGAAAATTTCAACTGTCAAGCTATCACCGTTCTTGACATACAGCCTGGTGACAGACGGACGGACGGACGGACGGATAGCGAAGTCTCAGTAATAGGGTCCCGTTTTTACCCTTTATGTACGGAACCCTAACAACGGTCTGCTTCGGTCACCGAAGCTTATTGAACACTACCTTTAAATTTTAAACAGTATTTGGATTTAAATAATACGTTTTCTAATAAGTTACGGCTGGTCTAGTAAGTTACAGATGACCTAGTCGGGAGAACGGCGACTGTCGATCCGGAGACCCAGGGTTCAAAACCACGCGCACCACTATCTTTTCAGAGTCATGTTCGTAATGCCGGTAATTAAAACGGTGAAGGAAAACACCGTGAAGAAACCGAAATCTAACTATAATCTAAGTTCTAAGTCATATGTCATCCACTTCCATTGTCCACTTGTCTCTCTCTCCTTGCGAGAGAAGGCCCCGACGCCCAGCAGTGGGAACATTTAATGGGTTGTTTATGCTGCTACTTATTATGCTGATATGTTTTCTCCAAAATACAAAAATCTACTTCAATGACAGGTAATTTAATTCTGTCCTTAGACTAAATTTTATAAGAAGGTATAACTATGTCGTACAGATAAATCTAAGCTGATTTTAGTTTTTTTGTTGATATTTGAAAAACTACCTCCCTGTTTTCGATATCTAAGATCACCTCTGAAGTATTTTCTACCAAAAAAAAAGGAATTATCAAAATCAACTAACAATTAGCAGAGTTATCGCGTAAAATAAAACCAAATAAAAAAACATGCAACCCGATTGAGAACATCCTCTTTGTTTGAAGTCGATTATAACCGAATGATGTTTGTTTTTCCACACAAAAATATATTTTTGACAATTATTTTGTCATCCAAGACGACGCGACGCGATCACGTGGACACTTTCTAGAATCTAGATCACAGATCTAGATATTCTGTGGATCATCTGTGATACACAGAATACTTAGAAGTTAGTATGTACCGAACGCGCCGCGCGTGTCGTTAATATTTAATGTTTGTGTAATTTCCGAACCAACAGACCGACAATATTCAAATTTTGACGGGACAATATAAAAAATGTGTTCTTTCTAACAAAAAAAGAATTAATGAAATTAAACAATGCAAACATGAGCTACAACCAAATACACATTCTGACTTTCACCCCCCTCCCGCAAGAAAACCGATAAGAATTTGGAGGTCTAAAGTAGCCTACAGCAATGTCCTTAGTATAAACTAAAATTATGCCAAGTTTCAGCTGAATTGAATCAGTAGTTTCGGCGTGATGCGTGATCCCTATACAGAAAGACAGACATGAAAGAAAAAAAATGCAGTTTCGCCATCAGTATCGACTATGGAGTGCCCCAAAAAAAAATTTTTCAAAATATCTTCAATGTACAGAATTCGACCCGTTAGTTTTATTATAAGTATAGATATAGATACAGACGTGGACTAATACACAAATATTTTTCTTTTATTTAGCTTTTCCATGAACCATGAAAAATATCTTTAAGTACCTACTCCTGAAAATAATCCCAAATATGTTTGTTTCAGTCCCTCGGAAATCACGAGTTCGACAACGGCGTGAGTGGACTTACACCGTTCATAGAAAATATTACCTCTCCAGTTCTATGTTCCAACTTGGTGTTGACTGAAGAACCTGAATTAGCTAAAGAAAGAAATCTACAGAACTCTATAGTGTTAGACGTGGCTGGCCACAAAATAGGTATAATCGGTTATCTAACTCCTGATACAAAAATACTAGCAGTCGAGAACAATGTACAGTACATCGATGAAATTGTTGCTCTGAAAAAAGAAGTTAGGAAGATGCAAAACGATGGAGTTAACATTATTATAGCGCTGGGTCACTCTGGGTACACAAAAGATCTCCAAATTGCGAAGGAGGTTGAAGGTTTGGATCTCGTAGTTGGCGGTCATACCAATACTTTTCTCTGGAATGGCACAGTTCCTGACGTAGAAAAATCCACCGGCCCATATCCATCATACGTTACTCAGCCTTCTGGCAGAAGAGTTCCAGTTGTGCAAGCTTACGCTTACACAAAATATCTTGGAAAACTTCTCCTCACTTTTGATTTAAATGGAGAAGTCATATCAGCAGACGGTTTGCCTATACTTCTAGATGTAACTGTACCCCAAGATCCACAAGTGCTTCCAATTCTTGAAAGGTATCGAACCGATATTTTGACGGCTACAGAAGAAGTAGTAGGAAGTACTTCAGTAGTCCTTGACAATAACTGTGGAAAAGCAGAATGTAACCTTGGAAATCTAATAACTGATGCAATAGTTTATTACTATTCAATAAACTATAAAGGAGAACATTGGACTGATGCTCCGATTGCAATGACACAAGCTGGTGGCATTAGAACGTCTATAGCACATGCTACTATGCGAACTAATATTACATTCGGAGATTTGTTAGGCGTAATGCCTTTCGAAGGAAACTTAACGATCGTAACTATGAATGGAACAACACTTTTAATGATGCTCGAACACTCAGTAAGTAACTACGAAAGCATAGATGTTCCAGGAGAGTTTATGCAGTTTTCCGGTATAAAAGTTGTTTACAATGTTTCCAAGCCAGTCGGAGCTCGGGTTGTGAGGGCGGAAGCCAGATGTTGGGCATGCAATGTACCAAAATATTACAAAGTGGAAGAGAAGGAGATCTACAAAGTTATTACGTCAGGATTCCTCGCAAATGGTGGAGATGGTTATTGGATGCTAAGAAATTTGGACAAGAGCCCCCTTGGGTACAACGAACTAACTTGTACTCGGTATTATGTTAGCCATCGCAGTCCTGTAAATCCTGAGGTTGCAGGAAGAATAATAATTGTAGGAAGTAATTATTCGAAGAGTTCATCTCAGATGATATTAATGTCGGTTCCTATTTTATTGCTTTTAGCTGTTCATGTTCCTTTAGTTCTGTGGTACTAATTTATTAAGACGTAATTTTATGCGAGGCTAGTAAATACGATGTAAATAAAAACATTTTTTTTACCAAATGATGATTATTTTGATTTTTATCCTTTCATCCTCTACCCCCTTATTTTAGTGAACTTTTAGATGTAGTGACCACACGATTTGTGTTATATTATTTCATTATGTAAATATCATTCTCATATGTACCTATATGTAAACCTGAGTTATTTTTTGAATATCGTAGTAAATTGACACTAAGTTTTCCTTTCAGTCGCTTGGAAACCATGAATTCGACGATGCAGTGGCCGGAGTAATTCCATTCATCAGAAATATTTCGTCTCCTGTATTAGCAGCGAACCTGATACTCGACAAAGTACCTGAATTAAGAGAAGAAAAAAACCTTTACAATTCCATAGTCATAGTGAAAAAGGGAATCAAAATAGGTATCATCGGATATCTGACGGGAGAAACTAAACTGTTAGCTCCTAAAAACGACGTTGAATATGATGACGAAATTCCAGCTTTAAAACGGGAAGTGAAAAAATTAAAACACCAAGGAGTTAATATTTTAATAGCATTGGGTCACTCCGGATTCCTTAAAGATTTGGAGATAGCAAAATACGTTGATGACTTAGACTTAGTAATAGGAGGGCATTCAAATACCTTTTTGTTTAATAAAAACAGTACAGATGAGACTCCTGAAACAGTGGAAGGTCCATACCCGACAATAGTAAAACAATCTTCTGGGAGAATAGTTAGAGTAGTGCAAGCTTACGCATATACAAAGTATATGGGGAAATTACATCTAACGTTCGACTCATATGGAGAAATCGTACATTGTGATGGTGGTCCAATTTTACTAAATCAAAGTGTACCACGAGACCCAGAACTGCTCAGAATTGTCGAAAGTTATCGGTCTGCTGTAGACAAAATCAACAATCTGGTAGTAGGTATCTCTGCAGTGACATTACACGGAGAGTATTGTAGATTACGTGAATGCAACATTGGGGACTTAATTACAGACGCAATGTTAAATTTCACAAAGTCCAAAGGTATGGACATAAACATCGCTGTAACCCAAGGTGGTCGGATCAGAGCTGCGATCGATCGGCCACAGAAACCATTTGAAGTAACGAGAGGAGATTGGATTACTGTGCTGCCATTCTCAGACTTATCTACAGTTCTAACTATGAACGGCAGTGTTCTGTTAGAAGCTTTGGAACATGCAGTAGAAAACTGGCGAAGGATTGACAGTCCTGGACAATTTTTACAGTTTTCTGGAATGCGCGTTGTATACGACTTAGCTCGACCAGCAGGACTGAGAGTAGTCTCAGCTAAAGCCGAATGTTCTACTTGCAAAGAGATTTCTGACATCGAAGATCACTTAGTGTACAGAGTTATAACATGCGCCTTTTTGGCGGAAGGTGGTGATGGTTTTTCAATGTTCGAAGGGCTTCCAAATGAAATTTTCCCTTACAGCGATGTTGACGCAGTATTCTATCATATAAATGGCACCGATCCTATTACACAAAAAGAAGATGGGAGATTAGTTATTCTGAACGAAAATGCAGTGAAAGAACCGGCTGAGGCCATCATGAACCGTTTTATGAGTTCTAATGGAAATATTTATTTACCAAACGTGATTTCAAATTACCTGTATATAGTTTTAATTATAATAATATTATTTAGATACTAAGATGGATCCAGGCTGTCTATGAATGATATAGGTACCTACTGAGTTACGCATAATGTCTGTAATAAACGAAAAGCGGCATGTTGTACTTAACATTTGGAATAAAATCTACAGGGCTAACCCAAGAATCGCAAAATAACAACTGTTTTGTTGAATACATTTTATCGAGAGCATTTTGCGTTTTTTCGTATCAGCATCATTAGCCTATAATCGTCCAATGCTGGACATAGTCCGCCCACATAATACGCCACGTAGCCCAATCCTAGGTCTCACGTTTCCAACTGCCTAGTCTGCCTTGCCTAGTTCTGCATCCTACACTACGTCTACCGATTTCTGGTCACCACTCCAGATCCCGTCTATTCCAATAGTCATCGGATGTGCGACAGGTAATACTAGCCCAATTCTACATCAATTTGCTTATGCTTTGAGCTAAGTCGGTAAATTTACGAGTAGTTCTCTTACAGATTATCTCATTCCGAATACAATCTCTCAAAGAACCCGGAGCTCTTTCCAGAGAATTTCAGCATAATATTTATATAGTACGTTAGTACGGGGGCTTAATCACAAATAATTAATTGTTTAAATACCTCGACGTTGCGGCAGCATTACAACCGCCGTGGTCACGAGAAGACTGAAGAAATTGCGGGTCGTCTCATTGCGAAATGAGGGGATCTTCGGCCTACCCTCATGTGGTCTTTTAGAATTTCAGCACACGGACTGCTTTCACTATCAATGCTCAAGATTCAGCACCATTGGGCATAGCAGGTAAAACGTACTGATTGATTAGTTTAGAATTCGTCTCACGGGTTCACTTACAGCTGTTTGTATTAATTGAATTAATAATTTGGACCTATTAAATTAATCTAATGTTCATCCTAACTTTCGCGTTTATACATTTTATTGGGATACGTTTGTCGCCATTTCATCCGATGTCAAACAACGAGGCGGTGTACGACGTAGCGCGATATTTCAATTTATACAAGTCAGTAGGTACGCGTGTGGTGTAACAAAAATACGAGTATGCATCTAAATTATTCATAGACAGCGAGAAATGTATTTTTAGAATAAATATACATCCGCAATAATGTCATTAAGCAATACACTAATCATATTAATTAAGGGATATTTACCAAGATATAAGTATATTAATATACCAAGTTAGGTATAGCTACAATGGACTAAGTCGCGAATGCGGGTAATTTGAACATGGTGTAGGAAACTGTACCTATCACCATTATATGTAAGCTGCGTCATGCACGAATATTGAAAGAAAAATACCATTGAAATATCGGGCTCTCCGCCGTAAATATTCCATATTCCACAATCAATGATTCTGGACTTTATAATGATTCTAGTAACTATAGAGAACAACAGCTAATATTCCGAGAGCTGTCTCCAAATTTTGGGTAGGTATTTGAGGAACGCTGAAAACTCGTCACATACCTCTCCTATTATATACCAACTCACCAAAACAGAGGTACTGACCTGGAAGGTGAGTAGTGAGAAGCGGGACAAACATTTTTTGTCCCACTTCTCACTAAATTCATTTATTAATGGAGGGATTCATTTGATAAATCCCTCAGTCATCCACTTTTTATATTTGTTGCAAAACATTTACCTATGCACGCGACTAACTCCCGACTAAATCGACTATGAAACATGTAAAAATTTCATATTCTCTCAAACATATTTAGTAATGAAAATAATTAAATGTATGGATTCATGCTGCCCAGCTACTCACCAACCAGGTCTGCGCCTCCGTGTTGAGGTATTACAGGAGAGCTATGTGACAAGTTTTCAGCTTGTCTCAAATAGCTGCCAGCTCTCGGAGTATAAGAACAATGAATGACATTAAGGGTAGCTATAGTCCGTTCCACGAAGAGGTGTAGAAAATGTAAACAAAGGTGCTACCATAACATAAAAATCGTTTAACCTTAGTATTTTTCTAAAACTGTCTTAAAATATTTTTCACAAACATGATTCGAATTTACTGTGATCTTAAATACAACATACTTGGATTTATATTGATCAAATAATGATTTATTAACTTATCTTGAAAGTTATGAATAGTAATAGTAGAATGTGGTAGTTACGGTTTTAACCAGTGGCAATTTGATCTGTGTTTCTCAAACTGCGAATCCCATCAAAACATAAATGTAAAGTGAAAGACAAGTTTAATATTATGATATTAAAACCAGCCAAGTCAGTCTGCTTTTAATAATCATCATAAATTATAAAAACAAATCATATTTTAAGTGTTTAAGACTAGTCTATGTTATTATTAATAGATTTTAGAACTGACCACTTAAGACCATTTAGATCTCTATTCTTTAGTCGTTGAAGTCAACAAACAAGGCATATAATATCATAATCCTGAACTTTGATCTCACTTCACTTAAGTACACGCACATTAACATCCACGGATACGTATCTGAATGTGGATATATATACAAGTATCTAAAGCTGCGCTAGTAGGCTCATATCAGATTTGGCTGGGCAGGGAGAGAAAAACGAGTAGTGAAGGTGAGTTTTGATGTACGTCAGAAAGGGGCCCTTAAACCTACGCCCGAGTCACAAGTCTTGGGATCTACTCAGGATTTCTCTCACTGCCACACGATGGACCCGGCACGCGTGGATTCCATGGATTCACGCGCACGGTGAATCCATGGAATGCTAAGAAAATCGTCTAATATATATATATATAGCTCATTAAATTTATGTTTACTAAAAAGTCAGTCATTTCACATACATAATGAAAAAGAAATTTCAGTGCTACATAACAAAACAAAGCTGTACTTAATAATTAATATTAATTAAAAAAAATAAAGACTGTTAATAAAAAAAAAAAAATTAATAAAAACTGTTAATATGTTACTATTGTGTTCCATGAACCAACTACCCAAGTTATTTTTGTATTAATGTTTTAAACTTATGCGCACCACATATTTAATAAACGTATAATTATAAAATAATAGAAATAAGACAAAAGGTTGGAAACGGACTTATTGGAATATATTTAACCTTGTTATGTGACGAAAATCTAAATAGACAAACAGAGACGCTTACAACGAACTATCTTCTAAAACAAAGGTTGAAAAATGCTGGACTGTCATATTGAGAGTGACATTGATTTGTTTACATTTTCTACACCTCTTCGTGGAACGGACTATAGTTTGAACATGAACATTCTCATGACAATAACCGTGTTCCGAACATTTTTAGCAAACGCATGCCAAAACACTTTAGTATAGAATTTCTTCTATGCTTGTTTGTACCTAACGAAATTTGTGATTAATTTGTTTTGGAATACGGAAGTTTAGATTATGTAGTTTTTTTGTTAATCAGTATTGTTATGTAAATTAAGTAGTAATATTTTAGTTAATTATTATTATGTAACCTCGTTAAGATCGTAGTGAAGAAATATTCACCTACTAAAAATTTCGTTAGCAGTCACTAGACTTCAAAATGTAGAAGGCCTGTTTTGAGAAATACTCACAATATTGTTATAATTTACCGCACCAAAAAAATATATTTTTTTAAAGCCAGATTGTGCAATCCAGTGTTATTTTATTGTTTCTTCTAATCTTCAGTTACGTTCCAAGTTGCTTTCTGGTGTCTTTCTCAAACATTTCAAACTGGCCTTTTATTTTATGAAAACTACATAAAATAGAGACGCTGTATTTTCATTCAAATGTAATGAATAGTGTTTCTTCGCTACCAGCTACCAAGAGTAACGTACTTGAGCTAAAAACATTTTATTACGCAAAATGAACAATTGTAGACGAAGGAACTTATCTAGTGGCTTAGTTGGGAGTAAGTTTGCGTGCTGAGCTGGAGATCGTGGGTTCGATTCTCATACAGAACATATATTTATGTTATGAATACAAATATTTATTGTGTCTGGGTATTTTTGCATATCATAAGTATGTGTTTACAATTACAAAAGTATTACATCTAGCTATCTAGTACCCATAACACAAGCTTAGCTTAGTTTGGGACCACTTTGTGTTGTGTGAGGAATGTCCAACAGTATTTATTATTTATATAAAATTTAAATGACCGTTAAAAAGGGAATGGATGGTACTGAGATCAATTATCCAGTGACTATTAATAGATAATAAACAATATCTTTAACTATGAATAAAAAACAATATTTAAACATTTGTTATATATTTAAGAGTTAAATTAAATTAAAAAATAAATTTTATGTATCTTTTATGGTGTGAACAATAAAGAATTTTCATTCATTCATTCATTCAAGAGAAAAAAAATGGAAAATAGCAGCAAAATCAAACAAAATATTTATGTAAACAAAACAACCAGATCCACCCTTCTACCACCTACCTACATCGGCTTTGCTATTGGTGTCTCTATAATTTCATGCGAAATGAAAAGAGAGAGCAATATCAAAGCTAAAACCATTTTACTCATAGGCTTATTGCACTTGACTAAATTTAGTGACTGGATTCAGAAACAATTAGAAGTAAGCAATCCTCGCTTTTGAATGTAGTATGCTAGCTTACTGAATGCAATTATTGCACCGATTGCAGTAGCGATTAAATTTAGCCAACTATAAATAGGTAAGTCGTTTTAGACAGTAGACAGGATGCAATAAGGCTAGGCATTGTACTGGTCACTTCAATCAACTTTCATATTATACGATCAACTAAGAACATGATAAATTCAGTTGTTCCATACATATTCCAGTGTCGTGGTAGTTTTGCAATGGTAATAATATTTGCCAAGTCCGCATGGGCAAATACCACGCCTTACCCCGTGTGCGGCCACGCTTAGGGAGGTTAGTTTGGGGGTATCTTATTCGTTCTGTAACACTATATTATTTAAAAAAAGCATTTAAGCATTTAATTTAAGGTTCAAAGGTAATTTTGCATAGAACAGCTGAATTATTTGCGCGATTTAAAGTTGACCGAATAGCAATAGTTGATGATAATGGCGAGTATAGTGCGTACCTATAATTTTAGTATGTTCTGGAGTGTTTTTACATAATTGATACCAAGTCTACTAGTATTATAAAATACAAGATATTTACCATGGTTATGTGATGCAGGTACTCGCCTACAATGTCACAGTAAGCCCATGAACATGGTGCATGCATCTACATCAAAATATCAGGGACTCGGTGAGGTGCGGCCGCAGCCTTAAATTTTGGGGGCACTAATGATAATGCAGTATGTCGAGTAAAAAAGACTTTACTATCAGCACCCCGCGATTTTACCCCAGTAATTGTCGTTCTAGTTTTTCCCTGCGGTAAAAATAGCTTGTAGATTAGGTATTTTGTACATTTTTTGATTTTTCAATATAACTTACAAGTGGAATGTCTCTTCGGATCGCATCTGGACTCAGACCACCACATAACCACGGTAAATATCCCGTAATCAAAGATACAGTCTTCAAGAAATAAAAGGGCTGTTTTGACATTATGAGAAACGCTTGCAATGTATTCTAGCATATATTTACAAAAATGAATGTTTGTCTGTTTAGTCCTTTATAGAATCGTAAACTACGCATTTGATCATGCGATGATTTTTAGCAAAGTTATTGTGCCAAAGGTTTTTGAGTTGGTACAACCAATTTACGACAGATGGTGTAGCAACGCGCGCAGGGTATAGCTAGTTAGGTATATAATTTAACGCGCCACCAAAAAAAATGTATATCCATCTTTTTAAAACACTTTCCATTGTAGAATCTTTATCAACTGTCTAAACAGGCCTTTTATTCTTTTGAGAACTATTAGAACAACCGTGATATCTTAAATCAATATTTAATATTTCTACTCGTATATAACTATCTTATAAGAGGTCTTTACAGAAAAACATATGATGCAAATATTATATTATCTACACCCAATATAAGGCACATAATAAAGTTGTCAACAATTGATTGTCACATGTACTAATTACTAAACTTATGACTTATACAGTCTCTAACTTAACTATATTTACATAATGCATATATCATGTCGCATCCAACTATCTTAGTCAGCCGTTTAATTAGCTAGCTGTTTGATCAAATGGCCTAATATCATTTAGGTCGATAATTAAATGGCGCTGTTTAGGCTAGGCTGTTTAATTGAACGGCTGGTTAAGCTAGTTGGCTACGACATATACATTATGAAAGGTTACACAAAACACTAATAGAAATCTGACAGAAACGTGTTGTTGTTTGTACAATTTTTGCTGATTTCGAAAATATATTAGAGTATAGGTTATAACTTACTCAATTTGAAGTTATACTGAAAACACTAGAAAGGAATTAATCGTGATCGATACCGCTAACTTAAATGCGGTGAAGGAAAACATCGTGAGGAACATGTACCTAAAATATTTCAAGGTCATGTGTCATCCAACAACACGCACTTGGTGGACAAGCGTGGTGGATTATGCTCTTAAATCTCTCCTTGCGAGAGAACGCCCCGTGTCCCAGCAGAGGCCACGGTTATAACGCCGCCGAAACGTCGGCGTCGGTCAAAAACAACTAGTAAAACTTATATTAAAAAAAACCAAAAATGTATTGAAAAATAAAATAAAATAAAGTTTAGCAAACTCAAACCTTAACTGATAAATTAAACTTATTTTATGTAATTATTTTTTATAACTTAGATGGCAGGATGAGAACGAGAAAGGTATATGGCTGATGGCAATCAACACATCTGCACCTATAGCACATTGCAATGCTTTTTGAACAAGATTAGTCTAAATTACTGCCTTAGCCATGCAAAGGCTTAATCACCAAGTGTTATGAAATGATTTACCTCTGTGTGCTATTCCAGACTATCATCATCACCACCAACAGCCCACTAAATGTTCCCACTACTGGGGATAGGGGGGGGGCCTTCTCTCTCACTTTTTGAAATTTTTTAATTCCAAATTTTGACCCGATCGTTCAGCCGTTTCAAGTTGATTGAGCAAAAACTATTGAGACTTTTTAATTTATAATAATAGTGGGAATAGAATAATAACATGACTTCTCAATTTGTTATAATTTGGTATATAAGAGAGTTTGGATGTAAAAAGTTAACCTAAAACATTAAAAATAGAGATTACTATTACTGCAAAATTTGAATTTGATGTAAATATTCAATAAACCAAAAATCTATTCTAACATTTGGTTTTGATAATAAATTTTATTTTGATTAGGTAAATCAGTTTAGTAATCAATCAATCAATCATATAGTTTAAAAACTGATGATAATACAAAACAATAATGCTTAAAAGTATACACATGTAGACTAATAAAAAGAATTAATAAAAGAAGAGTGATTGAACAGATCTGTAAGGTGAGGTTAGAAGAAGGTGGAAAAGTTAACTGGGCTCGACATAGGTGAATATTTTGGTAGTGGCAAGAGTGACTGCGGAGTCTGACTGGTGAAATATCATACCTTTGCAGTGACGAGAGCAGATCAGTTTTAGACATTAATTTGGATTATTTGTGTCATACTTTGTCTTTGAAAATTTTTTTTATTGCAAATTATTAGATAGTTTATTATATGTCCTTATGGAAAGCTGGAATGGGAAGCCAGTTATTTATTTAACAAAATCCACACACATGTTGATTGAAAACTATACCAAATGAAGGAACATAACATTTGCTGAATCATTTAAAATATTTAAAAAAATCACTCAAGGACTTCAAATTCTGAGTTAGAAAAGTATGTATTTGAATTGGTGGGTTGTTTAGTTTAACATTTGTACAAAGTAATCATATTTTTCATTGAAGGTTAATAAATAAACCAAATAGCAATGTTTGCACATTACAACTTAGTGGAAGAATAATAAATAAATAATAAATTTTTATTTGCTAAAAATATATCTTGCAAAACATTGGTGTGTCGGTCCCGAACTAGGTTACCCTGTATCTCGGACCCGACATCTTTCAATGGTACACAAACAAAAACCCAAAAGAAAAGAATAACTGGCAAACGTATGGTACTTCCCCAGGCCGTCTTCCTACAAAGACTCTTACCTTTCCTATCACTCACTACAATAGTTTTACACCATTTCCTTAGGTAGTATTTGAAAAGCAAAGGCTATTTTATGTCATTCAGTTACATATCATTAGATTAACCAGTTACAGATCCACTGGTATGGATGTGTTGGAAAACTTGTGCTTACATTATAATTGATTAATTAATAGAATGCTGAATTACATATCAATCTATAAATTATTGAGGTGGAATGGCATTCCAATCAACAACTTTGCTATATTCATATTCCACAACACCTTTGAATATTGCCAAACACTGTTTCAGTGATTCCTGACAATCTGAGACCTCTTTACAAGGAGCATAAGGTTCTAATTCCTGTAATAATTCGCACAATGGTTTAAATAGTTCTAAAGCTTTACCTTTATCACCTTTCTCTAGCAGTTGCATTGTGGTAGAATCTAGGAGAGTTTCCTTAAGTATTTTGATAGGATAGGGCAGAGTGCTGCTGGGTCGTAGCAGTGGGTAGATCGGCCAATTGTTGAGACAAGCTTCACAGACGCAGGTGAACTTATACTGAGACTTTAATTTCGTTTGACGCTCCTCGCGCGGCTCCAGTGCGTGATGAGATCTGTACACCAAAATTATCTTTGTTATAAAATAACTTTAGTACTATTATAGTTCAATAAATATATACTAGCTCCCCATTCCATCTTTGCTCGGAACAGAAATCATATTAAATCTATTCTATCAAAACAAAATCTATTCTGCACTGCACACTGTGTAAATTTTATTAAAATTGGTTAAATAGTATAGGAGTCCATCGCAGACAAACATTGTGACACGTAATTTATATACATTAAGATAAAAATGAATGTTTGTCTGTATGTCCATTAAAGAATTGTTAGTTATGCATTTGATCTAGGCTGCAAGCCCGTGAACAAAATTTATGGGTCATAAGATACACCAAGAGACCTATGTAGGATGATTATAAGGGTATAAAATAATAAGATTCAGCACTATGCCGCCGGCATTTGTAAGCTGTCCAACTGAGTGCAAGTTGAAGATGGGGGTTTGCAACCCACAAAAATGTCTGATAAATCAATTCTACATGCAATGTGACTGGCAATATGAATGTAGAAGTTGATATTGTTGAGACGATCTTCTTAGCATTCCATGGGTTCACTGTGCAGGTGCCAAGTCCATGGTATGGCAGGCAGAGAGAGAAAACCCAAGTAGATCCCGAGATTTGTGACTCGGGAGTAGGTTTAAGGTGCCCCTTTCTGACTTACATCAACACTCACCTTCACTACTCGTTTTTCTCTACCTGCCCAGCCAAATCTGATATGAGCCTACTAGTGCAGCTTTAGATACTCGTTCTAGTATTTTTAATGAGACATTAGTAGTTATTGTTAATGAGAAATTAAAAAAGAACCAATAAACATGTAAATAAATTATTGTTACCCTATATTTTTTTACTTGAAAACTGTTTATTTTTCTGCGGCCCTCCAACTGTTTGCATATGTAAGGTATGCAGTTTTTTTTTTTTTTTTTTTTAATAAAAAGTGACGAGACGAGCAGGGCATGTGCCTGATGGTAAGCATCATGCCTGCCACATAACAGCACAGTGACATGCAGCTATTGGAACAAGAAGAGTCCATTCATTACCTAGCACTGCACTGCGCTCGTCACCCAGAGATCTAAGATGTTATATCTCTAAGACCTGTAATTTATCTGGAAACATTGCCCTTCAAACCGGAACACAGTGATGTTTGCACATTGCTGCTTGGCGGTAGAATAACTGGCAAAGGTGTGGTACTTCCCCCAGGAAAGGCCTATAGTTATAGTTTAAAGATGCATAAGAAAATTGTTACCCATAGTTATCAAAGAGCTGCATTCCCTTCTTGATTGGTCTCAGGGCAAATAAGGTCATCCGACTTCCTCCTAACTTGGAGCACCTCACCACGTTAGGGGCACACGAGTGGTTTAGCAGACTATGGAAAGGATATGGAGCACTCGCAATACTCATTTCATTCACATATCTACCATCTTTAGTGGCAATATTATCACTTAATCCATGCATGTTAGTTGGACTCGTCATTATGTGTAACAACAGACTTCCAGCAACACAACGTTTAATCTTTTCTCGTTCCTCATCATTCTCACAGTTTATAAAATCAGTCCCTTTTATCAATAGATGAAGAAACGCAGATGCTGTAAAACACTTCTGAAATATATCAGAAATTGCCCGTTTCTCAATGTTGGAAGCAAGGGTATGGATTGAAGTGTAATACTTAGAGTCATAAACCCATTTGTCACCTATTTTCACGCATCCTCTATGTTCTGAATCTTCATATGCTTCTGCTTTCTCTATTGTTTCAATGAGAGACAGCCAATCTTCATGGTCTGTGCGAGCTTTAATGACGGTCCGAAGAGCTAATAATTCTAGTTTTGTAAACTTCATATCTATTAGCAAAGGCATCAACAAGCATTCTATTTTATGGTGTTCTTGCCAAGCTTTTTCTTTGCATTTCCCAGAACAGTAAAGTACATATACACAGGTGTCACATGGCAATAGGTTTAAACCCCAAGACAAGCAGTAATTGCAACAGAACAAAAAATTTTCTTTCAGTAATAAAGCAAAGTATGGGTCTTCTTGAACAAGAACTTCTCCCACTTTAATATCTTCTCTGGCTACAACATGCCTCCCCATTTCTGCAGAGCTAACTACTTTGAGTTTACTGCTGGCACATAAATATTTACTGTCCTTTGGACTTTTCATCGCCAAAAGATTTTCAATTGTTGATGCATTAATATCTTCATGCTGATTTGTCATTTCATCCATTGCTTTCTTGCAGGCAGATTGCCTTTTATACAGTTTTTCTTTTACTTTTTCTGGATGATTTATTGATAGCACCATCTGGATATCTTTCAAACATTCTTGAAACTTTTTCATTGACAACAATACTGCTGATCTATTAGACAAAGCTAAAGCATAATCGTGAGAAAGGGACGGAGCATTGAGTAATGACAAGTTATAGTACTGCAATGCCATACTATCTTGTGACCTCTGAAAACATTTGTTGCCAAGGTTACGGTAGTACACAGAAGAACCCTCAGTCTTGGGAATTTCTATTATCATTCTTGGCAAGATATTCAAGTCTTTAAGTAAATAATATACAAACAAAACTCGTTCATCATTTGTGCTAATAAGGAGGAGTTCCTTCGAAAAAGATTCAATCTTACCCTGGTTTCTAAGCGAAGCTAGAGTAGCCTCATATATCAGATCAATACTCATTTTGAAGTTATTGATTACAGTGAAAGCAACATAATCCGTACGATGTCCCACTTTTCAAACCCTTTTATCGTCGTTAACTTAGGATGTGAAATGGTTTTCGTAATTGATCAACGATTGAAGGCACAAAAAGTGTCTTTGGACAAATCTGAAAAAGGTTAGTTGTAGTAAATATTTGCACTGGACCAACGAAATGATAATTTCAACAATTAGGTTATGATTGGTAATGGCGCTGTTTCAGTACTCACAGACGTGGTGACAGTCCTGCTACACCCGAAGCTCTTGGATGAGCTATTTTTACCCCAACCTATAGCAACTCACGCAGTCATAAAGCAGCTGTTACAGGACATTTCAACCACTTCTATAATGAGGCTTGACGATTATTCTATGAGTAAACTTTGGGATTTAATGACTATGATATATAAATGGCAGATATCAGTCGCAACAAATCAAAACATTTTTGACATTACCCGCCGCCATTTGAAAAGTGTTGCCATACTTTTGCCACATTATTTTCCCAAATGTCTCATTGAACAAACAATGCGCAGATTTGAAGTGTTAGTACAAAAATTTAGTGATGATGATTACAAATCTCTGAATAATACAATGATTTTATGGTTTTCCGAATATCACACTAAAATTTCAGTCCTTCTCAGGCTTGGTTTACAAAAAAAAGATGGCACCTTCAATCTTCCAGCGATGATTAATTCCAATATCTTACAAAACTTAGGAGAAAATATTTATCGATACGATAACAAACGAAACCCAGTAGAAGAATATGAGCAGCGATGTGCTGATGCATCTGAAATTAGTTGTATTCTGGAAACTATCGAACAAATCAATTCCAAACATAACATTGAATTACAGTTACCAATACAACTATGGAACGATGATGATAAATCGCATAAAATTTTGAAAATTGTGTGTAATACACAGTTTGAAAACATAGATACACACGTTGTAGTTAAAAATTCGGATCTCACCTTTATTTCAAATATTCCAAAGTCTGCTAATGAAGATCTTTTGGAAATGATGCAAGACTACTAATGCGTTCAACAAATTTTAAATTGAGTATTTTAATTAATATTTACTTCACTGATGTATGTACTCACTGATATATGTAGTATTTAATATTATCCTATAAATATACTGTTCGCTGTTTATTTAAAGCATTTATATTACATATTATGAACCATAATTATTATTAGTGGTGAGATTAAGAACAATTTACATTATCTTTGGTAAAAATAATACAAGACAAATGAAGTATCTAAAGCTAGTGCAGCGTACGTAGGTATATTTATTTCGTCATCCTACAATTTACCACTCAGTTCCGCTGCTATGGAATTTAGTGTGGACTGACTCTTAGCAGAATCCCCCTTGGGAAGAGCCAGTTATTCTGC
This sequence comes from Ectropis grisescens, assembly GCA_017562165.1. Taxonomy (NCBI): domain Eukaryota; kingdom Metazoa; phylum Arthropoda; class Insecta; order Lepidoptera; family Geometridae; genus Ectropis; species Ectropis grisescens. The sequence goes on along the minus strand of CM029769.1, from coordinate 6,794,023 downwards.
CGCCAAGCAGTAATGTACGTATACCAATCTCTTACCGTCATGTACGTATCCTGCTCGTATCGTCACTGTATACTATTACCTGCGAAGTCGTGGGTTCGATCCACACCCAGTGCGAATATTTGCCATTTCATAAGCATGGTGTGATTTTTGGTACATTACTGAATACTGATTACTGCATATTGGTTAGTAGAATTTAGTCAACTTTGTCAATGTAGTGAGTAGATTTATCAAATTAAATCTGGTCATGCTGGAAAGATTTCCACCTTTATTTCTGCTAGGTATTAGATCATTTATTTTAGCTTGCAAGCTTGCAACCTACGGTCACACGCAAAGAGAATAGACGTGGACCGGATAGAAGTCGGTTCTTTTTTTTTTGTTAAAATTATTTTATGTGTACTTTATTTACATGGCTGGATGTACGCATTTTTCGCAAGTTATAACCTGTTTTTTTGGTACCATTGTAATCATCGATATAATTTTAAGGAAAGGATGGATCCGTTTTTAAGACTTCGATGGTTATAATAAAATATATTCACAAAAAGTTTTATTATAAATTCCTTCCAGCTAATTTATGAAATAAATATAATTAGTATGTAGTATTTTTCTCCAAAATAATTCAAAGTTCAAAATCATTCAAAATGTTTATTTGATGTTTTAACCATAGACTAAGTAGAGAGATCCACTGTTTTAACTTTTGACTGACGGAGTGACGGATGAAACCGCCAAAAGACAAGAATAAGTATTTAAAAATGTAATAATTAGAAACTAAGCATAAGAAAAAGAATGTAAGCTGTGCGAGTTAGGTTAGATTAGGGTTAAGCCTATTTCACACGGGAGCAGAACAGTGAGGCAGAACAGTTTGGAAGGACAGTATCGTTCAAATATAGGATTATAGGATAGACAGGACAGTCCAAGTGAGCGATGGAGCGTCGACAACGACAATGGCAATATTTGCGCCGTTTTTTTTAAACATTTCTGCACAAATAGTTAGCGAGGAAAGTAAAAAGTACTAAAAACTTCGGTATGTTCCAGAGCATTTCCAGAGTATGGAAGTTACGCTAGGCATGCAATGATGCAAACCATCGCATGTATGTTTGAGATTCGAGATCTGAAATTTTTATCTATGGCTGAAATGACAAATTCTTGTCTATGGTGGGTATAGTACCCGAAGCATTGAGTACAAATAACTAAAGTATAGAATGCTAACACCACACTAGACGCCCAGTGCGCGTCGTAGGCAGATGATGTATAGCTACATAGATATGTACGTTGGGGATTACTAGGGATGGGCACGCGGGCAACGCAAAATCATTTTGTTTGCAATTGATGCAGGTTCAGCGCGGTACATACATCTATAGATATAATTATTTCGTGCGATAACATCTAAAATATAAGTACCTAGGTATTTTAGTTTTATAGAGTTAGAGCCTGTGCAGGTTTAAGTTTTTCTACATGCAACTTACATTTGTACAATATTAATACCTATGTAAATATTTCACATAAAATGTGTATGATTGGATATGTATGTCAATAAAAAGCTGGTATTTCTCAAATTATTTTATTTTTGCTTAAAATATAAGGAGCTTAGGATATAAACTGACAAACCATTAATTGGATGATAATGCTATAGGCATTTGGCAATTATTAACGAAAAATGGCGTAAATATACCTATTTATAAAAATAAACAATGAAATTTTTATTCATAAATCAAATAATAATATTATGTTATGTTAATTAAATATTACCTACTTGTCATTTTTACTGACCGCTAAAAAGCGTAAGCTTGTTAAAAAGCTGTCTTTTAGTTTTTGTGACATTTGACTTTCGAACTAAATATTTAACGCATATTTCAATGTATTTTTGAATCACCGCTCTAAGCAAAATGCAGGAAATGATTGCTGCATGGTTCTTGTTCAAAAAAAGGAAAAATGTTCAGTTTTGAGTAGGTTTGTCCTTAAAATATTTTATGCTAAATTTGTAGGACCCTGTATTTTCCTTACGAAAGTGTACCTCTCATTGTCATTTTTTTATAAATTCAATTTCGCAAAATCCTATACCTACTAAAATCTTTAAAATCAATTTTAAGACGTGATATCGTAACATTACATAACATTTACTCTATAATACTTTCGCATTAAACAAATTTGAAAGTATTTCGTACAAAACACACTATAAAATTATTTATTAAAATATTATAACATTTTGAGCATTAAAGTTACAAAAATCTGTTTTAATATGTAGTTTTTCCAGCCAACATTATATTGACTACAGAGTTGGTAACGTCCCATCTCTAAATCACGCAGCGGGAGCGCGGTGCGAGGGCGGTCCTGCGCGTGCCCGCCTCCCGAACGTCTCCTTCACCCCGCGATTCCGGATTAGTTTTCAATCTTTTTTATAAAAATAAGTAAAATAATCGACTTACCGATGAAATGTGATACTGGATTTCAATTTTATGCGTTTTCTAGTATCGTTTTTGCAAGATCGAACTGCACATTTAACAATATTTGAAAAAAATCCCCTCGAGAAACGCACTTTACTAGTGATCGAGTACGACTACAGGCGCTCGCGGCGGGAACGTCGTTTTGTTCTCACCCGTGCCTACTGTTCTCACTTCGTTGTGCGTGCTCTATAGTACTTATATGTACTCAATGACCCGAAGATTTAAAAAGTACATAATACTACTTCCTTGTAAGGTACGTACTGAGTACTGAAAGTGACAAAGTGACCACGCACACGTAGCGCACGGTTTTTACAAAGGAAAATGGTTTGAAAATAAATCTTATCGAAAGGTAAGTGTGTGCATCTGTCTGTACTCTCTAGTGATTGTGCGGTTCACGTTTCATATGTGAGTAAATAACGTTGCAGTTCTACCGTGGTACGTGGTAGCAAAATGAAATCTGCTGATCAATGGCCTACTTCCTTGAATCTGAAAAGTTTCAAGGAAGTAGGCCATAATAACTTTTAGCTTTTGTCATTTTACAAAAGCTAAAAGTTATTGCCTTCTGTAGGTAATCTAAGAAATTCTTTCTTTCTGAATTTAGTTTGACTTAGGCTCATTGTGCTTTTAGCATATTTATCATTTATGTCGCAGCCGGATCGTATAATTCGCCATATTACATTACGGCTAGCCGTTTTGAAAAACAGGGCCGTTTTGTAATGCGGCTGTTCAACGATTAGCCGGATTGTCATTGCGATACTTTCTTCAACACGGCGGCCAAGGTTTAGCCGCATTGTACTACTGCTTAAATTGTGGGGTAACCATACTTACAAAATAAACAATGAAAATTAATTGTATTAATCTGAAAAAGCTGACAGATTATCTCTTGCCATATTCCTTACTTTTTTTGAAGTGAAAACTTCTTTAGGCGCGTTGAGACAAAATTTTCGTGGGCTGTGAAATGAATTTTACCGTCACGCTCGGGTATGCTAATAATTTCCGGATGAACTCGGGATGCTAGAGCGAGAAACAAAATACAGTGAACAAGCACGTCAGAGCGAGAAAGATAGTATAGTCCCTGTGAAACTGTGTTTATTATATTTATATCTTTTTGTACCGACATTAACTTCTAGGTACTTACCACATTAATGTCAGTGCATCCTCACTCGCTCAAGGTCGGGCGGTTTTAGCCTACAGCTAGACCGTTCCTCGCACGGAACAAGTGCCCGGCGGTCGTCGAACGCACGTCTGAGCGCTCGCGCAACACGTTTCCCGCGCAAAATGACGTCGCCATATATTGTGCTGTATAGGTATGGATGCACGAGTCAAAAAACAAAGAATTATCATTTTTTCCTAGTTGTACAAAATATACCATTATTTTTTTATATTTTTCTGCTAATCGTACAAAAAGTACGGGACATTATAAAATAGCTTGTAATCGAAGCTGTAAGTACATTAAAATATGTTACATATTTATCAAACAACATTTAGACGATCAAGTAGAATAAAAACAGTCAAAGTATACTTTTATTGTTTTAATTTCAATGTGTCCGACCCTATGTTACGGCCTCTTCTAGCTGTCTTGCGCGTTACGAAGTAAATAACTAAAACATATAATCTGAGCTACAATGCTGACTACCTACATAACGAAAGGTTAATTTAATTTTTTATTAGATAATATGTCGACAACCCTTTCGATGCGCATCATTCCGCGCCAGACAGCGACGGAGTTACGCGTTAGAAAAGAGCGCAAATGTTTAGGTTAAAAATTGCGATAGGCATTGAGCGCTAATGCGAGCTGAATTGCACTTTGTTGCGTCCCAGCAAGAGTCGCTATTTATATAAAATTTTCGCTAAGTGAAGGTTCTGTAGTAATATCTATTCTGTGCTAATGTGATTAATTGAACTTGTCACGAACTATTAAATTTTCATTTCACATCCATTGCAAAAAGTCTTTGTTGCAATATGTACCCACTCGTATTATTGTTTTATCACAGCACTTACATTACGTAAACACACAAAATGATACCTATTTTCATCACAACACTTACACTACACTTTAAACACAACATATAAATGCATTTTTAGCGAAATACCTATAAAATAAATAAATAGCAAACACTAAAAAATTTGCTAGTTAAGGGCGTGTGGGCCGTAATATTGAATTTTTTAAAACAACTTTAGGACCTTTAAAATAGTGTATTAAACTCTGAAAAAAATATATGTGATAGTTAAGGATCTAATCTAGTGCAATTCGCAGTCAATAACACGATTTAGTGAATTTTACTTGATAGAAAAAAATCTCAAAGTTACCCCTTTTCAAAAAGTTTTTTAAGTTTATAACTAAACTAATTAACTTTTTTACTAAATTTTTGTGCTCAACGAAAGCCACTAAAAAAGTTATAGATGCATTCGCAGAGTTTGACTTGATAAAAAGTATCAGTTATTCACTATGTTTTAATATCTACCATATATATAGCGCGCCGTTCGGCAAGCCGGATCAGTCGCGTTTCGGCGCTCACGGACGACGGGCCTGTGCTTGATTTTGCAATTTTGACAACCGATAAATTTTAAATATTACGATCATGGTGCCACAGTATAACAATATCAGTAGGTATTACTAGTGAAGCACGCTATGATCTTGATTTTTGATACCGTTTTCATTGGAATTGCAAATAGACCCTGATACTAATTAGTACGCTGTATACTTTATGTTGTAGACCTAAAGGGGAGTCTCAAAAATCTGACGTCGATACCACATCAGTAAAAAATTCAATGCGGGTGCAATGGAAAATAGATAAGTATCGGTAAAATATTCGTCCGTTAAATCAGAGATCGGGATAAGGAATGAGAGAGGAGAAATCCCCTGCGTAAATCCCCTAATATATCATCAAGCATTGCATTTATATGCCATTTAGGTAAATTCTTTGGTAGTAAGGTACTTAGTACTTGGAAGAAAACTCCTCACATACAAATTTTACCACTTTGGAAGAGACTTTCGCGCAAACTATTCAGTTAAGAAAAAAAATGTTAGGAACTTCAAGACAATTTTTGAACACCTATACACGTATGGTTTTGATAGATTTTATTTTTATTTCTTTTGACGTGACAACGTCTTATAAATTGGTTTGCCGGGTGACACTTCAAGAAACTGCGTTACGCTCCGCTCACGTTATGCGCTCATAACGAGAGCGAGTGAGAGGCACGCGTCCCTTCCACTCGGGCATGGTTAACCCGCCTAAGAGCGAGAGAGACAGACATAAAAAGTGAAAGGCACGCGTCCCTTCCGTAAAATTATTTTACCACTCAAAGTCGTTGTCACGTAAAACTTTCGCCCGTATACCGACTTTACAGGCAACCAATTTTTTTCAAGTTTGTGACACCACCAAAATTTACTGTTTTTTTTTTTTGTATGAAAATGTTAATATTGTTCATAGAAATATAAACACTCGACCAAATTTGATAAGTAGCCTTTTAGGCAGTAAAATTACTCGTAGAATTTAACTCTGCACTAAATTTCCGATTCGTATTTTTTATATAAGGTTTAGAATCATTTCCTGAGCATAAGATCACAAAATAATAACAAATCCAGGTGGAGCTTCAAGCGCCAGCTCGAAAAAACGTTTTTGGCTGATATTCTGAAAAGTTAAAGTTAAGAAAATAAAATTTCCCATCTTTTTTTGGCAGTAAACCTTTTTTTTCGAACTTACCGATTACGATTTATTATGTCAAATTTGATGATAACAATGTAAAAATAATAAGATGTGAATTCTGTTCCCAGTAGCATAAACATGTCCCTTTTTACCGGAATGGAAGAATGGTTATGTTTTTCGCGCCTATCTTTTATGTTTGTAAATCTTTTATTTCCATATATCTTCCAAACGGCTGGATTGATTTTGGTAACAAAGATATTCTTAGACTAGTCTGACTCGCCAAAGTGTCCTTAGATAATATTTTTTTACGTGTAGATGTTTTTGTAGTCGGGGTTTTTAAATTAAACAATTCTCAAGACATTCAAAGATATTAAGATGAAAACAACTGAGGATTTGTGGGGCATCTCAACAAAAGTTATTAAGAGTATATTAGAAAACATTGCACCATATCTAGCAGCTTTGTTTAATTCAAGCGTTAGCAGGGGTGTATTCCCAGATTTTATGAAACATAGCAAAGTACTGCCGTTATTTAAATCAGGTGAAAGAGATGACCCCAATAATTATAGACCAATCTCTATTTTACCTTGTATAAGTAAAATTTTCGAGAGATTAATATTAAATCAACTTCTCCATTATTTCAACTCTAATAAATTATTAAATAAACAGCAATTCGGATTCACAAAGGGACGATCAACGACAGATGCAGGAGTGAGACTTACTAAGTATGTATTAAATGCATGGGAAAATTATCACGACGCAGTTGGTGTTTTCTGCGATCTTTCTAAAGCATTCGATTGCGTAAGCCACGAAACATTGTTAAAGAAATTGGCTTTTTACGGAATGTCAAAGACGGCTTTAGCACTGATTTCATCGTATTTAAAAGATCGTCTACAAATTGTAAATATTGATGGAGTGCAATCTCAAGGGTCTTTTCTTAAAATGGGGGTACCTCAGGGATCAATATTAGGACCCTTCTTGTTTCTAATTTATATTAATGATTTGCCTTTTATGACTGATAAATTTATTGATTGTGACATAATAATGTTTGCTGATGACACATCGCTTCTATTTAGAATAAAGAGAGGTAACTCAGACATCTCATTAATTAATCATATACTAAATAAAGTATGTGCGTGGTTTGATGCAAACAATTTAGTTCTTAACCCGGAAAAAACCAAATGCATCAGATTCGCCCTTCCAAATGTTAAAAAAGTAAATTTTCAAATTAAACTGAAGGACCAGATTATTCAGCCCATTGACGAAACGTCATTTTTAGGGATCACACTGGACTCCAAGCTGCAGTGGGGTACTCATGTGAATAAATTGACGAACAGGCTTAGCTCGGCAGCACATGCAGTTCGCCAAATAAGAGGGATAGCCGATATTGATACGGCTAGGTTGGTGTATTATGGGTACTTTCACAGTGTGATGTCCTACGGCATATTGCTCTGGGGATCAGCGGCAGACGTAGATGCTGTTTTTATTGTACAAAAAAGGGCAATTCGAGGACTTTATAATGTGCCAACAGGGGGTTCACTGCGGGATATTTTTAAAAAAATAAGTATCTTTACCGTTCCATCACTTTACATATATGAGTGCATAATGTATGCAAGAAAAAATAGAACCAGTCTAACGAAAATGTCAGATAACAAACTCAATACGCGGCATACCAACAAATTTGCGTTTCCACGCTGTAGACTGCAGAAAACAATGGGTTCCTTTGTCGGAAATTGTGTACGTTTCTATAATGTCATTCCTAAACTGTTAGAGGGTCTCAATGAAACAAAATTTAAAACTGCTATAAAACAATATTTACTTAAAAAAGCCTATTATTCAGTCAACGATTTTATTGATGATCGTAAAGAATGGGCAAAAACATATGTACTGAAATGCAATTTAAATAAGTGAACATTTTAAATGACATTAAATATTTTTGATCGTTATAATTTCTTTATTGACATGTTTCATTGATTATTTTTGGATTTCATGACATACTTATATATACATCTATTTGTACATATTGATATAATTTTACTGACATAGCCTCTGTACAGCTGCATTTATTGACAAAGCCTCTTTACAGCTGCATGTATATTGTAAACGGAATCAGTATTCAATAATAATTGTTTTATGTGACGTTACCAAGTGATGTAATATCCTAAGGTTCGAAGTAATAAATTGAATTGAATTGAATTGAAAGTTATTGTATCACATTGCTCGTTGCTCGAATAAACAGCACCGTTCATCATCATGATTGAAGAGTTGAACGAAGAGTTTGGTCTCCACTTTTGTAATAAGAACAACTAAGCTGTGAAACGCATTGCCAGAGTGGGTTTTTGTTGAAGGTTCGAACTTTGGGGTTACGAGGTACACTGTGCTTGTTTCTATTAGAGAAACAAGTTCCATCGTAGACCACATCATTTACATCCACTATTATCGGCATCATCGCAATCGTTTCAGTAAATGGGTTATAAATCGTAAACGGTAAGTTTTACAAAAAAAGTTTACTAGCAACAAAAGATGCAAAATTTTATTTTCTACAATTATTGTCAAAATATGTAGTTTCCAAAATATCGGCTAAAACAGTTTTTTTTTTTTTTCAATTGGCGTTTGAAGCTCTACCTGGATCTGTGAGCATTTTGTAATTTTATGCTCAGTAAGTGATCTTTTACCTCATAGAAAATAATTGGATTAGAAATTTAGTGCAAAGTTGACCAAAAAACCTTCTATTTTTACTGGCCTTTCATTACGTTTCAGCACATTTATTTATATTTTTGACGAACTTGTGAATTATTAGGAAACATTTTAAAAAGATGCATGAAATTGGAAAAGCCGTTCTCAACTTATAGTGTGACCAAAAAGAAAAGGTTGAGTTTTGTATATCTACGAGTATAAATAAATTTAATATTTCTTCGTTTCACTTCACAATTCACAAAATTGTAATCACTGGTATAAACAGTATAAACAAATCTTGAACAAAAAAATGAGTTTAAATGACATAGTCCAATATTTTAATGTTATTTTTGCACTGTGGCACCGATTCCGCGGTCGGTGACGGTCGCGAGAACAAGACAGCGTTAAATGCCTAATTTGACAGAACTACCTGGCCTTAAGCCCTATTCCCGAACCGCGTAATTTTTTATTTAAATTTATTCTTGGCCATAAGTACTAATCATTTCGCCACATGTTATTCTCGTGTTGCTGTGGTTACTAGGTATATACTAATTTTCAATTTGTAAATAATTTGTATTTTTAATTATTAAAATTATTTAGTGGTCTTTAAAAAAATGAAAATGAAAAAACGTTTATTGTGCCAACAACTAAAGACATTATTAAAAACACAAGAAAGGGTATACATACCAGTGATAAGACATACAGTGATCGAGTACACATTGTGTTAGTGTGCACTGGACCCACACTAGGGTAACCTGTGTTGTAGGATCCAGGCTTCTCCCGATTTTGTACAAGTAATAAAAACTACTACTACTACTAAAATAAAAAATAAGTATATAAAAAAAAAATTAAGATACTTACTAACTAAATATTTTATGTTTGCACTTTATATATTATGTGGGTACAATTCGGTTTACAGTTTTTTTTTTTTATTGAGTACCTAGGTAGGTAGAAGAATTGTTGATGAAGTAGTCAGTGTGTTTAAACATAAGTATTTCTTATTTTAGTTTTCACTTCTGCCGTGCGGTCTTAGGCGGCCTCTAAACCTACAATAACTTTGTGCAACGCATTTTATTGTACAAAAAGATTGAATAGAACTTAGCATCCAAACGATCAATTATATTGCACAAAAATACGAACTGCTCAATGTTTTCGTGTTTAGTCGGAGAATGATGTTGATTCTGTAAGGACCGCGCGAACAAAATGTCTCTCAGCAACATTTAGCTGCAGCTAATATGTACATATAATATGTAGTGTTCTTAATCATGGAAATCATTGCTTACCTTTGTTTGTAATGTGTTAGTGTGTTCGGGTTTGAAGGACATTGTTTTCAGTGAAATTACTGGGCATAGAGATAAAATATTTTATATATCTGTATGGCGAGCGCAATGCTTTGTTAGGTAATGATTTGGATTATTAGTGTTCCGATAGCTACGTGTCATTGGGCTGTTATGGGCAGGCATGTTGCTTACTATCAGGCACGGTCATGTCATGCTCGTCTCGTCAGTTTATCTTATACCTTTAAACGAGCAATTCTTGTATAGAATATGAATCTCGGAAACGGCTCGAACGATTTTCATGAAATTATGTATACAGGAGGTTTCGGGGACGATAAATCGATCCAGCTAGGTTTTATTTTTTAAAAACATCATTATATGCGCGTTTTTAGACAATGAAAAACTCCTACAATGTCATTAGAATACGATAACTTATTTCGCCACTGTTCTTTAAGTCTAAATGGCTCAGACGGAATATGCTCGCCCTCGGAGTCAACAGGCCCCGATTCGAATCCTGGTGGTTACTTTTCTTTTTTTTGCTCGCCCTCGGAGTCAACAGGTTCCGGTTCGAATCCTGGTGGTCCTTTTCTTTTTGTTCTTTTTTTTCTGAGGAAATCTTATACTTAGCGCCTTTTAGTAGGTCTAAGTAAGTCATCACTTCGTAATTCGTACCTGCCTAAATATCATCTAAAAAAACCGAGCAAAGCTCTGTCAACCAGGTACTAGGTACTATAAAAAAAAAGGAAACATCTCTTTGCATTTAGACAACAATGTCTAATACTAAACATTTATTTATCACGGTCAT